>CM021108.1:555981902-556256553 GCA_007115665.2 Sequoiadendron giganteum
TACCCTTAAAACATCTACGCTCTACCCTCTGTCTCTCTCCCACTCCCTCCCTCCCTCTCTCTCTCAAGACTCTCCCTCCTACCCCCTCTCCCTCTCTCAGGTCTCTCTCTCTCACTCACTCACTCACTCCCTCTATCTCTCTCCCCTCTCCCCTTAACCCTATTAGAACCCAAAATTTCATGAAAATCCTAAGGTCTTTTACCTATTTGAATCGAATATTTTCCTATATTTTCCATAAAAATTCATTTTTCCCATCCAAAATCATTCAAATTCCTTTACCGCTATTCAGAAAGGCTAAAAAATGACTTATATCCTATACCGCTGCCCTAAACCCTTTAAATTTTTTTCCCTACTGCTTTACCATAGATAGCCTTCAAATAGTCTACAGTTGTGTGGTAGAGGGTCAGCCTGGGGGTCATCAAACAACCATCACTATATTGCGCGTAGTAAAATCTATACCCATGGTAACGTGGTAAACAGGGAAGCAACTGGCGACGGTGAGGGTAGCGGCTAATGATCAAGTACAAAATGTTTATCGCACCACCGCACATGGTCTAAACATAGACCATGGTGGCACGGTGAGTTTGAGTCATCGACGAGGCAACAGCCAGTGAAGGGCCACTGCGGTACGACTGGCGGTCAAGCCGGTGACCGCGTTGATTGTGGTGGAAGTGAAGATGGTGAATGGTTAGCGGGCTGGCAGTGGCAATGTAGCGGTCAGTAAGCAGTTACCACTATACTGCAACCTATCAAAATATTAACCGCGGTAGCATGGTAAGGTGATAAATGACACCAAAGCAATCAAGGTCAAGGTACCATGTTATGTGGGGAGACATAAGTTTTACTGTGATAAGGCAGTAGAAATAAAAAGGACTTCACAACGGCATACAGAGTGAAATAAAATGCAGGAAAATATTAAACAGGGAAGCAACTGGCGACAGTGAGGGTAGCGGCTAATGATCAAGCACAAAATGTTTACCATGCTGCCATGGTGGGGTAGTGATAATGAGTCATCGATGAGGTAGTATTCAGTGAAGGGCCACCGTGGTACTGCTAGCGGTCAACCCAATGACCACGATGATTTTGGTGGAAGCAGAGATGGTGAATTGTTAGCGGGCGGTAGTGGCAATGTGGTGGTCGGTAAGCAGTTACCGCTATACTGCAACCTATGAAAATGGTAACCGTGGTAGCACGGTAAGGTGATAAATGACACCGAAGTAGTCAAGGTCAAGGTACCATGTTACCATGGGGAGACATAAGTTTGACCATGGTAAGGTGGTAGAAATAAAAAGGACTTCGCAGCGACATACAAAGTGAAATAAAAGGTGGAAAAATATTAAAGTGAAGATTTAAAAGCTAGAACCATAGTCAGAAGTATTTAATTTGTTGAGCGGCAATATAATTAAATATTTTAATCTCTATGATAAAATGTAAACAACCATAACTGGGAAATGAAGGGTTGTGACCCTTGGGATTTCATTGTATAAATATTTGCAAAAAATCTATAAGTAAGGAGAGGGGGGGGGTGTGGTTAGTATATGAGTGATATTTTCTCAAAAATAAGACTGGGAATGGAAATAATGTATAGATCTTTCTTGAAATAGAGCAATGGAAACTAATGTTTTTAACTGGAGAAAAACTTTTGGTTCAGTTGTTGAGATGCTATAATTTGTATTATTTTTATCTTAGTTCTCTCCAATTTGAAATCTTTTGATCATTTGAGTTAATGTATCAAGCATAAATTTTAATTAATCAAGGTGCATGTTTTCAGTTTGTGTGATTTTTATTTGCTGGTGTCTCAAGTCAGAATTAAAACCCTCCAAGTAAGTCACATTCTTTGAGAGATTTCTTTTGGATGATTTAAGTAGAACCAAGTTAAAAAACATTCTAGCATAATGTATGCAAGCCATAAATAAATGAAATTATATGCCAGTTATAAGATTTTATTTTATAAAGTGCCTAACAACTAGAAATTAAACCAGAGAAGGAAAACACATATCATTTTCTATTTTCACTCCATTGCCCATGTGGATAGAAGGCACTGATCTACCTCAACCCAGAGATAAAACTTCACATCAAACATCATTTTCAAAAACCTTTCATTTGTACACTAGGAGTAGGATTAGTTGCAGTGGTTTTCATTTGTTCACTTCCATTTTCCATTGTGGATAGATTGCTCAACTAGGAAATACATGTCAATTTGCATCACTCATTAGGTACACCCACCTTGGTCTAGCAGAACCTAAAGAGAAGAAGGTTCAATTGCATCAATTTCCCTTGTACGTTGGCCAAAAGCATTGTGAGAGCTTAGCCACCTCTCATGGCTCAAACCTGCATTTTTGAGACCCAACAAACCCTAAACCTTAAACCTTTAACCCTTAAACGCTCTATCCTCTACCCTTAATCATCTAACCTCTATCTCTCTCCTACTTCATCCCTCTCTCTCTCAAGACTCTACCTCCATCTCTCCCTCCATCCATCCCACCTTATCTTCCCTAATCCCTCAACCCTATACCCTCAACCCTTAAAACATTGAACACTCAACCCTATACCCTAAACCCTCAACCCTCAACCCTTAAATCCTAAACCTCTAAACCCTCTACCATCTACCCTCAACCCAATACCCTCAACCCTAATCCCTAAACCCTTAAACCTAATTAAACTCTCTACCCTAATCCCTCAACCCTTAACCCTTAAACCCTCATACCTGAACCCTCTACCTTCAATCCTAAACCCTTAACCCTAAAACCTCAACCCCTATACCTTGTACCCTATATGTTTGACCCTAAACCCTAATCCATCAACCCTCTACCCTCATCCTTAAACTCGTAACCCTCAACCCTTAAACCCTAAACCATTAAACCCTTAACCCTCAATTCTCAACCCTCAACCCTCAACCCTTAATCCCTTAATCCTCAATTGTTAAACCCTAAACCCTAAACCCTTATACCCTCTACCTTATACATTAGACCCTCAATTCTAATCCTTCAACCATATACCCTTAAACCTATACCCTAAACCCTCAACCCTCAACCCTAAACCCTTAAACCTTCTACCCTCTACCCTCAACCCTCTATCATCTACCCTCTACCCTCTACCCTCTACCCTCAACCCAATACCCTAAACCATCAATCCTATACCCTCAATTCTTAACCCTCTATCCTATACATTATATCCTCAACCCTCATATATCTCTATCCCTCTCTCCTCTTCTCTCCTTCTCTCTATCTCACTTCTCCCTCCATCTCTCCCTCCATATCTCCTTCCATCCTTCCCTCCCTCTCTACCCTAATCCTTCAACCCTATACCCTCAACCCTTAAACCCAAGTAAAATCTATACCCTAATCCCTCAACCCTCAAACCTTAATCCCTCAACCCTTAAACCCTCTACCCTCTACCCTCTACCCTCTACCCTCAACCCTCAACCCTCAACCCTCAACCCTCAACCCTCAACCCTCAACCCTTAAACCCTCTACCCTCTACCCTCTACCCTATAAATTAAACCCTCAACACTCGATTCTCAACCCTTGACCCTTAATACCTCAACCCTAGGTAGGTAGGGGAACATAGGTGAAATACAGAGTGATGAAGGGAGAGGTAGGTAAAAAAAGGGACAGGGGAGATAAATATAGGTAGAGAGGGTAGGAGATGTAGAGAGAGGAGAGATAGAGAGAATTGGATTGGGGAGGGAGGGAGAAGTAGGGAGGATATAGAGGTATGAGAGAGAGAGAGAGATGGAGGGAGAAATGGGTAAAGAGAGGGAGAGGGGAGATAAAGATAAATATATAGGGAAGGAGATGTAGAGAGAGATGATAGATAGAGATAAGTGGAGAGTGGAGGGATGGTGGGAGAGGAAAGGAGGAGATCGAGGTGAGTGTGTGTGAGAGGGAGAGAGAGTGAGAGGAGAGAAAATAAGGGGAAAGAGGAAGGGGGAGAGAGAGAAATAGATTAGAGAGGGAAGGGGGAGATATATAGAGTAGAGAGGGAAGGAGAGAGTAAGAGAGAAAGATGGGTGAGGGAGACTGTGGTAGGTAGTGGAGTGAGAGGTAGGTAGAGAGGGAAGGAGAGAGGGATGGATAGGAGGGAGAGAGGGAAGGAGGGAGAGTGAGATGGAGAGAGTGGTGAGATAGAGAGTAGAGAGGTAAGGAGAGAATGAGAAATAGAGATAAAGAGAGAGAGGGAGGTTGGAGGGAGGGAGAGGTAGAAAGGGATTATTAAGACATAGAGAGGGAATGAGGGAAACTGGGAGAGGGAATGGTGATTTAGAGAGGAGGGGGTGATAGGTAGAGATAGAGATAATGGTGAGATAGAGAGGAGAGAGTGAGAGAGAAAGAGAGGGATGGAGAGACACAGAGAGAGGTAGGTAGAGGAAGGGAGAGGAGAGATAGAGAGTAGAGAGGGAAAGAGGTAGGGAAGGAGGCATAAGTGAGATAGAGAGGGATGGAGAGAGATATTGATGGAGGGAGAGGTATGTATAGAGAGGGAAAGCGAGAGGAGAGATAAATATTAGAGAGGGGAGGGAGAGATAGGGAGATATAGGTGTGTGTGTGAGTGAGAGAGAGAGAATGGTGAGTTAGAGATAAATATCAATTAAGGGTATGGGGGTTGAGGGATTAGGGTTGGAGGGTTGAGGGTTGAGGGTTGTGGGTTGAGGGATTAAGAGGGTATGGGTGTTGAGGGATTAAGAGGGTATAGGGGCTGAGGGATTAGGGGTTGAGGGTTGAGGGTTGAGGGATAAAGAGGGTATAGGGGTTGAGGGATTAGGGTTTAAGGGTTGAGGATTGAAGGGTTGAGGGTTGAGGGATTAAGAGGGTATGGTGTTGAGGGGGATTAGGGTTTAAGGGTTGAGGGTATGGGGGTTGAGGGATTAAGAGGGTATGGGGGTCGAGGGATTAGGGTTTGAGGGTTGAGGGTTGAGGGATTAAGAGGGCAGGGGTTGATGGATTAAGGGGTTAAGGGTTGGGGGTTGAGGGATTAGGGTTTAGGGCTGAGGGTTGAGGGATTAAGAGGGTATAGGGTTGAGGGATTAGGGGAAGGGTTGAGGGGGGGTTGAGGGGGTTTAAGGGTTGAGGGTATGAGGGGAGGGGGGGTCAAGGGATTAGGGTTGAAGGGTTGAGGGTTGAGGGATTAAGAGGGTATGGGGGTTGAGGGTTTTGGGATTGAGGGATTAAGAGGGTATGGGGGTTGAGGGTTGAGGGTTGAGGGTTAAGGGTTGAGGGTTGAGGGTTGACAAGGTATAAGGGTTGAGGGATTAGGCCTCACTTATCTCACAATCCCTCTATGCCATGCCTCACTTACCTCCCACCCTACTTTCTTAGGTCTCCTTCCCACCCCCTCTCTCCCACTTTGAATCCCTCTCTTTCTCTCAGGTATCTCCCTCCTAGCCTTTCTCTTAGGTTTCTCCCTCCCACGCCCTCTCCCTCCCCCTCTCTCTCTCCCACTCCCTCTCTCTCTCTCACTCCCTCTATCTCTCTCCCACTTTGTGTATCTCTCTCTCTCCGAAGTCTCTCCTTTTCAGAGGAACATATTTGGTGAGCGCCAAATGGGTTTTACCTTGAAACGGTAAAAATAAGGGTTGACCCCATGATTCAGGCCCACATTCTCCTATGTTTGCCTGGTTCAATGCTTTATCCGAGTCAAAAACACCTTTTTTTCTATAGTTGACGTCATATTGTATCAATCTATGCTTGATCCATCACCTTTTTACCACCAATTTGCATGGTAGACAATGTAGAAGAAGATATTTTGAAGTTTCTACATCATTTTACATTATCTAAGGTAATATATTCATTTTGGTAAATTGAAATGTTTGTATTTAGTATATTTGTTTATTTTTTACAATATAAACTAAATTTCCTTAATGATTTTATTAATCATAACAATTGGACTTAGAATTCAACATTGAATTAGATGGGATTTGCATTAAAAAGTTCAATTTTTATGAGTTTGAAGAACAAAAAAAATAAAAACATGACATTTACTTAACATAAATTTACTTATGAATTCTATTTGCATTGCTTATAGTAGTCCATTCTATCATGGCTAGTGGAATTCACTGCATTTCATTCTTTTTTCAACTAATTTGGAAAACTTTAATTTTCAACTAATTTGGAAAACCTAATAGCTTTCATCAATGTTAATGCAAGTGTCCATTATTTTTTTGGTTCCATAAATAATTCAGCTCCATCACATGTGCTTAGATAAATTCAAGTGAGTTGACATAGTTGAGAATGCTTATTGTCTTTCTAAGTTACCTCATTGCCAAAGAAATAGTGAATAATGATAAGATATAGCATCACAAACCCTTCTTTGAATCCATATTCTTCATGACTTTGTTGACAATCAAAAATTTGGTTTTGAGAAAAATAACACAAGAGTCTCTAGTTTTCATTTAGGTGGCAGAAATTCATACCCTAGGTTTGTGATTCTCATTGATTTGTTGTATTGAATGGTTTCCACCCCTCTCTGCATCAAATTTTTTGTAAAATGCATTACCTACTTTTGTTCTATGTGTGTTTGTGGACATGTAGCATTCAAGGTCATGTTGAGGAAATGAATGAAGCCTCTAACACCAGAAGAATGTGCAGTTAAAAATGCAAGGAGAAGAGAATCAAAAAATGTAGCTTGTGAAGCAAAGGAAATGCAGCCCATATAGCCACAAATTCTCATGCAATCTAAGAGAGATGTCAAATTGGAAAAAAAAGTGACACAAATGAGGAAAGTTCATGGAAGGACAAGAATGGATACAGAAGTTGGGGGCACATCATCAACCGTAGGTGAAGCTCAATGCACATCTCCAGTTGAAGACACATTGACAACATGTGGTTTTCCAGGTACATCGGAAATCACATCTCCAATTGAAGACACACCATCAAAAACATTGTGTTTTGAAAGTACATTGGAAAACACATCTCTATTTAAAGGAACTCCACAAATGACATCTCAAGTTGGAGGTACAACATCATTTACATGTCAATCTCAAGGTATGTCATCAATTGCACCTCCAATTGAAGGTACACGATCTATCCCCGATGTTGTTGACCTTCCCAATATTGACACAAATTTACATTTGAGAACTCCTCCTAGAGTTTTTCATAGAAAACCTACATTTTTGATTGATATTGATTCCATTTTTTTGAAATGGATGCCTAATAAGCTTCCAAAATGTACATGTCAAAGATATGCAGAAAGGATATGGAGTTTGTTTTTTGCGAAGCTAAGTGAGGGTGGAAGATGCCAACTATTTGTTGAAATAATGAGGCAACTCAAATTTAGGTCCACCATGAAGGTTCTTGGGCTAAGAGTTTTGAATGACTCAAGTTAAAATTCCATTGTAAATAACTTGATGAGTGCATACAAGAGTGTGGGTTCCACCTCATGCACGAAGGATAGTTGTGCCACATGACGTGTGATGACAACAACACTGTTAAGCTGTCAAACAAGGAACAAGGTGAACCTTACAAAGGCAAGTAAATCTTTGAAAATAAGTAGATCATCTCTAATTAGAGCCAAAGGAAGGCGTAAAAGAGTGGAGGATCCAAATAGCAATGAGTTATGGGCATTTTCAGGTAGAGTGCCAAGGAAAGACACAAGAATTGCTCAAGGCTTGAGATCTGTAATTGTGAATTACTGGAAAGATAAAAAAAGGACCTCTCGTAATCAAAGATATGTTGTAAGAAGGAGAATTGTTAGTAAAAACCATGAGCCACATCCAATGCATTATTTGGATACCACTCAAAACCAATTTTTTGCTGATTTTGTACAAAAGTTTCCTAAAATTAAAATATGTCAAAGGTATTTTGAAATGCTAAAGCCTTTTTATGTTAAAATAAATCACACATGCACTACTTGTTGTTGTAGGGTTCATATTGAGTTTTCTAACCATTATGATGTTTATTGACATATATGTGTACATATACATACTGACAATGTTTTGCAAGAATGTAACATAATGTCTCCACCTAAATCGTCAAGGAAATTTTTGTCTTCCATTTTATGTGAAAGAGAGGATGGTCAAATTTTTTACAAAAAATCATGTTTGGATGGCACATGTGATCATTGTGGTGGCATGCAACATTTTCCAATTTTCTAACACATGGCTAGTACACACACAATTGGAGACAAAATTGTGGAATTTGGAAAATATAAGAGAGTGGCATACAGTTTAAAAGATGGGAAAGAAGTGAAGAAGTGTGAATTTGTTAGTGATAAGATTCTAGTGTATCAATTTATGAGCATTTTTCATGATTGGGTGGTTTATGATTATGCAATGCATACACATAGAGCACAATGGTTGGACTCACAGCTCAAGTAATGCAAGGACACATTTCCACTTCATGATATCATTTCAGTTATCGACTTTGCTGAGAACTACACACTACAACCACAGAACGAGGTGCAATCATAGTAATACAACTCTGTGCAGGTTGCTTTATCTGTACATATAGCATTCATTTATGCAAATGATAGTATAGAGGAAAATAGGAAAGTATTGAGGGAGTATCACTTTTACATTAGTGATGATCACACACATTCTATAGAGTTTGTTCAAGGTTTCTTTCATATGTTTTATGCCGATCTGGCTAGTAGGGGCATATCATTTAGTCAGCATATCATATGGTTAGATAATTGTACATCACAATTCAAGAATGCCAAAATATTTTACTGGTTGAGCAAGATGCATAGGATTAGTGGTGTTCAGCATATGTGGAACTTCTTAGAGGCCAGGCATGGAAAGGGGCAGCATGATGGAGTAGGTGAATGTATCAAAAGAGCCCTAGCATGAGAAGAGTTAAAGTATGCAAAAAATGTAAAGTTGACAGATGCAAGATCAATTGTCCAGTGGTGCAATGGTTCAATGGGTTCAGGTAGTGAAGGCAATTCTTTAGTTCGTAGATTTTTTCATTTAGTAGATGATACTAACATTGCAAAATATGAGGATTATTGTACACTAAGATGATCGAGTGAGCTACACTCTTTTAGAAGCTCCAATGCAGGTACATAGAATATCCATATAAGAAAGATAGAATGCTTTTGTTATGCATGTACACTTCAATCATGGAATGATTTCTAGTCAACAGAGTGGGTAGATGAATGGTCTACAAGAAGTCTAACCCCACTTGACACTTATCCACTCCCGAAGGCTCTAAAAATCATGGAGATGCAATCATCCATTGACTTTGATCATGTATCAGACCTACTAGACCCAGGTAATATATCTTACTTACAAGTTTTATTATGTTTCTCAGTAAATAAATCTAACAAGATGAACATATCAATGCAAGGCACGTTTATGCAGTGATTGCAGATGAAGACAATGAAGAGGGTACTAATTATTACCTATGTTGTTGTATCGAAGCCAAAAACAACTTGGAGTCCCCAATTATAGATGGAGAAAACATAGAATATCCTATAGGTTCGGTGGTTGTTACTAGACCATGGCTTCGAAGGTATCCAGTTAAGAATGTTGCAGTTTGGTTGTTTGAGGACTTTGACACACATCAAAAAATTCTTCACTATTTGAACCTTGTTGTCACCACCAACATTCATTTGATCAAATATAAGGGTAGACCTGTGAACAAGAACTTGTGAAAAGTGCATGACTTTGACCACGAGGAAATACTCGACACAATAAAGACTAAAGCAGACCTAGATGGTTCCCTCGATTGATTTTTAAGTATGCACATTGAATTTGTAAAGCCATGTTATTAATCACTGTTTTGGACCAACACCTTGTAATAAGGATTTTTCATGATTACTGTTTGATGTCATATGCATTTACGACCGTCAATTATCCTTTTCTGATTGTGACTGTAGGTAATACTGAAGTTTTTCAAAGTATATAAGAAAAGAGCAACATCGATTGCCGGTGCAAGTGTTTAGTGGTATGAGAAACATCGGTTGTTGGTGCATTTTCTGGTTGTCAATCTTCTCTTTCTTTGCCATCTCCTAGATTTATCAGATTCTTATATGCTACATGTTTTATGTTAAGCCTCTCAGTGATAGATTTGAAATTTATACACAAGGTCACCGAGAGATGATAAATTAGCGAAGGGGCACATCACCATTGTAGGACCTTCAATGGACCTCCTTATCTAGCATGCATGAAGGTGATAGTAGGTCTCATTAGCTGTATGACTGACATTATTTAGTTATTGCTCTTTTAATGATTTTTATGTGAGTCTATGTCTAAGATTAAGAGGCTTTTGTAGGTTTTTTCTGGACCAAATTTCTATGATACTACACAACCATAGAGAGGCTACTACCCATGTGTTTCATGGGGAGCAGGGTATGTACATGTTCTAAACCATTTTGGAATGCAAATAGTTGGGCCGGTTGAGGTGGAATGGAAAAATGAAGCTGGGCAGCAACTCCTTTTGTCCTTTTCTCAAGTACAATATATTTCATGATTTGTGTTGGAAATGGGAGGATTATTTCCTTGCATGTATTGCTACAAGTATTGACAAATGGGAATATTCTCAAGATGTTCTTCCATCACTATTCTAATATTTGTCATTGACTTACTGTATTTTTTGAAGACTCCACATTCATAAGGACCTATTGTTGCATACACAACCATAGCTCTTGGAGTCTTGAGACACTGACTGACATAGACTTGACATTCATAAGACATTGAATGTGGTGCGTGAATTTGATTGTCAAGCACTTTATAATCATACACTCACTGTACTTAACAATTGATCACTACTCATTTCTAATCTGTCCTTTTCATTTGCACATTGCCATGTACAATGACCCTTCACAGTTCCCTTGTGTTCATACATTCATGATGCTTGTCTGAATGAATAACGTTCCTTTAAATCTATTTTCCTTTGATGAAATGATGACTGTCTTCATACCTCACTTCCCTTGACACTGTCAATTGACTGTACATTTGTTTGTTTCCTATCCAATTCTAGCTCTCCTAAATTGGATCTTTTCAATACCCTCATAATAAGGAAGTGACCGACCTCAGAGAAAGGATATCGAAAATGGGAATCATTTTCGTTACCACTTATAGAAACTACATCATTTACTACTGCACCCTCCTTGCTAAATGATGACCATGGTTTATTAATCCTTGGCTCTAGTTTTATTCCTTGAAAGTGCATAAGACTAGCAAGAAACACCAGATTATCTAGCACAAAAGCCAAAAAAGAAAATATTATATTCATCTAAATACTATATAACCTCATTCACAAAACCTTTTGATGGACTTTCAAATACCCTAACCAACTTTTAGCAGTGATCTTCCTTGAAATACTAAATGGTCCCTCTATCTGAACATGTAGGGTTTCTTCAATCTGTGTTATCTCTTGATTATTTGATATGTTGCAGCTATCTTTTTCCAATTAACTGTCATATGTCATCACTTCACTCCTATGAGAACTGACATTAACTTCTTTGTAGTCTTTCATTTGAAAGCTTGTAGGACATTTGACTGCTATGAAAGCTCAAAAAACTGGTAGAAGAGACCTAAAAGGTAACAAAACCCTAGCGTCTCAACTCAGTCTTTATTAAATTCAATCATGACAAAAACAACCTACTTATGCATATGAATTTGACTCATTCAAGGCATTAGAGACTAACCTCTTACAAATTTTAAAAGAAAAGGCTGTTTTGACCCTAAAGGATTGAACATAGACTAACAATTGTAATTATTTGGATCTACCAATTCATCCCCCCTCTTAGTTGATTGTGTGCCCTTCACCCTTGGCCTTTCCATTATTATCATAAATTTGAAGAAAAATATAAAAAACTACTCCAAGTGCCTAATAATGATATTGCCTCACATTCATCATCCTATATTGATCCATCCACTTCAGCATCATCATCCACCTCACATAAATTCTTTCCAAATATCAAGGTAAAAATATGAGACAAGACAAGGGTTGTAGAGACTATGGTCTTAAAGGGTATTTTTATGTAAGAAAACTCCCATCTTCTCCTAAGATAGATGGAAAACCATAACATAGTGAAAAAATCCTCTTCTATCATCAAATTTAAACCAATGGTTTTCTCCAAGTGGGGAGAGCTAAACAAAGAGGTTATAGAGGAAGACATCTCCAAATTGTTGTACCAATATGAAAAAGAGAAAGCAACCCTACCAATAGATCAATGTGGTAAGGGTTTCCAAGTCATTAAGAACATGGGGGATTCACATGACATGGTATCCTTGGTCTACATCAACAAGGAATAGGATAACCCGTTTTTATAGAGAAATGACAAAAATATCAAGGGCTTGGGTATGGTTCATTATACGTTACTCCTAACATCGAGAGTACCCCTAAAATAAGATTGCTTAGGGTTGAAAAGGTAGGGGTAGCATATGCCTTAGAGATATTGATGCAACCTAGGTCATCTCTAACACGCCTTAGGGTATGCCATTCAACAAAACAACTACTATGGTTCAACCGACTCGATCCCTTAAGGGTGCAAAGTGCAAAAGGAAAACAATATTTGACAGGGTATTACTTGTAAACCATGGTGATTATGAAATATCTATATAAACCTATGAGATCATGTTGGATCCCTTGACAATAACCTCTCTCAGTTATCACTATCTCAGAGGCATTTTCTTGTGGTGGTGAGTTTTCACTCGGGGAAAGAGTTGTCAAATGCAAGTAGTTGAAAGTTGCAAAGTGGTGCAACTTTTGTTCTGCAGCTCGTGTGACCAAAAAAATTGTTCCAATGCATTTGGGTGGGTACGTTTACGTTAGGAATGGTCCTCTCTCGCACCTAAACACACGGAATTGCTCTGAGCTACGTTCAACCAGATGGATCCCTTAAGAGTCCAAAGTGGAAAATGGCTGTGAAATTCAACATGCTATTACTCGGACACCGTGATGCTTAGAAACTTCTCATCTGATCCTAAAAGATCACATTGCACCCATATACAATAACCTCTCTCAGTTTTCGCTATCTCAAAGGAATTTTCCTATGTGGCCAATTTTCACTCGAGGAAAAAGTTGTCAAATGCAAGTAGTTGAAAGTTGCAAAGTGGTGCAACTTTCGTTCTGCAGCTTATGTGACCAAACAGACTTTTTCAATGCATCCAGGTGGGTATGTTTACGCTAGGCACAATCCTCTTTCACACCCAAACACGCAGAATCGAATTAAGCTACGTTCAATCGGATCGATCCCTTAAGGGTCCAAAGTGCAAAATGGCTGCAAAATTCAGCATGCTATTACTTGGATACCATGATGCCTAGAAACTTCTCATCTAATCCTAAAATATCATGTCGGGCCCATCTACAATAACCTCTCTCGGTTTTTGCTATCTCGGAGGCATTTTCTTGTGCTGGTGAATTTTCACTTTGGGAAAAAGTTGTCAAATGCAAGTAGTTGAAAGTTGCAAAGTGGTGGAACTTTCTTTCTACATATCGTGTGACCAAATAGACTATTCCAATGCATCTGAGTGGGTATGTTTACACTAGGCACGGTCCTCTTTCACACCCAAACATGCAAAATTGCTCCGAGTTACGTTCAACCGGATCGATCCCTTAAGGGTCCAAAGTGCAAAATGGCTGTGAACTTCAACATGCTATTACTCGGACACCGTAATGCTTAGAAACTTCTCGTCTAATCCTATGGGATTATGTTGGGACCCTCTACAATAAATTTTCTCAATTTTTTCTATCTCAGAGGATTTTTCCTATGGTGGCGAATTTTCACTCAAGGAAAAAGTTGTCAAATGCAAGTAGTTGAAAGTTGCAAAGTGGTGCAACTTTCGTTCTGTAGTGTGTGTGACCAAACAAACTATTCCAATGCATCTGGGTGGGTACATTTATGCTAGGCATGGTCCTCTTTCACACCTAAACATGTGGAATTTCTTTGAGCTACGTTCAACCGAATCGATCCCTTACGGGTCCAAAGTGCAAAATGGTTGTGAAATTCAGCATGCTATTACTCAAACACTATGATGCTTAGAAACTTCTCATCTGATCCTACAAGATCATGTTGGGCCCATCTACAATAACCTCTCTTAGTTTTCGATATCTCGAAGGAATTTTCCTGTGCTGGCGAATTTTCACTTGGGGAAAAAGTTGTCAAATGCAAGTAGTTGAAAGTTGCAAAGTGGTGCAACTCTCGTTCTGCAACTCGTGTGAGCAAATAGACTATTCCAACACTTCCAAATAGGTATTTTTACGCTAGGCATGGTCCTCTTTCACACCTAAACACGTGGAATTACTCGGAGCTACGTTCAACTGGATCGATCCCTTAAGGGTCCAAAGTGCAAAATGGCTGTGAACTTCAACATGCTATTACTTAGACATCATGATGCTTAGAAAATTCCCGTCTGATCCTATGGGATCATGTTGGGCCCCTCTACAATAAAATTTCTTGGTTTTCGCTATCTCGGAGGATTTTTCCTATGGTGGTGAATTCTCACTCGAGGAAAAAGTTGTCAAATGCAGGTAGTTGAGGCATATTTTCAAACAATTCACTGCCTTGTCTATCGCTTGTCATGGATTTCCATCACCATGAGACCACTTTTCTTTGAGGCATTTTTTCAAAAATTTCAATGGCTTGTCTACGCTATTGCTTACTATTATGCTTTCATAGATTTTCTCCAAGCATCCATAGCTTGTTCGAAAGCATTTATTTTAGGCTTTTAGCCATAGAAAGAAGGAAATGAACTATTTGATAAAATGCTTTGGTAGACATATATGAAAAATGTCATAGCATAGATAAGGGAATGAACTATTTGAAAAAATGCCTCTAAGAAATGTGGTCTCATGGAATGCCATGACAAGCTAAAGCAATTGGCAGCTGCTCCTAGTTATTAGCTATGCAATGTGAAGTAATTGCATAACTTCTTAGGTTGACTTTGTTAAAAGCTATATTGTAATTGAAATTTTGTCATCTATCAGCATCTAGTTATTTGTTATGCAATGTGAAGTGATGCTTTGAGTTTGAAAGATGTGGAATGCATGAAAATAAACTACAAAAATCTATTTTCTACATTTCATTAGTTAAACTCTTTATTTTATTTGCTCTCTATATCTCTATGTTATGGAAATGCCTTTCGATTTCAAAAAAGATAGTTTTTATCTCTTGTTATGAAAAGGAGAAGATATACAATGTTAATGAAGAGTGAAAGCATAACTAGATTTATCATTTCAAAGCAATTTTTTTGATGCATTTTTTCAAATAGTTCACTGCCTTCTCTATGCTATTGCTTACTATTATGCTTTTGATATATTTTTCGAAGCATCCATAGCTTGTTCAAAATCACTTGTTTTAGGCTTTTAGCCATAGCAACAAGGCAGTGAACTATTTGAGAAGATGCTTTGGTAGACATGTATGAACAATGTGGTAACATAGACAAGGTAGGGAAATATTTTAAAAAATATCTCAAAGAAATTTGGTCTCATAGAATGCCATGATAAGAAAATGCAATTGGCAGCTGCTCCTAGTTATTAGTTATGCAATGTGAAGAAATTGCATAACTGCTTAGGTTGACTTTGCTCAAACTATATTGTAATTAAATTTTTGGCATCATCTACTTATTAGTTATGCAAAGTGAAGTAATGCTTTAACTTTGAAAGATGTGCAATGCAATGTAATCAACGACATGAATATGAACTACAAAAATCCATTTTTTACAATTCATTAGTTAAAATATTTATTGTATTTTCTCTCTATATTTCTATATGCTATGTAAATACCTTGAAATTGTATTTAAAAGGCTTCATAGGTCAGTTAGGTGGTATTTGCAAAATCAAGTTGTGAATGAATGGTAATTAAGAGAAAAATTGGGAAATTGCCATCTTAGAAGTCTAACAAAGGGTGGTTATGGTGGTTGATTGGCTCAAGGGGTAGTTGGAAGGTGGTATCAAGATATATTTCTATAATACCCCAAGTTGAGGGTTGATTTTGTTCAGTTTCTAATAAGAAAATATAGTTGAAAACGCTGATCACTGGTTTTCTTTGTTTTCTTGAATTTTGTTTGCCTTGCACAGGCCCATACAAGTCTATCATGACTTGAGGCTTTGGATACTTGATTTCATATGTGTTTAATCTCTTTTCATCTATTCTGAAGGTTTAAATCCACCGTTGGTGTGTGTGGGATCAACAAACTTGGTTACTACTCTAATTTCTATGTTAGGGGTTTTGAGGGAAACACCATAACACATTAGCCAATCCACCTACTATTCTGACCCTGATGCTTGAAGGATTGGCCTTTAACATGATTATTTTGGTGTATGAATAATTTGGAGGCTAAGAGAATGAATAAACTCAGTGGGGTGTGAAGTTTTAATGCTGTTCAGGGGCGTTTCCACCATGAAAGTAAGGAACTCAAGTACTGAATTTGAGAAATACTAAAAGGAACGGAATTGTGAGTGTCTTTTAAGTTAGGGTAGAGGTATTGTGGGGTGTTTGGACCTTTGGAAGGATTGGGGGAGGTCTGGAGTTATGAGTTTCTTTAAAACCCTTGTTTTTGTGAAGGTTTAGGACAGTTTGTGAGTAGAGGAATAGAACAAGTTCTTGGGGCTCTTAAAATGGGAGAATCTTGAGTTTGGTGAGCATCCCTAAGAATTTTTCAAGTCTCCTTGGTTTGGAGGTGAGTTTGTGAGGGGGTTCCTTTGGAAATTAGGTCTAATTGTGAAGCCTAGAGTGAGGGAGGTGTATTGAAAGTTCATGTTGGTCCAAAAGAGTTACTATTGGTTTTGGCATATTTTGTGTAATGCTGAAAAGGGTATCTCAATACACCTTTAAATGGTTAGGTCTTTTGGAAAGGTTGGGAGAAATTAGGCTTGGACCAGGTTTTGAGTTTGGTGCAAGAGCACCTACACCACATCATCAAAATTTTTTTATTTGAATACATCAATAGGGAAATGATACTGTATTTAGGTTTATTTTGTCTAATAAGCTTTGAGAGATCAAGCATAATGCAAATAAAGGGTATTTTGTGTCTTAGAAGTCAATTAGAAATCATATAAGTTGTAAAATGCTAACAAAGCAACTTTAACACAAACAAATGTAATTAAGGGACCAACTAATCCCAAGGTTGGTTATGGGAAATGGGGAGAATATGGCTGTTGGAAAATTCTTTAAAAATCCTTACCAAGGCTCAAATGAGAGAGTGGAAGAAGTTTTGTAACAATTTTACACAATAAACACCATAGTTTTGAGCAATTTTCTAGAAAAATACTTTTTTCTTGATCTTTTTGAGTGTTGTACAGGCACATACAGGTTCTTCATGGTCTAATAATTTTAGAGGATGTGTCTATATGTTTTCTAATTCATTTATTTTTTATTTGGTGTCGTAACTCTTTGTTTGTAGAGAGAACCAACACAAATAGTGACTATCCTAGTGTTGCTGAATCAAGGGTTTGAGGGGAAATTTGTGATGTAACAATCAATCCACCTATTTTTTTCTATAGTATCTCAGTGGATTGATTTAAAAATGTTATAATAAGTGTGTCAACTTATTTTGGAATAAGGAGTCATAATTATGTGGTGTTTTTGTGACTGTTCTAAGAGTGAACAAGGGTTTTCCAACACGGAAGTGAGGAACCAAAGAGAGATTTTTAAGAATTAATGCCTGTAAGGGTTATGTGAGGGTTTGATGAGTTTGTGTAGAATTATTTTGAGGATTTTGGGGCTTTGGAAGTGTTGAGAGAGGTCTGGAGTTGTATGTTTCTTTAAAACCCTTGATTTTGTGAAGGTTTAGGAGGGTTTCTTGGGTTTTACGAGTTAGAGGCTTTGTAGACACAAACTAATGAGAAAATTTGAGGTTTGGCACCATGACCTAAGACTATCCATGGAATTTGGATAGATACCTAAAGTTGGAAGGGTGGTCCCTTTGGAAAAAAGGGCTAATTGTGAAGCCAAAATTGAAGTAGGTGTGTTGAAAGTCTATGTCGGTCCAAGATAGAGATCACTGATTCTTTGGAATGTTGTGTAGCCCTGAAAAGGGTATCTCAATCCATCTTGTAATTGTCTAGTGTTTTGGAAAGGTTGGGAGAAATCTGGCTAAAACTGAGTTTTGAATACTACAAGAATAACCAGTCACAAATGTGAGTTTTGGAAAACTTGATGAATCTGACTTAGGGATTGTTATCAATTGTTTCAATTGTCATTGTATGAATGTTGATGGTCTTTGTAGGGCCTTGGTGGAGTCTTGTTGTTCATTTTCAAGGTTGAGGTGTTGAGACCCTTGAGGGTGGGTTGATGCCTGTTAGGCTGAATCATTATGAAGAAGAGTTCTTGATTGAGAATTGACTTTTCCATTGTTGTGAGTCTTCTCCACCTTGGCTCTGCATCAGAGTGTTACAAGGGTGGATTGTTGGGTAAGGTGTTGAATGAAGAGTTTGGTTTGATGGGGCTTTGAGGTTGTGGATATTGCTAAAAATAGGTTGTATTAATCTTGTTAGGAGCCCCTTGAAGGAAGGTTAGACTAATTGGGTTTGAGCCTCCTTGCCTCTACATCGGTGAGGCACAAGTAATTGAAGCATTCCAAAGGATAAAAACCACCACGAATGGAGCTTATTTATACAATACACTTTAGATGGGGCTTATTAAGCATTCAACAATAATTAATTGAGCATTAGATGTAAACAAAATCCATGCCTACAACATTCAAGCATACAACTTACATGATACACATGATAAAATCATTCAAGAATGGCAGTACCAAAATAAGAGTTTCTTTAATCAAAAATCCGAAAGGCTATACAATGATATATATTGATAAAAGTATATAAATATATCCAAAAAAACCATATAGGCTTAGTACAAAGGAGCCATTTGGACATAAAATATGACATATATATATCAATAGTACAAAAAATATGTTCCAAAATGCCACATAGGCATACAAAAAACAACACTAATACATAGTCATTTCCCTCTAGGGGAAGGAAATAGATCCCATGCTGCCTTCAAAATTCAGCTGGATGGAGTGACTGTTGCTTGTCTTGTCTATTGAACACGCCTGCTACTCCTCTCTTCACTCTGGACCTTCAACTGATACAATTAAAATTAAAGATGTTAAAAAATAGAAATTAAATTATGGAATGGCATATAAAAAAATATAATCACTTACTGCATACATATAGTTATCATGCACATTTAAAGCATCACCATGTCCATGATCTAGAGTGACAACCACCTGTAGCAACCATGCAGATAGAAATTAAACTACATAAAATTATCGTGAAAATTTTCTATAATAGACCATAAAAGAGCAAATATAATGTCAAATCGACTAATCTATTCCATACCTCTCTCAATGGATCAGAACTAGCTATTGTTGCAGCAACTTCATGGTCCATCATGCCACCAAGATCACCAGGGCTATCTCTTGTCAATAGCTACAAATTAAACAATATCTCAAGTATCATGTTGATATAGGAGAACATAATGTGATACGATCAAGGAATACTTGAATGCAATGTTTGTGTTTCTCATTAATTTTTTAGATTTGTATATACACAAAATTATGAAAACTAGCTAACATAGATTTACAACCCTATTAATGAATAAAGGCTACTTGAGTGTACGTCGTTGAGGATATGAATCATGAGGTGTGGAGGAAGAAGGTGCACCATGAAACTATTTGAAATCTGAACCATGATATGAGACAAACATTCAAATATAACATTCAACTTTTCAAATGCAATAATAATATCTTTAATACTAGTTGCATACCTGTGGACTCATCGTCAAGAATATATAAGGGTCTATAGGAATATAGAATCCCTCATGAATAGTGCGACCCTAAAATTTCATCATATCAAAATTCTACTAATTTAGTTATTCTTAAATTTCAAAATATATTTTAATAAACAACATTAAAATAACTTGCTAAATTTTACTTGAGTGTCAATGCCGAATGTATCATTCAGAATATCATCTTTGAAATTCATCGCCTCTACAACTGATGTAGGCTATGTAGCTGCATCATGAGCACCCTCATAATCATGCGTGCAAACAACACCACAAGCACCACAATGGTGGGGTGGAGCTCGAGGCCTACACGTCTCCTCCACACCAGGCTCTACTAGAGGACTCGCACAATGTAAAATGGTCTACCAGAGTGAGCCAATCGAATTCATCGTGTCCACCTCTACACTGTCCTTAACAATGGAAGGAACAATGACATGCTCCACCATGGGTCTGCCCAAGGCTCTTGGTGCCAAGTGTGGATTACATTGTGCAATAGGTCTATCGTGTGTGGAGCCCCCACCTCTACCCTAAAAGTCTAAGATGTCAAAATAGTTTGGCATTTTATTAAGGAAAAACTTGCAATAAAGTTTCCTCAAAAAGTATTGTGGCACCTCATGGTTATTGGATGGAGGTTGGTCAAATACCATCCACCACCACTCCCAAAAATTTTTTCTAATTAAATCATGGTGGCACCAATGGATGGGGAAGCTCTTGCATGCATGGGACAAAGGTTCATTGGTTTTTGGGTCTTTAAATAGGGAACACAACTCGGCTTTGCTAATTTTTAGTTTTTTGACATTTGCATATGACAAACCATTAGCATAAAATTGCCTCATCTCATCTCTCTTAGTTGACCAAAAATTTATTTGCTTGCTCATTTCTCCTACATGATTTAAAATTGACTTCAATAATTCAGAAATCCCTCTCCTATAAGGGTGGGTTTTGGCATGCTCGATTAATCTTGCAATTAATTGTTGAATGTCTCTTTTATTGTTTTCAATTTGATTTTGAATATTTTCTTCTGTTCCTTGAGGATGCCTATGAATTGATGGAGGGGTTTCAGAATCTTCTTGTATAGGAGGCTCTTGATGAGGGGGTGATTGTGAATTCTCAATGTTTTGAGGTGGAGATTCATTCCCTAAGAATTAGAAAAAAGTTTTATTATAAAAATATATTGAAATTTGCATTCCAAATCAAATTTGAAATAAATAGAATTAAAATACACACCTCTTTCCAATCTTTGACCTCTCTGATGTGTTGGAGGCATCCTCATGGAAAATGGCAAGCTAAGGATGCAAACAATGGAGGAGATTTGGTGAGCATGAGTTGCAGACCTGAAATCTTCCTTCTCAAGCCACCGATTGAAATCAATATGAGGGTTCCAAACCTGACTTTTGCATTTTATGTCTAGAAAGACATTTGGCGTGCGCCAAAGGCCTTATTTCAAGGTTTTTTTGATCATTTTTTCAATTTGGCACCTAAATTGTGTCACAGATTGGTGCACTTACCATTTCAATGGTGACTTGCTATCGAAGTTAACCAGTCACTTAAGTCATTTGGTTGAGCCTTTCCTCCGTGCTCTTATCGACCCCTTTCCCCTAGCCTGGCGGTCTCTTTTTGCCACCTAGGCTTAAACATTTATACCATCGAAGGATGTACTGGCCGGTCCCACCTGAATATTCTACATGTCCTATTAGTAGTTTGGCTAGCTGTTCGATCATGGGTTTTGATCTGGACTGTTTCTTGCAAACCTCGCAGGTTTTCTTGCTGATGTCACTAAGGTAGTGTGAGGTCTACAAAATGCCACCATTTGGCATATACGGAGGAGTGGGGTCTTTTCCTGAGGCACCAGTAGTGATAAGTGGCCATATTTTCACCTGCGAAGGGATTTAATGATGGGGTTAATAATAATTGTCCCTCACATACCTCGCACAATCAGAGCAAATATTCCTAAAGTACTGTGAGGGCTGCGAAGAGGTGACACATGGCTTGGTTCTTGAAATGACAGGGGTAAGTGAGACCTATTGTCCGATAGCGACCTCCTATTTTCATGGGTGATGATTGGATGTGGTTTTTCCAAGGCGCTGATGTGGATTGTCAACACTCATTGACTTGATCTGAGTCATTTGATTTGCCAGATTTGTTTTGCATCAGTGGTTAAAGTTAAAAGAGGGGTTTTGTTCATCCGTGTGACAATTTCTTGTGCTCTATTACTTGTGTCATTAATGGCATGGGTTTTTCCAGAGGATCTTCTCCTATTTTTTCTTACGTGCGAATAGTGCCCTCCTGTTAAATGCGATGATGGGTTGTACATCATTTCTTCATGAGCCTAGAATACTCTTATGGTGGCTATGTCAACCACTAATCACTCAAATTCTTGTATTGCATTCAAGCAATTAATATCCCTCGCACCAATTAACTCTATAAATGCTTGCTAAGTTACCCAGTGTTATTATTGCATTTTTGAGTTGTTTTGTTTGTAGGTAGTGGCTATTCTCCTATATTCTATGAGCTATTTCTTCAATGGACAAATCTGTAGGGCATAGGAGTGCTAGAGTAAAGGCCAGGAGGTCGCTGCTCAAAAATGAACAACTTGCTCCTGGATCACCCGAAGTTGCTACTCAAAGTTTTGGCAAAAGGCCTAAGTGTTGCGCATCCCCTGTTTTGATTTCGTCAGATTCTGATGTCAATGGGTCCGAAACAGACTCGGATTACCGATGTTACCTAGCAACCTTGACCAAGCTCATGGGTGTAAATGAGGAGGTCCTTGCAGTTGAACCAAAAATTGTAGTGGCACTGTGCCAAGTTGTTGGGTGTTGTGTCGATGTGGCTAGAGGGAAGAAGGTGTTTCCGCTTCTTACTGAGGTGAGAACTCGAAGCGGTCGCCTATACCGAGGCCGTGGGTCGACTAAATGTTGGCTGGTGTGTGTTTTTTTCCCAGTGGTTGGTTTTTTATGATATGGATGTGCACGTGCCTAGCATGATTTTTGTTTTTCTCTCCGACTGGTTACTGTGTAACCATTTTTTGATTCCTCGAATCATGCACTTTGCTCTCCAATGATGAGGAATGTGAATTCAAATTTCATTCTAAATGAAATTCAATTTTGAAATTAACAGTGTTGCCTAATGCTTTGTTGCTCTCCTATCCTATAAAGGAGATTTCACGGCTCATTGTTAAGGGTCATATTTTGCATCCAAAAGGTTTTGAATATATGTACAGTTAGTTTGTTTACTATAGTTTTCTTGGAGGTTTTAGTTAATATCTTTTCTGGTCAGGTTTTCTATGAAGCAAGCATGTTGTGCTAATGTAATTACAAATAGTAAAGCAATAAATGATAATCCTTTTGAAACAATTTCTCTCCTAATTGTGTGCCATAAGTTGTGAATGAACCTATTAATGATATTTTCATTCACTTTCAATGGTAATTTGAATGTGTTCTTCATTTCCCTGGTTTAACTCAATGAGTTTGTTAGAATTGTAAAATTTTGAATTTTTTACAGTCTATTGCATTCAAGAGTTTCCAGCATTAAGTCCTTATCATAAGCATAAAATCCCCTCTTTGCATTGTCTTGCTTATTTTTCGTCATGTGACCCATTAGAATCTGTCTTCGTCTTCATATTTCATTGAAAGACCCATACCAGCAAGACATAGTAAAAGTCTCCCTGACCTATATTTTTAACTAACATGTATTTGTTCCAGACAATCGGCAAGACTTTTCTTTTGTTTCGGCAACTGAAAAGATTCATATCGACAGAATAGGTATTTCGGGGTAATGTTATAGCGAAGTATTTTTTCTTTCCGACTGACATATAGAAAAAATATATCGGCATATGCTGGGGCATCATTATAATGTCATGACGAATTCAATTTGTCTTACCGACTAGCATGTGGAAGGGTCAGTTCACCCAAACCAATTGGTAAGTTTTATGTGCATCGGGGAAGGTCTTGGTGAAGTGACTCTTGTCTTGCCGAACTAAATACAAGGGGATTCAAAAATCTATTGGAGAGAGTATTGGGGTCTTTCCGATTTAAAAGATATGCTGATAGAGATATGCATCACCAGGAGAAGAACTTTTTGACATAAGTTTCACCGAAGTTTGAATATTATACCGACAAGTAGTTCAGGGTGAGTTTCACCGAATAGGAGTAATCTGGAGGAGTGATTTCGGTAAGACATTTGGCATCGATATAAGTCTTCCCAAAGGTTTACTATCTTACTGAAGGTATTATTTCATTGGTGGGGTTTATTTCTTCAGTGAGAAAACTTGGTGGACACGCCAAAATGAGAGTTCATCGGTGAAAGGGTGATTTTGTCTCAGCGACTATGACTTGAAGAATCCATATCGGTATGAATCAATGAAGTCTATGTAACATCTCCTCGACTCCGAATTGTCATAGCGACATAAAAAATAGGAGTGACAGTCATCATTTTTTGGATCCCAAGTGTCGATAAGACCACATTATGTCTTGGCGAGAGGTGTAATAGATTTTGCAAAAGACTTCGCCCCAGATTTCAAAGTCTCTCATCGAAAGGAAATTTGATGCGACAGTGCCAGTTTCAAATGGGTTTTCATTCGTGCTTCATTAATGGCACGATGGGATATAACAGTAAAGTTTGTATCAATTCTTTAGTTCTGAATTGATTGCAGGTGAATTGGCATGTTGAACAGAGAACCGGGACATTTTTTAGTCTAAGGAGCTCAAGCAGAATACTGTAAGTGATTGTTTTTTGGTTTTTTACATTTTGATTATGTAAGGTTGAGAATGGCGTCTTCTGGTTCTGGAAAGGGTAAGGGTAGAAAGCCTGGTGAGAGTAGTCTGTCAAAAGGAAAGAAACAAAAGGTTGATACAAAGCATGAGGGCACTGAAAGGAGGTTGAACCAAGACCTTATTGATCAACTACCTGGCTCGGGGCCTAAAGCTAGAAGGTCCGCACAACTTAGGGAAGAAGTTGATAAACTAGATGACAAGTGCAAGTTCATAGCTGATGTCTAGACTACCGTAAGAGGGTATGAGCTATTCAATTTCCATTACAATAGAAGAAATTGCTTTGAACCAGTCTGTAACCCATGGAAGCTAAATGTAGGGAAACTAGTGTGCCCTAGTATTTATGTAAATGCAAAATTAGTAAAATTGCTTGCAGATAATTATGATCCAAAACATAAAGCTATATGTGACCCATCTAGAAAACCACAGATATATGTGTCTAAAGAAGCAATGGGTGAGGTTTTCAAATTAGAAGGGTTTTGAAATGATGAGATCAATTGTGAAGAGTTGGGAAAAGAATTTTGAAGAATGGATACAATCTATAAGGGTTGGAGGTTGCCTATCCATAGAATTAAATAGGGTAGCAAGTCAGAACCTCTGCAAGATAGTGAGGGGCCTCCTTATCATGTAGATTTGTCTGAGCCTTATATGAAGTACACATATTTCTCAATGTGTCAAGTATTGGGGATGGAAGCCCCGAAACTCATGTCAATTGTGCCAATGATTATCACAACAGATATTTAGTATCACAATTCTAGGCCATTCGACTATGCTTCATATATTTCTAGGGAGCTTGATTTAGGATTGGTGGCTATAAAGGGTGGAGCTTCTTTTGTTCATCTCAAACATTATTCATTGTTAATGCACTTCGTTCTATATTTGGGATAGGAGTTGGGAGTATGGCCTCCAGAAATGAGAGTTTCTCAAATTGGTAAGGAGGGTGAAGCATTGCTTGTTTAGCTGTGGACTGCTATTTGGGACAGCAGGTTTGCTAATTCTAGTTTCATCCACTTTGAAGAATATTTTGTGAAAACTTTGTACAAATTGTATAAGTATCCTTGTAACTATTCATTGACTCATGAGATTAAAAGGTTTCTTTGGCCAAAATATTTCAATGGGCCAATTGATCATAACTGGGGTGACTGGTATTGTTTGGAAGGAGCTACAATGATCAGAGTGTATGGATTTGAAGATGCCCCTTTCATTCTGCCAAGGACTGTTCCAAACAGAGTTGCATATTTGGAAATTGTCAAACAAATGGATTATAGCAGTGTGATGCTTTTCAGTTCTTATGGGAAGTACACTTTTATGCCTAGTACATTGTGTTTTTGTGATTTCACTGTGTTGGCTAAGGAGGGGTATAATTCAATTCTTGATAGATTGTTGCATTATAATATGAAAAGGGGACCACCCAGGAAAAATGTTGACCCTAAAGGATATATCAATTCAGCCAAAGAAAGGATTAACTTTGGAAGGTATCAGCATGTACCTTATCCTTTTGATGATATGATCAGGAATTTGGATGAAGAGGAAGCAGAGGTGGTGGTTGAAAGCTATAACCAAGGGTTACAGGATATGGAGATATTGTCTTTTGGAGATGAGGAAACCCCAATGGATAAAGTGCCATAGAGCATAACAGAGAAAATACCTAGGTTAAGGACTCAGCGATATGTTTGGCCAACAAGAGAACAGAGTATTGAAAGTGGTGATATTGATGCAAGGCATATGGAATATAGATCATTTGTTTCAGATGATGAGTTTATAAATTCTGCAGAGTTCAAAGCATTCTTGTACAAACAGAAGGGGAAAGAAATAAGAGAAGATATTGGTGTTGTCACTTTCGGGAATGAAGAGCAATTATTGGGTCAATTGAGAAAATGTGTGGGTGATGAAATGAAAAGTATGACTCCTAAAAAGGGGAGGAAACTATTGGAGAATACCGGTGTCATGATTTTTCTTGGACTTGATTTGAAATCTGCATTAGTTTTTGATAGTTTCTTAAGAGATAGTAATACTACACACAAAATTGATAAGGAAAGGGTAATAGAGGTGTATTCAGGCTCTAAGTATAATACCGATGAGGGATCTTTGATGATATGGGCTTTGTACCCACCCCACAGGAAATTAGTGGTAATTGATATAGAGAAGGCATTTGTCCATGTTATGACCCTAAAGGTTGGAGAGGCTGATCCTGTGATTACTATAGAGATTGGGAAAAATATTGCAAAATTGAATAAAGCACAGATCCAGACACTGATAAAAGAAAGAGAAATGTATAAAGCAAGTAATGAAAGAATGTTGAGAGAAAATGATAGATTGAAAGACTTGGTTGGTATTTCAATAGATCCAGCCAAAATGCTCACTCAAGGAGAAATTTCTCGAGCAAAAGATCATTGGAAAGGGTCAAGTACTTATACTCAGGGAAAATATGATGCAATTGTAGTAATTGTTTAGAGGAGGCAGGATAATTTGACATCCTGGTTGAATAAATTGTGGGGAAAATATTCTAGTACTCTGACTGCATTGAAGGAGCATGAAAGGATGGATGGATGAATTATGGAAAAGTTTCATGAATTGGCCTAGAGTGATGAGGCTAACCGTACTACACTTGAAGTTTCAAATCATATTATCAGTCACCATAATAAATTCTATGAGGAATTGCAGGGGGATACAAAAGGATTAATTGTAGCTGCCAAGAAAACCATGATCACATTTTTTGATAATAAAGGGGAATTGAAAGATGCCACTAGATGGAAGAATGAATGTGACACAATATTGAATGGAGTCATGAAGACAACTTCTTCAGAGGATACAGCATTAGAGGAAGTGAGCGAGCAAAATGAGGAAATGGTCAGGATGGAAATCACGATCTGGAATGTTGTCGAAGATGCGGATACACATGAGCGCCGAGATTATCTGGACCACCTCGCTAAGATTCACTTGTGGCTAACTAGAGCCTAATTATTCTCTATCTTTTGTTTTTTCCTATTTCCAAAAGGATGCGTCCTTTCGTATTCTCAATGTATAAATGTCCATTTTGAAAACAATATAGAGGGGCGAGGTAGAATTAGATAGAGAATAGAGAAGAGACAGCATAATCCAATTTTTTGGGCAAAGATGAGACTGGTTGCATATGTAAAATCATGGAGATATCAATGAAAATCTAATACAATGGTGCAATGTTTTATGGTATCGGTTGTTTATGATATTTGTTGAAAAGTATTATTGAATTTGTCTCTGTAATGGTGTTTTCTGGTTATTCGAATTGGTGTAAACAAGTTTATACCTAGTTCGTCAATGCACATTTGCTGCATCTGTATGGTCAATTAATTGTTTCTTTCCAGTAAAGATTAAATTCTCTGAATTGATCATAGTAATTAGGGAATGTCAATTGGATTATTAAGAAGAACTCAATAATCACAATCCTACATGTTTATACAAGCTATAAACCAAATAAAATGCTAAATAAATTGAATGTCTGCCAGAACAAATAAACTTGTTTCAAATTTCTCTTAACTCCGTGAACCCTATAAGGCACTGGTCTTTTCATTTTTCATTCTTTAGTTTCACTCACATTTTTACATCTATTAATTGAGCGTACTAGGGTTTAGTTTTTAGTATTGATACACAATTTATACCAAATTTGATTTATTTTGTCCATTTCAATTTTCCATCGTGGACAAATTAGGGCAGTAGGAAAAGATCAGAAGTCAAGTCTACTCAATTTAGTTAGGTACACACGCCTAGGTCTAGTAGCACCTAAAGAGTAGAAGGTTTAATTGTTTCAAACCTTGTTCTTTTACCCTAAAATGTTGTGAAAGCTTGGCAACCTTTCATGGTTCAAACCTACGTTTTTGAGAGCTAACAGAGTTAATGAAATTGCTTGAAAATGAGCTATAGATTTATGATTATACATGTAGGATTGCTAAGGATTGTTGTTTCAAAAATTAAAATTTGCATGATGTAAAGCATTATGGTAATATGTCTTAAATATCTAGATTAAATTTTCTATGACTCCTACCCAATGGATGAGGCACTAGCTATTCTCTTCAAGATTACTACGGGGTTGTAATTCTAAAAATGGTGATCTAAGAGTTGAACACAATAAAATATTAAACACTTTCTCTCTATGAGATACAAATATTACTTTGAAGTCTTCAATCATATTGGTCTAAGATACCTATTATTATTATTTGGTCTGCCAATACCAAGAGTAATTACTATCTCATTGCATGTGTAGGGATTTCAATTTGTATGAAGAAGTGTTCTTACCAGTCATAAAACATTCTTATGAACACATTTAGGTTTACCCACCTTGGTTTCACAAAGCCAAAAGTGTAGGAGATGTCAATTTTTGGCTGAATCTGACTAGTTGGCCACTAGCATTTGTAGTTATTTATTATAGAGGTTGGCTACCTCTTAGAGAATTGCAAATCCTATCTGGAAAAAACATCAACATGTGGCACATAATATTTTGAGATTTTTTTGATTTTGATGCTATCTGTCACTAGAAGTATGATCCATGTGACATCATTGAATCAATGATTGTGGCCAATAGGAATGCTACAAGTAAAATTCAACATCAAAGTAAACCTTTGCTTGAAAATTTGAGAAACAAGGATTCTTGGGATGAGGTCAAAATAGCAATGGAGAAAAGTGTTGTTGAGAATGATGTTTCTTTTGAACAATTGTTAGCAGAAATTATGGCATTGCATCGAAAGACAATCAAGACATACAACATTTTTTATGAAAAAAGTGATAAACCATCTAGTAGAGTAAAAATTCCAAGTTTCGTAGAGAAGGAATTTACAGGTAAAAATTGGTCATGATAAAAAATTACTGCCTTTTGGTTTATGAAGAAGGAGCTAGGTGAACCAAGAGCTCTTGCAAAGTATGGAGATAATGAAGAAGATAAAGAGTTTAGCAAACTGTGGAATATAGAGCATCCTGATGAACATGGAAACAAAGAAAGTGATGATGAATATAATGATGATAGGGAAGAAGCAGAACAAATCCATGTCAATTACAAACCTAGTTTAAGTGAGGCCACAAAAGATAAGGCCCTTGGATGCTAATTGATGTTGAGCATAGAAAACTAGTTGATAAATTTGGCCTTGGGCTTGGAGGTGGAAAAGTAGACCAAGGGCATACAAGTCAATTTGTTAGACCTTCAAATACTCATCCTCATGGTCAGATACAATCACAACTAGGACATGCCCACGGTGGAGAGCTTAGTGCAACTGGCACTTCCATTGGTGGAAATGGTATGGGTAGTAGTAATAGTAGTGGTCAACATATGCTACAACAACAAATTACACACAAGAGGAAAACAATACAAGATACCACAGAAACACTAGGTGATGAAGGCAAAGAAAAGAGGCAAAGGATTTTGATAGGTCCAAGTCACACTATCAGTAGATCCACCGCAAATAATTTATTTCCAGGAACTCCCCCACTACTAGTTAGTGTGGTTGCAACATCCTTAGGAACTGCAAGTACTCCTATTCCTTCACCATTCAAGGATTCCATTGTTCCTATGTCTCCGGGTTATGATTTCATTAAAGAGTTTAAAAATAAATCAAACTTGTATAAAAAAGAAAAGAAGCAACTGATGGAGAGTGCATCTGTTGTAACTTAAGAGCATGCAACAACCATGGTATTACCCATATTTGACATAAATAATTAAATCATGGAGTACACAATTGTCGTTCCCATAGTTCAAAACAAACCAACAAATCAGATGGATTGATCTGAATACCAGGTGACCAATTTTCAATTGGATTTTTTTGGCCTAAAAAATACTGACAAAATTAATGTATCAAAGAAGAACAATGAATTGATGTACACATCATTGCTAAAGCAAGATAGAGAGAAGAAAAGGTTGTAGACCCAAATAAAAAAGTTACAAGAAGACCTATCAAATGAGAAGGAAAAGAGCAAAGCAACAGATAACAAGAGAAATGAATTAGAAAAAAGAATAAAAAAATATGCCTCTACATCAACAAGCAAAGAGGATAAACCAAATGAGAGAGAAGTGAATGACCTGAAGTGAAGGGTAGATGAGAGCAACAAGAAATATGATGAGGAAAAATCCACTTCAGAAAAATTAAGACTAAGCATTGTGAATGGAAATGCACAGTGGGAACAAAAATTGGAGAAACAGAGAAAAACAAATGAAAGATTGGAGATATAGCTGACGAAAGAAAATGAATAAATTAACTATTGTCAAAATAAGATATCTACATTTTGTAAAGATACAATGAGGCATATGAAACAAAACATCAGGGATGAAATAATGCAGAGGTTTGATCATTTGTTTGACATGTTCTAATTTATTGATGCTATCAGACAACATTATAAGAAGCTCGACAAGTATTTAGTGGACAACAAAAATTTGTTGGAATTAGAGAAATTTGGAAATCAAGTTCTACAAATAGTCTACAAAGCTAGTGAAAATAATTTGAAATCAAAAGGGATTACTAATTAGATTGCTATCTCAATGAAGTTGTCATCTATCATTGAAAAGTGTTCGAGAATGCATGGAACAAAGGAATATTTACATTTGGTTGCAGGCAAGATGAAGGTGGTGGATGAAAAGGTAACGAAATTCATAGAACTTGGTTTTCCAGAGGCTTTTGACACAAATGACCGATTCATTCGAAAGGATGATTTTAGAAAGAAGATGGAGGGTGCAAGGAAGATTGATTTGGACCAGTTTCCTCAGAACCTAGATGTGTAGAACTATTTGGATTACATTAGAACACTGATAACCTTGAATGCAAAATTGACCAAAGGATTCAAGACAGGTTCCACTTCCAATTACAATCATGAAATGTTAACAAAACTTCAAGTCAAACAACATCAGTTAGAACAAATGGAAATTCCACCACCTAAAGAGTGGAAGTTGCTAGAAAAGGTGATACAGTGACTTGATTTTTAATTTTTAATCTTTGATAATATGAGTTTCCAAGTTCCAACTCAACTTTGTGCAGAGTTGTCTTTGGGCATTGGCAATATTTTGCATTGACAATGCCTATATGTACTCCTTCATGTGAAAATCAATAAAAAAACTCAAATTCAGACTGCAGTAATGTGATGATGTTCAATTAGCTATATTATTTATTTTATCATTTGAAGAAAAGGTTTGTGGTTTCAAATACAAGATACACATTAATGGTTAAATGATTGTTGATGTTCATTGTTGTATATGCTACTAATACTATTGTTAAAATGTTATTAAGCATTGAGCTGAGTGATGAATCATTGAGTACATGTTCAAATTTTACTTTCAACATAATTAAAATATGAACTATAAGGTGATGAACTGTTAGCTCGTTATATTTACTTCTTGGTATCTAGCTTCCAAGTTATGGATGTTGAACTATTAGCTCATTATATTTACTTCTTGGTAGAGCTTCTAAGTTATGGATGTTGAACTGTTAGCTTCTATTATGTTGGGACTAAAAATCCTAATTAGTATCCACCAACATACACCTCACCCACATCCCACATACTGCAAAAATACACTACATTTGATTTTATGATTAGCGAAAATTGCAGAGATTTGTGTGACCAGATCCATTTTGTGGCCCAAATTACTACTTGATCACATCCATAAATAAATCTAAGCCCCATGGTCACAACCCCTATTCATGAAGAATTCAAATTCAATGTACTGAGAAATTCAATGTACTTCGACACACTTAGTTTGAATAACATAAACAACCAGTTTGGAGACAACTAAATAAGTTAATAACATATAAGCATATGAATCCACAATAGTTGAACACTCAAAAGAAAATCAGTAATTGTGAACCCCTAAACCTGCATATGCACAAAGGAAGTCAAATGTTGTTAGTGTTAGTTCAAATATGCATGTAACAAAGAGGGATTCCCTATAAAATCCATCTATCTAAAACTTAATTTAGGAAATGAAGAACACAATGAAATTACAACATTTAAATCCTAATTAAGCAAATAGCATTATGATCCTATGGGGGAATTGGTGCCAATGATATGTTGTAATTGGCACTTTCCCAATTCCTATGATTGCAATGTGGATTGATGAAGAAATGCTCAAATCTCCAAAGAGATTTGAGCATAACCCTATTACTAGATTGTGAAAATGGTGGATGATTGAGTGCAATGGTGCAAAACTAGTTCTCACTCGAAGAGAGTAACTTTGCATATGAGTTGTGGATGATCATTGAGGAGAAGAGTCTCCAATTTATAGACTGCAATCTTGGAAGAATGAGTGAAAACAAGCAATGTGGGATAAAAGATAGTTCAATGGCATTGTGCCACTTGTCCAAATGTGGTTGGATGAGGAATGTGCAAGTTTTGGCCAATGTGCGAATAAATACAATTAGGTGGCATTTCAAACTTGAGAAATGACATGTTGAAGAGGGAAAAGGAATGAAGTTAATGTCACTTGGCTCAAGGTCAAGGACATGTAAGAGGCTCATAATGCCTTGTTGGAAGGAGCACATCCACTTGGACTTTTTGAATTCAAAAGAGGAATATTCCCTTTTTGATGCTTTGTGAGGGAAAATAGAAGAATTAATAAATCAAAGTATTCGATTTATTGTGCAAGGTGCATTCTCTAGAAGATTTTAGTGAGAAGGATTAACTTAATCAATTTTTTGATTAATTTAATGAGGAATTAGGAGATGTGACAATTTAAGCTCAAATTTATGAATTGATTTAAGTCCAAAATTGAGAGGAAATGATTCATTAAATAAATGATTTGATTTATTTAATAAAGAAGGAATGTGTTAGATTAAATCAAATAAGGTTTAATTTATTTAATTTAATAGGAGGACTTTAGAGATTTTAATTAAATAAAATGATTTATTTAATTAAACAATAATGTAGGGTTAATTAAATTAAACTGATTAATTTAATCAAATGAGGTGAGAATGACTTAATTAAATGAATAATGATTCATTAGATTAAGAGATAGAATGCGATGAAATGCTGAGAATGTGATCTAAGAGGAAATGATGTTAGTAATCAAAATCGGTTGTGCCAAGATGAGCTTGTACATTTTCCATGTCTACATTTTGCCCCTCTTTGAAGCAATGTACTTGTTGCATTGATTTAAAGAATAAACTGTTGTGATCAAAGTTTGAAATTTTTTGATTTTTTAGATGCCCCACTACTGCCCCAATGGAAGGATATTGGTGGATATTGCCCCCTCGAGAGATCAGATGAAAATTTTGAATTTTTGGGTGATCTTGCGAAAAAAAGATAAGAAGGTGCTCGACAGGCCAGAAATGCCCGAAAATGCACTAAAATGCCAGAAGGGATGAAGAATGACCTTCGGTTAGGAAAAATGGGATCAGGGCAAGAAACCCCCTCTGAAAAGTCAAATTAGGTCAAAAGGAACCCTAATTTTTGAGCTTAAATAGACCCTAAGGGGTCATTTTCAAAATATTTGCACTCCTACCTTTGAATATTTTGACATTTGAGCTCTGAGTTCTAGACACCATGGCGCAACGAGAGCTTCCCCTACACGTGTTGGAGTGAGTACGAGTATTTCAATGACCAGTCGCTACAGGACCCGCGGTATGTACCCCTATCCCAATTTTTATTTTCTCGCTTTACATGCATTTAAATAGCGTTTAGGTACGGTCGAGCCGACGTGGTGCAATATTACGCTGCAGGAGCTCTCCAAACTGGCCTACGTAGTTCTATATAGCACTGCGGGTGCATTGATCACCACACGACGGAGTTTAAGAACTATGGAATTTTAATTTTTAAAGTTAGCCGCCCACTCAAACAGCACCGCGCGGGTCAGGAGCTATCTAACTCAGCCACGTGGTGAACTTTAGAAATATTTTCTATCTAACTCAGCCGCACGGCGCACTTTAGAGACTTCCAAACTACCCCGCCTTTGCAAACAGTGCTGCTTTTTCTGTTTCAAAAGCAAAAGGTAACACGGACACCATACTTTTTTTAGGGAACTAATGCGGTACTTTCCTTGTGCAAGAGACACCCGAGGTTATTCATTCGAGGGAGCACCGATGGCCGATTCTTGAGCGATTATTCGATATGCACATATTTCTTCAGGAGCAGCTTGGGATGCTAGGTCTGTGGTTCGTTGCCTATGTCCCCTCCATTCAGGTACACCTGGGTATGATGCACACTTTGGCCGAGTGGTGGCATAGCGAGACTTCCTCTTTTCATCTTCCCACTGGTGAGGCCACTATCACCCTCGAGGATGTGTGGTGTATCCTACGATTACCTATTCATGGAGAGCTGGTGATTTATGATATGGATGAGGGGAGGAACACCTGATTCAATGTCATGGGTGTGGAGGAGCTTATGCTCTATGACGGTCAGATAGATTTGGAGTGGTATCGGGGTATAGCCCCTACTTATAGCCTGATTGTGGCCACCATTATTTTTGGCCTTGTAGCTCTTGATCAGCATGGCCGATATTTCAGTCTAGGTTGGGGGGTAGCATGGCAGCAGATGTGCACTCATCGAGTGTGCTATGCTTTGGGACCAGTGCTACTGGATTCCTTATACAGGGACTTGCATGAGTTTGCTTACTTGGAGGGTCGGGCTCTGGGGGCCGGATTGACTCTTCTTCATGTTTGGGTATTTGAGTGGATTCCAGTGCTTCGTTCATTTGTGATACCAATTTCCTTAGACATTGATGACCCTTTAGTGTGGCGGTATGGTGAGGCAACGATTCATTTCACTCACATGGGTACCGATGACATAGCTCACTAGCATCGGGTTCTCGATGAGATGACAGTATTTATCTGGAGGCCGTATATGAGTATGGGCCCCTGGATGGATGATGCAGAGCAACTTTTCTTTGCTCATCAGGATAGACTTATGTAGGGTTGAGAGCATATGCTGATAGAGAGATATCTTCTAGATAGAGTGGTCAGATAGTTTGGGGAGGTGCAGGATGTACCTGATGCTCAGTATACAGCTATCTTTGCCCGTTCGACCAGAGAGATAGCCTGGGGACAACCTATTCTAGTAGATGAGGTAGTGACCTCTTTTAGGTAGTTGGTGGCTCGGCCTTGGGCATACGATCAGGGGCCAATAGATGTAGGAGTGCCACCAGTGTGACTAACAGTTCCAGGGACAGTGCTTCCACGTCATAGACCGAGAGGTAGGTTAGCAGGCAGGGGTCGGGGAGGTGTACCTCCTCCTTAGCAGTCACCTCTGAGGGATCCCCTGCAGCATGCAGTAGGATAGGATGGGCAACCGGCAGGGCAGGATGGGCAACCACATGTGCCAACACAATAGCAGCCAGTAGTACAGTCGGCAGGATAGGATGGGCTGCCAGCAGGGCATGGTGGGCAGCCAACAAGGTAGGGTGGGTAGTTAGATGCCTGTGACATATTGATTCAGTAGTTATAGGGGTAGGAACGAGTTCTGATAGCTGAGTGGGATGAGGCCCAATAGTGGGTTGCCACACTGACAATAGAGAGAGATCAGACATGATCCGAGAGGGATCAGGAGATAGGTCAACGGAGACAGCTAGAGAGTGTTGCCTCCACATCCCGGGGCTGATCAATTGATATCCAGGACTACAGGGATGCCATCAGAGAGGCCGAGTACTATCGGCACCACTATCAGTAGGTAGTGCCACCAGACCGCAAAGTGCGAGACTTCTCTCAGCAGATCGAGAGGCAACCTGTAGAGGCACATGGTGAGAGGTAGGATGGGGAGGGCAGCAGCTAGCAGGGCCCACCTGCCCTTTGATCACCTACAGTTTAATTCATTTTTTTGACATGAGGGCTACAGTATTTGGCATTATTGTATTATGGATACCTGATCCGATTTTGTATTATAACAGTGATTTTTGATGATATATATGAGATGATTCACCCTTTTTATGATGTACATGCAAATATGTGATGTTTATGAGATGTTCCTACAGTGTATGTAATGAATGCATTTTTTTTTTATATTTTCCATGCTTTAAATGATGTGATGTGTATTAATGATGGTAATGGATGCAAATGGTAATGGTGATGGTTGCAGATGATAATATATGATGTCTTAAGATGCTTAGAATAACAAATTTATCCTTCATAACTTAAGATATTGGTATGATGCAATGTTTTTCTGATGTTAACTATCTAGTGGATGTAGGATGTATGCATGAGCGATGTTTTGATTACTGTTATAATACCATGTTAGTGTGGAAAGAAGGTAGAAGAAATGTAGAATTAATGAGTTAGTGAGGATGATAATGGTGATTTTACATTTGCATATAGGAATTGAGATTTTCAAAGGGTCAATTGGGTTATGTTTGATAACACACATAGGTACGATGCATCGAGGTATCAAGAACCAAGATGGCATGGTACCTAGTGTGATGGAATTTGACTTGAAAATCAAATAGGAGTATTCTTGTTCACACTTAGCATACGTACTTTATTCAGGATGTAGTTCAGACATTATAAGCATCTCAGACCAAAACACAAAAAAGAAAGCTTTCCTATGTGGTCGACAAGATTCTTAAAATATCCTCCCTACAAACTGAGCAAATAATGCATAACTAAGTTATTTTACAAGTGTATCCCACAAGCATAGAAGATAACAAGATAATGATCATTGTCCCATTGCTTTCTCTCTAAACCTATTTTGTTTAAGCATCATTGAGACGTCCTTGGAATGAGCGGAAACTAAGATAAGTCAACAAAGACCAAAAAGAGTAAACAAGCAAGCTAATGTTCTTCATACCGCTAGCCAAGACTAACTACTATGAGGGTTATCTGATGCTTATGTCCATCACAGGAAAGCTTCATCCTAGGACATGTAGTGATCAGGGTTTTGGTGGGACCAATTGGGTGATAAGTTATTGATACTTTGAGTTGACTAACTTGCTTGCTTACTGACTTAGACTTTCAAGACTCTGACGATTAAAGTGTTCTCTTTGGAACCTGCTAAACTTGCTTCTGACTGACTCATCGAAGGGTGAAAGTGATGATTGAATTTATTATGAATGAGATGCTTATGGGTGAAAGCGAAATGAAATGGATGCACCATTTTGGATTTTCAGATATTTTGAGGCTGTTTCTGGTATTTTCACATTTTTCAATGTTTTTTGGTATTTTCAAGATTTATGACGAACAGACTAACTTAAAGACCTATCCTAGGGGTCTCGGGAGCTGATCCATAGATTAGCCTTGCCTACATTATACACGCATAGACCACGTAGTTCGAATGATGATAAATTTGACTTGATGAAAAGATAGATGGGCAAACAGATTGCCAATGCAACAGACGCTTAAAGGACTGACCTAAGATGCAGACTAGATGGGCAAACGGATTGCCAATGCGATGGACGCCTAAAGGACTGACTCTAATTGTCTTGGGGGATAATCAAAGATCAACCTTTCCTATGTTCAAGCTCAGAGATGACATAGTTCAACAAGGTGGAAGACTGACAAGACTAAATGATGAATTTTGAAGATTTTTTGATATTTTTCCCTGTTTTTGGATTTTTGATGATTTGGATGTTTTTGATTTTTTCAAGATGAAATTTTGAATGTTTTGGATTTTTGATGAGATTTTGAAAAAAGATCATGAGAATGTACATGAATCCGATCCAATGTTGCGAGTACGTGCCCCCAATGTGGTGTGACAAACTACTTTGATAAAGGCAGGACAGACTGACCTTAGAAACGCCAAGTAGTTCCATGGTGTAGACACCAAGGCAGGCTATGAGTGATGGAATGAGTCGTGCAAATCCTGGTAGATGGGGAAGGTGCTTTATTTACACTTGGCACCTGTTTGCTAGGTTTTCACCAAGGTACTTGCCCAAAGCACCACCGAAGTGGTTTTAACTAGAGGATGATTTTTTTCTTCTTACTATTTTTTTCCAATCCTTTTCTTGATTTTTCTGGATTTTTGGACTTTTTTTTATTTTTTTGTTGTTGCCAAGATGCCTGTTTGCTAGGTTTTCATCAAGGTAACCATTTTTTCAGGACTTTTTCTAGTTTTTTTTGTATTTTTGGTTATATACCTTGCAAGATTTAGGCATAAAACTTTTTGAGGTGCAAACTGTTCATGGGCTCTTGCAGGGGCTCACCTTCTGGTGTCGACAACTGATATGCCCCCAATTTGTAGCTTGCAATGATGATAAAGGGTCTCAACCAGTTGGGCTCAAACTTTCCCTTTGTATCTGGATTTGGCACGTTCTTTTGGTTTTCTTTCAGCACGAGGTCACCAACTTGGAAAGTGCGTTGCCTGATCTTCTTGTTGTAGCTCCTTTTTAGGTGATTCTAGTACAATTGTAGATAATTAAGGGCATCCATGCACCTTTCATCTAGTAATTCCAGCTCATTTAGTCTTGTGACCCTATATTCCTCATCTATGATGAGGTTTTGTAATGATATCCTTAGTGACGGGAGCTCGATCTCAATAGGGAGGATGGCTTCTACTCCGTAGATTGGAGAGAATGGGGTGGCACCTGTTGGTGTACAGATGCTGGTGTGGTAGGCCCATAAGGTGGGATTTAGTTGTAGATGCCAGTCACGACCAGATTCATTGACTATTTTCTTGAGGATTTTCAAAATGGTTTTATTTGTAGCTTCTGCTTGGCCATTGCCTTGTGGATAGTATGGAGTGGAAAAACAGTGTTGGATTTTGAATTTTTCACACAAATCACTGACATCCTGATTTTTGAAGGGCATCCCATTATCAGAGATAATGGATTGGGGAACACCGTATCGGCAAATGAGGTAATTTAGGATGAACTTGGATATTTGTTTTCCCGTGATGTTGGTCATGGGAATTGCTTCGACCCACTTTGTGAAATATTCGATGGTGGTGATAATGAACTTATGGCCATTGGATGAAGTGGGTGATATTTTACCAATGAGATCGAGCCCCCATTGTGAAAAGGGCCAAGGTGTAACAATGGGATGCAGTTCTTGAGTTGGTGCATGAATAAGGTCTCCATGCTGTTGACATTGTAGGCATTTTCTAACAAAGTTGTGTGCCTCTTTTTCCATCATCGGCCAGTAGTACCCTGTTCTCAGCAACTTTTTAGCCAAGGTCATAGCACTTGAGTGTGACCCCTATGTGCCATTGTGTACCTCAGTTAGCGCAATCAAGGCTTCCTCGGGTTTTAAACAATGTAGCAAGGTTTCGTCGATACTCCTATGGAAGAGGGTTTCTCCTAGGATGACAAATTATGAAGTCCTTTTGAAAAAAGTGCATTTTAGGTTTGGAGTGATGTCAATGGGGAGGATTCCTAACTTTAGGTAGGTGTATATATCATGATACCAAAGATCACCAGGACCAACGAGTTCACATGTGTATTCTGACTCTAGTACCTCAAATGTGGGTACGAGAAGCTACTCTATGAGGAATTCATGTTTTGAGACGTTACGAGGGATGTCCAATAAGGATCCAATTGTTGCCATTGCATCGACTGCTTTGTTGTTTGTCCTTGGTATCTACTCAAAGGTAATGCCGATGAAAGATTCGTTGAGGCTTTCTACCACCTTCTTGTATGGTGGGAGCTTATCATCCTTGGTTTGGTATTCACCATTGACTTGGTTGATGATAAGTTGTGAGTCGCCATAGACTTTTAGTGCCATGATTCACCGTTGTGCTACAATCTTGAGACCTATGGTCAAAGCCTTATATTCTGCTATATTGTTAATACAAGGGAATGCCAGCTTGTATGATCTAGGTATGCAGTCTCCTTGCAGCGTGATGAAAAACACACCAGCTCCTGACCCATGTTGTGTGTGAGAGCCATCAAAGTATAACTTCCAGTGGTTTGCTACACCAAGGTTAAAAAGGGACTCATCTGGGAATTTTGATATGAGTGGGTTATCTATGTAGAGGGGAGCCTCTGCCAGCTAATCTGCAATGACTTGTCCTTTTGTGGCTTTTTGTTCTACATACTCAATATCATGTTCAGATAATATCATTACCCATTTAGCCATTCTTCTTGTAAGCGCTGCTTTTGACAATAGGTACTTTAGAGGGTCTATTTTGGCAATCAGTTTGATTTGGTGCGCTAGCATGTAATGTCTGAATTTCTAAGCCACAAATACCAGTGCTAGGAAAGCTTTTTCTATTGATGTGTAATTGAGCTCATGTCCCACCATTGTTCTGCTGATGTAGTAGATAGCCCGCTCGGTTCCCTTTTCATCATGTTGGGCTAAAAGGGCCCCCAGGGTGGCTGTTGTTGCAGAGATATATAGGATTAATGATTTCCCCACAATTGGTGGCATCAACACGGGTGGTGTAAGTTGATATTCTTTTATTTTGTTGAATGCCTACTCACATTTGTCGTCCCATCTGAAAGCTACTCCCTTGTGAAGTAGGTGTGAATAGGCAATCTGTTTATCTGCCAATTGTGCTATGAATCTCCGAATGGACTGGAGTCTTCCTTGCAATCCTCTTAGTTGTTTTAATGTTCTTGGTGCTTCCATTTTGAGGATTACCTTTACCTATGCAGGGTCCACCTCTATTCCTCTTATTGAAACTATGTATCCTAGCAGCTTTCCTGATTGTACCCCAAAGACACACTTCTTCGGGTTGAGTCTAACCTTATATTGTTCAAGCCTGTCAAAGATAGCACTTAGAGTTGCTATATGGTCTTGTCTCTTCTTTGATTTGGCCAGTATGTCATCTACATAATCTTTGACTATTTTATGGATCATGTCATGGAAGATTAATGTCATGGCTCTTTGGTATGTAGCTCCTGCATTTTTCAACCCAAATGGCATTACGTTCCAGCAGTAGGTGCCCTAGGGACATGTGAATGTTGTCTTGTGCTGATCCTCTTCTGCTATTGTTATTTGATTGTACCTCGAGAAGCCATCCATTAGGGAGAGCATCTCATGTTTGGCCATCATATCCACTATCATGTCAATGTTGGGTAGTGGAAAGTCATCCTTGGGACATGCTTTATTTAGGTCTCTGAAATCAGTGTAGATGCGGATGCCCCCTTTTAGGTTTGAGACCAGTACGAGATTTGATACCCATTCTGGGTAGTCAATCAGGCGTATGAAGCCAACATCCAGAAGTTTCTGTAGCTCAATCTTTACAAGCAAGGCTATTTATGGGTGTATCTTCCTTAGCTTTTGTCTAACTGGTTTTGCTTCGGGGTAAATGGCCAAATGATGAACTACTACTTCAAGGTCCAATCCTAGCATGTCTGCATAGGTCCACGCAAAATTTACATTCCTCTCTTTTAGGAATGCTACCAATAGTTCCTATTCTTCTACTAGGAGGGATTCTGCATAGAAGGTAATTTGTGGTTCTGATTCCATTCCTAAGTTGACCGGATTGCACTATTTTGCCAATACTGCTAACTTCTCCTAGTGTAGAGTAGTAGGGGTAGATTGACTCCTTCATCCTCTGGTGCCTCGGGGAGGTTTTCACCATTAGATGCGTTCTTTATTTTTACTTTTTTATGGTTAGAGGGTTCCACAGTGTGGTTTTCACTCAATAACTCCTAGCTTATTCTCGATCTTTTTCTTTTGCGGCTGAAGGACTCAATCATCTCCCCGTAGTATGCTTGTGTGTCTAGAGTGATATCAAATCCTACCTTGTGATCTCCACATGGAATAGTATCCCTTATTCCCATGAATTTTGAGAGAGCCTCATCGTTTTTGAACGAGTCTAGAATTGGTGGTCCTCATTGGTCGTGATCGATAAGTTGGGGGTACACTAAGTGGATTTGGTGGGTTCGTTGGATTAGCTCAGTGGGTGAGGCACTAATCATTAGTAGGGTGGAATCTTCAAAGAGCCTAGGTAATCCACCTATGGTGTCCTCGTCATGACTGCTACTACAAACCTCAATTATGTCAAATGTGAAGTTATCGAGAGGTAGGCTTGGATACGGGTAATCTAAGGTTAGTTGCCGAGACCCGAGGAAAGGACTTGACTGCCCTATTAGGAACACTTCTGCCATGCATGGTTATACTCAGAGGGGTACAGCCGAGGCCAAGGTTCTGCATTCTTCTTTCTACAATGATGGGCTCCAACCGTCCATCATTGTTTCTTCCTAGGCTTTCATTCCTGTTATAGCCCATGCTGAACATCATTTGTAACCCTCTACTTGTTTCCTCCATGGGTAGGGTGGGAGTGGGTCTTTCATCTTGGTACAAAGTGTTTGTGATGTCCTCCTTGTCCATGTTTTCTCAACTGAGATCCCCCCAACTATGGAATCCAGCGGGTTCCATTCTAATGTGAACAGGTGTTCGAATCAATTGTGGTTGCCCATGTGACCTAGGAGATTGTGGTAACTCTCCTACAACAAAATCATTTCTCTTCATTCTATAATCACCGCATCCATTGTCCTGTATCATGTTTTTGATCTTGGATATGTCGGGGATGGCGGGTGTCTCTGTCGTAGAAGTGGAGGCGAGATTAGCTAGGTCTATGTGTGAAGTGGATGGTCCTTCATCATTTTTGGGTACTTGAGGGATCTTGTAAAACTTGGCTTCCAAGTTTTTGCAATAGGCGAAAGGTTCGAGATCCCCATATATGGTATCCTCCTCATTTTGATATGAGAACTTAATGCACTAATGATAGGTTGAGGCCACTGCCTTCATTCCATGTATCCATGGGCGTCCCAGGAGGATATTGTAGGGTAAATCAAGGTCAAGAACTTGGTAGGTTGTTTCCATGGTTGCTGGCCCCACTTGAATGGGGATCTTGATAGTGCCCTGAGACACTCTTTCCTGGTCATCATATGCTCTTATCGTGATGCTTTTATTTTTATTGATGGAATCCTTGGTGAATCCCAACTTTTTTATGAGTTTCAGTGAACAAATATTTAGACCTGCACCACCATCTACTAGGACTCTTTTGACTTTCTTTTTATGGATTAAGACTTGGAGGTGGAGTGCGTGGTTATGAGATGGCTATAGGGGGAAATCTTGGTCAGAAAATGTGATGAGATTTGGGGTAATGATGTTACCCACCATAGCCTGAATTTGTCTAGTGTCAAGGATGGCAACAACGGTAGATGCAGCTAGTGCTTCATCAAGGATCTATCTATGGGTAGCGGAGATTTTTAGTAATTCCATGATGGAAATTTGTGCTAGTGTTCTTTTCAACTGGTCAATTACATTGTAGTCATAAGGGATAGCCTTTGTATTGGTAATGGGGGTCTTAGCAGGTGCCCCGACAATGGTAACCTTTCTGCCTTGTGTGGTGACTCCATAGTCATTGTTGGATCCCTTGATATTTATGACAGTAACCATCTCGTCGACACATCTGACTATCTCCTTATATACTAGATTAGCGCTAGCATACTTTTGATTACCCTTATTATTCCCTTGGTTATGATTCGGCATCGGATTTGTGTAGATTTTCAGGTCTTGGTTTCTGGTTGGCTGCTCGATGTTGATGACCTTATCCTCGATGAGGTCTTGGATGATATTCTTGAGTCTCATGCAGTTGGTGGTGGTGTGTCCTTTGACTTTGTGAAAGTCACATATGAGATTCTCATTGTACCACAGTGGTTTGGTCATGGGCTCTGTGTATTGTTTGGAGTTAGAGATCTTGATTAAGTTCTCTTTGACCAATTTTTTCATGACAGATTCAATCAATTCACCAAGGGCTGTGAACTTCCTCTTAGGGGGAAACTTGTTGCGGGGAGGTGGTCCTCCTTGATTAACCACATTGTTGACCTGACTGGTGGAAGGTGGTTGTGCCACTACCGCATTAGTCTGCACATTATTGTGATTATGATTTTGCAGTTGATGATGGTTTTGGGTATTTTGCTTAGGAGCACTGATGACTACCTTAGCATCGACCACGCCGTCGTTCATGATATTTTTGTTCCTGAACCATGTTCGAGGTTTATCATTGTAGTTGTTAGATGGGTGGTTATCCTATGGTGGAGTGAATGTTGGTGCACCTCCTCGCTCAACAAGGGCTCTTTCGATGTTGAGTGCCTTTGGAATTAGTTGATCCTAAGATGTGATGCACTACACTTTTAGGTAGAACGCCAAGTTTTCATCTAGATTGGCTATAATGGTGCAAACTTGTTGTTCCTCTGGCATGGTCCACTTGCTCTGATTGGGCTTGGATCACCATCTTTGCAAGAAGGATGCAAATAACTCTTCTTTTCTTTGTTTGAGTGTAGACAATTCTTCCAAACTAACGTCTGCACCATATTGAAAGTGTAATTCTTAAGGAAAGCCTCCACAATTTCCTCAAATGTTTTAATGCCTGTGGGTAGGCGAGAAAACCATTCCATAGCTAGACTAGTCAGGCTTCGGGGGAAGAGCCGCATTAGATATGTGTCATCATATGCAACTTCCATGCAGTGCACCTGAAATTCCCTGACGTGGTTTTCAGGGTTACCCGTTCCATTGTATTTATCAAATTTGGGGATCTTGAAATCCTTTGGAAATAGTACCATGGTGAGACTTCTATCCAACGGATAAGGGCACAAGTTGCCTAGTGTCCTTGTGGTTTTTCCTGCTTGCAAGTCCAACACTTGCTACGACAGCAGTTTGATTTGTGTTGCGACATCTTTGCTTGGATCGGGGGGTGGGATGAATGAGTTATAAGGTGTTTGGGGGGTGCATGTGGTGGGAGGAGTACTAGTGGGCATTTGCTGCAAGCTTGGCTATGTGTTTAAGGCTTGTTGGTAAGCCTGCATTTGTGCCAACATTGCCTGTTGTTGATCTTGTTGTTGTTGTTCCAATAGCGCTTGTTGTTGGTCCATCTGTTGTTGTTCCCATGAAGCTTGTTGTTGGTCAAGTTGTTGTTGAGCTAGTAACAGTTTTTGTTGGTCTAGCTGTTGTTGCACCAACAATGCTTGTTGTTGGTCGAGCTGCTATTGTGCCAATAAAGCTTGTTGTTTAGCTTGGTGCTATGCCTAAAAGTATTGCAGGCCTTGTTGGTAGGATTGTAGGTGGATTGCTTGCAATTGCGCTTGGTATTGAGCTTGTGCCTGCACTTGGGCTTGAGCTTGGGCTCGAGCTTGAGCTTGTGCTTAGGCTTGAGCTTGGGCTTGCGCTTGGGCTTTAGCTTGTGCTTGAGCTTGGGCTTGAGCTTGGGCTTGCACTTGAGCTTGCACTTGCTGCTTTTGTTGGAGTACCCTTTGTTGGTTTGCCTTTTGGAAGGTTTGGATTAGAGTGGTGAATGAATTTGTTGTGTTGGCTTTCGGTGGGATTGGTGGTGGAATAGGAATCATGCCAGCTATTGTGGCGGGTGGAGGGATTGTGGTGGTGATTGTGATTTGGGTTGTTGGAGGGGTGTTTGATATGATTGGTCCTTGAGGAGGCATGCTTTGGGAGACTTGAGGACCTATAGATGCATTAACCATGGTGATGGGAATAGTTGCAATTTGTTGTGAGGATATGGGAAAAAGAAGCGGGTTCAAAGTGGTGGTCAGATTGCTTGGATTAGCAAAATTTTCAATGGGCAAAGGTGGAAGACCTATTCCAATAGGTGATGCAGATGCGAATGGAAGTGGGGGAAAGGATGATGCACCTATTTGGAAAGAGAAAGGATTGATAGCTTCTGTCATTCCAAGCAAGCCAACTTCCTCATGCGGTGGGGCAGTTGGTATGTTTAATTGATAGGCTGGTGTGGCATGAAATGAGGATGAACCAGTGGGGTTATGAAATGTGAGTGGGACGTATGGGTGAGATGGGTTTTCCGGAATAAATGTAGCTGGTGAGGGGATGATGATTGCTTCTTTATTAGCCACAAGGTGGTGCTTTTGCAATTCCTGGAACATGGCACTCCCCTTGTTCACATTTGGGGAGGTTGGTGTGATGATTGATGTGGTGCAAGGAACTTCTTGATTGATGTTTGACAATGGGGATGTATCTATACTAGTGCTTATGTTAAGGTCGGGAGGGGGTATGACCCCTCCTCTTGCTATCGTATTCAGGTATTTGAACATAGCACTAACAACTTTGTGGTTCTCTGGATTTTGAACCATTTCCATGATTTCATTTGGTGTCATCCCCATGTCTTCATTTGTGTTGTCCTCTTGATGACTCTCCTCTTGAGGATTTTGTGATGATAAGGCAGAGTTGCTTGGGGGATTTCTTGATTCTCCTAGGTTCACTTCGGTGTTTAGATGACTCATGTCCATAGAAGCTGATATTTCTCTGATATTCTCCATGTCCTTCTTGTATTGAGATCTTGTTTTGACCATAAAAATAGGGATTTGTTTGATCCTAATCCTTTAGGTCCAAAAGAGAAGAACTAAGGAAGATCAAATATGGTGATAATGGTGATGGGTTAAATGGATGGGATGAGTGAGTGAAACCTTTGGAGAACTTTTTTGAAGGTATGTGCTAAAATTTGTAAGGGCTTTTGATTTGATTTGATTGTGATAATTTGACTAGATGCATTAAGTCAAACAAGATTGTTGTGAAGTTGTTTTCCCTAGGAAGTTGTGTTATCCTAAGGGAACTTTCACAAAATGGGTGAATTGACAAGGTGTGTTATGCCAATGTTTTGGAGAACTAATAGAATTTAAGAAGTTGTGTTATCTCAAAGAAAATTTGTCCAATGATTGAGATTATGTTGGCTAAGTGTATTAAGCCAAGATATGATGATGTTGATTCAGCCCTCCTAAGTTTAGCGTGATGATTGATTCTAGAGTTCTCAAAAGGTTTGATGATGAAATGAGACTTGATTTGATGGAGGAATGAATGGAAATGACAACTTTGATCTTGAACCTTAACCTAGATGCGATTCTCTCTACAAAACCTCGGTATTGTAGAACATGCTAGACTTACTATGGGAGAAATGCAAACCTTTGAAAAAGTTCAGGATTTTGTTGACAATAAAATTCACACAATGCAGGATTGTTCCTTGAGGCCTTTTTGTATACAAGTCTCTCCCTTGCTTTAAGGAGCATCTCAAGGTGTTGCTCACAGATTTTTAGACTCACTTTCTTGAACTTTGGCTTTGGGATTTTAATCTTGCGGGAAATCATTGGAAACAACACATGTGAAATTCAATTTGTCTCTTTATCTTGGTTAAATGAGGTTCTTTTTAATCCAAGACACTTGCTTGCTTAAGTTTTCAAACTATATGTCTAGTGTCCCACTTTCTTTCTCATCCCACAAGGTCCTTTGTGTGGAAATCAAGGAAAATAGGGAAAAATTTCCCTATGTTTATCCTTATTGGAAAAAAATGATGGTAGAACTTGTACACTTAGAAACCTCTAGGAATGTGATTCCTAGGGAAAGCAAGAGTGGGCAAGTTCATCAATAGGTATTTGTTTCCCACAAGGTGCTTGAAATTTCAAGGTTTTTTATGTATGTTCATTTTTCAAATGTTTCCAAGATCAAGCGATGTGTTCTTTCCAAGCATTTTTACACTCCTAGGTTGATGAGACAATACCTTGTTGGGTTCCCACTTGGATAAATCCAGCTGCGCATATCTTGTGCGAATGGCTAAATGCTTGACCACACTGGCTCCCCTCCACGACACTCACTTATTCAGGTTAGTCAAGCATTAGTACCCATGAATCTCCCATGGCATACTTCCCATTTCCACAACAAGACTGCATGATACGTGGGGCGGCTTCAAAAGACATAACCTTTTGCACCAACAAGATAGACAAGGTTTTGGCCTTTTTCTAAACAAGGGGTTCTAATTCGGGCATTCCATTTGTGGGGGATTATCCAACATCGGCGAGAGTCCATTGTTGTCCATCTCATCGGAATAATCCTTGTGATATCGGTATTTGTTCCAATATCCACACTTATATCCTAGGTGGAAGTCACTTGGCTTTAGCGTGTTCTTGGTTGGGTCGTTCCCTTGGGTGATTACTTTTTCCCACAATGCAGGCCCTCTAAGATAAACAATAGTGAACAAACATATCCCATCATTTACACAACCTTTGTTGACAAACAAAGGGGAAAACCTCTGCAATATGTCATGCTCACACTCGCATTTTTTGTTCAATTTTAGGTGCCCAAATTGAAGTGTGGAGGCAATCTTTTTGACAAGTTAATATCACTAAAATACTTTTGATTCTCAAGATCACTATAAAGCGTGAGAGAAGCGCATATGTATTTTAGTGATGTTAATTTGTTAAAAAGTTTGCAAAACATAAAAGACACATGTTCAATTTTATCCTTCAAAGCAATGATGAGTTCATTTTAGAAGCACCAAAATGAAATGTGAAGTTTTCCTTGTCCAATTTTAAATCCAAATTGAGATTCTAGTAAATGTCTAAAATTCTTTTTAGCCCCTTGGAAACTTTAAGAAACAAAGTTTGTTTGTTCTTTTTAGACCCCAATGAAAATTAGTAGCCTAAGGTAAAATATTTTAACAAATTTTCAAGAAGTGTTGAAGAACACTTAAGTGTTTAGAAACACTTTGCACAAAATAAACATGAAAATTTAAACATTTTTTAAAGCCCAAAGTAAAGTTATTTTTTCCTAAGGCCAAAGACTTAAAAAAAATTTCTCAAGAAGTGTTAAAGAACACTTTTAGTGTTTAGAAACACTTTGGGTTTGTGAAGGTAACGTGATTATGAACTTCTCCTTTTGCCTCCATCCTGCAAAATAATAGAAAAACGGAGAGCTATAAAGATAGGAAATTAAACTGAAAGGTTAAAAAATCTTGAACTTAAAAAGCACATGTTAATTTAAATTTTACTGTCTTCTTGCGGTGTAGTTTGGAAAGGCGGCAAAGTTTGGAGAAGCAGCAGAGTTTGGAAGACAGGTGGCACTATATAGAGCCATGCGGGTGACTTTGGGAAGGGCTTTGCATAGACAGAGGGCACAAAAGTGGCGAGACAAAGGTTTGCAGTGCAGTTTAGAAGCGGTCCACTTTAGAAATTTGAAATTTACAGGTGGGAATAGTGGTGCGGTGGAGTTTGGAGGAAGCGCGGTTCAAAATAAAGCCACAGTGGTGAAGGTGGTAGAGTTAGGACCTGCGCAGCGAAGTTAAAAAATTTAAAAACAAACAAGTGGGAATTTCCGTGGCCTAGTTTGGACATGCAACCGCGGGTCGATAGGGAGCCACAAAACTGAAGGCAGGGGGATATTTCACCACGGAACTAAGGGCGGCGCGATATGGCACCACACGGGATAGTTTGCCTGTGTCTCAACAAAAAAAATAGAAACCACGGAATTTGAAAACGTGATTTGATTGTTCAACTTGCTGCCTTCCTTCTACCGCCAAAATATGAACCCCTAAACCTGCATATGCACAAAGGAAGTCAAATGTTGTTAGTGTTAGTTCAAATATGCATGTAACAAAGAGGGATTCCCCATAAAATCCATCTATCTAAAAGTTAATTTAAGAAATGAAGAACACAATGAAATTACAACATTTAAATCCTAATTAAGCAAATAGCATTATGATCCTATGGGGGAATTGGTACCAATGATATGTTGCAATTGGCACTTTCCCAATTCCTATGATTGCAATGTAGATTGATGAAGAAATGATCAAATCTCCGAAGAGATTTGAGCATAACCTTGTTACTAGATTGTGAAAATGGTGGATGATTGAGTGCAATGGTGCAAAATTAGTTCTCACTTGAAGAGAGTAACTTTGCATATGAGTTGTGGATGATCATTGAGGAGAAGAGTCTCCAATTTATAGACTGCAATCTTGGAAGAATGAGTGAAAACAAGCAATGTGGGATAAAAGATAGTTCAATGGCATTGTGCCACTTGTCCAAATGTGGTTGGATGAGGAATGTGCAAGTTTTGGCCAATGTGCCAATAAATGCAATTAGGTGACATTTCAAACTTGAGAAATGACATGTTGAAGAGGGAAAAGGAATGAAGTTAATGTCACTTGGCTCAAGGTCAAGGACATGTAAGAGGCTCATAATGCCTTGTTGGAAGGACCAAGTCCACTTGGACTTTTTGAATTCAAAAGAGGAATATTCCCTTTTTGATGCTTTGTGAGGGAAAATAGAAGAATTAATAAATCAAAGTATTTGATTTATTGTGCAACTTGCATTCTCTAGAAAATTTTAGTGAGAAGGATTAATTTAATCAATGTTTTGATTAATTTAATGAGGAATTAGGAGATGTGACAATTTAAGCTCAAATTTATGAATTGATTTAAGTCCAAAATTGAGAGGAAATGATTCATTAAATAAATGATTTGATTCATTTAATAAAGAAGGAATGTGTTAGATTAAATCAAATAAGGTTTAATTTATTCAATTTAAGAGGAGGACTTTAGAGATTTTAATTAAATAAAATGATTTATTTAATTAAACAACAATGTAGGGTTAATTAAATTAAACTGATTAATTTAAACAAATGAGGTGAGAATGACTTAATTAAATGAATAATGATTCATTAGATTAAGAGATAGAATGCGATGAAATGCTGAGAATGTGATCTAAGAGGAAATGATGTTAGTAATCGAAATCAGGTGTGCCAAGATGAGCTTGTACATTTTCCATGTCTACAGTAATTATGTGTAACCTTCTCCATTGTATTTATCTTCAAATGATATGCATTATAACAATAGTTTATGATATGAGATGGATGGGAAAATTGGTGCAATCTATTATCTATCTTCTTACTATTTTCTACTCTAAAGTATAATTAAAAATTATGTGATGATCTCCTATTCAGGCCTTGATCTCTCTTATATATGAGAGGAAACAAGCAAAAAACCCGTTAGAAAATGTCATGAAGTTTGACAACTAAACATAACTCAAATAAAATAATGTTAAAGGTGAATGCACCAATCTGTTAATCTCCAAGAAGAAGCCCATGACCACCTAGGATTTGTTCAAAGATTCTACTCCATGATAGGGTGAACATCATATTGTGATCTGGCATTCTTACTCTGATGGTTGTGTCATTGCATCTAACACATCTACAGTTTGGCTAATAAACAGATTGATTGCAGAGACATGATGGATATACTCCTATTTAGCATAGGTGTCCACATTAGAGATCGCATGTTTCATATCATATTCCATAGACATTATTTTTTCAAGATACTTATGAGTGTTTTGTGAAACCATATCCTCATCATTTATTTCTTGCAACACAGTAGTTAGAATCCCAACAAGCTCTTCCTTCCAATCATCACATTCTCACAGATTTCCAATTCCATTATGAAGTGTCAGGAGTGAATTAAAGCAGTTGAAATATTCCCTAAGCTTGTTATGATATCCATTACATGATTCTACCAGCTTGTTATATGTCACCAATATTTGTCCTTTCATGATATTCTTATCTAGGACCTCCTTTTTTTCTCCATCATTCTAGGCTACAATCATTCATTCTCCACCAATGCAATGTGTGTCTATTTGAATAGTTTCCAATATTCATCAACACACTTCATCATTTTTTTGACTCTTTATTTTACCATTTCAGATATAGTGTTATATTTGGTGGTTTTCACTTCTTTCTCCAATTCTTTTCATTTCCCCTAGTATTTTAGATGGCAATTCTTCTAATAGGTTGCATCAACCACTGCATCAAGCACTCTTTTATCATTTTCTATCCTTTGGGAGTACAAATCTGATGTGGAGGAGGAAGATGTTCTCTCTCTCTGATTTGCTATCTCCTTCTTCAGTTTGTCATTTTCCTTAATCAATTTTTTGATCTATGCTTTGTTAAATTTTGCTACATTTATGTTCAATTCTACTGTCTCCATAGGGTTGGTATCCCCTACTCATTGAACCAAGAGATTTCCAAACACTTGGTTTAGATTACTAATTATAGCAGGTCTTTTATCATGGGGATACAGTGACCAAATAAGCAAGGTGGCTTCGTCTGGGTTGTACCCCTCTTTTTCTGAAGCTATCAAATATAATTAAAGAGATAATATCCCACCTTGGTAGGAGCAACACTCTAGCTTCTTGAAGTAATTCCCTTCCTCTTTCAGGAGTGATGGACTCCATTTACTTATCTATCTCCCTTTTCAATTCCTCCAGAGTAGTTGCCTCCTGTTTAGGAGTAATATCCTATATCTTTTGTCTCATTTCTCTATCTTTATATTCATAAAAAAATGATTTAAATTCAGAAGATTTAACAAAATCACAATTAGAAATAAACTCTTGTCTAGCCTTGACCCTCACATCATGGGATAGTTCATTTGATGCCTCAATTCTTACAATATTCTACTCTTGAGGGGGCCCATACTGTGCAATCATAGGAGCACTTATTTTTTCGACCTTCTCACCCTCTTCATCACTCTCCTCTTCTTCACTTATATTAGTATCTATAGAAAAACATACCTCGGGAGTAGGCTGTGAAGGTATGTAATCCAAGGGCTCTATGTCTTCATCTTGTACTCCTGAATAATCAAAAATAGCTAGGGGAACATCCTTTACTAGTTCATTGACATGAGTTATGAGTTGCTCAATTCTTGTTAAAGGATCATGTATCTCACCAAATGCCTTTCAATAAGATGGGAAATTTATTCTCTTCCATTCCTCTACAAGCATAATCTTGTTATAGGCAACCATTATTTCCTTGGTGGAAGCCTCATCATGGTTTCTTATCACATCTTTGATTGAGAAAAAAATTTCATACCCTGATAGCCCCTGTGATAATCCCGCCTTATGAATAAACCCTTCTGCATCAAATTGTTTCCTTACATCACCTAGAGGTAGTTGTACTATGCTAATTTACCATCAATTTCCTCATATCCTTCATTGGCAACCACTGTAAAGTCTCCAAAACATAAGGTGTTGGGCATAATTGATTGTTTGCTATGTCCTTTGAGGTGTTTGGCATCAAATTTTTCCAATTTCCTCACAATTTCTAATTAAGCAATTTAGTTAGGAACTACTCATGGCATCAAGTGTGGAGCTCCTTCAAACCCATAAACCCTTATCACTATACAATCGGGGAAAGCATACCAGCCTCCCTAGTTATGATTCACTTTATTTCTTGGGTAATTTTCCTTTGGTCTTAGAAATATTTGTACTTCTAGGGATAGGTTATAATTGCACATATATCCAAAAAACTTCATCAATGGATTTACAAAAAAATCTTCAAAATAAAGGTAATGAGACCTACCAAATCATTTGTCCCACAATGAAGTCCACATTTGTGCAGGTTTGAAATCTCCATTTTGATTTGTATCTTTTATTCTTAATCCTTCACTCTAGACCCCTCTGAGTTGTCCCTCGTATAAAAGGAAATGCATAAGAAAATAATAGTGTTCCAAATTAATATTATCACTATTATTTTTAATATTTTCAAGCCCTCGATGTAGGGCATTGGCCAAGTAGCTAGCATAATTAGATGGCCTAGAATCCTTGATCTGTATGTCTATAGGTAAGACCATTGGGGAAATCAACATGAGAGGCAGAACCTCTACTCCCAAAACTTGACCAACTGAATAATAGGTGTATCGAAAATACTCTTTAAGAAAATATTCATGGAAAGGAGGGTTTTCACTACTAGAGAACCTCCCAAGTTGGCCTCCTTCATCCTTGGGCCTATGAAAAGGTAATTTCCATCTCTTATAGCTAGTATCCATGTGGTGATACTCTATCAATAAGTCTTTGACCGTGAATGATAAATTCACTGAACACTCTAACTGAAATACATTAGAAATGAGATCCCTAGAAATAACAAGCATGTCACCCCCGCCATGTGACTCAATAGTTATTTTCTTGGGGTCATATATGATAGAAAGAGCTTTAATTAGCTTTGTGTTCACAAACACATTGGGCATCATAATTCTTCCCAGGTTCAACCTCCATGGATTGCAGACTGGTTGAAACCTAAATTGTTTTCTGTAATGGTACATGAAGAGATCATACCCTCATTGTGGTGTCCAAATATCTCCTAAGCCCTTATGTTTGTCCCATATTTGATCCATTGAAGGATTCATTTGAGCACTCCTCTTGGGTCTCGGCCCTGACCCAGGGCATTGATCTATCAGGTCTTCATTTAGGAGTCTCTTAGGATTTTTAATGTCCAGTTGATCCAAAGTCTTAGTCTTTTCGATTTTCTATTTTTTAGCTTTGGGCTTGTCTGTACTCTCTTCCATTATTTAAATCTTAAGCTTTTGATGAAAATAGATTCTCAGTTGGGTCTGAAGTGCTTATATGAGTCTCATCGAGTCACCTCTAGACTCCATCGGTTTTTGCTGCATTAGAACTCCAAGTTTTTCCTTTCTAGTTCTGCCCTAAGTGAAATCTTCCAAGATTTTGTAACAACTATGCGATCAACTTGTGATATAATTCACTTCAATTTTGGTTCATAAATTCACCATCCATGGATCGTCCTTAAGTCTTGTCATCATAGAAGAACATTTATTTCAAATATCTTGAAGTCAATGATTCCATAGGATGTCGCATCATTCTTTCACTGATAGCCACCCTCTCCATCGATGGACAACTTTCCTTCGTCCTATCGGTGGGACTCCAAATAATTTTTCCCCAGTGCACCCTAGTTCCCTCGATATACTTTATGCATTCGATAATTCATGGTTACTTTTGTTGACAACATGACTCTATCGGTATATCAAGGAGAGAACCTTAGGAGTCAGCCCGATAGAGTATTGTTACACAGATACTAGGTTGTGAGCTATTTTCATCGGGCCATTGGCGGGGCTGTGATGGGGCTTCTTCCGATGAAGCATTGTTGGGCCGATGGTATTGAATTTTTTTAGGAATGGGGGAAGGACTACGTCACTACATGATTTCAAATTTGTTTATGGATGCAATGTAGGCTATAATATAGATCTTGTCACACAAATTTCTATAATTTTCATTGTTCATAAAATCAAAGTGTGGTATATTTTTGTGATTATTGATATGTGGAAGATAAGTGGGGTGGACTCAGTGGAGGCTAGTTTCTTTGTAAAGAAAATTAAATTTCCTTTTAAGAGATCAAATTTAAATTTTAATATCACAATTTCATGGATGATGGAATACAATATAAAATATCATCAACTATAGTTTGACATATGATTCATGAAGTGCAATATAAAATAAAATATCATGAAGTGCAATCATTCACAATTTATTTGAATACAATATAAAATATCATCAACTTGTTGGAGTTAAAATGACCCTGAGAGAGGGGGGAGGGGGGGTGAATTAGTGTCATAAACTGATTTAATAAATTTTACATAAACTAAAACAAAGCAGATTTATCCTCTCATTTATCAATGATTAACTCATCCATATATTGAATGCAATCACATATAACTATAATGAGAAGTAAAATAGTGAAACTTAGCATAACAAATCATTCTCACAATGAATCAGTGAAACACAGATAAGCAATGTGACACAAGATATGGCGAGTGGAAAACTCTCCTCGGGTAGAAAAACCAATCCTGAACTGCTGCCTTTGTAGGCTTATATTTTAAAAACCACTTTTGACAATGCCTTATAGGCTGATTTCTGAGCACCAACTCAAGGAGCACCAACCCCTCATTTTGAAACACCAATTTCAAGGAGCACCAACCCCTTTTCAATTTACAAAAAATAAAATGATACAGAGGATCCCTTTGTTTCTCTATTTTCACACAAGTGCCTCTTAACAGACAATATCTACAAACCTCAAAGTTCAAGAATGAACTTCCAAAATTCTAGCTATTATCTCATTTTAAGACAGCTTGTTATTAACTTGTATTTCATATTTTCAATCTCTAAAACAAAACATATCTTCATGTGAAGACAATACAATAGTTATGTTTTTCTCACTATTTTTCACAGTCATTTCTCATAGTGCTGAAAACAATTATCTCTCTCTCTATTTTTCTTCTTACAAATATGTCCTAATTACATTTCACAAATTACTACTCAAAACCTTATCTCATTTCTTCATAGTCAAACAATAGAGATAATTTTTTTCATGTACCCCACTTCTGTCGAATCTATTTTCCAAGTATTGCAGTGATATTGAGAAGTACTCATCATGGAGGTTTGTTTCTAACAGAATGGTCAAAGAAAAATGTATTTTTAGAAGGAATACTTTGAACCCTATCCACTCATGGAGTCTGCATAGGAAATTTTATCTGAAAAATAATTAAACAATATATTCCATGCACCAAACCTTGAATACTGCTACAACAAAAAGTAATCGAAACCCCATTTTTTGTGCACCCAAAAACAACTACCACTGAAACCAAAAGAATCATAAATTTTGCAGAAAGCATGATTACCCACCAACTAAAACACAAACCCTTGAAGAAGGAGAAAGTATGATAAAATAAATTATTTTGGTATCTATTTGAGACTATGAGTAACTGAGATGCAGTATTTTTGACCATGAAAAAATAAACCCCATTTGAGCATTTTCCAGAAAAGAACAAACAACTGTCTTCTACTTTTTGTGTCATGAGAAGTAACGGTCCCTCAAATTAAATGATAAGATGAATACCTAAAGAGTGCAAGAGAATATGTCATGGATAAATTTACCAACCCAACTAAAAGATAGAACAACAAAGCTTCTTCCAAGTTTGAGCCTTCACCCAAAGACAAATGGCTAACAAAGATACCAACCATGGCATAGATATTACAAGGATATCTATTCACTGTCAATGAGTAACAGTAGACAAAAACTGACTGAGTAATAGTTGGGAATCAACACCCATGGTGGCGGTAGAGCTTGGGTTCCAAATCCTCAAGCTTGTAAAACACAATAAGAATGACCTAATTTCCTTTTGCAAAGCAATCGATTCCTTTTCCAAGAATTGATAAAATTGGAATTCTGAAAGGACTAGAGATAGGTAGAAAACTCATAATTCATTTTGAATTCCATGGAAAATCCAATGCAATGCATGCCGACAATCTCATTAGCTCTGGAATGCATACAAACCATCGATCAACATCATCAATGGTAATACTTAATCGATGTTCAATGATCAAACAAGTAAGAATGTCGACACAATTATGTCTTTAATAATTTGTCATGACCACTTAAAACAAATGTCGATTACCTTAACAATCAGTGTTATCGAGAATTAAGAACCATGTCAATTTCATAGTGGCTTTTAAATAATTAATGCCTCATACCTGTTGTTAGCCTTAAGGCCTAGTGAATTATCAAACATAAGACCTGATACATATATGACCTTTATTCAAAGCCATTTGTCATGTTATAAAGCCCGATTTATTCAATGCCTTTTGTAAAGTTATAAAGTTTGATTACATGCGAAGAGAGGTTCAACTTATTGACTTTTCATGATAACCATATTAATACCTGAAACATATGACTCCCCTTAAAGTCATTTTCCAATAAATGTAAGTCACAAATAATGTATCAAATCAGAATTACAAAGATTTCCAAGATATTGCCATGCTCATAACTTTTCCAGAAGAATATGCCAATTGATATCAACATATCAAATTCCAAATGCCAACTCCAATTATGATTCCAAAAACCAAGTGTTTATAAGCATTACCTGTATGAGGCTTAGCATAGTATAGCACAAAATGTCAAACCTGTCAAACTAGAATTATACCACTTGAACATAGAATCATAATCCTACAAACAATATGCCTTGAAATCTACACATGGAGTCAAGAGATTAGTACCATCAAAACCGTCATCACAATTTCGAAACCAAAACCAAGTATGCCAAGATAGAATATAAACAAGAGTGCCAACCAACTAAATGTAAATGATGCAATTGATAATCAATCGCCGAGGTGCCAAACTAAAACATAATTTTGACATCAAGGAAAAAAACCAAAAGAGAAGTTCAACAAACTCCCCCTTTGTCCTTGATGGCAAAAACTGAGCCATCAAACCAAAAAAAAAAACTAAACCAAAACCAAGAGCTCATAACTCTCCCCCTTTTTGTTACAAGGATAAAAGGAAGACAATAGAGAAATGCCAAGAAGCAACAAATATAGCAATGGGGCAACAAATTAAAAAAAAAAAAAAAGCAGCAATGAGCTGCTAAGAGAGCTAACCAGCTCCACCTATCACCAAGATAGAGTATTAAGATAGGAAAGATTGAGAGATAACTCCCAATCTAGACTGATGTCTTTCAAATACCTCTTTAGCCAAAGGCTTAGTGAAGATGTCAGCTACCTATGCTTGTGTAGGAACATATTGCACAAAAACCTCATTAGCCAACACCTTTTCATGAAGAAAGTGAAATTTAATAGCAATGTGTTTAGTGCGAGAGTGCATAACAAGATTTTTGGAGATATTAATCGCACTAGTATTAGCACACATAATAGAAATAGGTTTAGGAGCTTCAATACCCATGTCAAATAGAGTTTGTGACATCTATATTACTTGAGTACAGCAAGAGGTGGCAGCAATATATTCTACTTCAATAGTGGAGAGTGAAACATATTCTTGTTTTTTGTTGTGCCATGCCACTAATCGATCACCAAGAAAGAAAGCAACACCACTGGTGCTTTTCCTATCATCCAAACAACCATCCCAATCAACATCAGTATATGAAACTAATGAAAAATCATGGCTTCTAGGATACCAGAGTCCATAATCAAGAGTTCCCTGAACATATTTAAGAATCCTTCTAACAACATTAATATGAGATTCCTTAGGAGATGACTGAAATCTTGTAACCATGCAAACTACTTGAATTATGCTAGGTCTAGAGGCTGTTAGATATAGCAAGTTTCCTATCATTGACCTATAGTTAGTTGGATTTACAGTGGGAGAATCATCAACCTTGCTGAGTTTGTAGTCGGTAACCATTGGAGTGCTAACTGGATGACATTCATCCATTTGAAATTTCTTTAGCATCTCTCTTGCATGTTTTTTTGAGAGAGAAAAATACTAGTTTCAAGTTGAGATATTTGAAGACCTAATAAGAAGGTTAGTTCTCCCAACATTGACATTTCAAACTTAGATTCCATAATCTGAGATATTTTTTTACTCAAAGCAATATTGTTGTAGCCAAAGATAGTATCATCAACATAGATTTCAACAACCAGAATATCATAACCGTCAATCTTAACATAAAGATTGTTGTCTACACCTCCTCTAATAAAACCTTTTGAAATCAGATGATTATCCAGTCTAGAGTACCAAGCTCTAGGAGCTTGTTTTAGGCCATATTAAACCTTTTTCAGCCTGTAAACATGATTAGGCTTGTTTTTGCAAATGAACCCTTCAAGTTGTTCTATATAAACTTTTTCATCCAAATAACCATTTAGAAAGGAATTTTTGACATCCATTTTATATACAATAAATTTCTTGAAAACAAAATAAGCCAAGAATATCCTAACAGATTCAAGTCTAGCTACAGGTGCAAAGGTTTCACCAAAGTCAATACCTTCTTGCTGAGCATATCCTTTGCAGAAATACCTCACCTTGTTGCAAAAAACTGCCCATTTTCATCATGTTTGTTTCTAAATATCCATTTTCCCCCTATGAAATTTTTGTCATCTGGTCTTGGGACTAACTCCCAAGTATGATTTTTCTCAATTTGATCAATTTCTTCCTGCATTGCATTAAGCCAACATTCATCAATTAGAGCTTCATCAAAAAATTTTGGCTCAAACTATGTAATTAAATAGAAAGTAGTAAGCTTATCTATGTGATATTTTTCATTAGAGTTAACAATTCTTCTTCTTGTTTGAACTCTTGTAGATTTATCTCTGATAATTAGAGTTTTAGGATGGTTTCTAGCAAGAGATTTTGAAGGAGTTTTTGTTACACATTTTTTAGGACTTGTTTCAACATTTTTAGAATTTGCATCGACTAGTTTAGGACTTGTTTATTCTACTTCAGGCTTTGTTGTTTCAAATCCTTATAAATTTATTTCAAGTTCAAATTCTTCTTCCTCATCATCCTGCATAGGTTCAGCATCTAAAAGCAAATTTTCATCAAATTTGACATTGACAGATTCAATAATCCTATTTAGCCTATTATTAAAGAATTTATAGGCTTTGCCATGAGTAGAGTATCCTAAAAAGATACCTTCATTAGACTTAAATTGAAATCTGCCTAAATTATCATCATCTCTTTTGAAAAAACACTTACAGCCAAATATTTTGAAGTATTTAATTAAGGCAAATTTACCATACCACAGTTCATATGGAGTGAAATTGGATTTCACTCTGATTTGTACTATGTTCAAGATGAATAGTTGTATGAACAACTTCTTTCCAATACATGTTCAATAGTTTTGCTTCATCCAACATAGTCCTTGCCATCTCTTTTATAATTATGTTCTTTCTCTCAACAACCCCATTCTGTTGAGGTGTTCTGGCAGCATCATATTGTCTTTTTATGCCATGTCTTTCACAATAGTCAATGAATTCTTGTGAGGTGAATTCACCACCTTTGTAAGATATGAGATATTTCAATTTAAAATCTAACTCCCTCTCAACCATTTTTATAAAGACTTTAAAACATTGAAAAGCTTCAGATTTATGCTTGAGAAATGTAACCCATACCATATGAGAGTAATCATCAACAAATAACATGAAATATTTCTCACCGTTGATAGATCTAGTCCTTGTAGGACCACATAAATCTATATGAACAAGTTGCAGAGGCCTAGTAGAAGAATGTTATTTAGATTTAAAGCTTACATTTGTTTGCTTTCCTTTGAGACATTATTTACAAACTATATTTTCAGGTTTTCTTAAGACAGGAAAACCTCTTACATTCTGGTTTTTTACTAATCCTAACCATATTGTCAAAGTTAATGTGACCTGGTCTCTTGTGCCACAACCAAATTTCTTCAAATTGACTCATTAAACACATACCTTGATTATTTTCATTACCAGATGTGTCAAGAAGATTGTAAACATTTCCCTTAGTCCTTCTTCCAATAGCAATAGCCTTTCCAAGCTTATTTTTAATCTCACATCCCTGTGAAGTGAACAAAATATGATAGCCATTGTCATAGATTTGACTGACACTTAGAAGATTGTGCTTTAGACCTTCTATGTAATACACATTGTAGATAGGAGTGTCCTCATTTAGAAGAAGTGAACCTCTACCTTTGATTTGTATACCAAAATTATCTCCAAACTTCACATAACCACCTATATAATCTTCAAGATTTGTGAATATTTCTTTTTCACTAGTAATGTGGTTTGAACAACCACTATCTAGGACCCATAAGTATTTTTTCTTTCAATGAAAATTTGTTTGAACTAACTTATTTTTCTCTATGTTTTTGAAATTTTTAGGTTTCCAGACCTTTTTGGTTTTTTGTTGTTTATATTGCAGATCAGCTTTGCACTGCTTAGCAGAATGACCCACAGTATTGCATTTAAAGCATCTGACCTATCTAGCAAAACTAGGGTGTTTCTTATGACCAAATTTAGGTGTTCTAGGATTTATAAACCTGCAAGAGCTCACTTTGTGGTCAAATCTATTGCAGAAAAAATAGTACCCATAAAAGAAAGGGTTAAAATTAAATGATGTTCTATTATTCCTAAAAGGATGAACATGATTCTTATCAGAATCAGGATGATTAGATTCAGAACATTTGTTTGTAGCAACATCATTATTATTTGCACTATCATTGGAACATTCACCCTTCACAAACCCAATACCTATTTTTTCCTTGTTCAAATTTTTCTTATTGAGCATGTCATTCAATTTTAGAGTACTCTCATACTTCTCAATGGTCTTCCTAAGATCAACAATTTCATGTTCAAGTTTTTGAATTTCTTGATCTTTATGATTTAAGCCAATACGAAGACAATCCTCAACTCTCTTGGCTTCTTCAAGTTGAGTCTTCAAGGATGCTATTTCTTGATTTGTGAGTTGCTCTTGTGCAAGATCTTGAGCAGAATTTTGTTCTTGAGCAAGCATTTATTTTTTGAGTTTTCTTAGCTCTTTTAATGCACATTTAAGTTCACCTTCTAGATCAACTTTTCCATCTTCAACATCATTTTTGTTAGTATCTTCTTCCTGAATGATTTCAGCCATGAATAGGTTTTCATCTTAATCATCTAAATAATCTTTAGATTTAGTGTCTGTTTCATTTTTGCTGAACAGACTCTTCTTCTTTTTGAAGTTGAATTTTTGTTTAGGTATATAGGCCTGTTTCTTAGGCAATTTTTCAGATTTCTCATTTTCACTATTCAGATCACCATAAGGGCACTTTGCAGCAAAGTGGCCTATTTTTCCATAGTTAAAAAATTTGAAGGGAATTTTTCCCTTATATTTTCCAAACCCCTTTTTGAGCTTCCTAACAAAGTGGGATTCTTTGGAATCATAAAATTTTGATTCAGTAGCCTCATATTTTTCTTTCCTTTTAGTATTAAAGGCAGTTTATTTTGTAGAGGATTTTTTTTTACTGATTCTCATTTCATAGGCAATCAGAGTGCCTTGTAGACTGTCTAGGGTAAGCCAGTCAAAGTTTTTCTTCTCTTCTAGAGTAGAGACCTTAGCTTCATATTTAGTCGGTAATGTTCTAATGACCTTAGTTACAACATCAAATTCTTTTACTTCTCCCAAAAATTTCATAGCATTGACAATTTCATCAACTATCAAGAAGTAATCAGCTACTTTTTCATCATCCATCATTTTTATTTCTTCAAATAGGTGTTTTAGAGTGAGGACTTTTGACTGTTTAACTTTTTAATTTCCTTGATAGATAGTTTCAAGTTTAATCCAGATGTCCCTAGCAAATCTGTAGTGCATGACTTTGATAAAGAAATCTTTAGTCAATGCGCATAGGAGAGCATGTTTTTCTCTTGCATTAGTTTCATATCTTTTCTTTTCATCAGAAGTTGTGGTAAATGTAGTCGGTACAGTGTACCCGGCTAACACTATGCTCCACACATCGAGATCTATAGAAGTTAGATAAGTCCCCATTCTAATTTTCCAGAATACATAACCAGTTCCATAAAATAATGGAGTTCTAGTCATGGAAGTGCCTTCCTAAGCTTGAGACATTGTGAAAAGACTCCAAGGCCAAAATCAATCCTAGGTTGGATAGACCTATTAGAGGACCCTACTCTCTAATACCAATTGTTGGAGTGAAAAAGACACTAAGAGGGGGGGGAGGGTGAATCAGTGTCATAAACTGATTTAAATTCTTTTACATAAACTGAAACAAAGTAGATTTATCCTCTCATTTATCAATGATTAGCTCATCCATATATTGAATGCAATGAAATATAACTATAATGAGAAGTAAGAAAATGAAACTTAGCATAAAAAAGCATTCACACAATGAATCAGTGAAAAAAAGATAAGCAATGTGACATAAGATATGCCAAGTGGAAAACCCTCCTCGGGTAGAAAAACCACTCCTGAACTGTTGCCTTTGTAGGCTTATATTTTAAAAACCACTTTTGACAATGCCTTATAGGCTGATTTTTGAGCACCAACCCCTCATTTTGAAACACCAATTTCAAGGAGCATCAACCCCTTTTCAGTTTACAGAAAATACAATGATACAGAGGATCTCTCTATTTCTCTATTTTCTCACAAGTTCATCTTAACAAACAATATCTACAATCCTCAAAGTTCAAGAATGAACTTCCAGAAATCTAGCTATTATCTCATCTTAAGATAGCTTTTTATTAGCTTGTATTTCATATTTTCAATTTCTAAAACAAAACATATCTTCTTGTGAAGACAATACAATAGCTATGTTATTCTCACTATTTTTCACAGTCATTTCTCATAGTGTTGAAAACAGTTATCTCTCTCTCTTTTTTTCTTCTTACAAATATGTCTTAATTACATTTCACAAATTACTACTCAAAAAATTATCTCATTTCTTCATATTCAAACAACAGAGATAATTTTTTTAATGTACCCAACTTTTTTCGAATCTATTTGCCGGGTATTGTAGTGATTCTGAGAAGTACTCATCATGGAGGTTTGTTTCTGATAGAATGGTCAAAGAAAAATGTATTTTTAGAAGGAAGACTCTAAACCCTATCCACTCAAGGAGCCTGCACATGCAATTCTATCTGAAAAAGAATTAAACAATATATTCCATGCACCATATAAAATAACGTTGAATACTATTATAACAAAAAGTAACCGAAACCCCAATTTTTGTGCACCCAATAACAACTACCACTGAAACCAAAAGAATGATATATTTTGCAAAAAGCATGATTACCCACCAACCAAAACACAAACCATTGAAGCAGGAGAAAGTATGATAAGATAAATTATTTTGGTATCTATCTGAGACTATGAGTAACTGAAATGCAATATTTTTGACCATGAAAAAATAAACCCCATTTGAGCATTTTCCAGAAAAGAACAAACAATTGTCTTCTACTTTTTGTGCCATGAGAAGTAATGGTCCCTCAAATTAAATGATAAGATGAATACCTAAAGAGTGCAGGAGAATCTTTCATGGAAAAATTTACCAACCTGGTTGAAAGACGGAACATCAAAGCTTCATCCAAGTTTGATCCTTCACCCAAAGACAAATGGTTGAAAAAGATACAGACCATGGCATAGATCTTACAGAGATCTCTATTTGCTGTCAATGAGTAATAGTAAGAAAAAAACCGACTGAGTAATGGTTGAGAATCAACACCCATGGTAGCGGCTAAGCTTGGGTTCCAAACCCTCAAGCTTGTAAAACATAATAAGAATGACCTAATTTCCTTTTGCAAAGCAATCGATGCCTTTTACAATAATTGATAAAGTTTGAAGTTCGAATGGACTAAAGACATAAGTAGAAAAATGATAATGCATTTTGAATTCCACGGACAAGCCAATGTAATGCATGCCAACAATCTCATTACCTTCGGAATTCATACAAACCATCGATCAACATCATCAATGGTAAGATTTAATCGATGTTCAATGATCAAACAAGTAAGAATGCCGACACAATTATGTCTTTAATAATTTGTCATGACCACTTAAAAAAAATGTCGATTACCTTAACAATCATTGTTACCGAGAATTCAAAACCATGTCACTTGTATTGTGGCTTTTAAGTAATTAATGCCTAATACCTATTGTCAGCCTTAAGGCCTAGTGAATTATCAAACATAAGGCCCAATACATATATGACCTATATTCAAATCCATTTTCCATGTTATAAAGCCTGATTTATTCAATGCCTTTTATAATGTTATAAAGTTTTATTTTATGATAAGAGAGGTTCAACTTATTGAATTTTCATGATAACCACATTAATACCCAAAACATATGACTCCCTTTAAAGTCATTTTCCAACAAATGTAAGTCACAAATAATGCATCAAATCAGCATTACAAAGATTTCCAAGATATTGCCATGTTCATACCTTTTCTAGAAGAAGATGCCAATTGATATCAACGTATCAAAATCCAAATGCCAACTCCAATTATGATTCCAAAAACCAAGTTTTTATAAGCATTACCTGTATGAGGCTTAGCATAGTATAGATCAAAATGTCAAACCTATCAAACTAGAATTATACCACCTAAACATAGAATCATAATCCTATAAACAAGATGCCTTGAAATCTGCACATGGAGTCAAGAGATCAATACCATCAAAACCATCATCACAATGCCGAAACCAAAACCAAGTATGCCAGGATAGAATATAAACAAGAGTGCCAACCAACTAAATGTAAACTGTGTAACTGATAATCAATCACCGAGGTGCCAAACTAAAAACATAATTTTGACATCAAGGACAAAAAACAAAAGACAAGTTCAACACAACTATAGTTTGGAATATGATTCATGTGGTGCAATATAAAATAAGATATCATGAAGTGCAATGATTCACAATTTCAGTGTTCATTGAATATAATATAAAATATCATCAACTACAGTTTGGACTTTGGAACAATGGAAACTGATTCATGAAGCGTAGTAAAAATACCTAAAACCTACTAATTCTCTTCCATTTCCCAAACGGGGTCAGGGCCCTCAAACTAATTCTCATCTTGAGATAAATTAAAAGAGTCATCTTGATTCTGAGTCTTCTCTTCACTTTCTTCGGCCTATGTCTCAAATTCAACATTCATTGTGTGATTTGTGTCAATTTCAATATCATTGTTATTTATCCCAGTCGCACTACGACTGCCACTGCCACCAATACCAGCACTTGAAATTGGAGTTCCTGTGTTGCACAACTTGGTCCCTCTTCTTTCACATGTGGACCTTCAGATTGTGAGTGCCCTTTGAAAAAGAATTTTTTTGACATTATATGTAGTTCCTTTCATCCTCAAGAAATTCTTCAAATTCTTGTCTAGTTTGTTTCTTAACTTTGATTTTAAAAACCCCAATGTACTGAAAACTCTCTCATCCTCCATAGACCCCAATATCATTGTTTGACATAAATCAACAAGTTTGAAATATTCTGACATCGAACCATGCAATATTTCACTCTAACCTAAGCTTGTACAAACCTTTTTTATTGATCCTGGTTCAAAGGCCTTCTCCTTGCCCATGGATTAATGTTGGTCCCTCATAGCTGTTGTAAAACTCCTACATTGTTGTCTAAGCTTATTTTCATTTAAAATTCCTTCTTTTTTCTACTCATTGTATGTTACCTTTTTCAAAAACTATTCAAACAAGATTTTTACTTGATCATAAAAATATTTTGGGTTATCTCGGTTTACCCAAAATTGAGGATACACAATTCCCATGGATACATAATATCATTGTTTGACATAAATCAACAAGTTTGAAATATTTTGACATCAAACCATGCAATATTTCACTCTAACCTAAGCTTGTACAAACCTTTTTTATTGATCTTGGTTCAAAGGCCTTCTCCTTGCCCATGGATTAATGTTGGTCCCTCATAGCTATTGTAAAACTCCTACATTGTTGTCTAAGCTTATTTTCATTTAAAATTCCTTCTTTTTTCTACTCATTGTATATTACCTTTTTCAAAAACTGTTCAATCAAGATTTTTACTTGATCATAAAAATATTTTGGGTTATCTCGGTTTACCCAAAATTGAGGATACACAATACCCATGGCTTCAAGTATTTCATGTCGAGGGAATGTTTCATGAATCTATGGGGAAAGAGATTTTTCAATTTCCTTCAAATTATCACTAATAGATTTAACAATGACATTAAAATCTTCCTCATTAACAAATACTTCTCTATTAGAGCACCTGATTATCTTACAATGGTACATTGGTATCTCATATCCATAAACACAGATACATAAGTTCCCACCTGCATTAAACTGTAAATAATTATCAGTATTATTCAAATCAGTAATAGTCTGCCACATGAAATAATTTGCGCCTTCTTGTGTTAGATCTAGATATAGATGATCGAGGGCCAAGCATGTAAGTTTACATAGATTGGAATATTCATAAATATACATAGTTTTGTCTTGAGATTTCTTCACAAGATTGTTCATCTCATCCAACATGAGGAGAAAACTAGCTAAAGTCAAGAGTGTCTCTATATCACTTAACCTATGTAAGAGGTCAAGAACTTTATCTACTATGCTGTGATGCTTGTACATCACTCTAATCAAGGATTGATATTCTGAAAGAACACGTTGTGCTGGTCCATGCAGGGAGATCCATCTAGTATTGACATCCTTGAGAAGCTTTTTTCTTGGTGCTATTCCCTTAGAAAAATGTTGAAATTCAAGGAAACATTTGGGACTTCGACAAAAGTATGTGTGGATCTCGCGAACTAGATTTTCAAATTTTGATACTGTAGGAAACTTGCTTACAGTTTTGAAATCTAAATTCATTATGTGGGCCATGTAGTGAATGCCAAGCATGTATGGTGCACAAGTAGATTGTAACTTTGTGCAAACATTGCTCCTTTGACGTTGCATCACTATAGCTCCATCATCTCCTACACACACCAACTTATTAGCAATTGTCAACTCATCCATACCTACAATTTCATTCAAAGATTTCTTGACTAGTTCAAATATATTTTGCGATGTTGAACTGTCCTTCATTTTATGAACACAAAGAAGATGAGCTTGGTGAACATGTTGTTCTAGAGTATACAAATGCATACATACCCAAGAAGTATTGTCTACCATAGTAACTTCATCTAAAGATAATGCAATGAAATTTGACTCTTTTACTTTCTCCTTTAAATCTTCTTTTTCCACTGCAGCAAGATAGTTCGCCCATTTCCATCCAGTGTTTAATGACCAATGTGAGAAGGGAAAGTGGGGAAAACTCAAATAATATAATAAATCAAAATATTCTGGGTAGTCTATCATAGGATGCCCTTTGGAAAAAATATGAAAAACAACACTCATCTGAACAGTTTTTGGCAGATTTGTTGTTGCCATTGCTTTTCTAAAATGAGCCTCAAGTGTACCTTGACATTTATCAAGCTTCAACATTTTATGGTTATGCTCTTCATAATCTGTGGCATACTTAACATGAAGACATGCTTCCTTTGATTTCCATCGTACGATTGATTGTTCCTTTTCGTCTATGATTTGTTTTTCATAAACTTTACCGATATGCTTTTCTATAGTGTCAAGATTTAGTTGCAACATCTTGTCTCTTCCATATTTCCAACTACAGATCATACATTTGACCTTTGTTTCTATTTCAATATCATTTTCGTTTGCTACTCCCACTGGTACAATGAATGGGTACTTCGATAACCAACCAAGTTGAAAATTCCTTGTCATTTCCCACTCGTGCCCTAGTTTTTATTTTCCTTTTCTTTTATTGCTACCAACATCATCCTCATCCAAGTCAATTATCTCATTTAGGCTAACCATGGTATCCCTTGGAACATCTTCTACGGTATTTCCATTCTTATTTGATACATTTTGATATAACTCAATAACAATCTCACCTTGACCTTCCTATGGTGATGAGGTATTGTGAATGCCTTCTTCAATAATATTTGGTGGAAGATTTGATGATGTAGCTCTACCTTGATCTAATGGATCAAAATCTTTTCAAATTCCAAAGTAAGACTGTGTGGTACCTCCCAATCTCTTCATTACCCTGAGGAGTCTTACCCTTGTTCCTCAACATATTGATCTCTCACTTTGAATAAAATCTAGAAAACAAATTCTTCTTGTCTAAAGACATACCGATAGATAATATAGATCTCATTCCCTACTCAAAATCATCTTTAAGACTAAAGAAAGAATGGAAAATAGATAAAGAAATCTTATTATTATAACTAATAACTAATAACAGTATGAAGAAATGATCACTCACCTTTAAGTCTATGTTTTTTAGCTTTCATTGACTTCTGAATAGGGAAGTATAGCCTCAGAACCGAACAAAATGTGTGAAAATAAATAACAATTTCAATTGTATTTATATCAATCCATATTGGTGAATCTCATGGGATTTTTAAATGGTATGTTAAAATTTGGTGAATCTTGCGTGCTTATACAATGATACTTTGTAATTTTCAAGGTGAAATGTGTCCTCAAATGTAATTATTTTTAAATGTTATTGGAAAAATAGGTCCTCATAAGCAACTATTATAAATTTCAAATGGCAAAATGGGTCTTCACAAACAACTATTTATAAATTTTAATTGGTGAAATGGGTCCTCATATAATGTTGTTTTAATAGTATTGGCAAATATGTAGGTGTTTTATGACATTTTCTTGGGATTCCAGGTGAAAATATTAATTAGTCCATTGGAAATGCATAGTTTGTTATAGAAAATTTATTGCCTAAACATGCCTCGTAAAAAAAAACATTAGTGAATGGACATGCATTGGACCGATAGTTCATAAAATCCTGGCAATTTGGACACCTTATTGGGTACAATTAATTTGCCAATTTTGACTTGCTTGATTCCTAGAATTCACCAATTAGCGAAGAGTCACCACTAAAGTTTTTCCTACCATAAACCAAGGGTTTAAGTGAACAAAAAATGGATATAAGATCCCAACCATAATACAAGAGGCAACACATCCCATTCGTAGTAACCAGGTGTTTAAACTAAATCACAACTAGGTGGACTACCCAAGGAAAATAAAGGGCTAAACAAAATATCACAACCCCCACATAATATTACAACATCTGGAAGGCTTACACATTCACAACTAACAGATTTTCCAACTTACGTGAACAAAAGACATCATAATTAAATAAGCAATTAAGGCAAAGTAATTAAATTATCATTATGATTTCCTTAGTCTAATTTCCATTCCAAGAAAAACAATAATACATTGCTCAAAATAATCTAACTTAATACAATTTCATTTATAATCAACAAAGAAATTAAACCTAAACATTTAATTCAATTTCCCAGCTTACATCTATATAAAACTCAAGTTCCCTCTTTTAAATTATTTCATTTTAAAATCATCTAATTTGTGCATTTACATGCACCTATTTAAAATTCATTTAAATATATATCTATATATATATATATATTTGAATATATACATAATTATATATGTAATTATATATAATTATGTATATACAAATATATATTATTTTGTGAACCCCTAAACCTGCAATTTCACAAGAACAACAAAAAATTAGTGTATTAGATCAAATGCAAGAAAGTATGAGGGATTCCCCATGAAATCCATCTACTAACCTTAAACTAGGAAAAATGAAGAACAAAACTTAAATAAATGATAGAAAATCCTAATTAAGTAAGTAAAATAGTGATCTCATGAGGGAAGTTGGTGCCAATTGAATGTTGAAATTGGCCCTTTCCCAACTCCTTTGTTGCAAATGTGAATGGTTGTGGATTGATCAAATCTCTATGATGAGATTTGAAGATAATCTAGTTATGAAATTATGAAAAATTATGAATGTGTGGAATGATGTGCACAAAATTAGCTCTCAATGTCAAGAGAGTAACTTTGCATGAAATTGTGGATGATGAATGGGAGGAATAACCTTTCATTTATAGATTTCAATTTGGAAGAAAGAGAAATATTTGAGCAATGTGGGACTAAATTTCACCCAATGATTGAATGTCACTTGTCACCATGTGAATGGTTGATGGTTGTGCACATTTTGGCCAAATTGCCAATAAATGCAATTAGGTGGAATTTGAATTTGAAGAAATGACATGTGAGAGGGAAAAATGAATGAAATAAATGCCACTTGGCTCAATGCACAAGGACATGTAAGAGGAGTGAATGCTTTGTTGGATGTACAAGTCCACTTTGACTTTTTGAATTCAAATTGAGGGAATATTCCCTTTTGATGCCATGTGAGTGAAAATAGATATTTAATAAATGAATTAAATCTATTTTCCTGTGCAAGTTGCATTCTCTAGAGGATTTTAGTGAGAGAGATTAACTTAATCAAGATTTGTTTAATTTAATAAGAGATGTTTTGACAATTTTGACTTATATTGATGAATTGATTTAAATCAGAATTGAGAGGAAATGATTAATTAAATAAACGATTTTGATTTATTTAACTGAGTGGGAAGATGTTAGATTAAATCAAATAAGGTTTAATTTATTTAATTTAATAAGAGGACTTTAGAGACTTTAATCAAATAAAATGATTTATTTAATTAAATAGAGACATTAGGTTAATTAAATTAAATTGATTAATTTAATCAAAGGAGGTGAAAAACTTAATCAAATAAATAATGATTTATTAAATTAAGAGACAGAATATGATGAAATGCTGAGAGTATGATTTAGGAAGAAATGTTGTTAGTAATCAGGATCAAGTGTGCCAAAACGAGATTGTACATTTTTCATGTCTACATTTTTCCCTTCTTTGAAGCAATGTACTTCTTGCATTGATTCAAAGAATAAACTGTTGTGATCAAAGCTCAAATTTTTTTGATTTTCTTAGATGCTCCACTACTACCCCAATGGAAGGATTATGCTGGTAGAGTGCCCCCTCGAGGGATCAAATGCAAATTTAAAGTTTTTGGATGATCTCGCGAAAAAAAGAGGACAAGGTGCCTGACAGACCCCAAATGCCTCAGAATGCCAAAAAAATGCGTTAAAATGCCAAAAAAGATGCAAAATGGCCCTTGGTTGGACAAAAATGGTATCGGGGGAACAAAACCCTAATTGGATGGTAAAATAAGGTCAAAAAACCCTAATTTTTAGGCTTAAATAGACCTTGAGGGATCACTTTCAATGCATTTGCAATCTTAGCCTTTAGAAAATTTCACACTTTTAGCTATGAGTCTTGGTCAAAATGGTGCAACAACAGCTTCCCAGGAATGTGTCAGAGAGAGTACGAGTGCGCCAGTGGCTAGTCAGTGTAGGACTCGTGGTGTGTACCCTCATCCAATGTTTAATTTTATCGTTTTGTGTGCAATAAATAGGGTTCAAGTGTCATTAAAGTTGTGCGATGCTATATAGCACCGCTGAAAAAAAATTATCGGTGTCGCACGGTCCTATATTGGACTGCATATGTATAGTGCATCACACATGTCAGTTTGGACATTAGGTTTTTGCTGGTCAAAGTCCACCGTGTGTAAATATTCCAGTGCATAGCACAGTTAGGGAATTAGGGTTCACCGCAAAGTGGACCACATACACGAATAGTGTCGCGCGGGCCACTTTGGAACTATGAAAAATTGAACTCAGCCTCAGTGGCGCAGTTTGCTTCTTTCCAAACTACACCGCACCCGCAAACAATGCCACATTTCATGTTTGGGATGCGAAAATTAGCACGAGATGCAAAGAAAAATATTTTTCCTTGATGCGATGGCTTCCCTTATGTAGGAGGAGCTTGATGTACTTCACTTGTGGGAGTATAGATAGATAGTGCTCAACAAATTTTAGGGCATGCATGAGTTAGTTCAAGAGCACCTTGCTGCCCTTGGTCTTTGGTATGTTGCGTACGTCCCTCCCATTCAGTCGCACTTAGGTATGATGATAATCTTGGCCGAGCGGTGGCATAGCGAGACTTCATCCTTCCACCTTCCTACCGATGAGGCCACTATTACCCTCAAGGATGTCTGATGCATCCTTCAATTACCTATCCATGGGACCAAAGTAATCTATGATCCAGATGCCGGTAGAGATACTTTATATGGGGTTATGGAGCTTGACGAGATTGAGTTTTCTTATGGATAGATCGATTTAGAGAGATATTGCGACAGTGTGCCCATTTATAGATTGATTATTGCTGCTATCATTTCAGGCCTTGTGGTACCCGATCGACGAGGTTGATATTTTAGTCAAGGATGGGGACTAGCATGGGATTAGATGGTTCATCATAGGGAGTTTTTTTCTTAGGGACCAGTATTACTAGTGTCCCTATACAAGGATCTTCATGAGTTTTCCTACTTGGATAGCAGGCCGCTCAAGGCTGGAGTTACCTTGCTACACATCTGGGGATGGGAGCAGATCCCAGTGCTTCACCCAGATGTTACACCAATTATCCTTGAGATAGATGATACTATTGTTTGGCGATATGGTGGGTCAGAGATTCATTTCACCCATATTGGCACAAGTGGTCTAGCACACTGGTGGCGAGTTCTTGATGAGGTAAGAGAGTTCGTCTAGAGACCCTAGATGGGCATTGGCCCATGGTACAATGACATAGATAATCTATTTTATGCCAGATAGGATAGGTGGATGTAGGGTTGGAAGCATACCATGATAGAGCAGTATCTCCCAAACAGGGTAGCCAGGTAGTTTGGAGAGGTACAGGACAGGCCTGACAGCTAGTACATGGTGATCTTTTCCTGTACGACTAGAGAGACAACATGGGGCCAACCCAGTGCATCAGCAGAGGCAGTATCTTCTTTTCATCAATTAGTGACCATATGATCAGGGGTTGGTAGATGCAGAGGTCACTCTAGGATACAAAGCATGGTTCAGGCCTCCCCTCAGATTGATAGTTCCAGGTGAAGCTATTCCATGACGTAGACCCAGGGGTCGAACAATTGACAAAGGATGGGGAAGAGGAGGAGGTGGACCACATCCTCACCAGAAACCTCCCAGGGATCTAGCACAATAGTCACCTACCTAAGTAGAGGACAAGGATGATCAGCTGAGGGTAGATCCCCAACAGCAGCCAGCCACACAGCCAGATCATAGAGATGCATTGATCCAGCAGCTGCAGGGTCAGATCCAGGTTCTCATAGTAGAAAGAGATGAGGCTAGGCAACAAGTTGCAATAGTTAAAACTAAGAGAGATCAGGAATGATCCGAGAGGGATTAGGAGTTCGGTCAATGATGATAGCTAGAGACCACCGCTTCCTTCTCCCAAGGTTGTTCAGTTGATTTGTAGGCATATAGAGAGGTTGTCAGTGAGGCCGAGTATTATCAGCAACATTACAGGTAGGTAGTGCCACCAGCAAGCAGAGTGCTAGAATTCTCCTAGTAGATAGGGGTACGGCTGCCAGAGGATCATGGTGATAGGCAGGTGGGAGAGGGTGAGAGGCACAGCCAACAGGGCTAGCCCTTGATCATAGATAGTTTATTCATTTTTTTTGATTCACAGGTTGCATTATTGCCCCTTTTTGTGCCATGTATTCTAATGTACATTTGATCCTGATTTCATATCATAACAGTGTATTTATTTGATGATATATATATAAGATGATTCACCTTTTTATGAGATGTTTTGCAAATGTATGATATGTAGTGATGCTATGAGATGTTCCTATTTCTTATGATTGTGTGCTTCTAATGGATGCACTTCTTTTTATATCTTTTTCATGTATTTTAATGATGATTCTATGAATGTAATATATGGTAAATGATGGTGCCGATGAATGCAAATGGTAATGGATGCTAATCATTATGTATGATGTAATGCTTTCTTAAGATGCTTAGAATAAAAAATTTATATTATTCCTCATAACTTAAGATAATGATATGATGCAATATGCTTTTTATGCTAATGATCATGTGCATGCAGAGTGTATGCATTGGAAATGTTTTGATTACTATCATGATATCATGTTAGTGTGGAAGGAAGATAGAAGAATTTTAGAATCAGTGAATTAGTTAGGATGATGATTATTTTTCTTTTTCAGGAGTTGGGATTTTCAAAGGGTCAATTATGTTATGTTTGATAATACACATAGGTACGATGCATCAAGGTATAAATGACCGAGATGGCGTTGTACCTAGTGTGATGGAATTTGACTCGACAAATCAGATAGGAATATTCTTGTTCACATTAGCATACATACTTCATTTAGGATGTAGTTCAGACATTCTAAACGTCTCGGGCCAAAACACAGGAAAGCAAACTTTCTTATGTGTTTAACAAGATATCTAAAACATCATCTCTACAAACCAAACAAAGCATATGCGACTAAGTTATTTTACAAGTGTATCCCACAAGCACAGTAGATAAAAGAGACAATGATATGTTCCCCATTCCTTTCTCTCTAAATGTATTTTGTTTAGGCATCATCGAGATGTCCTTGGAATGAGCACAAAATATAGTAAACCAACAAGCTAATGTTCTTCATACCACTAGCTAAGACTAAACTACTATGGGGTACCTGATGCTTATGTCCATTGTACAAAATATTCATCCTAGGACATGTTGTGATCAGCGTTTTGATGGGACTGATTTGGATGATAAGCTATTGATATTCTGAGTTGACCAACTTGCTTGCTTACTGACTTAGATTTTTGAGACTCTAACGATTAGAGTGTTCACTTTTGATCCTACTATACTTGTTTCTGACTGACTCACCAAAGGGTGAAGGTAATGATTGACTTTATTATGAGTGATGATAAGTTGTAGGTGAAAGTGAGATGAACTTGATGCACCATTTTGGATTTTTCAAATATTTTGGGGCTATTTTTGGTATTTTTTAGATTTTTGCAAATGTTTTTGGTATTTTTGGGTTTTAGGATGAGGAGACTAACCTAAAGACCTATCCTAGGGGTCTCAGGAGCTGATCCATAGATTAGCCTTGCCTACGTTATGAACACAGAGACCACGTAGTTTGACTAATGACAAACTTGACTCAATGATGAGATAGATGGGCAAACGGATTGCCAATTTATTGCGACAGACGCCTAAGGACTGACCTAAGATGTCTTGGGGGATGATCAAAGATCAACCTTTCCTACGTTCAAGCTCAGAGACGATGTAGTTTGGACAAGTTAAAAGATTGAAAAAACTTGATGATGACACTTTCTTGAAGATTTTCTAAAAATTTCGACGCGTTTTTGGATTTTTGATGAATTTTTTGAATGTTTTGATTTTTAGATTGATTTTTTGAATATTTTTGGATTTTTTGATGTCTTGGGAAGAGCACAAAAAATATACACAAATCCGATCCAATTTGAGCTTCAAGGATATGCCCCCAGCGTTAAGTGATAGACTACTTCAATAAAGGCAAGACAAACTGACCTTAGGAATATGCCAAGTAGTACTATGGTGGAATGTGATATGAGCATCAGCTCAGGCTATGGTATGGATGTGAGCGGATGGGTGGATGGATGAATGGAATGTGATGGAATCAGTGGGTGAGTTGCATAGATCCTGGTGGATGGGGAGTGCTTTATTTACGCTTGGTTCCTATTTTCCAGGTTTTAACGAAGGTACCTGTCCAAAGCGCCACCGAAGTGGTTTTAGCTAGAGGATGATTTTTTTCCTTACTATTTTTTTTTTCAATCCCTTTTTCTGATTTTTTTTTTTTAAGGATTTTTGTATTTTTGTATGTTTTTTTGTTGTCACCAAGACACCTGTTTGCTCAGGTTTTCATCATTTTTTAGGTTTTTTTTTTTTTTGTATTTTTGGTTTTATACCTTGCAATTTTTTAGGCATAATTTTTTTTTGAGATGGGAGCTGTTCAAAGGCTCTTGTAAAGGCTCTCCTTCTGGTGTTGCTAATTGATATGCTCTTGATTTGTAGTTGGATATGATGACAAAAGGTCCCAGATAGTTGGGCTCAAATTTTTGTTTGCTCTCTAGATTCGACACATTCTTTTGGTTCTCTTTCATCACAAGTTCGCCGAATTGGAAGGTGTGTTGCCTGATCTTCTTGTTGTAGCTTCATTTCAGGTGATTCTGGTAAACCTGTAGATGGTTGAGGGCATCCATGCACCATTCATCTAGAAATTCCAACTCATTCAGTCTTGTGACCCTATATTCTTCATTTGTGATGTGGTTTTGCAAACATATTCTCAGGGACAGGAGCTCGATCTCAATTGGGAGTATGGCTTCTCATCCATACACCAGTGAAAATGGGTGGAACCTATTGGCATGCGGATGTTGGTGCAGTAGGCCCATAAGGAAAAATTTAGTTGCAGGTTATAGTCACAACCAGAGTCATTGACTGTTTTCTTAAGGATTTTCATAATGGTTTTGTTAGTAGCTTCTACTTGGCCATTGCCTTGTGGGTAATATGGTGTGGAAAAGCGGTGTTGGATTTTGAATTTTTCACACAAGTCATGGACATCTTAATTCTTGAAAGGTGTCCTATTATCAAAGATAATGGATTGGGGAACACCATATCAATAAATAAGGTAGTTCAAGATGAACTTGGATATCTGCTTTCTAGTGATGTAGGTCATGGGAATTGCTTCGACCCACTTTGTGAAATATTTGGTGGCAGTGATAATGAACTTGTGGCCATTGGATGAGGTGGGTGAGATTTTTCCTATGAGATCATGCCCCCATTGCGAAAAGGGCCACGGTGTAAGAATAGGGTGAAATTATTGAGCTGGTGCATGAATGTGGTCTCCATGTTGCTGGCACTGTAAACACTTTTTGACAAAGTCATGTGCTTCCCTTTCCATTGTCGGCCAGTAGTACCTAGTTCTCAGCAACTTCTTAGCCAAGGTCATACCACTTGGGTGTGAACCGCAAGTGCCATTGTGTAACTCAGTCAAATTAGTTAGGGCTTCCTCAAGTTTTAAGCAATGTAACAGGGTTCCATCGATGCTTCTATAGAAGAGGGTTTTTCCTATGATGAAAAATTGTAAGGACCTTTTGACAAAGGTTCACTTGAGGTTCAAGGTAATATCGGCTGGGAGGACTCCTAATCTTAGATAGGTGTAGATGTCATGGTACCAAACATCACTAGGACCAATGAGTTCACATGCATATTCTAACTCTGGTACCTCAAAAGTGGGTACGAGAAGCTACTCTACCAGGAATTCCTATTTTGAGACGTTGTGAGGGATATCTAGCAAAGATCCAATCATTTCCATCACATTAGCTACCTTATTGTTGGCCCTGGGTATCTGCTCAAAGGTGATATCAATAAATGATTCCTTGAGGCTATCTACTACCTTCTTATATGGTGTGAGCTTATCATCCTTGGTTTGATATTCCTCATTGAATTGGTTGATGATAAGCTGTGAATCTCCATAGACCTTTAATGCCATGATTCGCCACTGTGCCACAATCTTGAGACCTATGGTTAAAGCCTCATATTCTACAATATTGTTGGTATAGGGGAATGCCAACTTGTAAGATCTTGGTATACAATCCCCCTTGGGGGTGATGAAGAGCACACCGACTCCTGATCGATGTTGCGTGTGGGAACCGTCAAAGTATAGTTTCCAATGATCGGCTACACTGAGATTGAAAATAAACTCATATGGAAACTCTGATATGAGGGGGTTCTCTACATAGATGGGAGCTTCTACCAGTTGGTCTGCATTGACTTGTCTTTTTATTGCCTTTTGTTCCACATATTCTATGTCATACTATGACAATATCATTACCCACTTAGCCATCCTTCCCGTGAACATAGCTTTTGATAGTAGATATTTTAAGGGATCTATTTTGGAAATGAGCTTGATTTTATGTGCCAGCATGTAGTGTCGGAATTTCTGTGAAGCGAACACTACTGCTAAGCAAGCTTTCTCAACAAATGTGTAATTTAACTCATGGCCAACCATTGTTCTTCTAATGTAATAGATAGCCCTTTCGGTTCCATTTTTGTCGTGCTGAGCCAAAAGAGTGCCCAAGGTTACTCCTATCGCCAAGATTTATAGAATCAATGGTTTCCCTACAATGGGTGACATTAACATAGGTGGTGTAAGAAGATATTCTTTGATTTTTTTGAATGCATGTTCACACTTGTCATCCCATTTGAATGCTACTCCCTTGTGGAGTAGATGTGAATACACAATCTACTTGTCTGCCAGTTGCGCTATGAACCTTCGGATGGATTGGAGTCTGCCTTGTAATCCTGTGATTTGTTTTAGTGTTCTTGGTGCTTCCATATCAAGGATTGCTTTTAATTTTGTAGGATCCACTTCTATTCCTTGCATTGACACTATGTACCCCAGCATCTTTCTTGATTGTACCCCAAAGACACATTTCTTTGTGTTTAGCCCAACCTTGTACTTTTCCAGTCTATCAAAAATTACACTTAGGGTTACTGTGTGGTCCTGCCTCTTCTTTGATTTGGCCAATATGTCATCCACGTAATCTTTGATAGTTTTGTGTATCATGTCATGGAAGATTACTTTCATGGCTGTCTGATATGTAGCCCCTACATTCTTTAGCCCAAATGGCATCACATTCTAGTAGTAGGTGCCCCATGAACATGTAAATGCTATTTTATGTTGGTCTTCTTTTGCGATCATTATCTAGTTGTACCCCGAGAAGCCATCCATCAGGGATAGCATCTCATGTTTGGCTGTGATGTCAATGTTGGGTAGTGGAAAATCATCCTTAGGACATGCTTTGTTTAGGTCTCTGAAATCTGTGTAGATGCGAATGCCCCCATTTGGTTTTGAGACCGGTACAAGGTTGGATACCCATTCTAGATAGTCAATCGGGCGTATGAAAACAACATCCAGCAGCTTCTGTAATTCTACCTTGAGTAGCGAGGCTATCTGTGGATGCATTTTTCTTAACTTTTATCTAACCGGCTTCACTCTTGGGTAAACAACCAAATGATGAACCATCACTTTAGGATCTAGACCTGGCATGTTAGCATAGTCCATGTGAATTTTACTTTCCTTTCTTTCAGAAATTCTGCGAGCAGTTCTTGTTCCTCCATCAAGAGAGACTCAACATAGAAAGTGATTTGTGGTTCTATCTCTGTTCCCAAGTTAACAGGATTACATTGCTCTACCAGGACTGCTGATTTCTCTTGATGTAGAGCAGTAGGGGGAGATTCAATCCTTCATCCTTTGGTGCCTTGGAGAGGTTTTCACCATTGGATGTGTCCTTTATTTTTACTATTTTGTGGTTAGAGAGTTCCATAGTGTGGTTTTCACTCAATAACTCTGAGCTTATTCTCGATATTTTTATTTTGCAACTGAAGGACTCAATCGTCTCTCTATAATATGCCTAGGTGTCTAATGCGATGTCAAAGCCTTCCTTGTGATCCCCACATGGAACTATATCCCTTAGTCCCATGAATTACGAGAGAGCCTCATCGTTTTCGAATGAGTCTAGAATTGGAGGTCCTCGTTGGTCATAATCGATGAGTTAAGGGTATACTAAGGTGATTTTATGGGTTGATTGGTTTGACTCAGTGGGTGAGGCACTAATCATTAGTAGGGATGAGTCCTCAAAGAGCATGGGAAGGCCTGCTATGGTATCATCATCGTCACTACTATTGTAGACATTAGTTACATCAAAAGTGAAGTTATCAAGGGGGATGCCTAGGCATATGGGTGGTCTGAGGGTAGTTTCTGACACTTGAGGAGAGTTCCTAACTGCCCTACTAGGAGTACCTCTGCCATGTATAGTTACACTCGGAGGAGTACATCTGAGGCCAAGGTTTCACATTCTTCTTTCTGCAAAGATGGGCTCCAATCATCCATCACTATTCCTTCCAAGGCTTTGGTTTCTATTGTAGCCCATGCCAAGCATTATTTTTAGCTCTCTATTGGCTTCATCCATAGGTAATGTGGGTGCAGGTTCTACATCACGGTATATTATGCTTGAAATATCCTCCTGACAAACACTTTCCTAACTTAGGTCTCCCCAATGGCGTAATCTAGAGGGGTCTTCCCTAAGGATGTGGATAGGTGTTTCAATTGGTTGAGGTCATCCATGTGACCTAGGAGATTGTGGTAACTCTCCTACAAAAAATGCACTCTTCTTCATTCTGTAGTCTCTGCATCCATTATCCTAGATCATGTTTTTGATGTCAGATGTGTCAGGGATGGTGGGTGTCTCTGTCATAGAAGTGGAGGCGAGGTTAGTTGGGTCAATGTATGAAGTGGATGGGCCTTCATCATTTTTTGGTACTTGAGGGATTTTATAAAACTTGGCTTCCAAGTTTTTGCAGTAGGCAAATGGTTTGGGATCCCCATGTATAGTGACCTCCTCATTTTGGTACAAGAAAATTATGCACTGGTGGTATGTTGAGGCCACTGCTTTCATTTTGTGGATCTATGGACGACCAAGGAGGATGTTATATGGTAAGTCGAGGTCAAGGACCTAATAGGTAGTCTCCATGGTTGTTGGTCCCACTTGGATGGGGATTTTAATAGTGCCCTAGGACACTCTTTCTTGATCATCATATGCCCTTATTCTGATGCTCTTGTTCTTTTTAATGGAATCCTCAGTGAATCCCAAGTTCTTTATAATCTTGAGAGAGAAAATATTAAGACTTGCACCTCCATCCACCAGGACCCTTTTAACTCTCTTTTTGTGGACCAACACTTGAAGGTGAAATGCACTATTATGAGATGCCTATGGGGGGAAGTCTTGATCGAAGAATGTAGGGAGGTTTGGGGTAATGATATTTCCAACCATAGCCTGAAACTAATCTATGTCAAAGGTGGCGAAGATGGTAGATGCTGCTAATGCTTCATCAAGAATTTTCCTATGTGCAGTGGAAATTTTTAACAGCTCCATGATGGAGATCTATGCGAGGGTTGTCTTTAGTTGGTCAACGACATTGTAGTCATAGGTAATAGATTTTGTATTTGAAGTGGGGGTCTTAGATGGTGCTTGTGCAATGGTGACCTTGCTTCCATGTGTGGTGACTCCATAGTTAGTGTTGGCTCCCTTGACATTAGTAACCATGACCATTTCATCGACACATGCGACTATTTCCTCATATACTAGATTAGCACTAGCATAGTTTTGCTTGCCTTTGTTGTTCCCCTAATTATTTCCTTGATTGTGGTTCAGCATCGGATTTGTGTATATTTTCAGATCTTGATTACCGGTTGGTTGCTCGACATTGATGGTCTTGTCTTCGATGAGGTCTTGGATGATGTTCTTTAGCCTCATGCAATTGGCGGTGGTATGTCCCTTGATCTTGTGAAAGTCACAAAGGAGGTTTTCATTATACCATGGCGGTTTGGTCATGGGTTCTGCATATTTCTCGGAGTTGGAGACTTTGATTAGGTTTTCCTTGACCAACTTCTTCATTATGGACTCAATAGATTCTTCAAGAGCCATGAACATTCGCTTGGGGGGATATTTTCCTCGGGGAGGTGGTCCTCCTTGATTACCCAAGTTATTGGTTTGGTTGGTGGGAAGGAGTTGTTGTTGTGCTACTACTACACTAGTCTGCACATTTTTGAGATTATGATTTTGTGGTTGGTGATGAATTTGGATATTCAGCTTGGGGGCGTTTATGACTACCTTAGCATCGACCACACTATCATTTGTGATATTTTTTTTCCTCGACCATGTTTGAGGTTTATCATTATAATTGTTAGACGAGTGGTTATCCTGTGGTGGATTAAATGTTGATGTGCCTCCTCGTGCAGTAAGGGCTCTTTCGATGTTGAGCGCCTTTGGTATCAATTGATCGTATGATGTGATGCATTTCATTTTCAAGTAGAATGCCAAGTTTTCATCTAGATTGGATATGATCATGCAAACTTATTATTCTTTTGGCATGGTCCACTTGCTCTGATTGGCCTTGGATCGCCATCTTTGCAAGAAGGTCGTGAATAACTCTCCTTTTTCTTGTTTGAGTGTTGATAGTTCTTCCAAACTAACATCTACACCCATGTTGAAAGAATAATTCTTAAGGAAAGCTTCCACGATTTCCTAAAATGTTTTAATGCTTGTGGGTAGACGAGAAAACCATTCCATGGCTGGACCAGTTAGACTTCAGGGGAAGAGTCGCATTAGATACGTGTCATCATATGCAACCTCCATGTAATGCACTTGAAATTCCCTAACGTGGTTTTCAGGGTTACTCGTTGCATTATATTTGTCGAATTTGGGGATCTCAAATCCCTTTGGGAATGGTACCATTGTGATACTTTTGTCAAATGGATAAGAGCACAAGTTGTCTAGTGTTCTGGTTGTTTTTCCTACTTGGAGGTCCAATACCTACTGCGAGAGCAGTTTGATTTTCCTTGTGACATCGTTGTGTATATTGAGAGGTGGGATGAATGTGTTTTGGGTGTTTGGGGTGTTTGATTGGTGGGAGGGGTACTGGTGGGAGTTTTTTGCAAGCTTTGTTGTGCGTTCAAGGCCTACTAGTATGCCTACATTTGTGTCAACAATGCTTGTTTTTTATCTTTCTATTGTTGTTCCAACAATGCTTGTTGTTCCAACAATGCTTGTTTTTTGTCCATTTGTTGTTGTTCCCATAAAGCCTTTTGTTGTGCCAACAAAGTTTGTTGTTGGTCGTGTTAGAGTAATTGGATATTTACTTTATTAATTAAACAATATTTGTTTAATTACGTAAAGTTCCCTTTTACCTCTTTTCACTTAAGCTAACATTAGGTACATAATAATTAATTACTTTATTAATTATTATTGTGCAAGCCTAGGGTTTTCCTTTTTAGAGTTTTCATCTATATGTAGTTGAAAACTATCTTTTGTATCATTATTCATTTTACATTTTCAGGTGAATACATTGCTCCACATTCTTGAGCATTTTCTTTGTTGCTTCTCTTTGCTTCTCCTTGTAACAGGTTATTTTCTTGCAAAGATCTTTTGGACTTCTGTGGTGTTGTATCTTCTCAACTCCAACATGGTATGAGAGCTTCAAATTTGCAGCTGCTTGTTCTTGTTTTGAGAAATATGCATTAGAAACAAATCTAGGGCTCTAAGGTTTCTTCTTGTGGATTCAGCATACTCTAAATTTAGGTTCATTTTGGGCTCAAATGGATAGTGCCATTGGATTCATAGTGCCCAAAAACCCATAAAACGACTGTCAAATTGTCGATTTTGGCCACAGTTAACCAGGGTTGCAAAAAAAAATTTAGGGTTTGGCTGTACGGCCCCCTAAAAAAAAATGGCAAAAAAAAAAAAAAAAAAAAAAAAGGTTCTTTTATTATTATTTTGTGTGGCCAATACATTTTTTTTTCCGCCGCCCGGCGGCCACCACCACACTGCCAAGCGGCCACCCGCCGCCGCGCTCGCCACCGAGTTGCTCCGCCACTGGTTGTTGTCACACCGAGCTCGTTGAGCTCACCCCGGCTCCGCCAACCCCACTCCGCTGAGCCCACTCCACTCACCCGCCTAGCCACTCTATCTATGCTCAGCCTGCCCCGGCTCCCTGCCGACTCTGCTGACACCGCCACCTCCCCACTGTCCGGGCTCCGTCGAGCTCACCCTGTCGACACTAAGCTCACCCGCGGGCTTGCCGACCTAAGTCGGTTCTTCAGCCCCCGCAGGCTTCCAACAAACCCCCGCTCGATCATATGGTGACCAAGGGCTCTTCCAGCTTTAGCCCCCTGGTTCGCCCACGTGACCAGGGGCCCTTTTTTTAGCTCCCGGGTGCTGGAGGAGTCTAATAGGGCATTTTTTTTTGCTCTCTCACGAAATTGGGCATAACTCGGGCATTTGAGCTCCATTTTTCAAATAGGAAGAAGCATTGGAAAGCTAGTTTTGGCATTGATATGATGGTGCAGGTAATTCTATAATTTTTTTATCAGTCTGGATATTTTTTAAAAGTCAAAGTGAGGTCTTCTTTCTTCACTTCTGGGGTCATAGAAGATGCAAACAGACTCCGTTTTTCAAACTTGAATAGGTGTTCGAAAGCTCTCAACATGATCTATTCAGTGATGTGATCCATTTTATCGTAATTTTCACCAGGTACATGAGAATTTGTTTTGAAGTATTTTTTGCTTATGCATTACTTCCTTCTTTTCAGTTTGTACTAGGGTTTGGGTTTATCTTTTGTGGGGGGTGTTTTTCTCTTGCTTTTTGTCATTTACATCAGAAAACCAGAACACCAAAACTCTCAAAAATACAAACCCTTCTGCATCTTCTATCTATTCTGAAAGATCACATAATAATAAAAAACACAAGCAGGTACAGGTGCAGGGTTTCATGGCAGACTCTTCAGTTGAGCTACTCACATCACATAGCTATCACACTTGGAAGTCTCATATGATGAGGCTACTCAGGTCATGAGGGTTATGGTCTTGTTTAGATGAGGTTCAGCCTTAGTTGTAGCATCCTTTTGAGATTATGTACCACACAAACAAGATGGATGAGGCTATAGGTTTGTTATGCATGCATGTTTCAGACAGTCTTTTGTTTCACCTTGATGCTTTGCTCACTCCTCGAGCCATGTGGCTGAAGTTTTAGACACTTTTTGGGGCCGTTAATGAGTTCTGTGCATTACAGATTGAGGCAGTGCTGACTTCATTGTTACCTGATTCATTTCCCACTATTGAGGATTTTTTCAACAAGTTCAAAACTATTCGCACTATTCTACAGGGTTGTGGGAAGAACAAGACAGACATAGAGTGCATTTACTTGATTCTTTCGAAGCTTCATGGTCCATTTTAGATATTTGCTTTATCCTTCTACTCCACCATGGATGGTTTGGGTGCCAGTTTTACCATGCCTACCTTTGATTTGTTTTGTGAGCATTTGTCTAGGGAATAGTCTCACCTTTCTTAGATGGATATGCTCTCAGGTTCAAAGAGCAAAGCATTGGTTGCTCAGTCACCAAAGTGGAAACATAAGCAAAAACCGAGGCCCAAGAAATATTTTGCAGGTAGTGAGCATTCCTCCAAATCGCCTCCTAAGTCTGATTCTAAACCACCATTTAATCCAAAACATGGGAAATCTTTGAAGTCTAGTGAGTCTTCCTCCAAGACTAAGGAGAAATTAAGAGACACTTGCAGTTTCTGTGGCAAGCAAGGTCATCCAGTTTCCAGGTGTTGGAAATGATTAGAGGCTTTAGAGGATGCCATGTAGTAGCAACACATCTCCTCACCTTATTCTTCTTCTTCTTCCACCATAGGGAAGGGTCATGCTCTCACTGCATGAGCATCAACCAATGGGTCCACTTGGATTTTAGACTCTGGTGCTTCTCACCATATGACTCACACTCAATAGTTGGTCACTTCTCTTGCCTCTTGTGGTACTTCATAGATTGCAGTGGGTGACTCTTCACAACTTTCCATCTTGGGTTCAGGTCCTGTCTCTTTGGATGGGGGCACTCTACAAGATGTTTTGGTTGTTCCTAAAATTTTGACGAACCTCTTGTCCACTTATCAGATTTGCCACACTAGCTCTGGTAAGATAGTTGAGTTCTCACCACATGATGTGGTTATTTGGGACCTCCATGATTCTAATTTGGTTGTGGCTACTGGTAGTGTTGATACTACATCTCGTCTTTACAGATTTGATAGATTTGCACCTTCTGAGGGTACAGGTTCATCTCTTATAGCACATGCAGATTCGGTGAGTCAGCTTTGGCATAAGTATTTGGGCCATGTCAATTACAAATATCTTCAGCAGATGAGTACACAGTCACTTGTTCTTGGTCTTCCATAGATTTCCTACACTGACGGTGATTGTCATGGTTGTGTGCTTGGAAAGCATCACAAGGATCCCTTTCCAAAGGGAAGTACCACTCATGCTTTGGCACCCTTGGAGTTGATTCATAGTGACCTCATATCATTTCCCACTCCTTTTCTAGGGGCTAAGTATGTACTCACATTCATTGATGACTTCTCCAGACGCACATGGTTGTACTTTCTTAAGTACAAGTCTGATGTCTTTTATTCCTTTTGTGTCTTCAAGACAATTATAGAGAAGCAGTCTGGTCTTTCTATCCGGTGAATATGTATAGATAATGGGGGGGAGTATGTGAATCAAGCTTTTAAATATTTTTGCACTGAGCATGGTTTGCAGCATCAATTTTTTGTTCCCTACACCCCTCAGCAGAATGGTATCGCTGAGCAAAAGAATAATACTTTACGGGAGATGGCTAATTGTATGATTCAATCCAGGTCCATGGATTTTTCTTTTTGGGCTGAGGCAGTCAATTGTGCCAACTATATTCAGAATCGAATACCTCATAAGGCGATTCAACATATGACTCTTGAGGAGGCTTGGTCTCATGACAAGCCTGATATTTCATCAATTCGAGTATTTGGTAGTGAGGCATGGGCTTTTATTCCTGATGCTTAGAGGAGAGCTATGGAGTAGAAGATTCAACCCCTCATTTTTGTTGGCTACTATGAGGATGTTAAGGCGTATAGGTTGTTTGATCCTAATTCTAGAGAGGCCCTATTTCGATGGGATGTTCAGTTTGATGAGCGCCTTCCTCCAGTTGATACCCTGTCTCCAGTGTCCACTTCACTACCTACTCCACCCACTATAGCTCTTCAGGATTATTTTGAGGATTTTGATGAGGATATTGATGATCCCCCATCTCCACCTCCACTTGCTCCACCTCAGAGGCCCAAATGGGCTCACTTTACTATCGAGGCCGCAAGATCTATGGCTGGTGATCCTTCAGACACTCGTCGCACTCGTTCTCATACTACGGGTTCTAGTCTTTTGACTCATGCTCTTTCAGAGGATCCTCAAATATTTTCAGAGGAAACAGGTCACCCTGAGTGGGATAGTGCTATGGAGGAGGAGTATTCTTCTTTGATGAAGAATAGTACATGGGATCTCTGTCCTCTTCCTAAGGGCAGAAAGATGGTTCAGTGCCGATGGTTGTATCGCACCAAGTATGCTACTGATGGTTCTATTGATAAGTACAAAGCATGTCTTGTTGCGAAGGGTTTCTCACAGGTTGAGGGTATTGATTACTCCAAGACATTTTCCCTTGTCACCAAGATGAATTCTATTCATTTTGTATTATCACTTGCAGCTTCTAGAGGATGGCTCATTTTTCATATGGATGTGAAGTGTGCCTTCTTATATGGTGACCTACAGGAGGAGATCTATATGGAGCAGCCTCAAGGATTTATTCATGATGCTTCCTTGGTTTGCAGACTTCAGCGTTCATTATATGGTCTCAAACAAGCCCCTCGGGCTTGGTATGAGAAGATGGACTCTTTTTTGCTCTCCACTAGTTTCACTCGCTATCATTCTGATCACATGGTCTATATTCAACATCTTGAGGGTGAGATCCTGATTCTTGCGCTATATGTTGATGATCTTCTCATCACAAGTAGCTCATCCTCTATGATTCAGAATTCTCAGCTAGCCTTGATGGAGCAGTTTGAGATGACAAATCTTGGCCTTCTGCACTATTTCCTTGGTCTTCAGGTGATTTAGTCTTCAAAGGGGATCTCCATTTACCAGCATAAGTATTATTTTGATATGCTTCAATGCTTTGGCATGCTTGATTGCAAGCCTACCCCTACAACTTTTCAGTCAGGGGTTGTTTTGACTACTACTTGCCCCACTCCTTCAGTAGATTCTACACTTTATAGGCAGTTGGTTGGTAGTTTGTTGTACCTGACTCACACTCATCCTGATCTTTCCTTTGTAGTTGGTCTTGTCTCTAGATTCTCACATGATCCTCATGAGATTCATTGGCAAGCTGCCAAGCGTATTTTTAGGTACATTCAGGGCACCACTTCATATAGCATTCACTACACATTAGGGGATCCTCACATTGTTGGCTACACTGACTCAGATTGGGCTGGTGATGTCAATGATCAGAAGTCTACTTCTGTCTTTGTTTTCTATCTTGGCTCTAGTCCTATCACATGGTCGTGCAAGATGCAGACTGCTCATGCATTATCATCTATAGAGGTTGAGTACTGAGCTGCTATGCTTGCTAGTCAGGAGATTTTATGGCTCCGTCAGTTGACGACTGAGTTTAGTTTTCCTCCTGATAGTCCCACTATTCTTTAGTGTGACAATCAGAGTGCTATACATATTTTGCACAACCCAATGGAGCATCAGCAGATGAATCACATTGAGCTTCATATGCATTTCATCCGACAATTGATTCAGGATGGTTCTCTTATCTTGGAGTATGTTCCCACTACCGAGCAGGTTGCAAACATCTTAACGAAACCTTTTGCATCTCCGCGCTATTTTTAGTTGCACTCTATGCTTGGGGTGAAGGAAGTTGTCCTTGGGGGGTCTTTATGAGGCCTTCCTTCCTTCATGTTTCTTTCAACATGTTGTTCTATCTCTTTTTGGAGAGGAGTTTTTCCTACTAGGTTTTCTCCTTTTCTTCGTTTCATAGAGATTTCTTTGTACTTGGGTACCTAATCTGGCCTTGTTGCCGGGACCCATTGCTTTTGCTTTCAGTAGCTTCTTCTAGGTTTTAGCTTCTCCCTATGTCTATCTTAAGGGGGGGTGTTAGAGTAATTGGGTATTTACTTTATTAATTAAACAATATTTGTTTAATTACATAAAATTCCCTTTTACCTCTTTTCACCTAAGCTAACATTAGGTATATAATAATTAATTTCTTTATTAATTATTATTGTGCAAGCCTAGGGTTTTCCTTTTTAGGGTTTTCATCTATATGTAGTTAAAAACTATCTTTTGTATCATTATTCATTTTACATTTTTAGGTGAATACATTGCTCCACATTCTTGAGCATTTCATTTTTTGCTTCTCTTTGCTTCTCCTTGTAATAGGTTATTTGCTTGCAAAGATCTTTTGGACTTCTGTGGTGTTGTATCTTCTCAACTCCAATAGAGTTGTTGTTGCGCCAACAAAGCTTGTTGTTCGTTGAGCTATTCTTATGCCTATAACGCTTGTTGTTTGGCTTTTTGCTATGCTTGAATGTATTGCAAGGCTTGTTGGTATGCTTGATGATGAATTGCTTGTAGTTGTGCTTGGTATTGTGCTTGCGCCTGTTGTTGGGCTTGAGCTTGACCTTGCACTTGTACTTGTGCTTGTTTGGCTACTTGTGCGGCTTGTTGGGAAGCTAATTGTGCTTGCGCTTGTTGAGTAGCCTCCTGTGTAGCTTGTTGATTTTGTTTGAGTACCCTTTGTTGATTGGTTTTTTGGATGGTTTGGATTAGGGTGGTGAATGAATTTTTCATGTTAGCCTTCGGTGGGATTGGTGGTGGGATGAGAATGGTTCTAATTGTTGTGATGGTGCTGATGGTCAGAATTCGGGTTGACGGAGGTGTGGTTGAGATGCTCGATCCTTAAGAAGGTATGTTTTGAGAGATTTGAGGACCAACTGATGTATTGACGGTGGTGGCTTGAATGGTTGCCACTTGTTGTTGTGATGTTGCCAGCAAAAAGAGAGGATTTGATGTGATGTTCAGATTGCCCAGATTTGAGAAACTATCGATGGGTAAGGGGGAAGACCCAATCCAAGAGGTTAAATGGATGTGAATGGAAATGGAGGAAGAGATGATATGCTACCTTGGAAGGAAAATGGGCTAGTGACTCCTGTTGTCCCAAACAAACCACCTTCTCCTTGCGGTAGAGAAGTTTGTATGTTTGATTGATAGGCTAGTGTAGCATGGAATGAGGATGAATCAGTGGGATTATGGAAGGTGAGTGGGATGTTTGGGTGTGATGGATTCACTGGAACAAAATTAACCAGTGTGGTGTTGGCAACTACCTCTTTGTTTTTTACAAGGCGATGCATTTGTAACTCACAAAACATTGCACTTCCCTTGTTTACAATTGGTAAGGTTGGTGTGATTGCTGATGTGTTTTGAGGCATTTCCTGACTGATATTTGGAGTTGACATTGGGGATGTGTTTGTAAGAGGCATGTCCAGACTAGTGCCTACATCAAGGTTGGAAGGGAACTGGACCCCTCCTTCCACTAATGTGCTTAAGTATTTGAACATGGCATTGACAATTTTCTGGTTCTCTGGATTTTGAACCATTTCTATCATTTCAGATTGTGTCATCCCCATGTCTTCATTTTTTATGTCCTCTTCATAGCTTTCCTCTTGAGGATTTTATGATGGTAGAGAGGAGCTACTTGGGGGATTGCTTGATCCCACAAGGTTTATTTCGGTGGTTACTTGACCTAGGTCACTAGAAGTTGATACTTCGTTGATGTTTTCCATGTTCTTGTATTTTGATCTTGTTTGGACCATAAAAAATAGGGATCGCTGGATCTTAATCTTTTAGGTCCAAAAGAGAAGAACTAGGGAAGCCAAAGGATCAAAGGGGGTGGTGATGATGATAAGATATACAGCTGAAATGAATGAGTGAAACTTTTGAAGAACTCTTTAGGGGTTTATGCTAAAATTTAGGGCTTGGATTGATTGTGATGGTTTGAATAGGTGTATTAAGTCAAACAAGATAGTAGTGAAGTTGTAAAACCCTAGGAAGTTGTGTTATCCTAAGGAGAACTCACACAAGAGAATGGATTGGTTAAGTGTGTTAAGCCAACCAAGGTGATTATGAACTAGTAAAACCTCAGGAAGTTGTGTTATCCTAGAGGCCAATTTGTTCAAGAGATTTGACTATTTGGCTAGGTGTGTTAAGCCAAGATAGAGTGATTCTTATGTAGCCTTTAAGTTTAGCATGAATGATTTCTCTAAAGTTCTCAAAAGTTTGTTGATGGGATGAGTTTTGACTGATGGAGAAATGGATGAGAATGATGACTTTGATCTTTAGAATTTGACCTAGAAATGACTCTTTTTACAAAACCTCAGTATTGAAGAAATGCTATACCTCCTATGTGAGAAAATAAAACCTTTCAAAATGCTCAAGATTCTGTTGATAATAGAATGCATACAAATTTGGGTTTTTTCTTGAAGCCTTCTTATAGAAGTTGTACACTAGTCTTTCTCTGACTTCAAGGAGCATTTCAAGACATTGTTCATGGGCTTTTAGACTTATCCTTTTGAATCTTGGTTTTGGGATTTTGACCTTTCGGGAAATCATTTGAAACAACACATGTGAGGTCCAATTTTGTCTTTTATCTTGCCTTAGTGAATTCTTTTTACCAAAAGTAGTTGCTTGATTATGTTTCAAACTGTATGTTTAATGTCCCACTTTCTTTTCATCCCACAAGGTCCATTATGTGGAAATCAAGGAAAATAGGGCAAAAGTTTCCTAGGTTCAACCTTAGTGAAAAAAAATGATAATAAAATCCAAGCACTTAGAAACCTCTAAGGATATGACCCCTAGGGAAAGGACGAGTACTTAAATTCGTCAAGGATATTTGTTTCCTCCAAGGAGTTTGAAATTTGGAGTTCTTTGTGAGTGTTTGTTTTTCAATTTTTTTGAGGATCAAGCAATGTATTTTTCATTTCCAAGCACATGTACAACCCTAGGATGATGAGATAATATTTTGTTGGGTTACCACTTGGATGAATCTAGCTACACATATTTTGTGTGGATGACTAGATGCTTGACCACACTAGCTCCCCTCCATTGCACACACTTCTCGGGCCAGCCAAGCATCAGTACCCATGAATCTCCCATGGAATACTTTTCATCTCTATAACAAAACCGCATGTATAACGTGGGGCAGCTTCAAAGGACATGACCTTTTGTACTAACAAAATAGATAAAGATTTGGTCTTTCTAAACAAGGGTTTTAATTCGGTCTTTCCATTTGTGGAGGATGACCCATGCGGTGAGAGACCATTTATGCCCTTCTCATTGAAGCCAACCATGTGATACTGACTTTTGTTCTAGTACCCACTTTTATATCCTGATTGGAAATACACTTGTCCTTAGTATGTTACCGGTTGGGTCGTTCCCTTGGGTGAATACTTTTTCCCACAAGATAGGCCTACTAAGATAAAAAAAAGCGAGTAAACTTATTCATAGTTTGATCAACTTTTGTTTAGAAACAAAAGGAGAGCACACACAATAAGCCTACTCACATTTGCAAGATGTTTTGTTCAATTTTAAATCCAAAAGATGAAGTGTGGAGGTAATACTTTTGACAACTTAATATCACAAAAAGACTTTTGATTCTCAAGATCGCCGTGAGGTGCGAGAGAAATGCATATGCCTTTTAAATGATATTAATTTGTTAACAGGATTACAATACATCAAATACACATGTTCATTTTAATCCTCAAAGCAAGAAATGAGTTATTTTTAAAGCACCAACTTTGAAGTGTGAGAGTTGCCTTGTTCAATTTTTAAAACTTTAAACAAAATCTAGTAGATTGTTTCTAGGTTCTTTTTAGCTTTTTGCAAACACATTAAAAAAAGAAGTTTGTTTGTTCTTTTTTAAAACCCAAAAGAAAATTAGTATTTCTAAGGCATGAAAGTAAACAAATTCCTCTTAAAAATAGAATTTAAAATCCTTTAAGAAGTGTTGAACAACACTTTAGTGTTTAAAAACACTTTGTGCATAGTGAACATGATGCTATGATGAATCTCCTATTTTTCTTTCTGCCTTTTTCCCAACCTACAAAAAATGACAGAAAATAGAGAGCATTAAAAATAGCAAACAGGTCAATAGTTAGAGAATCCGAAAATCAAAAAGCACATGTTAAAATTTAAAATTTGACTATTTTTTGTGGCAGAGCTAGTGGGTGCGGCATAGTTTGGAAATGATGCAGTGCTATATATCACTGCATGTTCGACTGGGTGCAGTTCTCTGCAGAATCAGAGACCACAGGTACGGTGCAGTTTTGCAGGCGGCGTAGTTTGTGATAGAAAATTCGCGACCGAGTTTGACAATTTTGAAATATTTTAGGTGGGAACATGGGTGTGGTGGGGTTTGGAAACTGGTGTGGTGTGATATGGCACCATGCCTACAAATGCGGTGCAATATGGAGCCATGGGATGGGGTGCGATAGATTTTGTGACTATCAATCCGCGACGGAGTTTACAGTTTTCAAAAATCAAACGTAGGAACAGGTGTGACGGAGTTTGGAAAGTATGCGGCGTAATATAGAGCCACACCTGCAAATGTGGTGCAATATGGAGCCGTGGACCTATAACCTACAAAATAGAACGTGAAAAACCATAGAATTCTTTGAAAAACGTGATGAAAATTGCTCGAGCCCTCCTTCTAGCACCAAAATGTGAACCCCTAAACCTGCAATTTCACAAGAACAACAAAAAAATTAGTGTATTAGATCAAATGCAAAAAAGTATGAGGGATTCCCCATGAAATCCATCTACTAACCTTAAACTAGGAAAAATGAAGAACAAAACTTAAATAAATGATAGCAAATCCTAATTAAGCAAGTAAAATAGTGATCTCATTGGGGAAGTTGGTGCCAATTGAATGTTGAAATTGGCCCTTTCCCAACTCCTTTGTTGCAAATGTGATTGGTTGTGGATTGATCAAATCTCCATGACGAGATTTGAGCATAATCTAGTTATGAAATTATAAAAAATTATGAATGTGTGGAATGATGTGCACAAAATCAGCTCTCAATGTCAAGAGAGTAACTTTGCATGAAATTGTGGATGATGAATGAGAGGAATAACCTTTCATTTATAGATTTCAATTTGGAAGAAAGAGAAATATTTGAGCAATGTGGGACTAAATTTCACCCAATGATTGAATGTCACTTGTCACCATGTGAATGGTTGATGGTTGTGCACATTTTGGTCAAAGTGCCAATAAATGCAATTAGGTGGAATTTGAATTTGAAGAAATGACATGTGAGAGGGAAAAATGAATGAAATAAATGTCACTTGGCTCAATGCACAAGGACATGTAAGAGGAGTGAATGTTTTGTTGGATGTATAAGTCCACTTTGACTTTTTGAGTTCAAATTGAGGGAATATTCCCTTTTGATGCCATGTGAGGGAAAATAGACATTTAATAAATGAATTAAATCTATTTTCCTATGCAAGTTGCATTCTCTAGAGGATTTTAGTGAGAGAGATTAACTTAATCAAGATTTGATTAATTTAATAAGAGATTAGATGTTTTGACAATTTTGACTTAAATTGATGAATTGATTTAAATCAGAATTGAGAGGAAATGATTAATTAAATAAATGATTTTGATTTATTTAACTGAGTGGGAAGATGTTAGATTAAATCAAATAAGGTTTAATTTATTTAATTTAATAAGTGGACTTTAGAGACTTTAATCAAATAAAATTATTTATTTAATTAAATAGAGACATTGGGTTAATTAAATTAAATTGATTAATTTAATCAAAGGAGGTGAAAGACTTAATCAAATAAATAATGATTTATTAAATTAAGAGACAAAATATGATGAAATGCTGAGAGTATGATTAGGAAGAAATGCTGTTAGTAATCAAGATCAAGTGTGCCAAAATGAAATTGTACATTTTTCGTGTCTACTTAAATATTTAAAAATCAATTACAATTTCCAAAAAAATAATAAATATATATATACATATATATATTTAAATAAATACACATATATATATATATATATATTTAAATATATACTTACATATATACAAATTCATGCATATAAAAATATATTTAAAACCCCAAACATAAAAAAAAATTGAAATCAAAATGGTAGACCAAATATCAAAGAAGCCAACGGTAATGCATGGTTGTGTGTTCACAGTCGAACCCCATTGGGGGGGCACGACCTGTGAAGAAATCATTGGGTGTTGCCTCCATAGCACCACTTCCCCTTATGGGGGCGGTTGTGGGGGTAGCCCCCCCAGCCCCAAACCAACTTAAACTTTTTTTTTTTTAACTTTAAAACCTATGAATATTTAAATTCACCATACAACTTTAATTCTGGGTTTATTTCAAATGTATTTTATCAAAACTTTCAATAATATAAATAAATATATATATATATATATATATATATTAATATATATATTTATATATGTATATGTATATATATATTAATATATATCAAATGATTGCTCTAGAAGAGCATTTTTTCACCAAAAATTCTATAGGAGGATATTTACAAGATTTTCCAAAAGTTTTCAATTTCCCAAGCCAAATAAATCTAATTGGAAGAAAAACAATAATATTCTACAAGAAGATCTTTTCCAATACAATCAAAGATTTTCTACAAATTTTGAAAAGAAGATTTAAATCAATTCCTATAGAGGTTTCCCAAATTTTCTATATAATCTTATAGGGAATTCTATTGTTTTAAATCAATTCCTACAAAGGCTCTAAAGCTTTCATGACAATTTTTCCAATTTCAAAAGATATCAAAGCTTTAAAACAAATTAAATATTCTTCATTGTACAGGCAATATTTTCCAAGACAATAACTAATTCTAATATCCTTTTCCAATTTGTATTTAAATAAAATAATAAAGAACCTATTTCAAAAGCTTGAAGAATCGAAATTTGAAGTAGAGCCTTGCCTTCAGATTCCAAAATTATCAAAGCCTCTTCCAAAATAATCCTCTTTCTAGAAATTTGAAAATAAAAAACCGGAGCCAATATTCTGAGAACTTCTTCCAATTTTCAACAACCCCAAAAGATCTTTTTCATTTCCATGAAATAGCCTTTTGCCCTCTTTCAGTTAATGCAATTATTCTCTCTGTGAATTATTTCCCAACACCAGATATTAATTTCTAACTCATGTCACAATCCCAAAATATCTTCCCAAATTAATCACAAGATATTTCTTGTAAGATATTTGTTTATTTAATAATTCAAAATCAAATATTAATTTTAATTATCCATTCATTTAAATTCAAAACTCTATTTAATTAATTTAAATAATTAATTAAAAAAAGATTTTATAATCTAATAACTTATATATCAAATTTAATCTAATTAATTTTAATGACTATGCAGAATAAATTTAATCTAAATAATTAAATTACTTTACACAATAAATTAAATCTAATTAATTAAATAAATTTTGAAGCTTCTAACAACATTAATCATGATTAAATAAAAAATCAATTAAAAACATTTTAAACATTAATTAACATTCATTTCCCACAGAGCATACCTTGCAAAAATAATTAAACGACAAGGCAAATAGGGACAACATGACAACAATGCATGACCAAAACAAGGACTGACAACACAGTGTGACTAGGGCTATGGTTTGACAAGGAAATCTTGTTACTACCTCCCAATCAACTATTCTGTTGGGTAACAGACACACTCAAACCTATGAATCTAGGTGGATTCGATGTCCTATACCTACAATCCTGCAATCAAAACATATGTCATACATGTATATTGATCATGAACAATCACACCATGAAGAGAAAATCATGGAATCATAGGGTGCTCACAAGAGAGTGATGCAATCCTATTCTCTTCACCAATATAGTGTCACATCAAAACCAACCAGACTAAAACATCAAATAACTATAGATGAACATATATCAATATCAACTCACATAATCAACTATGATAACCAAAGAGCATGTCATAATAAATAATCAACAATATAGTGTACCATCACATCTCAATATAAAAACCATCGTCGCTATAATGTCAGCAATCAAATAACAATATCATAGTATCATAGTCCATCAAAATAAAAGCATTGTCTAAAAACATAAGAAAATCAGAGGGGTGATACATTTTGCCTTACTAGTTTAGCATTTTCTTCAAGATAAATATTATGTGTGACTATCTTAGGGTCAATAATCGACATATCCAAATAATTCCAAGAAAATATCTTGAGAAAGTCATGTAACAATGTTGTGTGATCTTTTTATTCATCTTCATCAAGAGATTTTCTAGTTTGTGTCACTTTCTCTTCATTATATTGATCCATTGGCACTTCCAAGGTTTCTCCCACAAGTAATGCATTATGGTCTCGAATGTTAGGAGTTAATATGGATACATCTTGTTCATCATCACCTAGATCTTTTTCTTTACCATGGTATGCCTTAGTATTCAAGAAACATGAAATTCGTTGATTGTGATGAGTATATGAAGTATAACCCATACCAAAAGATTCCCCTAGGGACTCATCATTTTGAAACATATGTAATATCATATTCTCACATGTAGTGTCTATTAGTTCAAGATCCACCAATTTTAAAGTTGTCTTGGGAGAATCTTACGTGATAACGTATATATTAAGTGAAGGTCTCTCTGATTCTTTTGTTTCTTTTGAAGGGGAATAACCAAGTCCTCTTGTTGTCTCTTGTGTATTAAGCTCTGAAGGAGCATGAATACCTTGTTATTTCATTCCACATCCTTTTTCATTATAGTCGAAATATTTCAAGAGTTGGTACCCTCTTCAATAGATTTTTTCCATTTACTTCAAAGAATGTGGTTTTTCATAGTCACTTTCATCATAGGATTATGTGTAATACATGTTCTCCTCACTACTAGAATTTGTGAATTCTTGTGTCTTGGATGTTTCAATGTCAGATTATGTTGATACCATTGCAACTTGTTTCTCTTTCTCCTTCACTTTTCTATAATCTTGTATTCCTCCATGAATGTAGGTGTGAAATCTAATGACCCCCAATCATCATCCAAAAACTTTGTCACCAATTATGAACACTAATCTTTATCTTCAAGTTGTAAAGGTTCTAATTTTGTAGTTGGTGTCAATGTTCTTAGAGGATTTTGCATCCCTTTATTAGTTTGTAAACAATTTTCAGATTTTGGATCACCTTTTATCATGTATACCTTGTTATTGTAAGTGTATTTCATTAAATGATGTAGCGTTGAAGGCACTCCTTTAATTTCATGGATCCATGGTCTACCTAGGAGGATATTATATAAAATATCATGGGGCATCACATCATGGATGGAAGTTTGCAACACAACCTTACCAACTTTGATAGATAATGTTATTACACCAAGTGGTTGTTTACCCATATTATCAAAACCATAGATAGAAAAATTGTCTAGTTGAATTTTAGTCTTATCCACTCCCATTTTGTCCAAAAGACTCACACTACAAAAACTTAGTCTCGAACCATTATCAGTAAGGGTACATTTAATCCCAACTCTGTTAATGATAGCCATTATAATCAAATCATCATTTTATTTTTACATTTCCAAAGGAGGTAATTCACTTTGATGAAATATAATATCTAAATTGACCAAGCTCATTCCTTCAATTAAGGTTGTTGCATTAGCTGTTTGCACACTAGGGGGACCACAAAATTTTGCAAAGAACTTTGAATCATTCCATGGAAATTTGATGACGTTTGAATTAGGTTCCACAATGAAATCTTACTAGGATTATTAAAAATTTGTTCCACAAGATCATACTCCTTTCCACTATACTAAGGTAAATGCAGAGAACTAGGTAAAATAGGTTGTGGATGTAGTATCGATGCAAGAATGGTTATTTTTTGTCTTGGTTGACTATTTTTCCTTGTGTTATATGTATGAGAAACTATGTGGTAACTTGGAGGTTGTGACACATTATTACTAGTGAGTTACTTTTTGAAATTTAAGATAACACCTGGTGGTTTTGGTTTATTTTGAGGTCATCCTATGATAATAACGAGTTTGGTTTGGTCTTGAGGTTTTTGTGAAGGTGGGTAAATGATAATTTAAGGTGTGATTGCATTGATAGTTCTTTGTTATATATTAATATTATAAGCCTTAGTGGATGATCTTAGCAAGATGAAGTCCTCAAGGGCTTCATCTAACATGTCAAAGTCATCATGACTAAATGACTTGATAGGTATACAATGCGCTTATAGAAAGAGACTTGACATGATCAGATGACTATAATTTATCCAAGATTGATCATAAATTTCCAATGTGCATTTAAGCTAGCTAGGGTTAAAAATTGGTCTATAGACCTACCACAAATCTGGAAACCAAATTGTAGACCTACAAATTAATAGTAAATATCAATTTTTTTCAAAGTTCTAAAGTTGTTTTTGGAGGACGAAGATGCCCTTGGGTTCCTAGTAGGGATTTCTAAAAATTATTGGTTTCAGAGGCTTGAGTAACATAGATTAACTTTGTGACTTCTTGCAAACTCAAGTCTAGAATTAGTTCTACTATTATTTTTTGCATTTTTTATTTATCTTGTGTGTTCTAAAAATATAGGGTTTTGAATGTTTACAAAGTGAAGTCTAATCTACCCAGATTGTGCAATATTCAAAAAAAGCAAATAATTGTTCCACAGATCTAGAGATTTCAAGTACTTAAAAGTAAAACTCTTTCAAAAATTTCAACAATCTAATCAAAATCACAACTTTCTTAAACATGCACTAACACCATTTTAGAATTTTAGAACAAACATTCACCGACAAAAAAAATGAAAGCACAAAGAGATAAATTCATGCTATTTTTTCTTGAGTCCCCTATAGCAAGATAGGGATGCCCAAGGGCATCATAGTTCCTAGAAGGGGTTCAAAAAATAGAAAAAATGAATGTTTAGTTTACTATTTAAGATTATTATTTCTATTTGTAAAGTGGTTTTATAGTGACTATCTTTCCAAGATTTCTTAGTGTAAGTGAACTGCAAGTGTATGACAATGTTTGAATAATAAATCCCACTTTTGAAAGAAATTTTGAATGTAAGTCTGATCTAAATGACTAAAACAAACTCTAATGCAAGTTGTGACAAAATATATTTAGGTTTTATGACTTTTTATGATGAAAATATGAAACCCTAATTGAGAAATACAATATAATGCAATGCAAAACCTAGATATAGGGTGAATGAATACAATTTTTAGAAGGTATATGATGTCAAAATGTAACTTTTGGTGGTTTTTAAATCCCAATTAGATCTCACAAATAACCTATGAGTTTTCCACTTTCAATTGTTAGTTACTTGGAGGGATTGGCCAAAGAATAGGTGAAAGTTAAACTAACTTTACCTCTACACTTTGGGCTCTGTAGAACCAAGGAGGGTGATCCCTAATAGTATATTAATATCCTATGCCAATTATCATAAATACTATAGATAGAAGATGTGTTCTATGTATATTTTCTTGATGATTATGAAAAATGAAAAGATATGACATTATCTTTCAAGAATTAAACATTTTCAAAATAATAAAACAAGATAAGAATTCAACTCAATGAATAATTTAAATTGAAATTAAAAAATTGAATGTATTTTATATGAATGACCTTGGAGATGAAACTTAGACATAGATTCAAGGGACTAGTGCCTTAACCTAGGGAATTTAGTCAAAACCAATATAATTAAAACTTCTAACACAAAATTTTCACCCAAACATCATAGATCTTCACGATAATGCATTACATAATCATACTCAAAACTCTTGAACAAAAATACTTATCAAATCCCTGCAAACACTTACACAAACCTATACTTCCATTAAATTATTTAACTCATTCTTTGAATAAGATCATTAAAAAAACCATGCATCCATAAGAAAGACAAATGGAGGTGAAATGAATGATCTTTGATTGATTCCATTCACAATTTGTAAAAAGTATATAATAGGAGAAAATTGGCTGCAAAATTATGCCATTATATTCCTCAAATGCTAGTACTATTATACAACATATGCAATTATAGAAAATTAAGACTCAATAACTTAAAATAAGACCCAAACTAAATTCCTCTACATTTTGTCTTACAAAAATTATCCAAAAGATCAGTGTAACTATCATTGAGTTTCCTTTTATAAGACAAGGGAGCAACAAGCTTCAAGACATGTACACATGTCACTTTTTCATTTGACATATAGCTACAAAATAAAAGACCTAACTATCTATGAGGGAATAGCTCATATGGGACAAAAAAACCTTTCAAGTTGTTGCAGAATATTCCAACATTCCTTACAAAGCACACCTTGAGGGAGATGGTTATACTTTGAACCAAATATTCCTTTATCTTCAAAACTTAAAAATAGAAAAATGCACCTCCACATCAGCACAAACGATAAATAACTTTTAAATAGAGGAGGCTCGACAACCTTAAAGTTTGTTATATCAAAGGATTAATCTATAATTGTTTCAAGCCATGTGTTGTACTCCTCCTTTGGCCACTGAATATCAAACAAATTTTTCACCTTTGAGTTGTGTAATTTTTACCTTGCATCTAATATGGCCCTGGCCACCTTCATAAACACATCCAAATCAACCTTCATCTTAAAAAGATAATCAATTGAACCATTTAATGTTGCATAATTTGGTTTCCCTAAAAAATAAATGAGAGCAGATAGGCACAATGTTCCCAAACTCTCCTTTCCAATTGGTAAAGTCTTTTAGCTCTCTTGCCTCATCTAGGATTTTAGGCACTCCCTTTTCCTCAATTTATCCAAACATATTCACTTTATTTTAAAATTGTATTATCAAATTTGATTTGGAAAGCTGATATTTTTTCCAATAATCCTATAGCTTGCAATAATTGTGGAAAATTGGTAGGCGCTTCAGGATCACTCTCCATACTTTTCATTATTTCTCTCAAGGAATCAACCCTTGTACTCCATTTTCTCCTTACATTTACAAAATTATCTTGGGCTTCATAATGATTCTTATAAGATTAATGAATATTTTTGTATACATCCCATACATTATATAGCTTATGTAGTATGCAGGAAATCCTATGCCCCAATATTTCATCAATAATATCAATCACCATCTTTTTAGTTTCCTCCTTAGATTTCTTCTCACTTTCTCGTACCATCTCCAATTCTTCTTTCAATCTCTTGATCTTGAGAGATAATGTCTCTCTATCTTGTGTGGAGGGATAGGTGGAATGGATTTCATTATAAGTTTCTCTTAGGGATCATTAACTTTCAACTTACTATACTCCTCTTACAACATGTTGAATTTTGTAATTAGTTGACCATATCCCTCTCAAGACATCTTTGTAGTATCAACACTTGCAATGGCAACATGCATTCAATTAAATTGATTGCTTGTGTGGGGATAATTTCAAATGCTCTCTTTATAAAAGCATCACTAATTATATCTCCAACTAATCTAATCACTCTTGGTTTCCCTATATTTGGTCCCATGGACCAAATTTCCAATGTATGCAACCTTGGGCCAAAACTAGAGCCAAAAACCTTATTATCATTTTGATCTTAAAATATGAATGCCCCAACATAATTACTAATTGCTTCCAAAGAAATTTTAGAAGACAAATCCCAACATAGTAGTAGAAGAATTCCACTTTTCTTCACTGATAACTTGCAATCAATAGGGGAAATTTTTGAAATATCTTTCTTTGTTTTCTCTTCTTCTCTTCACACAAATTATTCATGTGATGAAGGATCAAGCCCTTCCTTTTCTTCCTCAATTATATTTTTGAATTAACTTCCTTTGACTTGAATTACAAATTACTTAAATTCCTTCGTTTGGACAAAGGACTCATCATCCATCAATTCTTGGAAGGATTTTAGTGTTATATCTTCATCCATAACATTATTCTCATTATAAGTTATAGTAATAATACTACTAGTAGGAACAAAAGAATTCATGACATCATTCACCTAAGGGGAAGGAAATTTTTTATGTACTTCCTCTTTCCCAAGAACATACTCAGTAGATTGTCCCTCCATTGTGTCCCCTTCCTTTGATCCATCAACATATTCAACAAGGGAGTGAACCATTTACACCTCTTCAATCTCCATAGGATGAATAGAAAGAATTTGAGCAATAGATTGAGCTAGCCCACTTTGAACCTTGGCCATATGCTCTTCCTTCTATATTCTTGTGGCTTCATCAACCTATATTATCAAATTCATAAATGTGCCATTTTTATATGCACCCAAAATTGTAATAGGCTTCTGAAAAGGATCATGTATTTGAGCATACGAGCTTACATATAATGGAATCACATTAAGCCTTGCCTCCTAAATCTTAATGATATGTATCCAAGACTACTTTCTCTTATTTACCTCAACATCAGATTATAGATTTTTTACTGCACCCTTCGTATACAATAAATTATGTTAAAAATAGGATCTTACTCTATCCTTTTTGTCATCAATAAATCCATTAGGGTCATAATTTTTTATCCTCTCAACCCTCGTCTTGTATGCTTTCAACATCTCAAAAAAATTACCCAACCCTTCCTTGGAGGCAACTCTAAAATGTGAAAAGGAAAATTGGTTGGGGATGAATGAACCTTTCTTGGAAACCCTAAAGTGCTCTTTATCCATTTAGTCAACTTTCCACATGATTTCCATAAATGCAAGTACATCAAAAAAATTAATGGGTAGGCAATGCATGAAGTATGGAGATACCAATATCCCCAATTGTGATCTAATTCGGTGTTAGTTGTGAACTCCAAAGGCCTTAGGATCTCGTTGATGCTTCTTATGATCCTATACATTGGCTTACATCCCAAATTGTCCAATATATCATATAGTAAACCATTTTAGAAAGCTATATAATTTGACTCGAGGTAGTTTTGATCCCAAATACGAGTCCACAACTCCACAAGAAGATCATTTACTTGTTCATATTTTTTCTTTAGGTCCATGAATTTGGACCATGCCTTTTCTCTAATCCATAAAAATATATGCTCAATAACGAATAATGAGTGAACCTCAATGGAGAATTTTTATCTTCCAAATCCTTGAACTACTTATGGATTTTATCACTAAGATATGAAGTATAATCAAAGCCCTAGTTAGAATTATTATTCTAAACATCCATTTCCATCATTTTCAAAGCAATATGTAGATCCTCAAATCATAAGTCTTCCACAACACTTGGAAAATACTAAAATATATGTTTTTGAAATAATTTTCAAACTCATCATAACTGAAGGGCTCAAATTTCATTGGTGTAAACCTCGCCACTTTCTTACCCATATCCCTTCTCCTATGCTTAGGAAAAACATAATTCTTGTATCTATATTCATCCCTCTCATATTCTTGACATAGTGTATTGAAATGAATAGACACATTGGTAGAGGGATTTAGCCCAAAAGTCTTCATAATTTGACTTTTGTCATTATCTAGCATTGGTTTCCCCTTCACAATCCTTATGATTCTAGCATTAGAGTCATAAAATTTTGAAAATTCCTTAATCAAAATCCAATTCAACAAAAATATTAGGCACAACAAGCTTACCTAAATCGCAAGTCCATAGATTGTTGGATGGACGAGGATATTCTGACCTCTTGTATGCATATTGAAATAAATCCCACCCACTTTGGAGCATTGTGATATCTCCAACCTGCCTTTCTCAATCTTGCAGGTGATTAGTCAAAATTACCTCACTATTAGGTCTTTTTCTAACCATATTTTCCCTTTGGAATAAATCCATGAGGTCGTTTTCCATAAACCTAGCAATGTCACATTTTACCCCTTTTTGTCTTAGGATTTTCTTCTTTAGTTTTAGGTTTGGTCTTTCTATATTTAGGTTTAGCCTTTGAGGGTTCACTAGATTGATTCATTTTGTAGAATTAAATGAAACTAGGGATTTACAATTCAATTCAAACACTTAGGGCTTCACAATCATCAATATCCTATCAAAATCATAGAAACCTACTACCTAAATTATACAAAACCCTATAAACCCTTCTTTTCTCAAACTAGGGCTTAATGCTTTCCCTCAAGAATTTTCACATAACTACAAAAATCCAATTAAAAACCCTTACAAAACTACAATCCCCTCTTCCCTTTATTTTTAACTAGAATTTTTACAAAAAAGGATGAGAATTCCGACTTACACATAAACCCTCGATATTCTTCACTTCAAACTTTTTTGCTTGGAGCTCTTGTTGCTTGTTTTCTTGAATATTCTTTTAAGACAATGGAAATCAGCTCAATTATCCATTCTATGGCCCTCAAATTGAATGGATACACCATAAATTATAGAGAGATGGCTCATACGAGTGAGAAAATTAATTTGTTAGTTAGCCATTTATTTTTGAATTTTGACCATCGATCAAATTATTTTAAAACAAGATTGATGGTCATTGCACACCCTCAACACATCGTTTTTTACTTTAAAAGCTTCAAACATAAAATGTGTTCTGAAGGACTTGTTCAATGAGCTAAAAAATTCTCACGCACCCTCTCTTCCTTTGAATTTTTTTTCTAAATTTATTTCATAGCCATCACACATCATGTTTCTGTTTTAGGCCTAGTGAGTTGAAAATGTGATGTGAAGGATTGGTGCGATGAACTAGTGTAATGAAACTTGGCACAAAATATTCTCATTGGTATATACCCTTCCTTTTTATGTTCATCACACATAACATTTCTTTTTTTTCTTCCTTTATTCATATTTTTGATATATCAAAGTCATACGATGAAATAGGATGACAACACATGCTACAATTTGAGGTACTCAGTGGATATCACATTTTCATTTACCCCTCATAGAAGAAAAATTATTTTGAGAAGGAACCCTATGATTAAATAAGAGGCATACACCTATATAGAATATTCCTTGCGTGTATTCTTCATTCATTTATTTCCTTGGTTTGTTCTCATCACACATCACATTTTGGATATGAGTTGCTCAATTCAAAAATGTGATGTGAAGGGAGCACACAATGGGATAATATTTTGCCACATGTTTCATTTGTGGTTGACCACACATATCACACTTAGTATTAGACACTCAATAGTTGAAAACATGATACAAATAAACATTGTGATGGCATAAGATTATGACAATTGTCCTCAAGGTAAGATCAATGGTTCCATCACATTTCACACCAAGGGACTAGCAGGGATTGAATAAAATGTGAAGAAAAGAAGACTAGTGACAAAATTCAATGCAACCACATGGTGCAAGAGGGGTGTTGGATCAAGCAACTTAAGTGGGTTTATTTGCATATGTGCATAAGTTTTTTTAAAGCAGGGACATTTTCTAGGCATTATAAGGGGCCAATTAATAAAAAATATGCATAGCTCAAACTTAGGACATTTTTCCAAATATTTTAATAAAAGGAACATGTAAAATGATTTCTCAACCTGACATAACTCAAAGGTTTGAAAAAAAATATTAATGGGATTTTTCATGATAAAGGACCAAATGCTAATACTAGGTAATAGGGGTCGATCAAGCTATGCAAAAGACATAGGTTATAACTAGGATGATCAGGAACCAACTCAACTAGTCAACACAAAAGTATACCACGTTATGAAATCAACCAAGGAGTTAAGTTTTTGGTGGGTTTTTCAAGCATAGATAAACCTTAAACACTATTTTAGTAAATACTAACCCACACAACTCACCCAAAATCTCAAAAGGGAACCTAGACCAAAATCCACAAAAAATTTCAAAGAGTCCTATCAATGGCTCCTTTGAGGGATATTTTTCAATAGGAACAAAGTGATATATGAAGAATCTCCTAATGAAGGAGACTAGACTAAAATATACAGGAAATAAAAACTCGGGGCTCTCGAACAAGGCAAGAAAACAAAAAAAAAACACAACGAAAGGAAAACCAAACCCTATATACAAAAATATACATAAAAAATACAATATATATAGAATGAAACAAACCTCATGTGAAGTATGGCTTTAGGAATTGTCCAGGTACTTACAATTTGATAATTTCTCCTATCAAAATTTACATGAAGTAGGAGCCCTCCCCATGTGTAGTGTTGATTAGTTAAGGGCGGCCCAACCATAAAACATCAAATTTACCATGTTTTCATTTGTCTTGAGCTCTGACATTATACATCAACACCATGTTACAAATTTCAAAATTTATAGGAGAATAATTCATATCATATAAGTGTTTAACCTGCAATTGCATCTTAACATTCCTTTGTTATGCATCCCTCCTTGTTTCATCTAGTTTAGTAAAAACTTTTATCCTATGTCACATATCATCAAATATATCATCATCATATTCTTGAATGAACTTATACATTTGCATGAGGTTATTTTTTGGCATTCTAGATTCTATACCATAAGCTAGGATGAACGAAGAATGGCCTATTGCTTTCTTAATGGTTATAATATCAGCCCAAAGGGATTTCTTCAACTTTAAGTCCCAACCCTTTTTGTTTTTCTCTATCACCTTTTTAATGATATTTAATAAAAAAATATTGCTATTATCAGCTTGTCTGTTACCTTATGAGTGATAAGGGGAAGAGTATGAGATCACTATCCCATATTTATTTCAAAAAATGGTGAATTCCTCCAATTTGAAACACATTGCATTATTTGATATTATTCTTTCAGGCACACCAACTCTAATTAGAATATTATTCATTAGGAAGTTCATCACCACTTTTCTTGTATCTTTTCTTTTTGGAATGGCTTCAACCCATTTTTCAAAGTAGTGGATGCAAAAATCCAAGCATGTCCACCACTAGATTTCTCTACAATATCTCTCATAAAATCAATCCCCCATTGTTGAAAGGGTGCTTGTACTGTTACTAGTTTAAGAGGCAAGTTCCCCAAAAATTTCAAGTTGCCTGCAAAACTTTGGCATGCATCACATTGCCTTACCAATATTTGAGTGTCCTTAAACAATATCAGCCACCAAAAACTCTCCCTTAAAACCTTACAGGTAGTAGGCTTGGCAATGTAATGGCCACCACAAACACCACTATGCATTTTAGTTAGAACCTATTTAAAGGTGAAAAAGAGGGTTGCATAAAAATGAATCAACAAGATGATGAACCACTACTTTCCACCATAAAAAAATTAATTATGTGTGTGATAGGATGCCAATAATAATTAGAAACTAACCCTAAATTTCATAGCAACTATAAGGGAAGTTTTTAGAGCTTAAAATGATGTGTACCTTGCTACAAGAAGCCTATTTTAAGGGCACAAAGGACTCATTCACCTTTAGTGGTGAATGGGTCCCTGTTAGGGTTTTTGAAACTAAGATCTAGGTTAATATCCTTGATGTCTACACTCTTAGATCCTTGGTTTTTAGCTCCTGAATTTTTTTGATAATTGTTTTAGCTTCCTTTCTTCGTTCTGACACTATAAAAGTCAATCTTGCAACTTAAATTAAACAATTTTTCTTCCAATATATTCTTCACTTGATCTTCAACCTATAAATCTATAAACACACTCAAGAGGAGAAAAAATTGTTTATTTTTAGTGAATAGGGGTTCTCTTAAGTCAAACCCCTTGTAGGTAATCAAACAAAATGATGAAATGATGTAATTGAAGCATGAACATGAAATATGTAATTGATTATACCTTGGAAGTTGTCTTGGAAGATAAATCTACAATCTAATAAGTAGTGGCCATGAAGAATGTATATCTTGATCTCAAATAACATGTGTAACAATGCTTGCAAGTAGATCATCAATGCTACATCAACTATCTTAGCTCAACAACATGCATGAGTGCTCTAAACCATTGACATGATGAAATGATCTTGAATTGTTACAATAAACTCTTGATAATCTACCTCAAAATTCCTTTAAAATGATCTTGTAATGTTCTAATGCTTGAAAACTTGAATTCATAGGCATCTTTTAAAATTTCTAGGTTGCTTCGATGAAACTATGTGAATTAACCCCATATTTATATTAAACCTAGATATTAACCTCAAAATTCAAACAATTCAAACTGACACCAGATCTGGAAATGAACATTATTAAAATCCTACTTGAATAAAATTCAAAAGGGGGTCCTTATTAAGGGAGGACCCATTCACCACCTAGGGAGAATGGGTCTTGGGACAAGTTTCTAGCACCATGCCTTCGGGAGGTGAAAGAACATCACAAATCCATGTTAAATATCCAAAGAAAGGGGATTCCTATAGAGGGAGGACCCATTCACCACCTAGGGTGAATCGGTCCTAGAACCAATTTCTAGGATGTTGATTTTTCCCAATTTAATGTTTTACAATTTGAATTATGGGTGCCAGGATGGATCCTTAGAAGGTGTCACAAATAAGGCTTAAATTTGAATTAAAGGGGCTAATTAAATCTAATTAACCACAATTAATTAATGAGACCCTAGATAAGTGTGAAAATGTGTTACAACACTTTACAACACCATAAATAAGGTACAAGTTAGGTGCATTTTATTAAAAAGGGTCCCAAGATCAATGTGAATGTGTACAACACATCAAAACATTAGACCTAGGAAAAATTAGGTTAATTCAATGAAAATTATTCCAAAATAAAGTAAGGAAAAGGGATACTTTTTCTGTTAGAATAGAAACTCTAAATATTGTTTTCCATCAACACATTTTAACAATACACCATATATATTCCTCCACCATAGTTCATTCTCAATGATGAAATGCTTTATAGCTTGCAACTTCAGTGTTCTCTTTTTGTTATCAGTCATCCCCTTAGGGCATGACATATTCTACAAGTAATACACAATATTTATGTACCACCCTAAAGTTTGCATGTCACAAATAGGAGATACATCCACAAAATCAACATTGTTTACCTAGTTGGCTTCTAAATTTGTCTTTGCCATCAACTTGGTCAATCCTTGTCCTATGAACAACTTGGTGATTTGAATATCAATGTTTAAATCTTTTATTCTATTAATCCATCCGTACCTCCTTTCAGTGACTTCTTGTTGTGTAAAAATATCCTTAATTGAAGAACTTGGAACATATGCAACAATTGTTGGACCAATTAGATAGGATCTAACATTATTTATTTATTTCACTAGAGCATACATTTTTTTCTCAGTCATATCATACTTTAATTTAGTAGCTTGTGGAGATTTAATGAAAAAGGAAATTTGTTTCTCATAACCATCTTCATTATTTTCCAGCAATATTGCAACAATTGTGTGAATTTTTTTGAAAAATCTAGAGACTTCAAAAATTGGTGCCTCCTTAATGGTTTATTTTATACTTTTGAAAGATGTACTGGGCTCTTCTCCCCAAGATATAGTTTCTCCTTTTTTCAACATTTTTGAGATAGGCCTTATGATTTTTGCAAATTTTGTTACAAACCTTCTCATAAAATTAACTTATCAAAAAATGATTGGATTTCCTTCACATTTTTAGGTTGTGGTATTTTTTCAATAGCAATAACTCTTTCATGGTCTATTCTTAACCCTTACTTGGAAACTATGTGCCCCAATAATTTTCCTTCTATAACTCCAAAGGAAAATTTCTTTGGATTAAGTGAAATCCCATATTCCAATGCTCTAATAAAAAATTTCTCCAAGTGCGTGCAATGTTCTTCCTCTTTTTTGGAGTATGCACTTAGATCATCTTGATAAACCACCATAAAAATTTCAATGAAATAATAAAAGGATACATCCATAGCCCTCTGAAAGGTATCACCAAAAATGGTCAGGCCAAAAAGCATCCTGACATAAACATAAGTACCCTAAGGAGTAGTAAAATTTATCTTGTATTGTTAAAAATCCTTGACTTTCACTTGGTTGTAAACAGAAAATCCATCCATCATTGACATTAGTTCACAACTATTGACCTTTTGCAACATTTCTGCCATGTTTGGAAATGGGTAGTTTTCCTTCAATGATGATATGCTGAGATTCCTAAAATTAACACATAACCTTATATCACCATTCTTCTTTCTGATTGGCACAAGGTTTGACGCCCAAGTTGAATGTTTGATGGGTTTGATGATCCCACCATCTCTTAGTTTGATCAACTCTTCTTGCATATTTGGTGCCAAAGTTGGATTAATAGGCATTTTTTTATGTCTTAAAGGCTTTGCATCATATTTTAATGAAATTTCATGTTGAAAGAGATATTATCTATAGGCCTTCAGGTTATCATATGACCATGAAAAAAAATTCCTATATTTTCTCAATAAATCAATAAGCATTGCTTTAGTCTGCGGTTTCATCATTTTCCCTGCACACACCCTTTTTGTTGCATTTCATTTCCCAATTTGAGCTCTTCTAAGTCATCTTGATGGGTGGAGCTCTATTTAATAGTTCTCTTATTAGGACCATCAAAAAATATTTCTAGAGCAACCAACCCCTTGGGAATTTTATTGTTTTTGACTTGGATTACCTCATTTTGAGAAACTATTTCTTTCCCATCAATGACTTCAACAAAGGCTCCAAAATCTATCTCCTGAATCTCATATTGCTTGACACATTGTAGGAACTTCAATATGTCATCATCATTAAATACTTTCTATTTTTGTATGTTGTCAAGGATATAATTCCTTGTTTGTAGCTCAACTTTTGAGATACCAACAAAAGTTATATCATCAAGCCTGAATGCTATGTTAGCCAATAAATCAGCCATATCATTCTTGCTTCTCACTATCCAATCAATGCCAAAAGTATAAAATATTTCTATTGAGTCCCAAACAACATGCATGTACTACTATAATCTCTTATTTTTTGACACAAATTTGGATCTGACTTGGGACATAATTAATTTAGAGTCTCCTAAGACTCTTAGCTTTTGAATAGCATGCTTATTTTCTAGTTTCAAACCCAATAGTAAAGCCTCATATTCTACATTATTGTTTGTACAAACAAACAATAATGAAAATAAAAACTTGTAATTTTTACCATTGGGTAATATGAAAATAACTCCTACACTAGATCCCTCTTTGGAACAAGCCCCATCAAAATACATTGTCGATAGTTTATTAGCATCAAATTATTTCTTGACATCTTTTTCCAATAGTGCAGGTCTCTTTTATTCCTCTTTAAGAAGTTATTCCACTTTGAAATTATTAATGTCCACATCCACAAAGCGAATTTGTTCTATAGGTTATATTTCCTCAATCATGTGTGAATATTTGGGCTCTCTAAAAATCCTAACATATTTTCCATCAAGGGGAATAGTACTAGAGGACATATCCAACATCATATTTCCTCCTACAATAGTAAGCCATTTTCTAGATAAAAACATCCCATAAATGGGAGGAATATCTACCAAAATTATACTCATCATAAATTATCTATCAAGATATGCTACCAATTTATAAGGCACCTCCTTTATGATTCCTATGAGAGGAACCTTTCTAGAGTCCACTACATAAAATTTTCCACAAGACTTAGTAATATTCAATCCCAAAGATTTCATTATCTTGACTAGCATGGTATTGGAGGATTCCCTTGCATCAATCATGTAGTTTTTAACCTTTTGTTATCCATGATCAAGGTTATATAGAAAGGGTCCACTTGATTAGGGCATGTTATAAGTGTGGCACCTACGAATAATTGAAGGTCATCATTTTTTGTCCTCTCATCTCCATCTTTTGTCAGCTTTGTTTTACTCATTTTAGGATGAGCAACCACCTTATTATCATTACAGGTTGTAGTCACACCATTGATAAGGGTGACTGCCTTACTTTTATGCTCCTCAATCCTCATCATATCAAGGAGGGGGACTAAAACTTAAGTACTTGTGATAATAGGCAGAACATATCCACTGAAGTATACTTTGGTACTTCATATATTACCACAAGATTCTCTCCAAGTTGACATTTTATTTGAATAAAAATTTCTACAATTTTAATCTCATCCTTTTTATTTTCATCATTAGCCTTCAGCTTTTGATACTTATTTTGATTTGATGGGAAAACCACCTACTCATCATTATTCACTACATCTTTATTTCCCTATATATTGGTGTTCTTTGCCTTTGGTTCTTCCTGTTTCTTTCTTGTTTGGCATTCCTTTTTATCTTTTCTCTATTCCTTGATGAATATGTTCCCTACCTTACCTTGATCATTATTTGCAACTCTATTTCTCAAGTAGTAATTTCTCTTAAACTAGGCAGCAACAATAATAGATAATTCCTTAATTTCTTCATCTGATGGTATTCTCAAGGTAACATCTTTCTCTTCTATTTCAAGAGCATTCATAGTATAATAATCTTCACCATCTTCATCAAAGAACACTTTATATACATTTTCTATGTCTTTTGTGTTCCACATAAATTTCATTTGACTCTTCATAATAGGAATATTCTTCATCACCAAACATGTTGATTTCTCCATATTTCTCATGAGGTAGATCACAATCCCCACATGCATTTTGACCTTCCTCTATAAATTGTGCTACCAAATATTGTTGAGGTGAGTGGGGTAATTGTCATTGCACAAAATGTTACACAAAAAACTACCAGGCCTTTGCAGTTTTATTTTTATCTTTGCGGCTGTGCCTTACCTTTCAAATGCTCACTGCCCTTAGTGTGCTCCATGTGGCTTCCTCGCAAAGCTTTCTACTTTTATGTCCCTTCGCTTTTTTCCGATCTCCGTCTGCGTGCCATGTGGCTGTCTCTAGCTGCTTTCCAAACTGGGCCTGCCTCATGCTTTCCTTCACTCGGTGCACTCCATGTGGCTCCCTCTCAGAGCTTTTCCTTGGGTATCCCTTCAAATTTTTGTTGGGCCCCTTTTGCATGACACGTGGCAGTTGTTGCCATACTGGTTACCTTGGAGTTGCTACTACACCTATTGTACTCGCCTGCTGCCGCATTTTCTTCTATGGCGCCATGTGTTCATTTCTACTACTGTGTGGTTTTCCATTCCATGTCATGGCTTTGCTGGCATGCTCTTAGGCGATCGATGTTCACTATGGTGGCTCGAGGTGATCTGGACTGTCAGTCTCTGCTTGCGGTTTTCCTTATCTCGGTGTGTTTCAAGCGGTGGACTAGCCTATAAATTTGGCCACGCTTCTCTTTATTAGGTTGTTGATTAAGTTGCAAAAACCTCCCAAGCACTGGGAAGAAAACCTTTGTAATAGTTTTATTTAATTTGAAGACTCCAGACTATGCCAAATAAATTTGACCTTTCTATTTTTTTTTCATGCATTTAGTAAGACTATTGGTCTATGTTGTTATCTTCTTTTATTATATGAATGTCTGTTCTTCAACTTTTGTAATCCTTCATAGCTCAATGAATACAGATCATGTTTCTTCGACTCCTTTGTATTAGCTAAGGTTATGCTAGATTATGTTATGAAAATTAGAAGGTATTCTTACGTTTTAAGTGTTTTCCAGAAAAATAACTTGATGAACAACATTTTGGTGGTTCGATCCTTTGCATTATGCACTGTGCTTTGGTGAATTTGTCTAAGATTTTGGCGTATCACCTGTAGTATAGATTTTATATTTTTTCTATCTTTCTAACCTTTTACTCCCCCCACTAAACGAAGAGTCAGCTTCGATAAAAATCTCAGAGGTAACTTAGCTAGCGCATAATGTCCCCCAATAGCTAAGTTTCCCATGAGACTGCTGCTACATGCAAAATTTTGTGTCAACAATTCTTTTTCTGGCATGCCCAGTGGGATAGCAAACTAGTACATTCACCAGATTTTATAAGTGTGTATGAGCCATCAACCTGTAACTAGATTGCAGACTACAAGAGTCCCTGGCCAGCTCGTACCACCCTTAGTTTCTGTGCACACGAGAGGTTGGTGAGGTATCCCTTCACCTCCTCCATCACCTCCTTCTCTACCATCACCTGCTCCACCTATACCTATGGCTGCTAGAAATTATGTAGCCTGGGACTCCAACAGTCCTTTAGTTGCACCTATGCCTCCTATAGTATGGGCTCCAATCCCTACTTCCGCTCTAAAATTTATCCCTAAATATTATGGCAATGAGTCAAAGACACCAATGGAACATCTGCAAGATGTGGCACATGTATGTCTGGTACATGGCATATCAAATGAAAATGTAGCCCTTAGATTGTTGGCCACCTCCTTCCGAGGAAAGGCGCTAAACTAGTATAGGACTCTTGAAGCTAGTACTATTGCAACTTAGGACTAGCTCAGAACTTTGTTTTATGAGAATTTTTTGAACATTGGTGACAAATCTTCGTTGTACCATCAGTTGGAAAATATAAAGTGAGATCCTCATGAAGCTCTGCCTGATTTCATTACGAGGTTCCATTCAACCTGGCAGAGAGTGCCTGTTGGTATTCGTCCACGCCCGGATTTGGCATTTATGTTTTACTTAAAGTCAATCAACCCCGACATTTCCATGATGTTACAAGCTCTTGGCAAAGAGACTCTTCCTGATGCTTATGCCTTAGCTATCGCTATGGAAAATAATCTGATCGCTATAGGAAAGTTGGCACCGAGACCCATCATGCCATTGTTTCCCGAGTGCAATGTCATGGAAGCCAAAGTTCCTTCGACCAATGTGCCTATGGCTCCCCCCCAATCTATGTATGTGTATCCCAAAAGTGTTCCGATCGCAGCTCCGATAGTAGCTCCTCTACCTAGTCCCTTGGCTGCCGAGATGAACAAGATGAGAGAACAAATGTGGGCCATGACTAATGAATTAACTACTTTGAAGTGGTATTAATACATCTATCAAAAGTTGGCATATCAGAATTACCAAGGCGGAAAAGCTCTATACCAATCAAATCAGTGGCAAGATAGGTCACGCAAAAATTCCTCGGCTCAACTAAGTAACTAGATAGTTCTGGTAACCCTACTAATGTAGACCATTCATCCTAGTTTGAATAAAGAGCTGGTGACTGGACAAAACAACTTAGCTAAAGATGCCAATTCATTGTGTTTTTCTTGCAACGATGCACACATTCCAAGAAATTGTTCACAGGGAAATTTGCAACAAAAGATCGCAGACCAACATAGCCAAGGTAGCACACAGAACCTCAGAAACCAATCATATGCCTCTCAACAGATGTACAATGTTTTCCTCATTGCTCAAATGCAAGGGATTTCCATCCAGCAAGAGTTAGACATTGTTCCAGACCAAGCACTCTTTTCTTGGATGGAAGGAGAGGAGTCGACATTTTCAAATGACATCCCTATGGATAAAGTGCCCCGGGTGCAATCTGACTAGAACACGCATTCAAAGTGTAGATTCACCAGAGAGTTCACAACCTTTCCTAACAATGTTTCATCTCAACCGACGCCTAGCCCATCAGAAGGCCTATTGCCAATCCCACCACAGTCTGAAGCAACTATTCCTAGCTCTCCCAATCCACTTCCTCCAAAGGTGAAGGCTCCTACAATCACCCCTTTTGTTGCCAAACATCCAGATGCACTGACCGCGAAGCCAATGTCAACTGCAAAACCTAAAAAGCAAGCAAACGTGATTCACCAATCGCGAGCACAGTTTAATGTGGTGGAACAACTGAAGAAGTCATCTGTCAATGCTTCTATATGGGATGTCCAAGCTATTCTGGAGCAGAAGGTACTACTACAAAAGGCTTTGTCAAGAGAGGAGGATGCGAAGGTACCTATTCAATGTAATGAAGAGAAAGTATCTAGGCCCAACCTGGATAAAGTTCTAACAAATCAACCAGAGGAAAAGCTCGAGTCCAGAAAAGGAAGTAAGCCTAAACCTAAGCCTTTCTTTATAACACTTATTATTGGTGACAAGCTATTACATAATTGTATGATCGACTCTGCTGCTAGCACCACCATCATGCCAAAGCAAGTAGCTGATGCTTTGGGTTTAAAATATGAGCCTCTGAATAAATGAGTCATGCAACTAGATGGAAATAAAGTTGATACTGTCAGGGTAATCAAGGGATTACCTATGACTTTGTTTGCCTACCCTAGTATCACTATAAATCAAGATACTGTACTCATTGATATCCCTCCTCTATTTGGGATTTGTTTGTCCCAAGAATTCACACCAAATGTTGGAGGATATCTAGCACTGGACTGGTCACACCTGATTTTGAGGACCAAACATGGAACCAAGATGAAACTTTTGTCAGAAACTTTGCATTTCGAACATGTTGTTGACGAGGCCCTGCTCAATTTTGAAGTAGCACATACTTCAATCACTCGGGAAGAGAGGTTCAATGTGGAATTTATAGAAGAAGAGGAGGCTACTAGCTCTCGGACAGAAGACGAAGAAAATTTGTTGAAAGAGTTTATTGATACAAACCCTTTCAGGAATTACCATGCAACTGGCCTTAGAGCCTATGTTATACATGAAGAGGGGTAGATTATGCCCAAATTTACTAAGGAGCCTACAGGTGAACAATCCTCAGAATTATGGAATTTTTACTTCGATGGCGCAAGATGTAGAGTAGGAGTTGGAGCAGGGATTTGTTTGATATCCCCTTCCAAGGAAAAGACCTTGAGGTTGTATCGCTTCCAATTCACGTGCTCAAACAATGAAGCAGAATATGAAGGTCTTGTCCATGGTTTAAGCCTTGCAGAACAAATGGGTGCAAAGCAAATAAATGTGTTCAGAGATTCAGAGTTAGTGGTCAACCAAATCCTTGGAATTTTTGCTGCAAAGAATATTCGTATGTGATCCTATCGACATAGAGTCTAGGATCTGATTGACAACTTTGAGGCATTCAATATTTAGGCTATACCAAGGGAGAAGAACTCTAAATCCGATAGAATGGCAACTATTGGGGCTCAATTTGAGCTAGCCTCCGAATTATTAAGAAATAAGCATGCAGTGAGGGTAATTGTAAGACCCGTTGTTCTAGATAACAATCAAGACTGGCAAGTGTTCAACAGTGACACTCATATTGCGTCATTTCTCCAGTCGTCTCAAGAATTCATCGATCAGTTGTAACCAAAGATCATCGAAGCTTATGGGGATCAAATTATCTAGTTGAAATTTAATAAGCTTTTGAGAGGGCTAGTCACTCTAGAGAGCCTATTTGATTTTGATGATGCAACAAGAGAGAAATCGAAGCTCGTGGATGACAAAGGTGATTACACTGATTTGCATATCAAGGAACACAAAAAGCTCAAGGTCGGGAAAGAAGTTTATTAGAAGAATAAGGATAGACTAAGGCATTTCTGTGAAGAATATCCGAGTGTAGTAGCCTAGTCATATGATGATCTTAAAGGATACGATCCTAGGATCATCGAGCATACAATTGAGTTTTTGGAAGGGGTGAAGCCAGTTCGTCAAAGGCAGAGACCTGTGAACCCAAAGATAGAATCTCTCAAGTCACAGGAGTTGAATAAATTGATCACCTCTGAAATAGTGTTTCTGATCAAACATAGCACTTGGGTGTCAAACCTGGTACCAGTCCAGAAGAAAAATGGAGATATACGACTATGTGTAGACTTTTGAGACTTGAATAGAACATCCTTAAAGGATCATTACCCCCTGCCTTCAATGGAGGTAATTCTAGAAACTGCAGATGGCTCTGAAATGTTTTCAATGTTGGATAGTTTTTCAGGCTACAACCCGATTCGGGTAAAGGAAGAGGACCAACACAAGACAGTGTTCACCACCAAGTGGGGAACTTATGCATATGCCAAGATTCCTTTTGGACTCTTGAATGCTGGAGTCACTTTTCAGAGAGCCATGGATATTGTCTTTAAGGATTTGATCCATAAGATTATACTCATCTATCTCGATGATTTGACAGTATTTTCAAAATTTGTTGATGATCACTTTGATCATTTGGAGCTTGTCTTCCAGAAGTGCTAGGAATTCAAGATTTCTTTAAACTCGAAAAAATGTGTGTTTGGAGTTCCCCAAGGGAAGCTATTAGGATATGTTGTCTCTAAGGAAGGAATTATCATTGATCTTGAAAGATTTGATGCGATCCGGGAGCTCTCGTTACCTGTCAACAAGAAGGGCATGTAGTCTTTTCTAGGTAAGGTCAACTTCATTAGCTGATTCATTGCAGATTTTGTAGGGACTGTTCGGCCTATTACCTTAATGCTAAAGAAAGACCAGATTTTCAAATGGATGATGGAAGCCAGAAAGCTTTTGAGCTTATAAAGGAGGCTATTTATTTTGCTCCTATGTTGGTAAACCCTGACCTAACAAAGGATTTTATCATGTACGTTTTTGGTGGTGGCAATAGCATCACCACTATGCTTATGGAAAAATATGATGAAGATAAAAGGGAGTCCCTTATTTCCTTCTACTCACAAACCTTAAAAGAATACTAGGTGAAGTACAACTTGGTAGAATAGCAAGCCTTCGCTATTGTTAAAGGACTTAAAAAGTTCCAACATTTGATATCATATAATAAGGTGATTGTTTGTGTTCCGCATCCTAGTGTGTGGGAGTATATCATGGAGGGAGAAATCACAAAGAAGAGAGCTAATTGGATCACCAAGATCTTAGAATATGATATTGAATTTAGAACTGTCAAGACTGTCAAAGGAAAGGGACTATGCAAGTATCTCATGGAAAATAGTGAAACAGCGGCAAAGCTTGAAGCTTTGAAACCTATGTTATTCAACGAATAAAATTCTCAGGGTGACTAGCTTGAGGATAGAATAGACTTCATGTAGACGGGAAGGTATCCGATCAATCTACCTTCTTTTAAAAGGCATGTCTATCATTTATAAAATAGAAATTATGTTCTCTTGGAGGGCGTCATGTTTAAAAGAAATTTTAATGGCGTCTTGCTAAGGTGTGTAAATGAGGAGCAAGCCAAGAAAATATTGGATCAATACCACAATAGCCCAGATAGAGGACATTTTTCTGCAAGGACCACATAAATTAAAATTATATGTGCTGGTTATTTTTGGCCAACACTTTTCAATGATGCATTTTTACTAATTAAGTCTTGCAATGAATGTCAGTTTCATGTCAGAAAGAGAAAAAATGTTGCTATGCCATTAAGGCCTATAGTAGTAGAAGAACCTTTTTCTCAATGGGGTTTCAATTTCATTGGGATAATTAACCCTTTCTCCTCAGCCTGACATAAGTGGATATTGATAGCTATGGACTACTTCACTAGATGGGCAAAAGCAGTGCCATTGAGAAATGCAACAAAAGTGGAGATTGTTCATTTCTTGGAGGAGTTGGTAGCCAGATTTGGCTCACACTAAACAATCATTTGTGACAATGCTAAAGCATTCCTCAGCTTGAAGATGAGCCAGTTCACATTAAATTATGGGGTTTTCCTAAAATCCTCTTCTAACTACTATCCCTAGGGGAATGGCCTCGCAGAGTCTACAAACAAAAACCTCATCGAGTTAATAAAGAAAATAGGCTCATAACACCAGAAAGAATGGCATAGGAATCTCTAGACAGCGATGTGGGCAGACCGAATCATGCCCAAGCAGATACTGAAGACACCTCCTTTTGAGATGGTGTACAGGAAGGAGGCATTGCTACCTATTGCCACAAAAATCCCTGCCTTGCAATTGCTTAAATCTTTGGAGATTGAACAAAATGGAGCAATGGAGGTAAGGTTTTCTGAGCTACTCGAGGTATAGGAAAAAAGAGAGCACGCCCTTGAGGCGATGAACAACCGCCAGCAGGTGGTAAAGAAATGGTTTGATAAAAGGGCGTCGGATCAAGAGTTACAATGCGGGGATTTGGTGCTCAAGTTCAATGAGTGTCGAGCAAAGCCTAACCAACATGAAAAATTTGATAGCCTCTGGGAAGGTCCTTTCAAAATTACCCAATGTAAACAGTTCGATTCTTTTGAGTTGGAAGACAAAGAAGGTAACACCCTAAGTATTCTAGTTAATGGAATACATCTTAAAAATATTCATTAATTCTGCCTGTGTGAAGGCTATGTAAATTGTAAATATGTAATTAATTTTTCCTGCTTTAAAATTTTGGGTCTTCTCAATGCTTTATGATAATAGAAATGGTGCAAGAAATTGAAAGAACATTGTAAATGAGCCAAGATTTCTGAAAAAACATATATATATTGGCCAAAAATTTACATTATATAAGGTAGAGGCCAGTGGCCTTGTATCGATATTTACATATGTTTGCTATGAAGCAGAGCTTGAAAAGTGAAAAAGAAAAAATTGGGGACCATTTTCATTCTTAGATTATCAATGGGAAGGACTAGCAATTGCAGCAATAGGTGGCACGAGATCAGGGAACATCATTCTTTCAAAATCCTCGTACTACTGGAGGTTTTGGAATGGTTCAATATAATGCACACGCATGGGGAAGTAGCAGCCGACGTGGAACTTGGCACAATGCTCCTCATGAGTCTCCAATTCGAAGCCGGAGAGGAAGGGCCTAGTTGGAATAGGTCCTCCATGTAGTTGCAGTAGACGAAGGTTACAAACCGAAGGGATCGCATGATCAAATTAAGCAGCATGCATGATCTGCTTTAGTCCTCTGAGGTAGCATTGAGGGAACACCCGCTTCGTTAGCTTTAGGATCTTGCACTTGCAGATGCTGATATCCAGCAGTGAGGTGACAAAATGGGAGCAGATGCTAGTGTTTACCCAGTACTATTCCTCATACTCTACGCAATCTTTACCCAGAACCCACTTAATTGCCTTCACATACAGTAGGTTTTTCATGCCTATCATATGCTTTAGGTGCTTGCACCTAATTTTTCCTAAGAAGGCAGCTATAGTCTTCTTCCAGACTAACCTTATTGGTGTTTCCATGTTGTTTACTATTCTGGCTAGAAAAATGAAATTGATAGGATAAGAAAAGCTTGCTAAGAAAGGAATGCTAGGAAACATTGTGATTTGCAATGCTGCTAAGGGTCTTATTTATAGACTGGCCAGGGTTCACCATCCGAGGTAGGCCATAATTATGACTGAGCCAATGTGTGTCACCAAGCCTTGATTTTTAGTGTTGTGGCATGTGAGGTGATAGGAATATGCAATTATAGTTGCAACTTGCTATGTTCAGGTTGCTGAATTCATTAAAAGTTGGCCAGGTGCCAACATAAGGAGTCGTCGTCCCATCCGAATCAAGTAAAATCTTAAAGACAGGTTGTTGGGCGATGCGCCTAAGTATGTTCAATAAAATCAGTAAATACATAAATCCTGCAAAGGAGTTTTTGCAAGGTTGTCTTGGTTCATAGTTCAAGAAAATCAAGTGCCACCTCACACAAAAATCTATCTCTTAAATATAGAGAGCAATTTGGTAGGTTGGCAATCCTTTCACACACACGAATGGCTAGTGACGCATATGGCAACTAGGTATGAATGGCTAGAACATACCCTTCTGGGCCATTTTTCACGAAGATCAAAAAGCAGGTTAGGCATGCAGAGCACATTAATTGCAAGGAGTTATTTAAAGATAAAACAACTAAGGCATTCGTAAGAGAGAATTTTTCAGAAAAGCTAAGCCATTTGTGAAAGTTTTTGAAAAAGTTCTTGCGAATACCAAAATGGCTGAGGCTGCAGAGAACCCAACACAAGCCCTGGCCCCAGCAAGTATAATCGAGCAAATGAGGAGGGCGCCCTACATGCATCTCTATGAGAAAGATTCTTATGATACTCCAGGCATCCCCACAAAGCCTTGCTAGCCTTTCACCTGTCAAGTGGACTAGAGAATACTAAATGCAATTCCTCATAGAGATCAAGCTTTGGTTGTGGAGGATTGGGATAACATCTTTGATCCTGAGCTATCGCACAATCCTAAGAGCCTTAGGGAGGCCGCATGTGAGAAAATGAAGAATTTAGCAGACCCTTTCAACAAGTGTATATGGTTATGTGGGCTTCCACAGTACATGGTTCCCTTGGTACACCTTTGCCCTAAAATTGTGGTAGCATGTGCGATAGGCTTTGACCCAGACACTGGAGTGATAAGTGGCACTAATTTTAGGGTAGTCATTAGACCTAAAGCTATTCAGGATATGCTATGCATCCCACTCCCCTTGACCTGGGATGTTGAGATTTTTGAAGTGAACAAAATGCAACAAAAGTGGAGAAGACTCTGAATGGCACTGCAGTTTTACTACACCAAAAATGCTCAGTCGACTAATACTTCAGCACCACCCAAATTCCCTTTGGTCTGAAGGCTCATAAAGGTGGTTCTTCTTCAGTCACTTTTATGTTGGCACTGGTTTGTGGTCTGGATATAGACAAACACGTTTTAGAGTTTCAAATGTGCCTCAACTTTATGTTGAGGAAGAACAATATGCCTCCGCTTCTGGATTTTGCAAGAGTTATTAGTGAAGGGATTTGGCGGCAGCTATAGGAATTCTAGGCCAATTCTAGGTTTAGGTATTCCTCTTTCCTAGCCTACTTGATATTACACCAGAATCCAGATTACTTTTTGAAATTTATGTCTCTGGATATTTTTGATGAGGGTGGCCTAAGGAAACTAGTTTTGACATGGACTCCTATCATGTCGAAAACCTTTGATTACTATGCATTTTTGGATTTATTTTTAACCCCAACTCTGTGGGCTTTGGATGGAGTTGGCATCAATATGATCGCATGCATATCGCCCTGATAGAAGTCCTGGTTGGGAAAGCTTGTACCGCCCTATGATTGGTTCTTTGGCATGGATTTCACAATACTCTGCATGCGAGGTTTCGCCCGAGAGCCCTTTCGGCTCCCCATTTTATTTCAAACAAAGTGTTGGCCCTGAAAGTAATGAGGTAGCTATGTACTATTGATAATGATTACTGGGGGGGAAACATTTAACCTCCTACTTGCTTCTGCCAATCATGTTTGGTTCTGTGTCATTGATCAAGAAAAATACTTCGAAGATTGATACTTCAGAGATTCTGCTTTCAAATTTGGGTCATCTCGAGTTGGTGTTGATAAATGAAACCTAGCATTACAAACCTGAAAATAATTTATTAGGGGTTGGCATCAAAATCCCACATTCACCTCGGCCATTCTAGGACCCTCGGAGAAATGTCGAGGAGGATAATTTAAGTTAATATGTAGGCCTTAAATATTTTCCTACTAAGGATGAGCGATAGCCATGGCTAAATTTTTACTACATAGTGAGGAGAGCCAACCCAAAGTTGAAGATCAACCAATCCCTGTGCACCCAATTGAATAAGCTCAATTGGACATTTGAGAAGATTTGAGACTTTTGGATATACCGACAGGAGATTCTGGCAACCGACAAGCTTCACAAAGAAGTGGCCCTTGATGAAAGATTTGATGACATCTGGGAGAGGGAGCATCCAGACTTAGAAATGTCTCCAAATCATTCAACATCCATGCAAAATTATAGAAGGGAAGAGATTGCCAAAGAGCCTAGGGAGGAAGTAACATAGAATCCCCCTACCATCACTAAGAATCTAATGGATGAGAAGGATACTGGTAAAAAACCTGCACAAGAGGAGGATTCACATGCACAAACATCAAAGCTATCCGGCTCCTCTAAATTAACAAGGAAATAGGCAAGGACTACGAGTGGTGGAAGGCAGGTCATTGTTGACCTCGATGATTCTCTAGAGGAAAAGCGACAACAAATCAGAGAGTCTAATGGAGAAGAAGAGCGGCCGACAGAGGAAGCAGTTGAATCATCTATAGCTCCCCATCAGCCTCACATAACATTTCCTCCCTCTTCTCTCTCTACCATGTCTCTGTTCTCTTCTTCATCTACCCTTGCTTTTTCATTTGCGCCAGTTTTCTCTATCACTGGATATCCTAGGCAGTCAAGTCTTACTCCTCTTGGTTTCCCACTTTCATTCTCTACATTTCATCCCTTACCTGGAACACAATTCGGTGTAAGTACTGGGCTCATGAGCCAACAATTCTTATCCCTGAGGCCTAGCCCTTCAGTTGGCACCTTCCCAGCCTTTCCCTACACCGCACTATCATCCCCTTCGAGAGGCCAATTCATTCCATCATTTTCCTCGGCCATTGTAATGAGGCCCATCAAAACTTTTGATACATTCAATATGTTATCTTTCTCGCTGGCCATCCCTCAGAAGTTCCCTTTTGCTAGTGGCCTAGGTATTTTTGCCAAGGAATATTTTTCACAGGTTGATGCAAACAAGAGCACCCGAGCTAACCATATCAATAAAAGAAGACAAAAGGATGCAACCAGACAGACAGAGCCTCTCTTGTAAGAAGTATTCAATGAAATTCAAAATTCTTTGATGTTTGCAAAAATCACTCCCAATGTGATTAAACCAGTAGGAGAAATGCTACCAAGTGATTACTCTATAAATGCTATCAGGCTAGACTTGCAGCAGGCCCACCCGCGAGATAAGGTTGAGCTAATGGAGGAGACCCAGAAAATTGTGACCACTAATTACCTCAAGCTTAACCGCTAGGTGAAGAAAAAGGATGATCAGATATCAGAGCTCAAGGGTAAGGTCGATATCTAGGTAAACAAGTTTAAAGCCCAGGAGAACGAAATAAGTCGCCTGGAGAAGGAGAGGTGTTCCTTCGAAATTCAAATCAGGGAGTTGCAAGTTATGAGCATAGAGATCATTCTGACTCTCCAACAGGAGGTCAAGCATAGCTGAGAAAGTGAGGAAAAACTCTGCATTGCATCTGAGCAGCTAAGTGAAGGAATGAAGGAGCTCCGACATAACACGAATGCTGAGATTTAATGAAATGAATGCCACTTTGGAGTTGTAAATTCAAAAAGAAAATCGGGCCGAATTGGCCCTAGAAGAAAAGGAAAAAGAGGTATCCACTCTAAAAGAGTAGGTGTCCACATTGAACAAAAACTTGTCAAAGTTGGAGGCAAATTTAAGCAGCAGAGAGGCAGAGTTGGCTATCCTGAAGACCCAATCTCTTGTGCCCCAGATGAGCTCATTAGAGATCGCCAAGGAATTGTATGCATCATACTAGGACAAGGTGAAGGAATTGTGCCTTACTCTTCAACCCACCTTAAAATTTATGGCGCAAGCGACTAGCCTTTGCGGAATAGTAAGTGAAACAATACAACAGATTCAGGAGGTAACTTCTCACAAGGTTCTAAAAGCTAGGATTTTATTGGGCAAATTGTATACAACTTTCGATGAAGCTTTGAGTAGTGTGGGAATTGAGGACTGCACAATGGTGGCCATGGGCTTAAGTATCCTCATCTCTATGCACAAGGTTGTTCAATAAGTAGCAGAATGCAGAGCTCAGCTAAATCAGGTTACTAGTGACATGCGGGCAAAATTTTCCCACTTAACTCAGAGAGGCCTTTCTTCACCCTTCATTGCAGATCAAGTGGTAGCGGGTTTGGAACACATTGTTGCTATAATCAAAGAGAAGAAGACCTTTATGTCTTCTAATCTTTTGATCAATCTCTGACCGCTAAGGAAATTGAGGGGATCGTGCATCAGTTGGTGCAACTCTTCTTCCAATTGGAATTGGAAATGAAAGTATTAGGCGGATTGCCTTTCAAGGAAATTATCAATCTTAGGCTGGCTCATGAGAATCTATGATCTCTCTCTATGCCATCGAATGAAATCTGGACCAATATGCAGGCTACCCTCTCGAGGTTGTGAGTAGTTCTGGGATGCTGAACCAAATTTTTTGGGGTTCTTCATTCTGCGAGCGAAATGCCCTTGTGAGTCACCAAACTGTTACACAAAAGACTACCAAGCCTTTGCGGTTTTATTTTTATCTTTATGGCTGCACCTTACCTTTCAAATTCTCACTGCCCTTGGTGTGCTCCACGTGGCTCCCTCGTTAAGCTTTCTACTTTTATGTTCCTTCACTTTTCGCTGATTTCTGTCTGTGTGGCACGTGGCTGTCTGTGATTGCTTTTTGAACTGGGCCTACCTTGTACTTTCCTTCGCTCGCTGTGCTCCACGTGGCTCCCTCTCAGAGCTTTTTGCTGAGCATCCCTTCATCTTTTTTTTGGGCCCCATTTGCGCGACATGTGGCAATTGCTACCGCACCAGTTACCTTGGAGTTGATGTTGTGCTTGTTGTACTCACCTACTGCCGCATTTTCTTCTATGGCACCACGTGTTCATTTCTGCTACTGTGTGGTTTTTGCGTTCCCTATCATGGCTTCACTGGCATTCTTCTGGGCGATCGATGTTTACTGTGGTGGCTTGAGGTGATCTAGGCCATTGGTCTCTACTCACGGTTTTCCTTCTCTTGGTGTGTCTCAAGTAGTGGACTGGCCTATAAATTTGGCCATGTTTCTCTTTATTAGGTTGATGATTAAGTTGCAAAAAAATCCCGAGCACTGGGAAGAAAACCTTTGTAATAATTTTATTTAATTTGAAGACTCCAGACTGTGCCAAATAAATTTGACCTTTCTATTTTTTTTCATGCATTTAGTAAGACTATTGGTTTGTGTTGTTATCTTCTTTTATTGTATGAATGCCTGTTCTTCAGATTTTGTAATCCTTCATAGCTCAATGAATACAGATCATGTTTCTTTGACTCCTTTGTGTTAGCTAGGGTTATGCTAGATTATGTTATGCAAATTAGAAGGTATTCTTACGTTTTAAGTGCTTTCGAGAAAAATAACTTGATGAACAACATTTTGGTGGTTCGGGCCTTTGCATTTTGCACTATGCTCTAGTGAATTTGTCTAAGATTTTGGCGCATTGTCTATAGTGTAGATTTTATATTTTCGCTATCTTTGTAACCTTTTACTCCCCCCCACTAAATGAAGAGCCGACTTCGATAAAAATCTTGGAGGTAACTTAGCTAGCGTACAATGTCCCCCAATAGCTAAGTTTCCCATGAGACTGTTGCTACATGCAAAATTCTACATCAACACACACCATGGAGTGTCATCCCTAAAATTTTTAGTATTCTTCTTAAAAGGATCAAGAGTTTCTTTGTTCTATAATTTTTTCTAATTATTAAATGATGGTTTATCATTATGTCGAATTGTGTTGTAAGGATAATCATGCAATCTTGGTAATATTTCATTCTTCTAAAAATTAGATGTGTCATTTGACAACCCCTTCTTAGTTTTAGCCAATTTATAGCTCAAATATTTTAGAGCACTCATCATCTTTTCCATTTTATCATCAAAATTTGATCCCTTTTCTTGGCGACCCTTATGGTTTTTCAAGATCTTTATAATATCTCTTCTTTCCACTTTTCCATATACCTTTCTATTGATTTTAATATGCAAAGAAAATTTGTAATAATTTGTCAAAGTTTGAAGATTATTGTCTCTGAGATGATACCCCATTATTGAATCAAAGGCATTGCAATATGAGACCAAACACACTTGTTTTTTAGACCTCAAGTAAGGAGGAATCCTGAACATAGCCTTTTGGAATCTAGTATTAAATTCAGGAACCATTTTACTCTTTTCCCTTGGAAATTATGTTAAATTCATTTAACATGAATTTGGGGTCATTTTTATCGCCATATTTCTCCCTAAATACTCTCTTGAACACCTGGCATGACCCTATCATTTCAACTGGTAAACCCCTATACCAATCATTGGCATCTTTAGTTAGATATTGCATAAAAAAATTCATCATTTCATCCTCATTTTAAATCTCAAAATCATCCATCATTTTGTTTAATGTTCTCAAGTGATCTTCCTTGAGACAACATTATTTCTAGAAAACCTAACAAGGAAATTTCTAATGTCATTGGGGATAGGGTTAGGATAACTAGGTATCCCATCAAAACACAACTGTTTATATCTCTCCAACTACAAAGGTCTCCTAGCAAGTGGATCTTCCTTATTTGGTTGAGTTCCAACACCACCCTACCACCCAGTGCTTTCATTGTACCTTTATTTACACTTTTTCCTCCAACATTTTGGATCACTGGTTGACTAGTACTAGTTCCACTAGATTGCACAATTCCACTCAATTTTAGTGGCTGGGAATGGGGAACAGATTGATCCATGGTAGATGAAATATTCACACTAGTAGTTTGGATAGGTTGGGGCATGGAATGAGGTGAGTTTTGAGAACTATAAGCTATAGGGTCTCTAATAGAAGATTTCATAAATGCAATCTTCCTTTGCATCTCAACATTAGCAGTAAGAATTTGTATTTTCTCTAATTCCCTATGCATTTTTAAATTCTCTATTTAAGGGATCAGGTATTGCAACTATTAGAGTAGTGCTATATGGTGTGATTACATTTATGGTTAATCCCTTAGAATAAGCTATGGTTTTATTTCTTATATCCATAGGCTATGTTGGTTTATTGGTGGTAGAAGGGGCTACAACTGAGCTTGTAACAATGGAGCTAGTATAGGTTTTGGTGTGTATATTTTCTACAAGAATATTTAGAGTAATTGTTTTAATGAAAGGGGTAAGAACAAGGACCATAATATGTAGTAGGGATAGGCGAATTTTTTTCTTGGGTCATTAATTTCATTCATTCCACCCTTCTCCTCAACTGGTCCCTCTCAAACATGGAAGACTTTCTTTTTTCTCCCTTCTCCTTTCCCTATTTGATTCTTAAATCTTCAAGCCCTTGAGACTCCTCTTGGAGTCCCATAATATCTTTCATTAATTCCTCCTCATTAGGAAAATTTATATCAGCGTTTGAATTCTTAGGAGGATAGTCCACAAGACTTGAAGTATCCCTATGTGAAAAAGTATTAGGGGTTATATTATGAGGACCTCTAAACAAGCCATGTCTAGGAGAGTTTGAATAAGAAGTAGCTCCAAGATTTATTCTCTGAGATGCCAATGTAGCATCAAAATCTCTATCCAAAGATTTCCACTGTTGTTATGGTTTTGAAACCATAAGATTTGAACTAGCTTGGTTATCAGTAGTAGTTTATTTTATAATTGGGTTCTCCTAATCTATAGGAAGCATTCCAAATTAATACATATTATCACTAACATCTTCATGTAAATGTTCAAATCCTAAAATAGGAGGAGCAACAAACTTACTTGTGTCTACAGTCTTTTACTTCCTAGGCTACTTGGTATTTTGTTGTAATTCTTCTTCCAAGCTCTACTTAGGATTCTTCTTGAGATGAATAATTGTTCCTCTCATGGCTTATGCAACCTCTCACCTCTCTTCTCTTTTTTTTTTGTTGTAAATTTTAGAGCACCAACATAGAAGACTCAGAGTCTCCACCCAAATTAAATGGAATTTCAAAATATTTCATAATTCTTTGAGAGATTTTGCAAATAGAGAGAGAGACTAGACTAAACCAATAATGATTTTCATAATAACTCACATAAATATGTGAAGATGAGAAGAAACATTGAATCACAAACCTTATAATTAATAAAATGATGAGATACTTTATGAATTCATTCTTGACAGAACGAATAAATTTGAATTTTTATGACTAACTAAAATGATCTCAAACCAAAGATATAATCTAGCTAAGTCCCTAGTGTTGTTACCAATATGTTGGTCATTTTTAAATCCCAATTAGATCTCACAAATAGCCTATGAGTTTTCCACTTTCAAATGTTAGCTACTTAGAGGGATTGACCAACGAAGAGGTAAAAGTTAAACTAAATTTCCCTCTATACTTTAAGCTTTGTAGAACCCGAGAGGGTGATCCCTAATAGTATTTCTTAATATCTTGTGCCAATTATCATAAATATTTTAGATAGAAGATGTGTTCTATGCGTATTTTCTTGATGATTATGAAAAATCAAAAGATATGGCATTATCTTTCAAGCATTCAACATTTTAAAAATAATAAACCAAGATAGGACTTCAACTCAAAGAATAATTTCAACTAAAAGTAAACATTGAATGTATTTTATATGAATGACCTTGAAGATATAACTTAGACACAAATTCAAGGGATTGGTGCCTTAACCTAGGGTAGGGAGTCAAAACCAATGTAATTGAAACTTGTAACATAATATTTTCACTCAAAAATCATAGAGCTTCATGAAAATGGATTGCATAATCATGCTCAAAAATCTTAAGTAACAATACTTACCAAATACTTACAAACACTTACACAAACCTATACTTCCATTAAGACATTTAACTCATTCTTTGAATAAGAGAATTACTAGAAATATGCATCCATAAGAAATGAAAATGGAGGAAAATTGAATTATCTTTGTTTGATTTGATTCACAATTTATGCAAAGTATACAATAGGAGAAAATTGGCTTCAAAATTATACCACTATATTCCTCAAATGCTAGTCCTATTATACAATATATGCAAATGCAGAAAATTAAGACTTAGTAAACTAAAACAAGACTTAAACTCTATTCCTCTACATTATGTCACAAAAATTCTCCAAAAGATTAGTGTAACTAGCCCTAAATTCCCTTTCATAAGACAAGGGAGAAACAAGCTTCGGTCCAAGTAAACATGTCACTTTTTCATTTGACATACAGTTAAAAAATAAAAGACCTAATTGTTTGTGAGGGAATATCTCATATGGGAGAAAATACCTTTCAAGTTGTAGAATATTCCCATGTTCCTCAAAAAGCACATGTTGAGGGATATGATTGTACTTTGAACCAAATATTCATTTATCTTCAATATCCTTCATGTTTCCAAAACTTTAGGACTTAAAGCATAAAATAAAATAATAGAAAAAGATACGTCCACATTAGTAGAAAGGAAAAATAACTTTTAAATCGAGGACGAGAAAACCTTAAACTTTATTTTTGATAAGATAAGAAACATTTACAAGCTGTTATACCCTTTACATGAAGAGCCTAGAGGGCCAAAAAGAGATAAGCAAAAAAAAAACTAGCAAAAACACTGTAGAAACACCATAGACTAATAGCCCACCCTTGCACCAAATACTAGGGGCAAAGAACACTTAGAAAAACCAACAGGCCTAAGTCAGATACATAGGAACATCAAAGGCCTTTAGCCAAAAAACTTACAACCAAAACATAAGACTGAGGGCCCAAAGAACCTCCCAGAGCAACCAGGCCACAAACCACCTATAGTAGTTGGACTGCAACAGACCTCTTGCTCAGATAAGGAAAAATTGAGCCAAACAAAAAACAACCCGTTCTTGTACATAAAACAACAAGCCCAAACGAATTGCCAAAAATAACCAGTCCACAAACCACCTATAGCAAATGGACCACATCAAGAATTCTTCTTAGAACTGAGCTTAACATATTCCCACCAAAGGACTTTCTTAAACCAACTAATCCACTAACCACCTACAACATCCAGACTATAGCAGACCTTCCACTTAAATTAGACAAGATCGAGTCTAAAATATTCTTAGCAAAGGGGTAAGAATCACTACTTGCAACAAAAAAATGAACATATAGATGCACCAACACCACCTATAGTGGTCAATTCACAACTGAACTTCCACTCCAAATGGAGCCTAATAGATCCCAACAAAAGCTAATAGATCCACAATTAGCAACTGTACACGTAGGAAAAAAACTAGTCCTATTGAACCAGGAACAACCCACAAAATTGTAGGCCCACAAGACTACTTGGAACAACTAGGCCACCAAACACCTGCAATAGTTGAACTTCAGAAAACCTTCCACACACTTTAGGCAAGAGGTGCCTAACAACTTCTTATGAAAGGAGAGGTAAGAAACACAAGTTGTTGCAAAGAAACAATAACCCGACCATAGATCACACCTCAATAGGATCCAAGAAAGGGAAAATAAACAAGGAAGAAAGAGCACCCAAACACCAACCAACCTTCTAGAACACTCAACCTCAATAGAGGAGAAAGATAGCATGACAAAAAGGAAAGTAGCCAGAAGCCCACAGTAGCACCACCAAGCCCCTCCAACAAAACCCAATTCCACCTCAATAGGAGATAGCACCACCTCTAAAGGAGCCAAAGAGGGGGCCATGTGAAGGAGATCAATACTTTCAACCAAAACCATAGCCTCCACCTCAATAGGAAAATATTCCACCACAATAGAAGTCACAACATGAGGAAATAGGAAGAAAGTAAGAATAGAACCAATATCATCAGTTCTCTTATGCCTAAACCCCACCTAGGTTGTGAGAGAGAACAACACTTCCAAAGGAGTGCAAAATCCACCCCCCATCAAACACATCTCCAACAAGAAAATAATAGCTCCAATCCACCAACACAGACCAATCTTCTCCACATGAGCAACAGACCCCCATTTCTCTGGAATAGAGATGCCCACATTAACCAACAACCAGAGCCCCAAAGGGTTTGAGACAATTCCATCACTACATCTACAAACACTACAACTAAATACCACCCTAACCCCACCAGCCACTGAGAGAGCATTAAGAGATGAGCAACTAAGAGAGCACAACCAGCCAACCAACACCCCAACTATAGAGAAGAGGAGGCAATAGGAAACATCAGACCCCACCTGACCAAATAAGGCAAAGAAAAGAACAAAAGGAAACACATCGGGCAAGGGAGAGACCACCAAAGGAATTGGTTGCACTAGATCTAGTTTCCCTAAATTAACCTATCCATGTGTCCCAAATAATTCCTAGACAAGCCAATCCATTGATAGGACAAAGCATAAATTCCATCCAAAACCTCATCAACACCCAATAGGGGAAAAACCTAGAGCTAATAAGCCAATAGAGAGAGAGAGAACTCCCAAAATCTGAGCTTTGTAACCATGGAGAAAATTAAAAAATGCAGTTATCACTAAATTCACACACCCCAAATGAGGAGAAAGGCAGACCCAAGTAGGCCATAGCATAACCTAAGCCCCGACACCACTCCTGCAAAAGCAAACACAACTGAGAGTAAGCAACCTCCAGATGCCATAAAACATGCAAAGAAACATGAGGATGGAAGAACAACACCTCCCAATGTGAAAAAATAGTAGGCTACCCCCACTTTCAATACAAAAAGCCACACGAGAAACCACCGATTCAAGAAAACTCAGCCCCAAATTGGCAGATTCAAACACAGAATGAACAACAAACCTATCCATTGCAGCCTCCAAACCACTAGAAAAAGGAAGCCAATTTCCCCATCAACTGAATCAGATCCATCACCCCCAACAAGTAGCAAATAAATGATGAACACATGAGAGTCATCATCAGAAAAAATAGAACCACCAAGCACACTAACACCCTTTGCAACAAAATATAGCCAAACGGGAAGGGAACCACCATCGGGGTCCTCATCCTCACCATCGCTCTCACCAACGTTGCCTTTAGAAAAAATAAAAAGCCTCTTCAAATGGCTCTTCCCACCTATTGCACATGCTCTCTCCATTTCTCATTTACGTAAAACCTTAAACTTTTTTATATCAAAGGCTTAATTTGTAAATTTTTCAATCCATGTGTTGTACTCCTCCTCCTCCTTTGGCCACTAAATATCAAACAAATTTTGCACCTTTGAGTTGTGCAAGTTGTACCTTGAATCTAGTATGGCCATGGCCACCTTCACAAACACATCCAAATCAACCTCTATCTTAAAAAGATCATCAATTGAACTGTTTAATGTTGCATAATCTGGTTTCCCTAAAAAATGAATGAGAGCAGACAAAGAAGACACAATGTTCCCAAACTCTCCTTTCTAATTGGTAAAGTCTTTTAGCTCTCTTGTCTCATCTAGGATTTTAGGCACTCCCCTTTCCTCTATTTCTCTGAATATCTTCACTTTATTCTTAAAATGTATTATGCAATTTGCTTTGTAAATCAAATATTTCTCCTAATAATCCTATAGCTTGCAATAATTATGGAAAATTGGTAGGTGCTTCAGGATCACTCTCTATATTTTTCCTTATTTCTCTCAAGGCATTAGCCCTTATAATCCATTTTCTCCATATATTTTTAAATTTTTCTTGGGCTTCAAAATAGTTCTTATAAGCTTCATGAATATTTTTTATACATCCCATAAATTTTCCAACTTATGTAGTATGCAGGAATTCATATGCCCCAAGATGTCATCAATAATATCAATCACCACCTTTTTAGTTTCCTTCTTAGCTTTCTGCTCAATTTCTCTTACTATATGTAATTCTTCTTTCAATCTCTTGATATTGTGAGATAATATCTCTTTTTCTTTTGTGGAGAGCTCTTGTGTGAAGGTATAAGGTGGAAGGGATTTCATTGCAAGTTTCTCTTGTGGAGAACTAACTTTTAACTTATTATAATCCTCTTGCATTGTGTTTAATTTTGCAAGTAGCTAATCATATCTCTCCCAAGATATCTCTGCAGTATCAACACTTAATGTGGCAACATGGATAGTTAACTTGGTTTCTTGTGTGGGGTTAATTTCATATTCTCTCTTTATAAAAAGATCTCTAGTTATATTTCCAACTAATCTGATCACTCATGGTTTCCCTATATTCGATCCCATGGACCAAATTTCCAATGTATGCAATCTTTGGTTGAAACCAAAACCAAAAACCTTACTATCATATTTCTCTTCAAATATGAATACCTCAACATCATTCCTAATTGTGTCCAGAGAAATTGTAGAACACAAGTACCTACCTAGTAGTAAAAGAATTTTACTTTTCTTCACCAACAACCTGCCATCAGTAGGGGAAATTTCTGAAATCTCTTTCTCTATTTTCTCTTCTATTCTCACAAATTCCTCATGTTCTGAAGGACCAATTCCTCCTTTTCTTTCTCAATTCTCTCTTAGAATTCACTTCCATTGACTTGAATTACAAATTCCTTAAATTCCTTTATTTGGACAAATGAATCATCATCCATGAATTCTTAGCAGGATTTTAGCCTAATATCTTTATCAATAACATTATTCTCATCATAAATTGTAGTGAAAATCTTTCTAGAATGAACAAAAGAATCCATGAAATCATTCACCTGAGGGGAAGGAAATATCTGATGTACTTCCTCTTCCCCAAGAACATACTCAACAAATTATTCCTCCATTGTGTCCTCTTCCTTTGATTCATTAACATATTCAACAAGGGGGTGAACCATTTGCACCTCTTCAATCTCCATAGGGTAAATAGAAGGACCCTGAGGAACATATTGAGTTGGCCCACTTTGAACCCTGGCCATATTCTCTTCTTTATTCTTGTTTCTTCCTTAGCCTACCTTATCATTTTAATAAATGTGCCCTTTTTCTATGAACACAACATTTCCATAGCCTTCTAAAAAGTATCATATATTTTACCATATGGGCTTACATATAATGGGTTCACTTTAAGCCTTTCCTCAATCTTAATGATATGCATCCATGCCTTCTTTCTCTCATTTATCTTAGCATTAGACGCTAGATTTTTTATTACATCCTCCATATACAAGAAATGATGATAAAAAGAAGATCTTCCTCTATCATTTCTCTCCTTATCAATTAAATCCCTTAGGGTCACAATTTCTTACCCTCTCAAACCTCGTCATGTATGCTTTCAACATCTCAACAAAATTATCCAACCCTTTCTTGGATCTGACTCTAAAATGGGAAAAGGAAAATAGGTTGGGGATGAATGATCCTTTCTTGGAAACCCTAAATTTCTCCTTATCCATTGAATCAACTTGCCACATGATTTCTATAAAACAAAGTCTATTAGAAACATAAATGCGTAGACAATGTGGCTGCACCAATGCACCATACACCCTAAAAACTATGCATGAAGTATGGAGATGCCAATCTCTGAAATTATGATTTTTTTATGTGAGCCTTGAAATCCAAAGGCCTTAGTATCTCCTTGATGCTTCTTGAGAACCTATACATTGTCTTACATCCAAAATTATCCAATATACCATATACCAAACCATTGAAAAAAGATGTATAACTAGACTTAGGGCAATTTTGATCCTAGATATGAGTCCATAGCTGCATAGATGCATTGTTTCCATCTTCATATTTTTTCCTTAGGTCCATAAATTTGGACAATTCATTTTCTTCAATCCACAAAAATATATGCATCAACAAAGAATAATGAGTGAACCTTAATGGGGCATTTGGCTCTTTCAAATCCTTCAACTCCTTATTGATTTTCTCAACCAGATAGGAAGCATAATCAAAGCCCTAGTTAGAATGCTTATCTTGAGCATTAATTTCGATCATCATCAAATAAATATGCATCCTTAGATTACAAATCTTCCCCAACACTTGGCAAAGACAAAAATATGTGTTTTGAAATAATTTTCAAACTCATCACAACTGAAAGGCTCAAATTCTTTTGGGTTAAACCTACCCCTTTGTTTCCAATATCCCTTCTCATGTGCCTAGGAAACACATAATTTATGTATCCATATTTTTCCCTTTCATATTCTTGACATAGTGCATTGAAATGAATAGACACAGTGGTAGAGGGATTTAGCCCAAAATTCTTTACAATCTGACTTTTATTGATATCTAACCTTGGTATGTGCATCCTCTTCACATTCCTTATAATTTTGGAATTAGAGTCATAGAAGTATGAAAATTCCTTAATCAAATCCAGTTCAACATAAATATTAGGCACAAAAATATTACTAGTCATTCTCCAGCCCGGTGGTTCAAAGCGAGTGAATGTTTGGTAGCCAAAAGGCATACGAGCGTCTATCTAAGACCTACTAGCCTATCTCGGTTACACCTAGGCCTGATCAGGATAATAGGCATGGGGCGAATGGGCCATAGGCTTAGTGTCTAGTTTGGTCCATAGATTATATGACAGATAGGGATATTTTGACCTCTTGTATGCATATTGAAATAAATCCCACCCACATTGGGGCATTGTGATATCTCTAATCTTCCTTGCCCAATATTGTAGGTGATCAATCAAAATTCCCTCACTAGTATCTCTTTTTACAAATCTCTTTTCCCTTGGGGATGAATCCATGAGTTCATCTTCCATAAAGTTGGCAAAGTGACACTTTACCACTTTTTTCTTAGGCTTTTCCTCTTCAATTTTAGGTTTGGTCTTTCTATATTTAGGTTTAGCCTTCGAGGGCTCACTAGCTTGACTCATTTTGAAAAGAATGAATGAAACTATGGTCTTAGAATTCAATTCAAATACTTAAGGTTTCAAAATTATCAATATCCTATTAGAGTCACAAAAAACATGCTACCCAAATTATGCAAAACCCTATAAACCTTTATTTTCTCAAACTAGGGATTAATTCTTTCTAGCAAAAAAATTCACATGGACAACTACAACGATATAATTTAAAACCATTACACAATTGTAATTCCCTCTTCCATTTATTTTTAACTAGAATTTTTACATAAAAGGATGAGAATTATGACTTACCTAAGAACCCTAGTTGTTCTTCACTTCAAAATTGTTCGTCTGGAGCTTTTCTTTCTTGTTTGATTTAAAATTATTGTTAAAACAATAAAAATCAGCTCAATTATCAACATTATGACCCTCAAATTTATTGTATCAAACATTAATTGTAGAGAGACAGTTTGCACGAGTGAGAAAATTAATATGGAAGTTAGTCATTTATTTTAAAATTCTAACTATTGATAAAATTGTTTTAAAACAAGATCAATGGTCATTGTGCACTCTGAACACATCACTTTTTTCTCTAAAATATTTAAACATAAAATAAAATTCGAAGTAATTGTGTAATGAGCTAAGAAGTTTCCACATACCCTCTCTACCTTTGAACCTTACTGCCAACTTTATTTCATGGCCATCAAACATCTCCTTTTTATTTTAGGCCTAGTGAATTGAAAATGTGATGTGAGGGATTGGTGTGATGAACTAGTGTTATGACACTTGACACAAAATATTCTTATTGTTATATACCCTTTCTTATGATGTTCATCGCACATCACATTTTTCTATTCTTCCTTTATTAATTTTTGTGATGTATTGAAGTCATGCAATGAAATAGGATGATGACATGTGCTACAATTTGAGGTACTCAATGCATACATAATTTTCCTTTACCCCTCATAAAAGAAAACCTTCGATGAGAAGGAACCCTTGGATACAATGAGAGGCAGACACCTATATATAATATTCCTTGAGTATATTCTTAATTCATTTCTTTCCTTGCTTTGTTCTAATTGCACATTGTATTTTGAATAAGGGACGCTTAGTTCACAAATGTGATGTGAAGGGAGTATGTGATGGGATAAGATCTAGCCACATGTTTCAATTATGGTTGATCACACATATCAAACACTACAGTAGGCACTCAACAGTTGGAAACAAAATACAAATAAACATTGTGATGGCATAAGATTATGATAGTTGTCCTTGTGGAAAGATCAACAACGCCATCACATTTCACACCAAGGGAACTAGTAGGTATTGAATAAAATGTGAATTAAAGAAGATTAGTGATAAAATATGGTGCAACCAAGTGGCACAAGTAGGGTGGTAGATCAAGCAACTTAAGTGGGTTGCTTTGCACATGTGCATAAATTGTTTTAAAGCAAGGATATTTTCTAGGCATCATGAGCAAGGGGACAATTAATAAAGAATACACATAGCTCAAACTTAGGACATTTTGACAAATATTTTAATAAACAGAATACTTGAAAAGATTTCTTGACTTGACATAACTGAAAGGTTCATACAATAAAGATTAATGGGATTTTCATGATAAAGGACCAAACGATAATACTAGGTAAGAGGGGCCAATCAAGCCATGAAAAGGACATTTATAACTAGATTGAATAGGAATGGACTCAACCATTCAACACAAAAATAGACCAAGTTACCAAAGCAACCAAGGAGTTAAGTTTTTGTGGTTTTTTCAAGCATAGATAAACCCTAAACACAATTTTAGTAAACCCTAACCCACACAACTCAGTCAAAAGCTTAGAAGAAGGGAACCTAGACCAAAAGCCACAATTTTTTTCAAAGATTCCTATAAATAACATAAGAAAAAGGGAACCCTAATTTTAATATGTGAAACCTAGGGTTAATTAGCTTCATTTTTTAAATGTACATTATAAGACAAATCAACAACATAAATAGATTGACTATCAACCATGAAGGTGAACTAAAAAAACTTGGATCTCATTTACTAGGGCCTTGAAAATGGTTTGGAAATGATTTGGAATGATTAACCTAATTGATCTATATGACCTAATATGGTAAATTAAATATTCCACAAGCACACATACTAAAACAATAACTTACAAGAAGATCTAGGAAGTGTTAGAATATATGCACCTATCATAAAATGTTGGATCTAACATGCATAAAAGGAAATAGTCACCTAGGGGTGTATGGGTTTTTGTAAGCTTTGCAAAAACTTCAAAACCTGGTCATATAGCTCTCTTTTTCTACTCTCTTCTTCCTACCCTACAAATATTCTATCTTTGGATCTATACTTGCAATAAATCTAGAAAAGAGATGGTTTGGGGTGACTATATGGGGACTTTCCTTGGTCAAACCCCTATTTTGGTATTTAAACCTCCATGTAAATAGCCAAAAACTTGATAAAATACAATGTGAGCTATAACCTTATGTGTGTCTAAGATTGTTATGAGCTAAAATACAAAGAAACCCTACTCAAAATGTATTAGAAAGAGGTTCCTATATGAAAATGAAAAGATCTAATTAGGGAGAAGTCAAAACACCCTAAGTAAATCTGAAATGCAATGATACCTTGCTTTAGGTTGCGAGAGGAATGAAGCTTGAATATGAGAACACTAGGGAAAAAGTCATTAGGTTGAAGGAAATAGACAAATGCATATCCCTAACCTAGAATCCATCATGCTCTTCTATTGGTATCAATCTTTAATCATGGCATAAGACTTGATGAAAATATACAAATGAGCTTGAAAACCTAAAAAATTTAAGTATGGTGGAATGATCTCTTGATTTTATTTTCTTCTCTTATTTATTTCTAGTTTGAAATGGTGAAAAGACTAGGTATTTATAGGCATTTCTCTAATTTCTCAAAAATTAGATCCTAAAAAGATGATATTTAAAATTTGAATTAAATTGAATGTTAAAATTTTGCCAACAACACATTAAAATATGGGATATGGCTAAGGAGGGGGACCCATACACCCATAGGCATGTGGGTCTTGGCCCAAATTTCTAGTATAGTGAGTGTTGAGAGAAAAATAAAAATTGGTTGCATTTATTGAATGCTTGCAATTTGTCAGAAGATGATAAAAATAAGCCTCAAAATCCATAATAAAGGGAATTAGGGCCTATCTAAGACATTTTTGAAAATGGATGAGTACAACGGTCACTAAAATAGGTCCAAAATAAACATGAAATTATACTATCACCTACAAGGGAGTACAATTTTCTATGCTATAGTAAGATATAAAAACACTATGTGGGTAAGCTCTTGAAAGAGAAAATGAGGAGGAAAATATGATAGATGAGGAAAAATGAGGAGAAATAAAAGAAAAGTATAGGGAAAAGGGTAAAAATAGAGAAATGAGATGAAAAGGAGTGATAGGTAGTGAAAAATTAGGGCTTGGGGAGTATAAATAGGGTAGTGTGTTCTGTGTTCTCACAATAAGCCACATTTTTCTCTTAGAAAAATGAGGTCCCCCTCTTTTTCTTTTTCCTTTTTCCTTTTTCTTTTGCTTGTGTTGGCAGTCGAAGGAATTTTTTACAAATCAAAAAAATTCCATTCTCTAGGATTCTTCTTGACTAATTCTAGTGATAAATCAATGGAGCAATGAAAAATAGTAGGGCTTCCTTTTTGAAGTTTAGTTATATCTATTAGGACAAAGAAGTTAGACATTTGTAGGTTCCATTTTTCCACCGAGCTCAAAACTAGTTTTCTAAGGTTTTCCCACATGGATGGTTCACATGTGTTTTCCCACAAACCTTCACTTTCGTAATCATCTCATCATTATTTATCCCTCTTTAATCTCTAGAGTGTTAGTTCATTAACCTTTGGGTATGTGCAGGATCATCATGGAAAAAATAGGCCTTTAAGTGGCAATAAAATTCAGAAAATCAGAGTTAGGCAACTTGACGTAAAAATTTGAATAAGTTATCTATATTATTTCAAAAATATGTAAGAATAAAATCTATAGAAAACTGAATTTAGTTTCTAAACTACTATGTTTATTTAAAAAAAATAAAAATCTATTTGGTGAAAATTTGAAATTTCAATGCAGTAGTACTTAAACTTCAGGGAAAAAATAAGAAGAAGGTGTTTGTATGACCACCCTAGCAACAATAAAATGATAATATTTTAGATATAAGTAGGGGACTCATGTCCCGATGTGATGCATATTTTTTTGTAAATTTTTTCCAAGTAAATAATTAAAAATATGATTTTTTTATCACAAATTTTAAAAAATATAAAAAGTCGTATGTCTAACCACCTTCACTTACTTGGTCAAAACTTCATGAAATTCATTTTATTTTTTTTATTCCTATAGTATGCAAAGCATAGAATGTTATGCATATTTCAAATTCAAAAAATGTGATACCGTTTGAAAGTTATAGATGTTTTCATTCAGCCTATCAATCAGGACTTTATTTGTAATTCAAATAGAAAATGAATAATAATAATTTATTAAATTCAAAGTAAAGTATAATTTATATTGGTAGAAAGTTGAGAATCTCCTTTAAAAACCCTTTTCGTTTCATCAATTTTGGGTAAAAAATAAGTTGTCAGCCACATGGGCCATCATATCACTTAGATATCACCACTTTTTGACCAATCATGATCCTGCACATACCCCTTTTTCATCTTCTAGTTCACTAAGGTTTGTGTGCATCTACAAATTCTAAGCATATTGAACTCATGTGAAAATTTCATCTTCTATTAAAAATTGTAGTTAAAATACTAATCAATTCACTTTGTTTCAACTATATGAGGCTTTGAATTTAACCTTTGTAGAATTTATGTGTCCTACTAAACTTTATTTTCTATGTGCACTTCAAATATGTCTGATTCACTTACATTTCCTCATATTTATGGAAGTTTTGGTTGCTAGGGGATTAAAATTTTGTGGTTGTGTATTCCATATTATTTTATAGCTCATAGACCTCACTTGTTTATAAAGTAAATTTGATCTTCAGAGGAATCCAACTTCCAAGTGAACTGCACTTTTTTGAGTGAACATTCGATTCACATGCCTTTACCTACATGATTGGCTTAGTAAGGTTTTTTGTAAATTCAACATGCAAGTGGACTTCCCACTTAATTAAGTAAAAAACTATTAATCCATAAAAATATTTGAATACCTATAGGAAAACAACTCCTAGATCTAAACCCAATTGTAAATTAGTGTTTTATCCAATCACTTGGAATTTTTTGCATAGGTTTTAACCCAATTTATCATTTTATGGAAGTCAAACCCCTTATTGTTCACTTATCCTTTCTTGGACATTAAACTTGTTTAGTTCACTTCAATTAATCTAAAAATATCCAAGGTTGAAATCATCATGACATCTTCTAAGATTTATGGACATTCAATCCCATTTGAATCAAACCATTATGAGTGTAATTGTTTAGTTCAATTTATTTTTCTTGCAACTGTACATTAATGATGCCATGCTAATGTGTTTTGGAAATATTTCACTTCCAATTGAAATGAACCTATCTTGAACATATTTTATCCAATTTACTTAGAAATTCTTATATCTGTACATTGATGAAATCATCAATATGTCATGTTTATGTCATTGGTCCTACAGGACAACTTAATTACTATTTCCAAAAGAACAACATTATCTTTTTTATTGATGACATCAATATCATAATTTCCCATTCAAACCTAATATCGAATTACTATTGTTTGGATCACTTGAGATAACCTATATTTATAGAAAACTGGCTTCCATTAAACTCAACTTATAGGAACAATACATATCTAGTTCACATGTAGTCCTCCACATGCCGATGTAATTCAAATTTATGCATACTCCTATCATTACCATAAATTATTACCTACCACCTTCCTAGCATTTAATGATTCTCATTTATGAAGGATTGAAGTTTATAAAAGTAGTTTAACTTAATCATTTCAACATAAAGTGATTTTGAAATGAATTAAAAATTAGCTAACGATGATTAATGTAATAATTATCAAATGATAATATGAAGAATTAACAAACACATAAGGGATTATTTTTACAGCTTGAGGAAAGGAAGCCACACATTAACAATAATTTATGACCAATTTAAAGGTTTGATTCAAAGAGATGAGACTAGGTACATATTCATGTAACTCTACAATTTTATTAATAAACTAAAAGACCTATTCTTGCAATTCATTCAAGATTTCAATTATGTGAATTGTGGTTTGTTGAATAAAGTAAATTTATCATTTCATGTTGTCAAAATTAATGCAGTATAATCTAGAGTAGAATTTTTAGAAAACCTAACCCTATAATAAAAAAAAAAAATAGCAGTTGGTAATGGATGGTGTCATATATTTTCATAGTACTAATGAATCAAAGGATTAAGAAAATGAAAGAGGAATTCAAGGGAATTTATATGCCATCACAAATTAAGCTTGGGTATGGAGAAATAATAGACATGGACCAAGGGTTCGCAAACACGAAAAAACTTTACTAGTGAATGAGAATCCTAGATATAACTAAATGGGTAGAAAATATTATCCTAAATGGATTGGATAATGAAATAGCTAGGAATTTCCTGAAGTTAGTTTTGAGTTCATTAGTAATTTTGATGAGGAAATGAGGCAAGCTAAAGTGGATTATTCTGTATATGTTGATTTAAGAGAACGTGTGATTAGATAGTTATATCATATTCATTTATATAATCAAGTGAATATCATAGAACCAATTGTAGAAGGAGATTTTGACAAAGATGAAAAGATGATGATCAACATAAAATGGATGAAGAACCCATAAAATACTTATCAAAAATTTTAAATACACTCTATAGGAGTGACTTCATTGAGGAGATTGGGGATATGGTAACTTTTCTAGGCATATTTTTTGGCTACCACATTCTACTATTTTTGAGGATTTGATGTATCTATATATCGAGACAATCAAATCGGGGAAATATATGTTGTATTGGCGTAGATTTATCATTCACAATTTATAAAATCATATTTTAGGTACCCCTTCAAACAAAAAGTACTTCTTACATGCTTCATATCTATTTTATGCACTAACTACTAGAGGTACATTCAATGGGATAGAGAATGTTGAAATATTGGATACACGTCTATGAAAAGTATTGGTTTATGATCATTATGCTTAGTTGGATATGAAAAAATCAATGGATCATTATAGGAGATTAAATAATATGTTCTCCATGTGTCTAGTCTAAACCATGAAAGGAAATAAAGCTAAAATATTGTCTCCTAGATCCCAATAATTGGTAAGTGATAAGGGGAGATGGTTTATATAATCTCCAATTTTTTCCTACATAAGAATGGAAGTTTTCAATAGAAAAACCTACAAATTTACAAGGTATCCCATATAAAAAATTGTATTACTTAAATACACAAGGAAACTAAGAGAATCACATTATCTACTAGAGGCCAAACACATGACCAAGGATCAATTTCTTATCAGTGTTGGGTGGTACAAGCGTGATAGAATTACCTATGTCAAAGCCTCAAAAGACAAATTATAAATAAACAATATAGACCTATTTGAGGTAGTGAGAAATAATTATGATCCATTTGGTAAGATGGAAGCCAAGGTATCAACTAACCTTAGACATGATCCTCATATTGAGGAATTTTGAACAAATTTTACTAATGATCATGAAGTTAGGAAGAGGATTTATAGGAGATTGACCATGTAGAAATTTTGAAATGTAGGAACACATGTGATTACCCTAGATGTGGAAGAAGATTGGAAGACCTTGGATGAAAACTATGAATTATAATTTTTTTTTTTATAAATCTAGCTCAAATCTAGACTGGATATAGCCTAAGGTGGATACATTAGAACATATAAAACATATATTGTTGCAAGATATGACAACATGGATCAATTACTAGAAAAGGACACTTGAAGCAAGAGAAATTAATACTACCTGCCCTATAGGTGCAAAAAGAAGAGATAAAAAATTATCATAACTATGATTATTACCTCTTGAATAAGAGAAAAACTTATGCATCATAGGGTAGAAAGGATGTGCAAGAAAATGATATTGACCCTAAGGAGATTCTAATAGGATATAAGGGGATAGAGACCACAAAATAGTGGGAAAATGGTGATTGTTCATACCAATTCCTTATCGTCTAGTCCTGCTCAAAGGAAACAACAAAAAATGAAGATAAATTATTCATTACCCAAAAAAAAAGATAAAGGGAAGACTAATTTGGTAGAATCAAAGACACCAACTTCTCCTCCTCTTATGAAAGGGACAATAAAAATTATAGAAGTCATAGAAATAAATGAGAACATAAAAGTAATATCATGGCTAGTATAGACCAAGAAGCACCAATCACAATTGATTAACTAGCATTTCATAAAAAAAACATTTTTTTGGAAAAGGGTGTAAGAGATATAGATATTTTTTACTTAGATGAATTTGAGAAATAGGATCCTATATAGCAGTCAATTTTTTGAGTATATTTCTCAAGTTTCCAAGGAAGTTTAAATGGAACTACTTCTAGAAGAACAATAACAAAGTGAAAAGGAAAATATTACAATTTTAAAAGATGAGAAAACAAAGAAACAGTTGACTAGTGCCTCTTAAAGAGAACCGATAGTTGAACAATTGGTTGAAAATGTAGTAGCCAAGCAATGACAACAAAAGGAAGTCATCACAAAACCTCACACGATGAATAAATGCATGTATATATGGAGTATCTATGCATTAAAATCTACTAGAGGTTAACAAAGAGGTTAAAGGGGACATCCTTATGAAATAAATTCTAAAAATCTCTAATGATCAATAAAACATTGAAACTCCAAGGTTGGGTGATATAAATATAGAAAAACCTCAAGGGCCAAAAATTTAACAAGAAATAACATAAGAGAGATCACCTACAAGAGAGAGAAATTTAGTATGGGTATAAATGTAAACAAACCCTCCTAGTTGCTCAATAAGTTCTAGTCTTGATCATAGGTACAAGATGCATCATTAGAGTTGAAAAGCATTTAAAGAAAAAATAGAAACCCTTAGGCTGAGGAAAAGGGAAGGAATCATATCTACAATGACAAGGGATACAATTGGTTCAAGAACTTTGAAGGTTGCTACTCCATTTGTAGATAAAGATAAAAAATATATAACACCAATGAAATACCAATTTACTACCATCAATCTAGGGTACCTAACTAGGGAACAAGAGATAAATGAACTCAAGGATAACATAGATACCCTAGAAGAAATAATTCATAAAGACAAACAAAAGAAACAAGAATTTAAAGATCAAGTGGATAAATTTCAAGGATATATTAAATAGTTGATTGGATCAAGACAAGATATTGACCAATTACCACCTAATATTATGCTCTTATCTAAAGATAAAGTGCTATATTTAGATAAAATGAGGCATATAAGAAAACTAACAAGAGGATGGATAAAATAAATGATGACACAAGGAGAAGATTTCATTAAACATTCCATTCAATTTATGTCAAGAGATAGAAAAGTGAGAAGATAAAGCTATCGAATTGAAATATAGTTCCAATGATCATATAGAGAAGAATGATATCTATAGTACTATGTTGCTAGAACTAGAGTTAAATAAGATAATCAAATCCTATTACAAGAAGGCATAGTCATAAACACAACTTTTTCCAACTTGAAAAGGATATGGTTGAAACATACCAAATAAATATGGAATATTTAAAGTAGAAGGCACAAGACCTGAGCTATGATGAGCTTTCTTTCATTGATAAAATGACACTTTAAAATAACGAAGTTGAAAAGTTAGATGAATATGAGCCAATTTTGAATAAATTTAGAGAATTTTTTTTAGTTCTCTAATTGACCCTATGAATAGATTGAATGGGGATATTTTAGATAAGGTAATGAAAAAGAAGAATTTTATTGAAGAATACAATAAAGGTGATAAAGGAATAAATGTAATCTTGATGAAGATATGAAACACCTATGGTACTTGCAAATAAAAATAAAAGATGTTGCATGATTTTCATTCTAGAAATAAGATCAATAGAACTCTGATTGCCTTCACTGACTATGGACTCAAGAAAGGTAATCAAGTCATTCAAGGATATTAAGTTAATGAAATAAAGAGAGTTGATTTTATGATATTATGTGTTCTTATCAGCTTTGAGGGGAGATAGCATAAAAAAGTGTTTATTGGTTAAATGTGACATGAAGTCTAATTGGAGGATTGGTAGAAACTTTGCCAACATACAAATTATGGTGAAACTTTTTCTATCATGCTACATCAATAGATTTTGATGATATTTAGGAAAAGACTAAATAGTCTAAAATTTTCATTTTAGTTATTAAGGTCTTGCAAAGGTCAAAATCTTGAAAGGTATTTTCCATCTACCAACTATCAAAGGGTCAATGGTGTCAATCTTCTAGTGGATATTCCAAATTCTAACTATTGCCAACTTTCAAGATAATGATGTCACCCATGTGCCACTTTCAAAATATGGCCATTCACTCTTTGAGATTGATTGTGACCCATTGACTAATGTAGCTAAATTTTGGCACCTTATTTCTATAAAAGCTCAAAGTTATTATTTCAAATGAATTATATTTTTTTTTATCACTATTGGACCTAAGTTAGAGAATTGCTAACTTCAGGCATGCTTCATGATTTATCTTCACTCTCAATAAGAATTCTTGCATATTTTTTGTAAACTTGAGTCGAATTCAAGGTCATTTCTTGACAATAAATCATACATGGATGTAACTTGTTATTTTCATTGAAATATCAAATTGTTACATTGAATTCAGGTGTATTTGAGCCATTTCCTTGAGTCATTGGCATTATTTTGCATGTAGGTGTGATCTTATGATGAAATACAAAGAAATTTAGGTCTTAGTTTGCATTTTAGGAAAAATATTTGTGTGGTTACTGAAAACTTAGTTTCTTAACCTTTTTCCTTTCCTTCCCTAATCTTTTTTATTTTTCTTTTTATAAATCCTTTGAAAGTGTAAGCCAAAATTGAAAATAATTATAGATTCGAGTAAATCCTACAAATTATTGGAAAGAATTGAATTGTAAGCCATAATTAAATCTTTTTTTTTATTGCCTTTGGCGTTTAAATCCAACACCATATCCAAGGGTTCATTAACCCACAATTTTAGGAAGGAAATGAAAATATGTTGAAGTTATTACTTATCATATTGATCAAAGTTGGTTACAATTTATTATCCAACAATGTATTGGAAGGAATTAAAAATATATCCTTATCATATTGAAGAAAGTTGGTTATAAATAGTAGATACATTAGACTAATAAAAACACCCATAATTGTATGGTTGATAAACACATAAATAGTCTTATCAACTAAAGACCACACATTTAAGTTTTATTTTTATCAATGTCACTTTATGAAGTGTTTGATCAATAAAACTATTTATGTGTGTCTGTTGATGAACCAATAACACCTATGAATACTTTTACCAATATTAATTAATTAAAATGAAAATACAATAAAATAAATAATTTTAACTACTATATTATTTCTAAAATTTATAATCTATATTATATTTCGCCGATAGGCTATTTTGGGTGGGAAATCCCACCAAAATTGTCAGATGCCGAGATAATTAGGTGGATGGATGGTTGGAAGGTGGGATTTCTGATTTACGCGGACAGCTGTGTCACGACTCCTCTCCTCCAACTGCACACTTGTATAGACTTTAATGCTAATGGTAATTGCTTGAACACGTTTTGATTATCTATCAGTTGGATCTAGCTATTAATTATTGAAGGGAAATAAATCAAATGGAGTAAAGGCACAGACATGTAAATTAATTTCTTGTCAGAATAAACCAACCGGCAAAGTCACATCTACAGCCGCCCAACTTTGACTTCAATCACCTCGCATATGATTCATGTGGAGCTCTATTTCATTTGCCCAGAATTAATTCCAGATCTAACTCATAAACTATATTGTTAGTAAATTTAATGCATTTCTATCTATAAATTGAATGTATGGGCCTTCGTTTTGGGGGCATCACTCCAATTACCTGTGTATTTGGTGTCTTGAAAGGGATTCTAGAGGAGTGTTAAATTGCAGATTTGTGCAGGAGGTGGACGTGGGTATCTAGGCACCTCCTTACTTTAGACCCCCAACCAGGAATTAGCGCAAAGGTAAGATTCAAAGAATTTTTCTGAAAATGATTATGTGTGTGGTATGGTTGGCATCTATTCCTTATCTTATCATAGCTAAGAATTCCATTAAATTTAGCTATGGATTTATATTGTTAAACTGGAGCTAAACTTTGTGCTAGTCAATATAATGTATTTGCCACAATCTATAAGAGTAGAATCGCTATTTTAAGGGAGATAGTTTTTATAATATGATACACATCTAAATAGGATTTTTAAATAATGATTTGTACCTGAGTCTAATGCATAACTATAGGTGCTCCAACAACAAGTTTTGTGGTTATTAGTTATTCTCTGCCTTCAATCTATCATTCCTGCCATGTATAATTAGCAAGATTTGTATCTGAAATAACCTACAAGCAGAGTATGTCAATCTCATCTCAATGCATATTGACCATACTGCAACTTATCATGGTGTAATAGGATTAATTTAAAGGAAATTGTGATGCATAAAATTTCATATATTAATTCTTAGAATAATGTATACAGTAACCGAATTTAAACTTTTATTATTATGAGATTTTTTAGGAATCTCCAGTAACTGTGCAAAACGTGAGAACGTCAAAAAAAAAAGGAAGGGATTTGAAAATCAAAAACTTTCATTTTGCTACCTTCCCATTGCAATGTAAAATGGAAATTTGAAGGTAAAGAAAATTACTTATTATCGGAATTATGATAGTTAAAAGATTATCTTTGGGACAATTATGCTTTTCTTCTCTCCGAACATTCAATATTATAAATTAATATTTAAAAATAAATAAATAAATAAAATAATAATAAATAAATTATTCTAATACATTTGCTTTATTTTGCAAACACATGCATCCGTTACTATTTTTCAACATAAGAATATATGAGTTAGATTATATCTTTTTAACCTCCTAAATATTAGGCATGTTGGCATGGGCACATTCTTATATAAATATTTCTTATGAGATGGAATCAGCATCCCACTAGAACCATGAGCTAAAATCATCTCCCATGATTTACTAAAATTTAGACTAAATAAAATAAAAATAAAAAAAATGCACATTCTTTTTTAAAAGCCTAAAATACTAGGGAATAAATTAACCCTGAATCTTTCTTAAAAGAATAGTACATGTTAATATCTTTAAAGAAAAAGGTTAGTTAAAATTTATAAATTTCTTTTATGAACTCTTTCAAATGCTCTTTTAGATGAATAGGACATGTTAATATCTTTGAAGAAAAAGTTAAATAATATTTTTAACTTTTACTCTATTTAAGGGAATATTTATAGGAAGATAGCTCTTTTAGTTATCATATTTATTTTTAGAAAAATGTGATTGTTATTTAATGTGGTTAGGTTTGGAATTTTTCAATATATTTGATTTAAAATATTGTCAATAAAATTATAATTTCTTTTACTATCTTTTAAGCCTATTGGTGTCTCATGAAATCTACACTACATAATCTCAAAGCCCTGACGATTCAAGGTACATAAAATGTTCTCCGTTCTCATGTCGTTTTCTATAGACTAAAGGTGTAGAAACTATTATACAATTCAAGAAAAAAACACCGCATCTAATCATTCCACTGCTCTTGCTCTTTAGGCCTTGAAGACAAATGGCATATAACATATAACCTCATCATCCCCTACCAACAATTGTATTTTGCATAACCAAACTCCTAAGTTTGTAATTTCAATGTCTCATAAAATAGTTCCATCTTCAAAGAAGTTTCGTTTGTCCATATTCAAATCTTCTTCGCACTTCGACACTTTAAACTTTCTTCCGAGTATATATTGCTATCGGTGTAACCATTGCACCTTGAATGGGGTGCAAGTGCTAGTTATAAAATCATATTAAAGAAAAACTAAAATGAAGTCACTCCCTAAAGTTTAGGTAGACAAAACTTTACAATGTCATTAAACAATTTCAAAAAATAATAAATAAATAAAATAGTCAACTCAATTTGCACGAGAAAGGCAATTAATTAAATATGCATAAATTAGTTGTGATGGAGTCATTTAAGGTAACCATAGCCTCATGTGTACAACTCTTAGCTAAACAGTAAATAAAAATTAGTAGCCGTTGAAAATTATTAATACAAGATAATCCATGAGTCCATTGGCCATGCTTTGTCACTATCACCATAAAATCAATGTTTTCATTTTTCAATATTTTAGGGTTGTGGGAGTCATATTCATATCATTATGACATCACACACTTATCTATATTGCAACTATTTTCATTGTAAATCTTAAAAAAGAACAATTGAAATCAATGCATAGACTTTGTTCTCCTATATGATTATGATTGAATGGACAAACATATTCAAACTTAAATTCTCAAATTTTCATTATAAATAAATGTTTCTAGAATTGCATTTTTGGATCATGTAAACTAGTAATCACACCTTGGTGTATAATGGGTATGTCGAATAAACTTTTGACAAGTTCAAAATTGTATGGGTAGAGTATAGTATTCAAATTAAAGAATAGTAGATTTTGCATTCAGATTTTCATGGAGTTGTCAAAAAAGAAAATAGAAATAATTGATTGTTTTATATAGGAAGATGAACTAGAGGTGAGTTGACCAAAAAATAATAGTAATATATTAAATAAAAATTGTATTATTCGATTAAAATTGAAAAAAATGTCGTAAATAGAATAATATGAAAATGTGTTTTTTTCCTTTCAGCATAAGTCAAATTTGTAAACTATGGAAAATTGGACTTTTTTTGTAGAAGTTGAGCTTGTTCAAAAAAATATAAGATAATGAAACACATAATCAATAATATAGTTTTTGTTAGATTCTTAATTGTGTAAAAGATCTATAACTCCATAAAATACATATGAAACAAGGGCCACGTAGTGGTGAGTACTTGCATCAATAACTATTGAGTAACAATAGCATAGCATTAGTGTTGAGTCTCTGAGGTGGCATATATGTGGCATGTTTTGGCATGTTCTGAAAGATAGTTGTAGTAGTAGAATATGATTAAGCGAGAATATGGTAGTTGCCTTTGTGACCTGCTTTGTGGTTTGTGCCTTCTTGTTGTTTTGTTTGTGGTTTTGTATTTTTGTCAGGGTTTCAAGGTTTGTTGTGATGACATGTTAGCCTTGTCACATGTGAAGTTCATGTTTTATTTTTTGGATCAAAGTTTGGGTTATCGAGGTTTTGTTTGTTGGTGTGTGCTTTGTGAAATGTCTTGCTCCCGATACTGGTTGTCGACAATATCTTGTCATGTCATTTTTAGGGCATTCAAGAGAATTCAATTGCATTTGTGGGCATTTATTAGACTTTAATGTGTTGATTAAGTGGGTTGCATTTGTATAGTTTTAATTATCATTTGAAGGTTGCAAAATTATAGTTCCTTGTGTGCTCTACAAATTTGGCTCAAAGGCTTTCTTTTGAACAAACTCAACTCTACCTAGCTCCTAGTGATTTGTTTGGTTTGTTTTGGGACCATTGGCATGTTTTTGAGCACTTTTCTTGTGGGTGTTTTTGTTCTCATTTATTTCCTACTAGTAATTTATGAGGAAGGTTGGAGATAGGTTTAAAGTTAATTTTTTGGTTTTTTTTTTGTGTGTTTTTGTTGAACTATTTGTGGACTCTTTTTTGGCAATAATAATTGTGTATTTACCTTAAGGATCAGGGTTTGATAAGAGTAGGAAATATAGGACATCGTGGAGCTTCGACGGTTGAGAATGAAAGTCAATATTAATGTTCTTGTTTAATTAGATAGAGTAACTAAGTTTTCTAGAAGCAGACAAGATAGTAGTAAGATAGCTATGCTTGAAGAGTAGAGGGTGATATTATTTTGGTTTTTAATTGATTTAGTCTAGCTTGTAATGGATAATATTTGAGCTTGTAGAAATAATGAAAGGAGAAGCTACAAAGATGAAGTATCAATATAGAGCTTATTATCTTATATCCAAGATGTTCTTATTGCACTTGGACATTAGAGATAAAAACTTAGGAGATATGGATATGAACAAGTTATGCATGAGAGTTCAAAATGGAGCATATAGATCAATCATGGCTACCTCTTTGACAAAATTAGGATTGGTGGAGTCAATTACAATTCCAATCTCAGTGCAATGTCCTAAATTAGTGTTGAAATGTGCTCAATTCTATTATCATAAGCATAGGAAGACATATTTTTCATGTGGAGAAATGACATTAGATATTAGTGCAAAGATTATTCAAAGGGTGTTTGAGATCCTTGCATGCCCAAAATATGAAGCAATTAAAATGAAGAAGGGATTGACATATTTTGAGAAGCATATTATAAGTTGTCTCAAGTTAATCAACAATGAAATGTTGCTTAACCCTAGGAAGGTGGCACTTAATATGGTAATGGTACAACACAAAAGTGAATTACAAGAGGATGCAAAGGACTATATCATAGTTCTCAATAGGGTCTATAATTACCCACATGCCATATACTTTTAGCCATGGATGTGCTACTACATCTTGACAATAGTATCAGATATGAAATTTGATTGGGCCAATATCATCAACTACAAATTGCATGCACAACTACAAGAAGTTTTGAAAAGTAGAAAATTATACATGACCTCTTACTTGATGTATTTGCTTGCTTATCAAGCAACATTTCCTAGTTTGACAAGGATAGGGTATTTGAAACTAGGGGAAACAAAATTTTATGCTACATTACCCATAGTTGGGGTCGAATGCAAGTAATAGAAATTATTGTGCTTTCCTCTATGCCATAATAAAAGGATTAGAAAATGACTTTTCCAAGATAATCCCAATAGAGACAATGACAAAGTTAAAGAACTAGGGTAATTGGTATATCCAATTAAAAAAAAATCTTATATTAGGGTGGTAGGGTTCCACAAAGCTCCTCTGAAGCTACCAATATACTCTTTTGATAGAATAATTCTAATGGAAGTATGTAGGAAAGTGATAGGGATCCATAAAATGATTATTGGGAAACACTAGTTAGTATACTCTTTCCCTACTAAAGTTGGTGTATACTCATATTCTAACATGAAAAATGAAATGACTACAAAAACATGGTTGAGCTTGTATAGAATATACATATACAATGATCCCATAACTAAATTTATTCCAATTGGAAAAATCAATAACGTGATTAGTTCATTTTACAAAACATGAACCTGGTCTTGAGGATCAATTGTGTAATTGTGAAGATGAATATAAAGTAATAACGAACAAATTGTGTAGATTCATAGGAGAAATGATAAGAGATTGCAATGTGGAAAAGGTGCTAAAATAATTAAAATATGATGGGGAAGTTTTGGATTTGATTTACAATAGCCAAGGGATATTTAACCAAGTAATTTACAACATGGACTATTCAGTTGTAAGGGATACACATATGGAAGAGAGAGAAAGTAGAGATATAGTTTGTTCGAAGAGATGGTAAAAATCCTTGTTCCCAATGATGGAGTTATGATGACATAAATCTCAGCCAGAAAAAAAGAAGAAGGATAAATTCATGTTGACTGGTCTTGCTACAATGGAAAAATCATCATGCTAAAAAATGGTGTCTAAAAGAAAAAGTGGGAAATAAAGTATAACCATTTAAATAAGTGAAGAGGAGAGTAAAGAATAAATTCATCTTGAAGGAAAGAAGATAATTCAAAGGTCTTCTCAACTCAAGGTGCATCATTTTTTATACAACCCATTCTAGAGTCTAGTTTAGCTAGTCATTCTTTTTCTTTTCTTCTACACATGATTATCTACTTCAATCACTATCATATGCATCTCCTACTCATATCTCTCTCTTGATATCTCCAGTTCTCCCATTGCTACTAAGTTTACATCACCTTAAATTGTTTCTCATCCTATTTCAAGTGTAGATAACATTCATAATTGTGCAATGCTTGAGGAAGAGGAGACCTAAGTTAAAGAAGATGTGGTTTTGAATAAAGATCTGTATGAAGGAGAAATTGCAATACAAGATGCAAAGTGAGAAACAAAAAATGTTGAGATAGAACATGAAGATTATGAATTGTTACATGACACAAAATTCATGTGTTCCCTTGACCATGAGGTGAATTTGAGGCTACCAACTTGGTTAAGCTATACTATTCAAAAGAGGAAATTTATATATGTGGAACAACAAAAAACATATTTTTCTATTCTTCCTTAGGCTTTCCAAACACTGAAAATAAGGAAGAAGAGATCAAGAAGGTTTTCCAACATCATAATAGATGAACAACGAAACAAGATAGAAAAAACTACTATCCCAAGGGTGGATAATCTTGAATCTGAGATGTTAGTCGAGATTACCATTTGCAAGTTAATTTGGGAACTCAAACCAGGGAAGAGGAAAGGCAATTATTTAAAAAATCTATGTCGGTTATGCTAGAGACAATGCAAAAAGATGAAAACACCAAGAAAGAGCTGAAATGTCAAGTCTCACACTTATTGGGTTATGTGAATGAACTAATCGGTCCTATTGATTAAGTTTTCAAGCTAGTCAATTCCTAGAGGAAACATTAAATAACGATGCACAATGCAGAGATCTTGAAGATCTAGTTTCTATTGTTAGGAATATGGAAACTAAGATTGGAAAATTGAATGATTTTTTTTTGAGATTATGTGCTCATTGTAGTTCAAGCACATGATCGAATATAAATTTTGCACTAGTTGCACATGATATATTATGTCAAGAGAGGGATATGTTGAAATTTGAGGTTAACATGTTAAAAAAAGAGCTTAAAAGAAGCAAAGAGGCTAAAAAATGGAAAAGGGTAATGGAGAGAAAAAAATTGTTGATTTGATGATAGAAAATGTTGTGGTATAAGCTATCTTGCATCGTTGACAATGTTGAGGAAGTCTAGGAGAGATACAAAACTTTGAGAGATGAATTTATAAATCATATTACATGTAACAACCATTGTTCTACCCATTGGTTTTACTATGTTTAACCCACATGTGAACAATTTGTGATACTAACATTTAGGCAACAAAACTTTTCTTTTCTAATTGAATAACAAGATGCACATTTGAAACAATCTCATTTCAAAATTTTCCATTGCATTACAAAGAAACATTACAAAATTCCAAGTAATGAATCCATATTACATAATTTCATGATAACATTTTCCCTTTACAATTTTTCAACAAGAATAGAGATACATGATTATATAAACAACTTCCAAAAGCTTAATGAAATAGAAAAAAAATGTTCCAGATGTCCTTGTTGGCATACATCCACAAATCTTGGCCACCAATTGTATGAGGGAGAGAATCACTCAAGTACTTTTCCACCAACCACAAACTTACTGCGATCCACCACACATCTACCTAACTGGTAAGATGGCCTTACGCTTCGAGGAAGAGATTGTTTTGTTAACCTCATAAAACTGGCCTTCTTGAGCATAGTGTTGTGTCCTACATATCTAGAGCTACCATACACTGGCTACAACCTACATGTATGACTTCCCTGCCTAGTATGCAATCATGGATCATGGTGAACTGATAGTGTAAACAATGGCTACTTAAACTACTTTGTTCAAAGAAATAATCACCTAGTACTTCAAGTGGAGTTTGTATGTTCACCCACCCTAAGCTCAATTTGGTATTTAACCATTCACAATCATAACATACATTCAATCAAAAATGTGATGACATAACAAAATAAATATCTAGGTTACTCAATCAATGCTTTGAGGTAAAACATATTTATTTATCTCTCGCTCATCTAGCTTGAATTGTTTGCACATATAGTAGACTGTGTTTGGGGTACCCCACAGTCCCCCTTGTCCTCTTCTGACCATATTCTTGCCACAACACATGTGTCATCTTAGGGGGTCTCTCATGTGTTCTCCATTGTTGTGGATCATGTGATTCCTAGTCGGCCTACTACCAAAGTTCTTGTTATTCCTTTAACTCCAACTTCAAAGGGATGGAAGGACATGTTGACTAACACAAGCTCAGTTGCTAAGTGTTCCTTTCCTTTCCCCAAGGTGGATCTCTCTATATTAAGAACCGAATTCTCTATCCTTGAAGCTATTAGAAATAGGATTATGTCTTCCATGAAGAAAGTAGTGGTCGACAAGTTCTTCTCCTTATGGCCCTCTATGGATATGGTTAGGAGATGGGCTTCTACGAAATGGAATTTGAAGGGTAGTGTGTGTCAATGCCATGGTTGGTGGACTATTCCTATTCAATTTCATGACTGAGGAGGACTTAATTTCTATGATCTCTTTGGGTCCCTCAGTCTATGGAAAGCATGGATTATCTTTGTGCTGCTAGAAACTGGGGTTCGAGTCTAATGTCAATCTCAACAAGTTGGCTCTTGTGTGAGTGAATCTTCTAGGACTTCCCTTGGAATACTAGGATGACTCGATTTTTAAAAGCATTGGTGACTCTTTAGACCAGTTCATCACCTCAAGCTCTATCACTAGATCCATGTTCAAGTTAGTATTTTCTTGCTTATATGTCAACATTGAGATAAATAAGACCTTACCTAACTCTATGAATCTATGTTCCATATTTGGATCTTGGACTCAACAAGGCTGCTATGAGAATGTAGTGATTTATTTCCAAAAATGTGCTAAACTGGCCCACCTTATTACAAACTACAAGTCCATAGTTAGACACAACCCCATCCCTAGTGAACCTTCGAAGGAGGTCCCCACTAACTACTACCCATTTGAATATGATATCGTTAAGATCATTGAGTCACCGAATAAGGTTGGGCTTGCTAACCTTGTGACCTTGACAAATTTTCCTAACAATTTGGTCTCGATTGACTCTTCTTTTGAGCTCAACGGTTCCTCTCCCAACAATGTTCTAGTGTGTAAGTCCTTGCTACTTGACCCTATATTTTTGTTGGGACTTGGGTTACTATAGATAATCATCTTTCCCTTAAGACTTTGGAAGTCAAGGAAAGCGAGATTCATGATGAAATAGTGAAGAAGGAAATGCCAAGTCCTAGACATACTAAGACGGTCATGGTGCCTCAGGCTCAAACTATGGAAGAAGAGTTCTGGTCAACTCCTAAGAAGAAGGGTAAATAGAAGAAAGAAGATGTGGGAGGTGAATCCAAATCTAGTAGACCCTATCAGAGGTAGACCAAGAATAAAAAGACAACAAAACAAATTTTGATAGGTAACTAGAGGACATTGGAAATATCCTCAAAGAAAGCTTCAAAATGAAAGTCCTTTCATGGAATGTGAGAGGGTTAAATAGACCCCACAAGTAGTTGGACCTAAAGAATTATGTGCTAGAACAAAATATTGATGTTTTTCTTTTACAAGAAACCAAGATGAAGAAAACTAATTTTGAACCCATATCTTGGTATATTTGGTTGAACACTTGCTTTTCTTGTAGTGATGCGAATGGCACTTCAGGAAAACTATCTATGATGTGGAGTCCCATTATGATATCATGTTCTAAATGATTCCAATGTAGGAATAGTGTGGGTTTCAAGTTATCCAATGTTGGGGGTTCTTGGTTTTTGATTAACATTTATGCCCCCAATATTAGGAATGTGAGAAAAACCCTTTGGAAAGAATTATCTAATTAGATTTTCGCTAATAGGGGAGCCCATTGGTTGGTGTTTTGTGATTTTAACTCACCCCTATAACCCTTGGAGAATTGTGGAGGTTTGATTGATTACTCAGACAACATGTCTGATTTGGATGACTTCTTAAATTGTACCAGACTGGTGGATGTTGAATTACAAGGCCATTGTTATACTTGGTCCAATGGATGCCTTGGGGCTGGTATGATCCAAGTCCATCTTGATAGATTTATTTTTTCTCCCAATTGGACTGCCTTACTTAATGCTAATTTGTTGGCTTTTCCCCAAACTACCTCAAACCACAAACCTATGTTGTTGATCCTTGTTGATCCTAAATGAACACACTATTGTGGATCTTTTCCCTTTTAGTTTATAGATTATGTGGAAGTCTCATCCAAATTTTAGGAATAAGATTGCTACTTGGTGGAATGTCCTGGTGCATGGTTCCCCTATGTTCAAGATCTCCCATAGGCTCAAACACATCAAAAATATGGTAAAGGGGTGGAACAAGCGGGTTTTTGGGGATTTATTTCATAAAATAGAATTTTGGATGAAAATCTCTATGTGATACAAAAGAGGATGGAGGAAGGAGATAGTAGTATTCAAATTGTCAATAGGAGAGGGTTGAGTGCATGGAATGGGAAAAAAAGTTGAAGAAAGAAGAAGTATTCTAAAAGAATAAATACAAAATTCAATTGTTGATCGAGGGGGGTCTGAATATGTCTTTCTTCCAGGTTTCGACCTTTAAGCATAGGAAACAAAATCAGATAAAAAAATTGAAACCGAGTCAGGGGATGTTGTTTCTACTTCCGTTCAGATTGGTATTTCGGTTGCTAGTAACTTCCAAAGTGATTTTTCTACTTAGACTGTCGAGGCTCCCAATCCAATGTTGGATTTTCTATTGTTGGAACTCCTTCCTAATCCTATATCTTAGGAGGATAATGATTCTATTATGGGGTTTGTTACTCCTAAGGAAGTCTAGACTGATGTGTTTAGTATGGGTTCTTTTAACGCCCATGGACTTGATGGTTTCCCCTTGAATTTATTCTAGATCTTTTGGGATGTTTTGGGGGAGGACCTTACTCTAGTCCCTGAAATTTATGAACTACAAACCATGGCTGATTTCTACCCCATCAACCTTTGTAACACTATTTATAAGATCTTTTCCAAAATCCTAGTGAACCGCTTGAAACCCCTCCTGGATAAAATTATAAGACCAAGTCAAAAAAACTTTGTTCTAGGTTGCCATATCTTGGATGCAACTATTACCACTCATTAAATTTTGCATTATATGGACATGTGTAACAATGCTAGTATGACATTTAAGCTTGATATTTCTAAAGATTATGATAAAGTCTTGTGGAAATTACTACCCAAAGTCCTTGATAAGTTCGGCTTCAATCAAAGAGTGATCAATATCATATTGGAATGCATAACCATGGTGAAGTATCTTGTTCTATCCAATAGAGTGCCCTATGTTTTCTTTGCAACTAGGTAGCGTATTAGACAAGGGGAACCCCTCTCCCCATAGTTATTCATAATGGTTGTTGATGTTCTGAGTAGGAATGTTTCTTGTATGCTATCAAAGGGCTCCATCAAGGGTGTCAAGCTAGCCACCACTCTTGACCCTACTACCATTCAATAATTTGTGGATGACACTATGTTGTTTGGGAAATCCTTAGTTGTGGAAGAGAAGAAATGGAAAAGCTTCCTCAATCGTAATGTGACTTGTTCAAGTCAGTGCATTAATTACAATTAAAGTATGATCTATTCCGCTAACTGCACTCTTGGTTTGAAGGATCGTGTGACTATTGTTTTGGGTTGTGTGAGTGCCTCACTTCCTTTAGTGTATCTCGATCTCCCTCTCACTATTAAGGAAATCACTCCCAATTTCTAGAATACTATCCTTGAAAGGATTTCAAGGAATCTTGTAGGGTGGAAAGGTTTGATCCCGAGTCATGTTGGTAAAATACAACTCCTTATTGCTTCCCTTCAGGGTATTTTTGTTTATTTCCTCTCTATGTTCAAAATTCCTAATTACATTGTTGAGAAATTTGAAAAGATCGAAAGAGTCTTCCTTTCAATTGGTACTAAGGAAAAGAAGAAGATGTTTCTTGCTAGTTGGGATAAAGTGTGCCTTCCAAAATCTGGGGGGGTTGGGCATTAGGAAATTCTAGTCTACCAACAAAGCCTTGCTTTCCAAGGTGGGGTGGGACCAGTTATGGAATAAAAAGGATTGGTGCAAGATAATGAATGCCAAATACCTAGGAAAGTGTCCCCTAATCAAGTCTATTTCGAATGATCACTCCCGTGGGTCCTTAGCTTGGAATAATATTTGCAAAATGAAGAAGTTGCTTCAATCAAGACAGAGATGGAAACTTGGTAGTGGCAGTTGTATTCACTTCTAGGAAGACCCTTGGCTATTTAACTCTCCACTGGCCATTTCTGAGTTTAAGAACCTGATGGAGCCTACAATTTGATTCTTTGGTAGGAATTTTTGTGATTACCTTCATGGTCCACTAGGTGTCAAGAGATGGAAGGAATTAGGCTTATGTTGTCCTCTTTCCCCTAACTTGGAATTTTTCGATAATTCCTTACAAGCCTTTCTCTCCATATCAAAAATCCTCTTATCTGATGTCGAGGATGATTTCTTTTGGTCTTTGGAAAGAAAGTGCAACCCTTCTATCAGGACGACTTGCAATTTTTTGTCAAACAAGGGCTCTTAGAGCAAGATTTGGAAAAGAGTTTGGAATCGACACTTGATTCCAAAAATAATTTTTTTCTGGTGGATGGCTTGTCACAATATAATTCTAACCCAAGATAACCTAAGAAAAAGGGATTTCTAATCCTAAATAGATGTATTTTATACAAAAATAGTGAAGATTTAGTGGATCACCTATTACTACATTGTCCTTATGTTATTGAGGTTTGGGACCTGGCATTCCAAAAGCTAGATACTCACTAGAACCTAGATAAGGATTTAAAATCCATTTTTGAAGGTTGGATTGGTCCCTTTCAACACCTGCTCCCCTTGGAAATCTAGAGGCAAACTACCCCATCATCTATTGGTGCCTATGGGAAGAAAGGAACAATCAAATCTTCAGAGACATTGAGAGGTGTCCCAAGGAATTTTTTGTCATTAGATTCAAACTTATTTCTGAGAGTATATCCTTGTTCAAGTGGAAACCACTGGACATTGTCCCTGCTGATTTGGAGATCAAAATGGAGAATTATTGGAACATAAAAATTGAGACCAACTCATATGATAATTCTAAGTCCCTAGCTAGGAAAAACACTATATGGAAACCTTCAAATTTGGGTTGGTTTAAACTGAATTTTGATGGTGCAGTTAAGGGGAAACCTAGTATAGCGATCATTGGTGGTGTTATAAGGGACTACAAGGGAAACTTAGTTGTTGTGTTTGTTGGAGGAAATGACACTCATTCTTCTATGATGGTTGAGTCGCGGGCATTTCTCAAGGGAATCGAGATCGTTGTCACTCTAGGTATAAAAAATTTACATATTAAAGGGACTCTAAGACTATGATTGACTTTATTAATCTCGGTTTGTTGCTAGGTTGGAGCATCAAGGATATCTTACTAGACATAAATTTATTAGTTTCAAAATTGGAAAGGAAGTTATTGAATCACACTTATAGGGAGGGAAACTAGGTGGCCAATGGTCTGGCCAACTTGGGTTCCACTTGGAGTCTGTGCAAGTGTTGGAAAAGGCTTGAGGTGCTACCAAAAAATATACAAGGATTAATCCTTGTAGAATATAGGAATTTAACCACTCAATGATGGTTAAAAATTCTATTTATTATAGGTGCAAGTAGAACTACACATCAGGACCTTGGATGACGAGGACTAGGCCCAGGTGAGGTAGATAGATTAAGTAGGTTGTTGAGGTGTTATTTTATTTCATAACTATGTATGGTTGATTCTTTGGCCTTTACAGACTATCTTTCCAAATTTATTGCATATCCTATCAAATCTCCTATAATGTGTGTAATGTGATGTTCATCACTAGTTTATTTAATAATCCCAATTTAAGATATCTTTTGATAAGCATATCTTATGAGATGTACTCACAAATTTCAAATCTTCCCCCCATGGCTAAAAGGCTAGGGGAAATGTGTAACTTCGATGATACCTTTGGAACAATGGGTATTTATTATCTAGATTTAATTATCATGGCTTATTGCCTTAACTTACGGTTCTTAAGAGATGATTATGGCCCTATAAAGCTAGTGTCATTGTGAATGACTACTAAAGTGTGTAAATGTCTAATTGATTTTATTACACCTTACTATCCAAGATGGCAGAGTAATGGTGGTTTAAGAAAGGGTAAATTCATTGGAGGCCAGTCCATTTTTTGGCTAACTTTGTTTGTCTAGGAAATTTCTTGTGTGTTGTGGGTCAAGATGGGTGGTGATAGGGTAAGGACCGAGCTAGATAACTATGAGGAGTTTCACAGGGACCCCATATCTTGGTATATATGTATGGAGGGAGGTTTGGCACTACGATTAGAGAGTCTTGTGGGCCACAATGATAAATTATCAGCCTAGTTTTCTAGTTCATGGAAGGATAACTGGGTCACCATGGGTGGAATTTCATTCAAGGTGGATGGAGAAGTGATTGAGAAGGTGATGCGCCTCTCTTGTGATGGTAAGAAATATGAAAAACACACCAAAATGCAAGACCTAGAGAGTCTCAATGTCTTCTTTAAGGATAATGAGAATTCATTTAAAAAGTAGTCGGGTTTTGACTATGAAGTACTACAAAAACCTTGGGACGAGGTGTGTCTTTCTCTTATGCAATATGTTACTCTAGAAGGTATATACAAGGTGTTTTAAATTTACCATTTTCCACTATTAAATCACCTATGACACAATATGATCCTTAGCTTCCCTTTCTTTCTGTTGACTTCCATGGAAAGTTTCATCAAAGATTCTCATGATACTGCCACTCTCAATCCTAATATTTTTCCTCCGTTTCCATTGCATCAAGGACTAATCCTTAGGCTCTATGAATTCCATTTGGACTTGTGCCCTCCTAAACCAATCTTGACTATGCAAGTGGAGGAATTAGAACCTCCTGACATTGCCCCCAATAGTCCTTACCCTACTACTTTGGTGGGTCCTAAGAGGAAAACCCCCATGCCTGAAAATGAACCCAGTGTTGAGCCCAAGTCTAAACCCCCATCAAAAAAGAAGAAAGGGGAGATCAGGTTGGCCCAGTCCAAGGCTGGGGCTAGGTTATGCGAGCTAAAAAACAAACCCATCAAGAAGGACATCAGACCCACTACTAAGAAGAAGGGGAAAAAGAATCTTTGTGCCAGGTGGACTTGCCAGCCACAGACAACGAAGGAAAAAGTGCTAAGGAAAAATATTCTAAGCTTGAAACCATGGTGGCCTTGAGATTTGATGTGGGGATGAAACAAAATAGTGTGAGGTCCTATAGACTAGAGAAGAGAAAAAAAGGGGCTCTAGTGGATGAAATTTCTAGTGATTCGGAGAAAACTAGCGGGAGAACTAAAGGAAAAAGAGACACTATTGAGGAGATGGAAGAAGATTTCATTGATAACCCTATTCATTTCCCTAACATGAACTAGATTCTTAAGGATGAATCCACTCACTCCTCATATCCCAAGGTTGGTGCGGAAGAGGCAACCTAGAGCAAGAAAGGAAAGGACGAGGACTTCAGCATGCTGCAAGAGCGAGTTATTAAACTTGAATGAAAAATCAATAGTCTAGATTAGTTCACTATTAAAGTGATTCAAAGATCAATCGTCACACTTTTGGATGTCATCAAGGAGGAAGTAGACAAGAATACTATATGTGAAGGTCCCAAATGGATTGGGGATGATGTTTTAAACCTCCTCATCTAGAAATGGGAAAGTGTGGACAATTATTGGTCGAGTTCATGTTGTTTTGGGTTACTGTTGTTAGTGTGCAGCATCTATGTCTTATTATCATTTGTTTTAGTATAACTTTTATGATTTTTTGATGAAATTTGTTTCTTTTTGGCCTTGCAAACTTTTCATGTAAAGGGTACAACACACTATAAATGCTGCTTATATTATCAACAAATATCTAGGTTACTCCCTTTCCCACGGATTATCCTAACCCTAGGAATGACCAAGTTAACCACATGGGTAAGAATAATGTGTCACAACATTAAATGAATCTATTTCAAAAAGTATAGCCACAACATTAAGTGTCTTCATTTCAAAAGTATGATCTCATAAATAAATGAATCCAATTCAAAAGTATGATCTCAACAATAAATGACTTCAATCAAAAGTATAATCTCATCAATAAATGACTCCAATCAAGAGTACAATCAACAATAAAGTGATCATAAACAATATTAAAACCTCTACATTGAGAATGACTCAAATATTCTCATGTTTGCAATGTTCACTACATTTATATATAAGCTAGAGGACATTAGCCTAAGAATATCTTGTGCTTCTGGACCTACAAGTCCTCTTCTCTTGATACATTTTTGGGTTGTCGGTACATGAGTCTTCTTCTAGAACTCCATCAATAGGGATAGGATCTTAATCAAGAATAAGAAATAAAATAACTAGAAAATATGTTTTTCAACCCTATTTTTGAATATTGATATAGCAATTAAGTATACACCCTAAACCTATGGAAAAGACTCCATCCTACTTTCAAGGAAATAGGAGTAATCAATCAAGTATAGACTATCAACATGGTTTGAATAACATCGAAACCTACCAATGATGACATGTCTATCGTTCCATCATTCCCATTGTATTACTAACCTCATTATCCACAAAGGTTTACCAAGCATCATAAGCTAACAATTTTAAGGTAGCACCTCAATGTAATATTAATTCCCATACTTTACAACCTATGAAATATATAATCTATGGAAATTTAATTATTTTAATCTAATATGCTAAAATTATCTTATATAGCCACATAATTTCAACAATTAGAATATATATATATAGTATAAACCAATAATATCTCATAATAAATCACCCAAGGATCATGCAAGATCCTTAAATAAGAATGATTGAAAGAGAAAAAAAGCAAGTTCAATAAAATAGATAATTCATGTTTCCACAAACAATGGCATTCATAGACAAATAACATATCAACATAAAGAGATTAGAGAAATAGAAGTCAGCATGCCTAGAATTATAGCTCCAACTAATATTATTTCTTTCCAGGATCAACCTCCACAATTATGATTGTTACTCCTTCTAAGCTCAACCTTTCTCCAAACTCTATCCTCTTCATAAAGAACTCTCAACAATTAAAAATTCACAAAAAAATCTCTTTCTCACAAAAGCTCTCAAAAATATACTTGCACAGAAAACTACAATAGAATAATGAATGAAGAAATTAGAATGAATTAATGTAAAAAAAGATAGAGGATTTTCTTCTATTTATACTTAAATCAGAGCAACTCAATGCTACAAACCAGCTACAAAATCTACCACCTATTTTTATCATTTTTTCCACCGCTCTAACCAAAAACAAACAATGCATCGACTCAGCCATTTAAAATGAAATTTGGTTGCTTTAACTCTCAATATGCAACACATAAACAATCCAAATTTTTCCATCTTCTTCTAGAATGTATGAGTCTCCCCTATTCAAGTGACACAATAACTCTTTTACTAAGACAAAGCACAAAAAAACACATCTACAGGTTTCCTAATTGTTTATGCAAGTTGACTACCCTCATGAGCTTCAACCATATTTTCTTTGAGAAATTCTACAAGCTTATATTTAATTGATCATGGGAAATAATTCTATTTGCTTCATCCTTCCTTACATGGCGCTGCCTAATTTACACTTCAACATGCTTATGTGTGTGTTTAAACAACATAAACTTTAATATATATTAAAATTCCCCACAATAGTGTTGTTTATGCACCTCAAAAACTTAGAATATTATTCACATTGCATATAGTTTTCACTATAACTTAGGCACTGATTTATTCTTATCTGATATTTGTATTCACTTAAAAAAAAAATTGTAGTTTATGTGCTTCCTTTGACTCTTCTCCCAAGCACTATATTTATTCATTGATTCTTAGTGTTGTGTTGTTGGTTTTAATACTCAGAAAACTTTGTATTCAAATTTTTCATTATCCATATACATAGTGCAACTTCAGTGCTTTATAAACTATATTAATATCATACATTTTTCATTCAAATCCTCCATTATATTTTATGAGCTATTCTTACTCTCTTAAGTGATATACATGTGTTGCATACAATTGTCTCATTGTTGGCTTTTACTCGAGCATTTTAGCAATATAAGGTTCACGCTATATATGCACCCAAGCCACTTTAAAACATTACAAAATACTTCTACATATATGTTGATATAGTATTAGTATGTATATATAATATAACTCCCTTTGTTATATATATATATACACAGGTTTATTAAATCATTATTTGTGAATGACATATTTATAAAAATAATTATAAATACATATATATGTATGTATATACATTTACATGTACATATATATATTATATATAACATTATTTTAACATCCAATATAAACACATATATCTACATATATTCATCAATCGATAAATATATACCAAATGTATATATATACATATATATGTCATAAATGTCCAATCAATATCCTTATGCATATGGTGTATCCAGGAATGAGAATGCGTAAGTATTTATACCTTCCTATACTCACACAAGTATGTGATCACATGCATGAGTTATCGCTTTCACATACACATATACATATATACATTTTATGTATATATATACTTATCGATTACTATATAAATATAAATACATGAAGAATTTACACAAAATACATTGATTTAGTTATGTAATCCAAACTTAAGAATAATCAATAAATCAAGACTAAAAACCAAAACCATTACAAATCATTCCTCAAACTAAGACCAAAGGTTTACTTACTAATTCTCGATCTAACTTGACTCATCTTAACCAACTAGGGTTTGAGTGTGTGATAGCTCAAATAGGCATATTAGGGCTACCGAACAAAGCTTTTCTCTTAAGTGATACTCCCCCTCTCTTACTTGAGGGCTCAATTCCTTCTTGCATCCAACTTAGTGCATCACAAAGGAAGTTAGTCATTCACTTGAAATTCATTTGCATCATAAATAACTTGCATCATCAAAGAATTAAAGTAATAATATTGCAATACATATCCTTCATCACATTTTCCAGTCATGTATTAAAACAATTAGTAATCCCACAATAAACTGTAGCATATCATATTCATATTTTAACATCATATTTACTTATAAAGGTAAAAGTAACTTGGTAACTGAGAAAACAAGGTGTAACATACTCCCCCCTTTGTGAATCACTTTCCTTGATGATTTAAAGTAATAAAACATATAGATAAATTCAAATCAAGTTTTTACTTTCAAATTTCTAAACCATACCAAAAATAGGTAAATTTCATTAATAACAAAATAATATTTCCTTGAAACACTTCCCTCAGCAATCTTGCCTTTACTCGACCTTGCACTAAGTGACTCTGCTAAAGTTTAAAAAGCATTTTCATGCTTCAATTAAACTTTATCTCTTATGAACTATTCCTTATAGTTACATTAACTCATATGTACATCATAGGTACAATAGTGACTGTATCCTATATGACACCTATACCACAGTGATTGGAGAAACACATGCTCATTGGCTTAACACATAATTATCCTTATTGTAACCCAAATAGAAAATGAATTTTAGTGCATTGTGCACTACATAGTGTGTCCCATCCTTCCCTATGGTTTTTACACCATAGGACAACTAAAAAACTGAGACTATCCATCACTAAAGCTAATATTTACCTTAAGAATAATAGTACTGATTTTAATTCAAGATTTGTAATGACAAAGGTTTACTTGATTGTTTCAATCTATTCTCCCATTTATGACAATATTTTTGGTCTAAGACTATCCCTATTTACTAGCTTATCCCAACTTATAGGAATTCAATCCTTCCTTGTGAATAATGTTTCAAATGGGTCATATTCCAATAATAAAAGCATTTTTATAAAGTATTCTACAAATTCTCCAAGATTTGGATTATCCTTTTTTCCTAACTTGATGACTCAAGGTAATAAATCGAGCATATGTTCAATTAAATTTTCAACAAGGTGATCATGGTCTACATATAACATTATCATTACTTATGTGTCCCAATCAAAGATAAACTTCTCAAGAACATTAAGTAGTTGCTTTACACAAATTTTCTATTTTAGGACTGGTATCCTTCAAATCAAATTTTCCAATCATAATTGGTTACCTTGGTGAGTCTGTCCACCATAACATTATGCCAGTTCCATCAACATAGAAAGATCAAAACTATTCTAATGTTCATCCACTTCCTCTCTAGAATTTCATGAGAGTATACAAGTTCTATCAGTGATGACATCCTATCATCACCCTCTAGCATACTAGTCAACTTGCTACATACCTTGTAGCTATTTACTCTGTTTCTTTCCAGATTATAGTGGTTCCACATCAAAGAATTAATTTTGTTATTCCATTGTGTCCTAAATATGACATCGATTTACCTCATTTCATTCCTTAATCTTCCAAAATTAGGTACACAAGTTTTCCCTCATTTCAATAGTCCATTCCAATTTAATAAAACATCTTCCTTGGACCTATACCATATTTGATTCTCAAAATATATTGATTAGGTATTATTTAGGAGTTATAACTCCTTCATTTGAGGGCATCCATATCTTCGATTTCATTTTCTCTTTAATCATTCCCAAATTCGTAGCTCGATTTTCAGCTCAATCTATCTCTTCTAATCAGCATTTATAATGTTATATCATGTTGGGTTGATATTATTGAACGCAAAATATGTCCAAATAATTAATACGTAGATAGTGACCAAGCATGCACATTTCTCAATAACTCAAAATCTTCAGTTCATAAATCTTCAGTTTCCTATTCCTTAGGTGATAATCTTTCCCTTCATGATCAAGCATATTGCCTATCCTTTTTCCAAAGCATCAATGATAATAACAAATTGATCTTTTGAAAAAAATACATATAGAATTATGTTGTAAATATTTTCTCTCATTAGTCAAAATACTTTGACCTTTCCAATATATTTCACTAATAATTCCAATACCTTAACCTTTAACTTCATCAACCTTTTTTTGGTCATTGTGTATGAGACTTTGGTTAAAAATTTATCTCAAACTAAAATACACCATTAAACTTTGTTGAATAGGGTACTTATATGTGTCCATATACTCTCATTTACCCCTTAGTTCTTTCAAGACATTAGATAATCTAAAATTTGAACTCTTAATAATCATCCATTTTCACAAATTGATCAAATTTATTTAGCATTCCTTTTTGTTGGCTTTTGATAGTTGGATGACTATTACTTTCGTTTCTTACCCTCACTAGGTATACTTGCATATACTTTTTTTCCCCAAATTATTCTTCTAATTTTCACTACATAGGCTTCTTCCATATCCAATTTCCCATTGGTACATCTTCAAAATGATCATTTAAGGGACTAAACATAAGTTTATTTTTGTTAACAAGCTAATAAGTTCCATTTGAACTTCAACCAAATTATGCTCTAACTGAAACCTTGTCTAAAGAGTTTGATTTACCTTCCAATCTTTTACCTTGCAATCATATTTCTAAGTAATTTTGTCCCACTTCTTGGTAATTTCATTTTCTCATAACCTTAGACACTCTAAGGTTGTTCAATTTATTTCCCCATTTTCAACTATGAACTCCAAATTGCTCATTCCCATTCTAGTTGGCGGATTCATGTCCACTGTTATTCTTCATAGGTTGCTTATTTTTCTGACCATTATGATCTCTACCCTTTATTCTAGGGTATCAAATTTCACTCTTGATTCTTATTATCATGGCAAGATTTTAAAATTGTACTAAATCAGGTATGTAAATGGTTATCCAACTTCCTAGATACCTCTTTAGTTGATTTTGATTCAAAATGTTTAATTTCTACTTCGATAGAAGTTTCCAATTTATGGTAACAATTAGTTCTTTTTCCAATAAATAATTTGCAGAAATAGACATAAATATATTCGTAGATTCATAGTATCCTTATTTATTTCATAATCATTTTCTCTTTGTAACTATAGGTTGCTATTGGAAGAGTGGACTACTTTGTCTTTATTTCTCACCCTCAGAGTCATTTAAACAATTTTGTAGGGTGGAGGTACTCATGGGTAATTCCTCCATAACCTTCCTACTAAACCCTATTGCATAACTTTTACAATCCAAGGGTGTTTCTCAATGAGTTGTTGATTTAGGAGTTTCAACTTCAGGGATGACTCTTTCCTAGTCCCAAATTTAGATAGGTGTTTAGGAAAATTAACTTCCCTATTGTTTCCATTGTTCTTTTTCATCTTGTCATCCTAGCATAATAATTTTTCAATCATTATCTACTGATAATGTTTATGTTATACTTATTTAATGAGATCATAGCTTCTAGTGTTGAACTTGGCTCTTATACCAAGTGTAACACAGCCATTATTCTACCCATTGATTTTACTATGTTTTAACCACATGTGAACAATTTGTGATACTAACATTTAGGCAATAAAACTTTTCTTTTCTAATTGAATAACAAGATGCACATTTGAAACAATCTCATTTTAAACTTCCCCATTGCATTACAAAGAAATATTACATAAATTCATGATGAAATTTTCCCTAAATACAAATTTTCAATAAAAATAGAGATACATAATTACATACATAGCTTCCAAGAGCTTAATGAAATAGAGATACAAATGGTCAAGCTATCATTGCTGACATACATCCTCAAATATTTTCCACCAACTATACAAGGGAGAGCATCACTCAAGTGCTTCTTTTCCAACCATGAACTTATTGCAAAGATATTGGTTTGGTCACATCTACCTAACTGGTAGGATGTCCCTACCTATTGACTAAGAGATTAGTTTGGTAACCTCATAATACTAGCCATCCTGAGCATAGTGTTGTTTCATACATATCCAAAGCTACCATACATTGGCTAACACCTACATGTATTACTTCTCTGCCTAGTATGCAATCTTGGATCACAATGAATTGACAAGGTAAATAGTGGCTATTTACACTACTTTGGCCAAAGAATTCATCACCTAGTACTTTGAGTGGAGGTCATAAGTTCAACCACCCTAAGCCAGATTTGGTATTTGACCATTCACAATAATAACGTACATTCAGTCAAAAAGATGATGACATAACAAAATAACTATCTAGGTTACTCCCTTTCCCATGGATTATCCTAAGTCCATGAATAACCAAGTTAATCACACACACAATCATAACATCACAACATTAAATGACTCTATTTCAAATAGTATAGTCACAAAATTAAGTGTCTTCATTTCAAAAGTATGTTCTCATGAATAAATGAATCCAATTTAGAAGGTATGATATCAACAATAAATGACTTCAATCAAAATTATAATATCATCAATAAATGACTCAATTCAAGATTATAATCAATAATCAAGTGATCATAAATAATATTAAAACCTCTACATTTAGTATGACTCAAATGTTCTCATGTTTACAATGTTCACTACATTTGTATATAATCTAAAGGAAATTAGCTTAAGAAGACTTTATGATTCAACACCCACAAGTCCTCTTCTCAATATGGCTTTGGGTTTCTGGTACATGTGTCTTCTTCTAGAATTCCATGAATAGGGATAAAATCTTAATCAAAAATAAGAAAATAGCTAATCAGAAAATGCATTTTTCAACCCTTTTGTTGAATATTGATATATTAATTAACTATACACACTAACCCTAGGGAAAATACTCTCCTTCCTACTTTCAAGGAAATGGGAGTAATCGATCAAGTATATACTATCAACAAGGTTTGCATAATAGGACAACTTATCAATGATGACATGTCTATCATTCCATCATTATCATTGTATTACTAACCTCACTATCCACAAAGGTTTACCTAACATCATAAGCTAAAAATTCCAAGATAGCACAAGTCAATGTAATATTAATTCCCATACTTCACAACCTTTGAAGTATATATAATCTATGAAAATTTAGGTATTTTAACAAAATGTGCTAATATTATGTTATATAGCCACACAATTTCAACAATTAGAATATATATGTATATATAGTATCAACCAATAAGATATCATAATAAATCACACAAATATCATACAATCTTCTTAAATAAGAATGATCAAAATATCAAACAAGCAAGTTTAACAAAATAAATAATCCATCTTTCCACAAACAATGGTATTCAAAGACAAATAATATGTCAACATAAAGAGATTAGAGAAATAGAAATCAACATGCCTTGAATTATAGCTCCAACTAATATTATTTATTCCAAGCTCAAACTCCACAATTATTATTTCTACTCCTAAGATAAACCTATCTCCAAACTCTAGCCTCTTAACAAAGAACTCTCTTTCTCACAAAAGCTCTCAAAAATACACTTGCATAGAAAACTACAACAAAATCATGAATGAAGAAATCATAATGAATGAATATAACAAAAGATAGAGGAAATACATATATTTATACTTAAATTTGAGCAACTCAATGATAAAAACCTAAAACATAGAGAAAGGGAGAATTCTATGAAGTCTAACCCCATTTTTTATAGTTAGGGTTTCATTCAAAAGATGAGATCCAAGAATCTTGAAATAACTATCAACCCATGAGGTGAATTAATTCAATATTGAGGGATATTGCAATCTTTCCTTTATACAAGGATGGGGTGGTGAGTTAAATCACAACTTGAGGAGAATGAATTAAACTAGTATGCAAACCCTAATTTTACATCTAACAAATTTAATGCATAAATCTAATAGAAAACACAATAAAATTGTAACTTTTCTAGCAAGAAAAGAAAGACATAATATTGTGCACTTCTCCAAATTCAGCTTTTTTGAATTGCTAATAGAGACTCATTCACCACCAAAGGCGAATGGTTCCTAGTAGGATTGTTTGGGGAGCTCTAAACCTAAAATAAAAGATTGTATATTGTAAGATATGCTGCCCTTAAATACCTAACTAGGACTCATTCACCACTAAAGGTGAATGAGTCCTACTAGGTCCTTCTAGAAACCTCTAAATTTGATCTACAACTTACAAGTTTTCTCTTCTCCTTTGCACTTTGAAATTCTGTTTTTCGTATCCGCATCTTCCTATAACTTTCAAGACAAATTTGGTAGCTTGTTGGTGGATATGGGTTTTCCTTAGTCAAACCCCTTGTTGGTAATTAAACCTTTGATGATGAATGAAAATCTGAAACATGCGAATGTGTGTGCAATCCTAATCTTAAGTGTGTCTAAGACTAAAATCTATGAAAATGTAAAGGAAATTATATCCAATTGTGTTAGAATAGAACCCTAAATGTAACATGAACAATGTAAATGACTCACTAAAGAAGATCTTTAATCCCCTTAATAAGCCATAAATCCGAATATACCTCTTGTAGGATGCAAATAGGATGATTATAGAAGATGGAATCACTTAGGAAACAAGTCCTTAGGCTTGGTTGTATGTCTTGTGCATCTCCCAACACCTATAATCCCTTATGATTATCCATAGGCATCAATCATTGACCTTCACTAATGATTGAATTTGGACATAAAATGAGCTCGAAGACCTTGTAAAGCTACTCCAAGCTTCACTTTTTCTTGCTTCTTGACTATGAATACTTGATCTCATGAAAGGTTTGTAGTGTAGTAAAATGAATACCCTTGCACTTTCACACTTTTTTGGGCCTGCCTTGCTTTATTTATCCCTATTTATGTCTTAATTGGTCTTATTTTACATCCACAAGCCTAATAAATTGTATCTTTTATGATTAATCCTAACAAACATCAAATGATAAATGATAATTTAATAATTTTGTCTGAGCATCTTTGATTTTAGGGTTGGGACTAAGACACCACCTAGGTGTCTTTATCTCCCAAAGGTCTTGGGACCCTACTTTTAAGTGTGCCTTAATGGGCCCCTTTTTGGAGTTTGTGCCCCAAGTTTTTAGGACTTGGGACTAAGACACCACCTAGGGCATCTTAGTCCTCCTTAAAGTTTTTTCAAGATTTAATTTCAAATCTTGGTGGGATTTAGCCTCCTTTAATTAATTATTTCATATGTCAGCTTGCTGTGGTGTAATTTTTGAATATTAAGCATGAATAAGTATAAATACAAGGTTCATTCATCCATTTTCATATCTAAGCATTCATGAGAGTTGTGTGGTTAAAAAATGTGGACTAATTAAATAGTAAACTAACACATTGATAAGACATTATATTAAAGAAATCTAATTAGAAAGCATAAACACAAACTCTAATAGCTTCTTCAAACTCATCCCATCGTCCTCTATCTCCAAGGATTTGATTAAAGGTGCTAGCTCTCAATTGTGTAAGCAATAGCTTGTTGAAATGGCAACTTAGGAGAATGAGATTAATTGAAAATCCATGTGCATGATTAAATGATTTAAGCTATGAAATTGAAATGCTATGATTATTGCTAAATGCTGATATGCTAGAATGCAACTATAGTAACTGCGTATGAAATCTAAGATTTGAGGTGTCTTTTCAACTCATAAGAGGGTTGTATTTATAGATTTTTGAAGGAAAAAATCCAGTTGGCGAGGATCAACGGTTGAGATTAAACCTGTAAAGATGAATGGTGAGAGATCGAGAAGTTTGAGAAAGTTGGAAGGTTGTGAAAAAGATGGAAGATGTTTCCATAATTTAAATAAATAATATTTAATTATGTGTGAGAGATGATAAAAAGCGCTTTAATTAAATATGAAGAGAAGAAAGTTTCTAATTAAATATTATAGAATATTTAATTATTGAGGAAAGAAAGCTTTTAATTGAATATTTTTGGAATATTTTAATTAAGTGGAAAAGAATAAAGAATTAGAAAGAAAGCATTTTAATTAAATATTGGAAATATTTAATTATGGAGAAAAGAAGAATATCATATAAATTTAGAATTTAAATTTGTGATAATTAATATAAATAAATTGTGAAATCTATTTAATTAATTAAGAGGAAGATAGCAATAATTAGATAAACTTATTTATTTATTAAAACTAGAAGAATTGGAAAAATGAATAATATAAATAAATAATTAAATTTATTTATATGTAGATGACTTAAGGATATTAATTAAATAATTCATGTTTAATTAATTAGCAGGTTTAGTTAACCATGACCATTTTTAGATGTGTACATTTTGCCCCTCTTTGAAGTGATGTGTTTTATGCATTGCTTCAAAGAATTTTGCCCTTGAATTTTGAAATTACCGATTACCGATGCTATATGCCCCCTCGAGCCATAGTATAGCACATACGGTAGATAAAGTTGAGCATCCGGTTTAGTGCATAGCGGTGAAACAGTTGCACATAGCGTAGAATGGTGCATAGGTTGCCTGATTTAGTGCATACATAAATGTTTCCCACGTAGGATGCTAGATTGGCGCATAGGGTAAAGTGGTGCATAGGGTGATTGTCTTAGCGCATCTAGTTGATAGAGTAGTGCATAGAAGGTCTATTTTAGTGCATAGAGTAGATAGAGTCGCGCATTGACGGAGTTGTGCATAGCAGCTCTATTTTAGCGCATCCATGGGTTAAAGTTGCGCATACAAGGTTTAATGCATTGATGGCCTGTTTTGGCACATCCATGGATTTTTCCCGAATTTGAATTTTTTGCAGAAAAATTAAGATGTGCTTGATGGTTGTTGCTATATTAGCCAACTGATTTTATGCTTTTGGGTAACATCAAGAATAGATTAGTTTGATTTGAGAAACTTGTCTTCATGCTTGAAGAATATATAAGTCTGATAAATTTGCTTTCCTGTTTGAAAGACAAATAGTAATGATAGATTTGCTTTCCCGATTGAAATTCAAATAGATAGATGTTGAGTCATATGACTATTAAATTTATTTCCATGCGATATGAAAACAAATAGCAGATGAAAATGTTTGATAAATTTCCTTCCATGTGATATGAAAAAAAAAGTAGAATGATAGATGAGATTTGCTTTCATGCGATATGAAAAACAAATAAGTGTTGATTTTGATTGAGTTGATTATCTTTTGATGTACTGATTTGATTAGAGAGTACTTGCTGATTGATTTGTATGATTGCTTGATGATGTTGTAAAGGAGGAATTTAACCTCCTCTAGATCAGAGAGAGATTCCCTCAGACATGGGAGATGATTCCGCGACTGTCACAGGATGATTTAGAGGTTATACACCAGTGCGGGTTGGGTCCATTATTGGGGATCCCACAGTATTGGATCAATAGGGCAGTATTGACCACATTAGCTGAGAGGTGGCACAGTGAGCATAACACCTTTCATATGCCCACTGGAGAGATTATAGTGACTCCAAAGGATGTGTACAGGATCTTGGGTATTCTGGTAGTTGGGGAACTTGTGATCTATGATCACAAGGAGATCGGGGGAACCGATGCACTTAGGCAAGTCTTCTAGGATCCTCATGTCTCTAGATATGAGCTTCCCTGGAAGGAGATGGTGGAGAGATATGCCCCATTTCCTTTGGTTTTAGCAGGTATGATTGGTGGTTTCCTTTGTCCTTATTGCAGTGAAAAGGGACTATCAGTTGGTTGGGGTAGGATCCTAGAGGATATGATTCTCCACCGGACTAGATATGCATGGGGATCATGCATGCTTTCCCATCTGTACCACGATCTTCATCGGGTCATATACATAGATGGGAAGAGTCTCTCATGTGGAGTGACTCTTCTATAGATATTTGCATGGGAGCATTTTGCGATTACGCGTCCCATTGTATGGAGGGATCGTCCCCTTGGGTTCCCATATGTCTATGCATACATAGGGCCGCTTGTCCAGCCAAGGTTGGGAAAGTTGGAGTACTCGTGGCGTGTGTTGGATGATTTGGATACACTCATCTGGAGACCCTATGTAGATTGTGATCCATGGGAGATAGATGATTTAGAGTTGCCATATTGCACCAAGTCAAGGTAATTGATCAGCCGCACCCCATACATTATTGAGTGGTTCTTAGTCATGCAAGTCCTAAGATAGCTTTCGTTAGTATAGATGATGCCACAGGGTGTGGCACATTATTCCAAATGCTGGGAGGATGTACCAGAGTGGGGTCCCATTATGACCATTGAGGTGGCCCAAGCAGAGTACTTGGAGTTGCAACCAGCTCAATGGGCGATGCATCTGGAGGTTACATATGTAGGGATGATCGATGAGAATGCTGCATAATTTTACACACATCCCTCCCTAAGGTTTACTAGTCTAGAGGAGCCTCCTCCATTATTGGGAGGACTGATTATACAGAGAGGGCGAGGGCAGGCACCGGCAGCAGTAGGGCAGCCATAGGGAGAGGCAGGGGTAGGGGCAGAGGATATAGCAACCATGGATGTCGATGAGGAAGGAGAGTAGGGGGATGAATCTGGCAGCCAAGATGACAGTAGTGATGACAGTGGGGATGACAGAGGTGGTGGGGGTGGAGGATAGAGGTATTTCTTTGATGTTCCCTTCAGGACAAGGCCATGGACCTTGAGAGTGGTGGACCAGCTGAGCATGTCAGCTCCATGGATTATTATCAGGGCTCCCTCACAAGGATAGATCGATGCATTGCAAGCAGAGGTTCAGATTCTGTGGAGTCAGTTGGCACAGGCTTAGGGGATGATTAGTCAACTGTAGGAACAGGTTGCACAACCACCACCTCGTGACCCACAAGTAGCTCAGCTTATGGCCGAGGGGGTAGCAAAGAGACTTCTCAGATTAGTTGAGAGTACCTTTATTGGAGAGGTTGTGGCAGAGGGTTTGGAGACTGCTCGGGAGGCCGAGTATTATAGGATGAGGTATTTCAAGGTAGTACCACCTAAGAGGAGGATTGCCTTCACACAGTCGAGTACTCGATCTCAGACCCACTCACGCAGCCATTCCAGGAGTGCCACTAGGAGTGTGGGGCAGCTAGTCAGATGATAGGTTAGAGCTTTTGGGAGTAGAGATCCATCGAGACCCACTACCTCAGGAGACAGTAGCAGTCATGTGACCCAGTCAGATGCCCCTTAGCATTTTTGACACATTCATTGTATTTGATATATCTTGTTGAAACATTTGATATCCTTGTATTCCTGGACATTTGTTTTGATGAGATTTATGAGATGCAGTGGCGATTCTATTATGCATGTGTTATGGATTATTTATGCTCATGTTATGAATGCATGTTTATTTCTATATGCTATGTTGTGTATGATTTTCTTGATGTATGATGATGCAAATGATGATGTAAATGATTTTCTTTCAGTTTATGTATGATAATGCAGGATTTGTTGTGATGAAATGATTCAAATATGATGATGTATGATGCAAATTTTTAAAATGATTTTCTTTCATAATGTATGTAATGGATGCAAGATGTAAGATGTAATGGTGAATGCTTTTAATGATGTGAAAAATGATATGATGAAATGATGAATGGTTTAAATGGATAAATGATATGATTATGAAGATGCAATATTTAATGAATGATATGCACATGACATGGATAATGATGTAATAATATGATGAAATGAAAATGATAACCTAAATGATGATGTGAAATGGATGAGATGGATGCAATCTTATTATGAACGCATATGTATGTGATAAATGATGTGAATGTGAATGAAAAATATAAATGTCTAATGTGATATGAGATGAATTATCAAATAAATGACTTATGCATTTGATATGAATATGATGAACTAATAATGAAATGATTATGCAAAAATGTAATAATGATGATAATACCCTAAATGAGTGTTGGTGAAATGATGTGAATAATGATGAAATGAGATGTAACAAATGTCTAGTCGTACTCAATTGTTGTCTAAAAAGATATCCAAAAAATCTATTAAAACAACCCTCAAAATGCAAATGAATTATGCAATCCTAAAATGCAATAATGAACTATGCAATCCTAAATGTAGTAATGAACTATGCAGTCCTAAATGTAGTAATGAACTATTCTCCTCATTTCCATTTCATGTTGTGTTTGGTTTTCATCATTGAGCCTTTTGATATGTTGAAAGTTAGTACAAGCATCAAAGGGTATGTTAGCACCAATGATGACTGGAGTACTACTTTCATGATGTTTGATGTAGCAAGTTAATACAAGCATCGAGGTATAACTAAACCAAGATGACCTGAGTATTGCTTGCATAAACAGACAAAAGTTAACCATTTTCCTATGCAAATTCTGAAATGTCATCAATGATACATTGTAGAGCATGTCCCATGACAAATTTGCACAATACTAATGATTAGCTTACAGATAGCAAGCAAAAAAAAATCATATTTCTTCCTTGTAATTCTAGTTCAGGTACATCATTGAATCACTCCAAAGACATGATGTCATCAAATATCAAAACAATAATTGCAACTTATTGTTTTAAGTTTATCATTCATTTTATTCAGATTAAGATCATCCAATTTGTTCATTGGTCAAACAGTTATGCAGTCTCATTGTAATTGGACAAGTTTGTTGTTTCCTAATATTTGATGCGAGACACATGTTGCTATTTGCTTAAAAAGCTCCAAGAAGCGAATTGCCCCCTAGTGACCTTGTACTTTGACTCTTGTTAGACACAACTACTGCTAAGGATAATCCTAATTCATCAAGCCATGATGAGGTTCTTGTTGTTTCAAGGAGATGATGCGATGTAAACTGTGATGGCAAGCCATGTGTGTGATGTCGATGAAAAGATGGATAGAATGAATCCCAATAGATGAGAGGACCAAACAAAATCACAAACAATGCATGTTTCCTAGGTTTTCCCTGTTTGTTTTTATTGCACCTTTTCCCGATTTTATGATTTTTTTGCTATTACCAAGATGTCTGTTTGCCAAGTTTTCATCAAGGCAACAATTTTTTTTTTTTGCTAGTTTGATTTTTTTATATTTTTGCTCTTTTTGATTTTTTTGTATTTTTGGTATTTTTGATTTTTTTGTATTTTTTTCAAGACTTTTTATATTTTATTTGATATTTTCTCAGGACATTTTATATTTTTTTTGATATTTTCTCAGGTGTAGAATTTCTTCAGATGAATTTTGTTGGTTGGATCTTCAAACAGGTCCCCTTTTGTTGTTGACAACTGATATGCCCCCGATCCGTATGTTGCGATGATAACGAATGGGCCCAACCAATTAGGTTCAAACTTTCCTTTCTTTTCCCGATCTTGCTGATTACGAGGGTTTTCTTTGAGAACCAAATCACCCACTTGAAAAGTTCATGGTTTAACTCTATGATTGTAGCTATTGGACATAACTTGCTGATATCCTTTCAGGTGATTAACTATAGTTTGATGTCATTTGTAAAGCAATTCTAGCTCTTGCAACTGTGATAGTTTGTAGTCTTCATCATTAATTAGCCCCTTTAATGATACTCGAAGTGAGGGAATCTCGACTTCGAGTGGTAAAATAGCTTCTGCTCCATAGACCAAAGCATAAGGGGTAGCTCATATTGGTGTGTGAATGCTTGTTCTATATACCCATAATGCTGGATTTAATTGGACATGCCAATCACGACCTGCTTCATTTACTATTTTCTTCAAGATCTTTAGAATTGTTTTATTTGAATCTTCATCTTGTCCATTCCCTTGTGGATAGTAAGGCGTAGAGAATCTGTGTTGGATGCGAAATATTTCACATAGTTCATCAAAATCCTGATTTTTAAAGGGTCTTCCATTATCTGTGATAATGGAATTTGGAATACCATATTGATAGATGATATAGTTTAAAATGAATGAAGAGATTTGTTTGCCAGTAACAGTTGTCAAGGGAACAACTTCAATCCATTTAGTGAAATATTAAGTGGTTGTAATGATGAATTTATGTCCATTTGAAGATGATGGGTGTATGCTGCCCACCAGATCCAATCCCCACTTAGCGAAAGGCCATGTTGTGGTGAAAGGTTATAATTCCTGAGTAGGAGCATGCATGAGATTCCCATGAATTTGACATTTTGCATATTTCTTCACAAATATGAATGATTCCTTCTCCATGGTCAGCCAGTAGTACCCTAGTCTCACAAGTTTCTTTTCTAAGGTTAGTCCACTTGAGTGTCTCTCACAAATTCCACCATGTACCTCTTGTAAGGATTTTTACGATTCATCACATTTGAGACATCTAAGGAGGGTACCATCCAAACCACGCTGGTATAAGACGTCAGCAATTAAGGTGTAACGGGATGATTGACGGATGAAATTTCATTTCTGATTCCTAGACAAGTCTAAGGGTAAAATAGTATCCTTTAGGTAAGTGTAAATTTGGCCATACAAGGGAGAATCAAAATTGGTTAGGTGGTAAATGATTTGAGTTTTAGGATTGTCATGGGCAGGAGAAAACAATTGTTCCACCAGGAAATCGTACTGTGTTTGATTTTTTGTCAACTGGAGTAGAGAGGCGATTTTAGCCATAGTGTATGCCGCTTTATTATCAAGACATGGAATCTGTATGAACCTGATATTAACAAAGTATTTCTTGAAATCATCCACCATTCTTTTGTAAGGTATCAACTTGTCATCTTTAGTGTGATATTTGTCATTGATTTGATTTATAACAAGTTGTGAATCACCAAAAACTTGAAGTTCTATGATTTTCTAGTCTACTGCAATTCTTATGCCAATTACCAATGCCTCATACTCAGCTATGTTGTTTGTGCAAGGAAACATTAGCCGATAATATTTTGGAATTGTATGTCCTTGAGGTGTAATAAAAAGAATTCCTGCTCTTGAACCATGTTGAGTGTAAGAACCATCAAAGTAGAGTGCCCATGGTTGTTGGATATCTGCTATGAATACATCGACATCATGAAAATCAACATGTATTGGGTGTTCTACTGGTATTGATGCTTCTGCTAATTGATCTGCAATTACTTGTCCCTTTATAGATTTTCGATCCACATAATGAATATCAAATTCACTTAGGATCATAAACCATTTAGCCAACCTGCTAGTTAAGGTTGCCTTACTTAGAATATATTTGAGTGGGTCAATCTTAGCCACAAGTTTTACTGTATGAGTTAGCATGTAGTGTCATAACTTTTGAGAAGTGAACACCACTACTAAAAAAGCTTTCTCAATGAAGGTGTAATTTAGCTCATGACCTGTCAAGGTTTGACTGATGTAATAAATTGCTCGCTCTTTTCCTGAATTGTCTTCCTGTGCCAATAATTCTCCTAAAGATACTTCCGTGGCAGCAATGTATAATATGAGAGGTGCACCTTGCATTGGTGGAATCAATACTGGTGGATTCATGAGATATTGCTTTATCTAATCAAATGTTGCTTCACATTTGTGCTCCCACTTAAATGGAACATTCTTGTGTAGAAGATGTGTAAATGGTAAACTTTTATCCGCCAGTTGAGTAATGAATCTTCGAATGGATTGTAACCGTCCCTGAAAAGAGCATAGTTGACTATTGTTCTATGGTGGTGGCATATCAAGAATTGATTGTACCTTAGTTGGATCCACTTCAATTCCCTTTTCTGATACAATGTAACCTAATAGCTTTCTAGATTTCACTCCAAAGACACATTTCTTTGGATTAAGTCTCACTTTGAATTGTTCCATTCTTTTGAAAATTTTAGTTAAGATGTCTATGTGTCCTTCCCTGGTGTTAGACTTGAAAAGAAGATCATCAATGTAATCTTCCATGAATGTATGCATCATATCATGAAAAATCATTGTCATTGCTCATTGGTATGTAGCTCCCGCATTCTTCAACCCAAATGGCATTACGTTACCGCAAGGACATGTGAACGTTGTTTTATCTTGATCCTCTAGTGCAATCTTTATCTGGTTGTATCTTGAAAATCTATCCATTAATGAGTACATTGCATGTCCAGCAGTCAAATCAACAATCATATCTATGTTTGGCAAAGGGAAGTCATCTTTAGGACATGCCTTGTTCAAATCCCTAAAATCTGTACAAATTCTGATTCTTTCGTCTGGTTTTGAAACAGTTATGATATTGGAGATCCATTTTGCATAGTCCATAGACTGAATGAATCCAACATCCAAAAGCTTCTTTAATTCCTCTTTAACCAATAACACAACATGTGGATGCATTTTTCTGAGTTTTTGTTTTACAGGTTTTTCCCCCGACATAATAGATAGATGATGCATGATGAGATTTGGATCTAATCCCGGCATATTCGCATAGGACCATGCAAAACTGATTTGATTGTTCTTGAGAAATTATGTGAATCTAGGTATCTCCTCTTTTATTAGAGATGCAACAAGTTGCAAAACTTTGGGTTGTTCTGTAGTACCTATATTGAGTGTTGTCGTTGGTTCGATTAGAATGGAAGACCTTTCTTGATAATGCTTTGGAAGAGTGTCAAGTTTCCCATCCTCTAGTGCCTTTAAAAGGTTCTCACCATTGGATAAGCTTTTTATTTTTCTCTTTTCTTGATCTAATACTACCTTTGCTAGGTTTTCACCATTAGATATTTCTTTTACGTTATTTATTTCATAGTTGAGAAACTTGGCACTTTCCTTTGAGAAACTTTGATCTTGTGATTCCCTGGTGGAACTTGTTTCTGGTTGGGATGATGAAAGAAATTTTATGATGGTTTCATCATTAGGAAAAGTTGGGACATCAATGGGTGTGATTTGTTCCCAATCAATGAGTTCAAGATAGACCAAAGGAAATTGATCATTAGGATGAGTAAGGTCACTAGCCATTAGGGTCATGATGCTATTTTTAACCTCATTATAGGGGAGGTCTAGGATGGTATCCTCTTGTGAATGATTTGTCTCACTTTGAATTGAATCGGTCTCACTATAGTCATGATCGCTTTGTAGGACGTAATCAAGCAGAGGCCTTGAGCTTTCCCCTTGTAAGAATGCGGGTGTGAATTTGTGTATGATGTCCACCCTTTTCTCTAAGATGAAAGTATCATCAGAGAGGTTGTCCCATTCATATTCATTGGAGTTAGTGTCAGAATTGTTTGCTTGAATTCTTAGGATTGTTTGAGCCATCTCCTCCTTAGAAATTCTTGGTACTACTTCTTCCTTTATATCTTCACCATATCCTAACCCAGTCTTATCTTTTGGTGTAGTGTTTTTAGTTGGATAGGTTCAACAATACCCTCTTTCCTTTTACCTATAGGGCAATTTCCTTCATAACCCATTTGTTGCATGATAGCGTAACCTTTTCCATATTGTTTTGTGGGTAACTTGACATGTAGTACTGATTCCTCTTCATCTTTATAGAGCCAATCAAGGATAGCTCTATCTTTCATTTTAGTTTATTTGATAAATATCCTATTAAACTTAGTGATGGGAACTAAAGTTGAGGCTAAAGCTGTTGTAGCCTATTATATGGATGTTGATGGTTGACCATGGGATCTTGGAGATAGGGGTAGATTAGAGAGAGATAAAGAATATTCTCCCACCCCATCATCTTTTAATTTTATCTTGGTGCCAAAATTACTTATCATTTCTCGTGCTTGGTCATTGTATTTGGAGGTAGAGATGGCCAAGGCCTCTCTATTATGAGGGACAAGTGTGTCCTAAGTTGCTCTTAGGTTAGAGCAAGTTTGACTACTAATGTGATCAGTAGGTATTGTTACTTCCTGTCCATCATATGGAAACTTCAAGCATTGATGATAAGTAGATGGAACAGCTTGCATGTCGTGGATCCATGGACGACCCAAGAGTATTTTATAAGCTAGATCCCGATCTAAAACATGACAAAAGGTATTCTTCACAATAGGTCCCACTCTGATTGGTAGCATGATGAGGCCTTTGGAAGTCCTTTCCTCATCATCATATGCCTTGATTGTAATCTTTCTTTGTGGATCTATAGATTTTGCTGAATATCCTAAAGCTAGGACCAATTTCAAAGTAAAAATGTTTAATCCGGCTCCCCCATCTATTAGGACACATCTAATGTGGGCTTTGTGAACCATGACCTCTAAGTAGAGTGATGAATTATGTGGATGGGTTATGGATGAGTCATCTTTTTCAGTAAAGGATAAACATGTGGATGAGGACAAGTGTCCCACCATGGCTTGAAATTTATTGATATCCAGATCAAGGGATACAGTTGTATCAACAAGGGCCTTTTCCAGAATGTCCTTATGTGCAAGTGATAACTTTAAAAGTTCCAAGATAGAAATTTGGGCTGATGTTTTTTGTAGTTGATCAACCAAATTGTATTGACTTGGAGGGGGAATTGCTGCTTTAGATGAGCTTCCTTTGACAATGATTTTGGCTTGTCCCCTTGTCGTAGCATTGACCTCTTGATATTCTTGCTTACCTTTGATTTGGATAGCATTGATTTGTTGATCGTCAGTATAAATATGATTCATAATGACATCATGGACCTAATTAACATTCTTTCCCTTGTCACCAGAAGATTCCCGTTTTTGATAATTGGGGATAGGGTCCTTGAATGCTTGATGGTTGTTATTTGCATTATGTCCTTCAACTATGATGGTATGGTTATCAATCAAATCCTGAATGATATTCTTTAACCCTTGGCAATTTTTTATCTTATGACCTTTACACCTATGATAATCACAAAAGTGTGAGTCATTCCACGATGGTGGTTAAACTCGAGGCTCATAGTCTCTTTGTGGTGGAAATGTAATAGAGTTTTGATTCAATAAATCTTTGAGAATGGATTCCAAAGATCGGCCCAAGGGAGTGAAACTCCGTCGATTCGAAAAATATGAAGATCTGGGCATATTTGAATTTTGATTATTGCCAAAATTATTTCCTTGATTATTAGTAGTATTTCTTTGACTGGAAACATTTCCTTGGGTACTAGAATTTCCAGCATTATTGGTATGTTGAACTCCTGACACATTAAGGATGGTAGGCTTTGTATTCACATTGTTAGCATCTACTACCCCATCATTCACAACATTTTTATTTCGTGTCCAAAATTGTGACTTGTCATTGTTGTTAATGTTGTTGTACAAATTTGAACTCTCTTTATCAATTTTCATAACTCCATGCTTGATCAAAGCACCTTCTATAGTAATCGCATTTTCAATCAATTTTTCAAATGATTGAGGATAGTGAAGGTTTATTCTGTAACTCATTTCTTGATTAAGACTATCGATAAAGATTTCCATCTTTTCTATTTTAGGAACAAGACAAGAGTATCTAGCAAACACCCTTCTCCACCTTTGCAAAAATATAGTGAAATATTCCCCTACTTTTTATTTTACCTTACAAAGATCAAGCATGGTTATCTGGTGTTGGATGTTGTAAGAGTATTGTGATATAAACTTGTTTATCAATTTCTCAAAGGTTTTGATGGGAGGAGTGATCTTTGAAATCCACTCCATGGATTGCCCACCTAGACTTCATGGAAACAATCGCATTAAGTAGGTATCGTCATGAGCAAATTCTAAGCTCATATTACGGAAATCTCTTACATGTTCAATGGGGTCAGTTTTCCCATTATACCTATCAAACTTAGGGATTTCGCAATGTTTTGGAAAAGGGATCATTTGAAGACTCCTATCAAATGGATAAGGACATATGTCATCCAAAACATACTTATTTGTGGTACCACCTTGCATTTCCTTTATTTGCCCTTGTAATTCTTTTATCTATTGAGTAAGGGCACTAAAATCATTAGGAAGAGTTTCAATATTTTCTCTAATCCCTTCTGTGTCAAAATTGGCAAGTAACTTAGCTCCTTGATTAGCTAATGAAAGGAAATATCTTTCCTTGTTTCGTTCTAAAATCCTTTCCATAAGAGTATGGAATAGGGGATCTTTCTCTGCTTATTGGAGTTTTTCTTTTGTTATCTCTTCAGTATTTGAATTATTAAAGTGGGTCTCTTCCCTTTCACTATTATCACCCATTTTGCTTACTGTACTTTCATCTTTTTTCTATGTGTTTTTGAGATCTCGTGACAACAGGCATAAGCTTTACTCAACTTCTACTAACCATGATCAAAATATTGAAATAGTGCAATGTTGATTGATATGAAAGTCAAGATAGAATGAAGATTCTATGACTTAAAAATATTCTTAATCTCTAGTTCATGATTCCTTGATTGAAAGAATGAAAATACTGTTTACGGGAATTAAACCAAAGATCAAAGAATAAAGATGATTTTTCACTTTGTGAGGTTTGATTGTAGCTTTGTAAAAAGATGGGTTTGATGAATGCCTAATGTGCTTGAGTTCTCTATTGCAAAATTTGACTGGGACGAGTAGTGTACGTAATTCTAGGTTGGGGAATATAAGAAAAATGAATACGCTGACTGTGATTGTGCCTTTGAGAAAGGGCTCTTCTTTGAAAGAAGGCTTGTGAGTATAAAGGTTCTATAGCATAATCATCAATGAAACCTCTAATATAGTCGTGATAGCAGTGAATAAAGGTCCTATGTTCAAGCAAGACCTTTCGACTTTGGTATAGAAATTTCTCTTCTTCAATAACTTATTATAACTAAGAGATTTCTTTGGCTTTCTAATCTTTCTTTCTAGAGACTTCTTAGCAAAAGTTGTAGACATCCAAACTCTGAGCATGGAAAAGACTAGACTGAGATGACCGATTTTTGAATTTCAGAAAGTTACCTAGGTTCGGGAAACACATGCGCCAAAATAAAGCATGGATGCGCCAAAATAGACTACCTATGCACCAAAATAGAACACAAATGTGCCGAAACAAAGCATAAATGTGCCGAAACAGAGCATAGATGCGTTGAAACAAAGCACAGATGAGCCAAAACAGAACATAAATGCGCTGAAACAGAGCACAAATGCATTGAAACAAAGCATAAATGCACTGAAACAGAGCACAGATGCGCCTAAACAGAGCACAGATGCACTGAAACAGAGCAGCAATGCACCAAAATAGACTAGGGATGTGCTAATTTATCTATTTAGAATTTTGAGACAGACATGTTTGGACATTTTGATATTTTTGGATGATCTTAATCTGATTTAAATGTGAAAAACACAGCATAGAGAAGTAGACACTTGTTTTGTTAATCCTAAATCTAAACAAAGAGTGTATGTTCTTGAGATTTTCATAGGTTTTTGAACAAGATAAGCACTTCATTCAGACTCACTCTTAATTTTTCAAATAGGTCATCATAGTAATCACAACCCACAACATAAAATCACATCGACTCACATAGCCATGTCACCCCCTAGAGGGCGCCCGTATTTTTGTCTTTTCCAAGTGCGTACTCAAGGTGATGGAAGTGGATACTGAATCCCCTCAGAAAACAATCTGTGGTGACTATATGGTGAGTGTCTTGGGGGTAGATTCTTCCCTCCCCTTGCACCATGATTAAAGTGATGTTTGGATACTAACATGGTTGACTTACTACACTATGGTTCATAGTCAAGGTTTTCGTTTGGCACGGCAATAGATAAACTCCCTCAGGAGACCTCCCAATCTTTAGAACAAATACTTTGGGGATGGTTATCTTTGCACACTGCCATTGAATTGTGGACTTTCCCCGAATTCACTTTTGATTATAGTGGGTTGGAAAACCTAGCTTTGGTTGTTCCCACTTAGGTCGTTCCCATAGGGTGAGTACTTTTTCCCACTACGATAGGCCCTCTAAAGGATCTAATAAAGCCTAAACATTGCATGAAAATGAAAAAGGCAGTCTGGTATTCTAGTCACCCAGTTAAGGGGAGAGCATAGACCTATTGCCACAAACAAAACAAACAATTTTCTTTTTATAGCACCAAATGACAATGATCTAAACTAAGTGAAGATGTTGCTTCACAATAGGCATGGAGTTCATTTTAACTGCAAAAATAATGTGTGGTGACTACCCTAGGATTGATAGATTCTAGATTTTAAGTTTCTATCCTAGGATTGGTTCATTCTCCTTTAAAAATTGAAATGAGAAATTTTATCCGCGAATGGCATCAGAATCAAAAAATTTGTTTACAGACCTCCTATATGCACTAAGAAATTTTTTGTCCGCGGATGGCATCAAAATAAAAAATTTTGTTTACAAACCCCCTGTATGCACCAAAATAGTTACTGAATGCGCTGAAAGAACAATATAGAATGCATTGAAATAGTCCCTGAATGCACCGAAACAGTGTCTGAATGCATCGAAACAGTCTCTGGATGCACCGAAACAGTCTATGGATGCGCCAAAATAGTCTGGGATGCACTGAAATAGTGTTTGTATGCACTGAAAGAAAGATCGTATGCGTCGAAGCGCAACTCAGGTCCGTCACCTGTCAGAAAAATCTACAATAAAAAGATTAAAATGGGGGGATGCCCCACGGTGGGTGCCAAAAATGTGTGGTTAAAAAATGTGGACTAATTAAATAGTAAACTAACACAGCGATAAAACATTATATTAAAGAAATCTAATTAGAAAGCATAAACACAAACTCTAACAACTTCTTCAAACTCATCCCATCGTCCTCTATCTCCAAGAATTTGATTAAAGGTGATGGCTCTCAGTTGTGTAAGCAATAGCTTGTTGAAATGGAAGCTTAGGAGAATGATATTAATTGAAAATTCATGTGAATGATTAAATGATTTAAGTTATGAAATTGAAATGCTATGATTATTGCTAAATGTTGATATGCTAGAATGCAACTATAGTAACTGTGTATGAAATCTAAGATTCACGGTGTCTTTTCAACTCATAAGAGGGTTGTATTTATAGATTTTTGAAGGAAAAAATCTAGTTGGTGAGGATCAATGGTTGAGATTAAACCTGTAAAGATGAACGGTGAGAGATCGAGAAGCTGGAGAAAGTTGGAAGGTTGTGAAAAAGATGGAAGATGTTTCCATAATGTAAATAAATAATATTTAATTATGTGTGAGAGATAATAAAAAGTCCTTTAATTAAATATAAAAATATTTAATTAAATATGAAGAGAAGAAAGTTTCTAATTAAATATTATAGAATATTTAATTATCGAGGAAAGAAAGCTTTTAATTAAATATTTTTGGAATATTTAATTAAGTGGAAAAGAATAAAGAATTAGAAAGAAAGCGTTTTAATTAAATATTAGAAATATTTAACTATGGAGAAAAGAAGAATATCATTTAAATTTAGAATTTAAATTTGTGATAATTAATATAAATAAATTGTGAAATCTATTTACTTAATTAAGAGGAAGATAGCAATAATTAAATAAACTTATTTATTTAATTAAACTAGAAGAATTGGAAAAATGAATAATATAAATAAATAATTAAATTTATTTATATGTAGATGACTTAAGGATATTAATTAAATAATTCATATTTAATTAATTAATAGGTTTAGCTAGCCGTGACCATTTTTAGATGTGTACAAGAGCTAACAAAAATTCAACTATTCATTCCTAAGGAAATTTTATGGGATCAAGAGAAATTCTTCAAGCATTTGGAGCCATCATCAAGATTCAAGCATCATACCAATGATATCATTGCATCATGTTGTTTATTGTGCTAATAATTACGATGTAGGGTTTATGATTCAAGCAATTGTTTCATGGAAGATCTATATCATTTAAGGCGTCAAGAACCACATCTATTGTAGCCATTATAAGCATATTTGCAGAACCTTGTTACAAGGATTTGGTGAGTTGCAACATAGTATTTTTTTCATTCATCATTTCCCTCCATTAGTCCATTCTATTTCAAGCATTAATTACCAACAAGGGGTTTGACCAAGGCAAACCCCATTTAGTAACAATCACTATTTTTCCTTTCTTGCATGTTTGTGTTTGCAGATTTAGGTTGCAAACTTGAAGATCAATTGAAGTACAAAGTTGTAAAGTTGTAAAGTTGCATTGAAAAGTTGTCATATTCATGGAAACTCACCTATAGCCCAGATCTGGAAGTTTCAGGACCTGAGATCTGAGAAGAAGGAATTGTAGACCTTGAGACTCAGAACCACATTCAGAGATTTTATAAATTTTAGACAAGACTAAGTTGCCACCTAGAGCATCTTAGTCCTCTTGAAAGTATTTTGAAGAGATTCTTTGAGATCTAGTTCTGGCATCCAAAGATCCTGCATCTGCATTGAAAAACAACAATGGGACTAAGATAAAAGTAAGGGTGTCTTAGTCCTCCATTACACTTTTTGACAACATTTTTGCATATTTGAAATACTCATCACATTTCCAAAATTCCCAGGTACATATACCCTAACTTTCTATTGCATAATTTCACCATTCACATCCTTCATTTATCTTGTATTACTAGGTTTTTTGAGTTGAATGTTAAATTGTCTTTTCCAAGATTTTGCTTGGCGGTGAACCCTTCAAAGAATAAAAGAACCCCTCCTAGGTCCTTCCCAATTGAGAATTGACTCAACCTTTGGGTTGATATTCAATCCAATTTTGGGATGCTAGGACATTCTTAAATGACCATAGGGGAAAGGTGGTGTTCTAGGACCTAGGTTATAAATGTCTTGGTATGGAGCTTGATCAGTCTCCAAGTGGGAGATTGTTGGAATGTGGAAACTAATCATGCTATACTGTACACTCTTCATGTATCCTTGTCGGGGTCTAGGACTGGGCCGAGCCCTGAGGGCGTTTGAGGGTAGAAGCCCCCGAAAAGCAAGGGTTTGGGGGTGGTAGCCCCCAAGAAATAAAAATTCACCTTTTTTTGTTTCGTCACCGAAAAGGAAAGAAGTTGACTTTGTAAACCCTAATTTTTGGAAGCTTCTAAAATCTTGTTATAAGCAGTTGGGAAGGAGAGCTGAAGCATGGAATTATTAGCGATATTGTAATATGTATTTCACTAGATAATAAAATCATTGGATGGCTGCGGTTTTATGGATGTAGCCTAGATTGGGTGAACCACATTAAATTCTCTGTGTTGTCTTGCTTCTACTATAATTTCCTATGTGTTTTATTTCTCTGGTTTATTGATCAAATCTGCATTTAACTTTTAGATATCTGCCTTCTAACCCTAACAAGTGGTATCAGATTGGGTTGTGTTTGATTATCATTTGCAGGAAGGTCTCATGATTGAGTGGGAGTCTCACAGTTAAGTGGGAGCAATGGTAGATGAGGGTAAGTTGAAGGTTGAGAATTTCAATAGGAAGAACTATTAGTTATGGGAGATGCAAATGTAGGAATACCTCTATTAGAAGGATTTATAGTGGCCATTGGAAGGGAAAACCAAGAAACCCTCAGCAATGTCGGATGAGGACTGGGATATTTTGGATAGAAAGGCACTTGGCAGTATTCATCTATGACTGGCACAATTAGTGGCGTTCAATATTACAACAGAAAAGACAACTCAAGAGTTGATGGAAACCATAGCGAAGTTATATAAAAAGCCTTCCTCTTCGAATAAGGTATTTCTTAAGAAGCATTTATTTAATATGAAAATGGTAGAAGGTGGGTTAGTTGTTGATCATTTAAATGAGTTTAATATGGTTACCAGTCAATTAACTTTTGTAAAAGTAAACTTTGATGAAGAAGTTAGGGCTCTTTTGATTTTGTGTTGTTTGCCTAAAAGTTGGAATAGCTTGGTTATGGGTGTTAGCAATTCTATTTCTAGTTCAAATACATTGAAGTTTGATGATGTTGTTGGTGTTATTTTGAGTGAGGAAATTCATAGGAAAAGCTCAGGTGGAACATCCACATCAGACAGTGTTTTGAATGTAGAAAGTAGGGGCACAACAAAAGAGAGAGGAAACATTTTTGGAAGTCATGGGAAGTCACGAGGAAAATAAAAGGATATAAGGTCCCAATCTAGAGATAAGAGGGATTCCTGGTACTGTGGTAAGTCGGTTCATTTAAAGAAAGATTGTTGTTCTTGAAAAAATAAAGAAGGAGAAAAAAAGGAAGGAAATAAAGAGGTAAATGTGGTAAGTAATAAATCTGATGAGGATGCTTTGATTCTTTCCCTTGAAAATGTTGATGAATCATGGGTGTTAGATTCAGGGGCTTCTTTTCATGCTACACCCCATAGAAATTATTTTCTTGATTATGTCCAAGGGGATTTTGGGCTGGTTTATTTGGGAGATAATGAACCCTTTTAGATTGTTGGAAAGGGAAGAATCAAGATTAATTTTTAGAATGAGAATCATTGGCTACTACATGAGGTAAGGCATGTTCCAATGTTAAAAATAAATTTATTTTTTGTAGGGAAACTAGATGATGAAGGTTGTGTTGTTACATTTACTGATAAAATTTGGAAGGTTACAAAAGGCGCCTTAGTGGTAGTGAAAGGTGTGAAAGTAGGAACATTATATATTTGTACAGTTCATACTGTTCCTTCTACTTTAGGTAGATTGCAAATAAAAATTAATGTTTAGGAACAATTGCTACAGTTCAACAGGCAGAAAAAAGATAGTTGTTATGGATTTTGAATCAACACTATGGCATAATAGACTTGGGTATATGAGTGCAAAAGGTATGAAATTACTTCATTCAAGGAATGTTTTACCAGGTCTAAAATGTGTTAATATGGATTTTTGTGAAATTTGTGTGTATGGAAAATAAAAGAGAGTTAGTTTTCTCAAGGATGGGAAACAAAAGAAAGATGAGAAATTGGAGCTTGTGCATACGAATGTATGGGGACCACTCAAGTATCTTCTCTTGGTGGCTCTCAGTATTATGTTACATTCATTGATGATGCAACTAGGAAGGTATAGATTTATTTCCTTAGTAAAAAAATTGATGCGGAGAAGCTTGGTTGAGAATGAGACATGTAAAAAGCTAAAATATCTCAAATTTGATAATGGTGGTGAGTATTGCAGCAAAGAGTTTGAAGATTATTGTTCCTCTAATGGTATTCATAGGTAGAAAATGGTTCCAAGGACTCCAAAGGAAAATGGAGTGGCTGAGCACATGAATAGAACAATAATGGAGCATGCACAAACTATGAGATTGCATGTTTGCCCGCCTTTAAACATGTGGGAAAAGGCTATAAACACTTTTGTTTATTTAATTAATATAGGTCCCTCTAATCCTTTGGGTTGTGGTATTCCAAAGGAAGCATGGATAGGTAAGAAGGTGAGCTATTATTTTCTCAAAACCTTTGGCTGTGAAGCATTTGCACATGTAGATTCTAAAAATAGAATCAAGCTTGATGCAAAATCAAAGAAATGTATATTTGTTGGATATGGCATTGATGAATTTGGTTATAGCCTTTGGGATTTTGAAAATAAGAAAATTGTGAGAAGTAGGGATGTCATATTCAATCAGAAAGTGTTGTACAAAGATCTATTGCAGTAGCATGAGAATACATAAAAGGATTATGCAATGCTGGATGATATTACAAACAACAATGTTCCAGTGGTTCCTCATGCTCCGCAACAACAACAACAAGAAATACCACAAACTCTAGTGAATGTTAGGCGATCTTCAATGATAAGTAGACCTCCAGAAATATTTTCTCCCTCTTTGTATTCTATTTTATTAACTGATGCTGGTGAACCAAAATGTTATCATGAAGCTATGCAGGTGGATACCAAGGTTCAGTGGGAGCATGGAATGGAAGAAGAAATGGACTCCCTGTTGAAAAATCAGAGTTGGGAATTATGCAAGTTTCCCGTAGGTAAAAATGCTTTACCAAAAAAATGGGTTTATAGGCTGAAAGAGGAGGATGGAGGTAAGCAACAATTTAAAGCTAGATTAGTTGTAAAGGTATTTGCATGGAAAAAGGGTATTGATTTCGATGAAATATTTTCTCTAGTTGTTAAAATGACTTCTATTCGTACTATTTTAAGTATTGTGGCTACTGAATATTTGCATTTAGAATAGCTTGATGTTAAAACTACCTTTCTCCATGGTGATTTGGAAGATGAAATATATATGGAGCAGCCACAAGGATTTGAGGTCAAAGGTAAGGAGAAACTTGTGTGTGGATTGAAGAAAATTTTATATGGCTTGAAGCAAGCACCTTGGTAATGGTATTTTAAATTTGATTGTTTTATGGTTGAGCAAGGCTACAATAGGTGTAATTCAAACCATTGTGTTTATTTTAAGATGTTAGGTGAAGATAGCTACATTATTTTATGTTTATATGTTGATGATATGCTTGTAATGGAGTCTAACATGGATCACATAAAGGAGTTAAAACAATAGTTAGCAAATTCATTTTCTACGAAGGATTTGGGGGCAGTAAAACAAATCCTTGCTATGAAGATTACAACAGATAGAAAAAATAGGAATTTTTTTATCTCATGCTGATTAAGTTGAAAAGGTGTTGCAAAGATTTCATATGGAGAATGCAAAAGCTATTAGGACATCTTTACCCAATCATGTCAAATTGACTAAGGATATGTGTCCAAAGACACAAGAGGAGGAAGGAAAAATGTCCAAGGTACCATATGCTTCAACTATAGGAAGTTTAATGTATGTCATGGTATGCATGAGACCGGATATTGCACATGTTGTAGGAGTTGTTAGCAGGTATTTGATTCATCTTGGAGTTGAGCATTGGAATGCGGTAAAATGGATTCTCAGGTACTTGAGAGGAACATCCAATAAATTTTTATGTTTTGGGGGCTCTAATACTAATTTAAAAGGCTATGTTGACTTAGATTTGGCAGAGGATATAGATACTAGGTGAAGTACCACAGGTTATGTATTTATAGTTGGTGGGACACCAATGAGTTGGATTTATCGGTTGCAAAAGGTGGTTACTTATCCACCACAAAGGTAGAGTATGTGGCTGCAAGAGAGGCAACAAATGAGATGATATAGGTGAAAGTTTTCATGGAAGAGTTGGGAAAAACACAGGCTGAAAATAACTTGCTTACAGATAGCCAGAGTGTTATACATCTTGCAAATAATTTTTCCTTGCACACTAAAACCAAACACATATAACTAAGATATCATTTCATTTGGTCAATCTTGGAGGATAGACAGATAAAACTGGAAAAGATACATACAGATGACAATCCAGTGGATATGTTTACAAAGGCAGTGACAAGGGAGAAGCTGAGCTCCTCTTTAGCTTTGGATGGCCTTCAAGGTTGAATTCAAGTATAACAGAGTAGCAGGGTCCAATGTGCTTATTTCTAGTGGGAGTTGTAAGTGCAGCAGTGTCATCCAGGATCAATCTCTAAGTGGGATATTGTGTTGGTATGGAGCCTGATCAGTCTCCAAGTGGGAGATTGTTGGAATGTGGCAATTGATCATGCTATACTATACACTTTCTAGTATTGTACACTCTTCATGTATCCTCACCAGGGTCTGGAGCTAGGTGAGGGTTTGGGGGCAACAGCCCCCGAAAAGTGGGGGTTTGGGGGTGGCAACCCCCGAGATTTTTTTTTTTCACCTTTTTTCATTTTCTCATCGAAAAGGAAAAAAGCCAACTTTGTAAACCCCAATTTCTAGAAGCTTCTAAAAGCTTGTTATAAGCTGTTGGGATGGAGGGCTGTAGCATGGAATTATTTGCGATATTGTAATATGTTTTACATTGGATAATAAAATCATTGGATGGCTATGGTTTTGTGGATGTAGCCTAGATTGGGTGAACCACATTAAATTCTTTGTGTTGTCTTTTTTCTGCTATAATTTCCTATGTGTTTTAGTTCTCTACTTTATTGATCAAATCTACATTTAACTTGTTAGATATTTGCCTTGTAACCCTAACAATAAAGCATATCCTTTTTTCAGATGGTTGAAGTTCTTTGTCTCTTAACTTGCTTGAAATATTCTTCTAGTTGAAATCATGTAAAATATCCTTGTATTTATACATAATTTGAGAATTAACCCTGAAATTCAAACAATTCAAGTCACCACTAGATCTAGAGATAAAAATTATTAAAATCCCACCAAAATTAAATTCAAAAAGGGGATCCTCATTAAGGGAGGACCCATTCAACACCTAGGGTGAATGGGTCCTGGCACTATTTTTAAGGACCTTTCCTTCAAGGAATGAAAGTACATCAAAAACCCATGTGGGATCTATAAAGAAAGTAGGGTCCTATGAAGGGAGGACCCATTTTCCACCTACGGAAAATGGTTCCTAGCACCAATTTCTAGGACCTCAAATTTTCCCAATTAAATGTTATATAATTTGAATTATGAGTTTCAAGATAGATCTTTAGGAGGTGTCAAAAATAAGGCTTAAATTTGAATTAAATGAGCTAATTAACTCTAATTAACCATAATTAATTAATGATACCCTAGATAAGTGTGAAAGTGTGTTACAACACTTTACAACACCATAAATAGGGTATATTTGAAGTAAATTTTATTTGAAAAGGGTCCCATTAGGCTCCATTGATTAAAGAAACCCTATAAAAGTGTGAAAGTGTGTTACAACACCTTGCAACACTTTAACAACATATAATTTAAGTATATTTAGCTTTGAAAGGGGCCCTAGATTAATGTGAATGTGTGTGACACATTACAACACTAAACCAAGGCAATGCTAAGTTAGTTTTGTATCAATTATTTTCAAATTAAGTGTGGAAAAGGACTACTTTTTATGACACTACATTTAGCCCCCACTTTAGCTACCATGTGATACTATGTGAATATGCAAGATAAATGAAATAAATAGTATGGAAAGGATACTCATATGGATTCACTAGAGAGAATGAAGCCCCCACTATAGCTACTTGAAAACCACAATATAAAGAACCACATCTTGCAACATAGATTCATTAGATTCTCAACAATCCTCTTATCAAACTTCTATGGAGAATTAAATTCGAGGGTAGATGTATGCCCTTGATTTTTCTTTCTTTATGGAAGTTGAATTAGGTGAACATGAAACCACAATGGATCACCTAGGTCATATAATAGGGTATTTACAAGTACCATACCACATAGTGATAGACATTTGATGAGACCAGTAGTAGAATTATGAATCCAATGCAACAAATGATGTCAAAAATGGAGTCTCATAGCTCCATATATGTTGATTTTAATGAACTTCTCTTTTAAATGGATAAGATTTATTTACTAGGGTTTTACTATATACTAATGAAAGTGACTCTTTTCACTATTCATTTGACCTTTACCTTGTTTCCAATTTAAATTGGTGCAAATTGAGTGAGAATTCCAAGCCAAAGAGTCTACAAGCCCCTAAGGTTGGATGAGATTCGTAGTGATGCAGCTTAGGGTGTCCTTTGACACACAATGAGTGCATTATGTTCTACATTTTCATCATTTTCATACTTTTATTTTACTTTTTTATGTAATTAGAGTAATTTTAGGATCTTAGAATAGATCGGCACAAAGCATTCCACTTTGGCACAAAGTGTCCCACTTTGGCGCAAAGTGTCCCAAAATAGCCGAAAGTGTCTAAGAACCCCATCCAAACATGGCCTAGGTGTCCATATTGTCCCAAAGGTGACTTAGAACAACTTAAGTGATACTTATTATTTGATTGAGAACTTATTCCATGTAATTTTCCTTTTAGGTTCCCCTCAAGTCCGACAACACTTAGGAGGGAGGTAGTTTCACTTCCTACATGAGTCAGTGACATGGATTTCAGAGGAGGCTATTCAGTTGCTTCAAGAGGTTGGTTCATTTTGGGTGTACCTCATGCCACCTATGAGGTACCATGATGGCATGCTACTAGCCTTGGTTGAGATATGGGATGCAGGTACTTTCACCCTCCATCTTTCGATTAGGGAGATGATAGTCACCTTAGAGGACATTCATCACATCCTACAGATTCCTATTCCAGGAGAGCATGTGTGATTAGTTAGTGATAGATCATTTTTGCAGATGAGAGATGATATCTAGTATTTTCTAGAGTGGCCTATTCATTGTTTGAGCACCAAATCATGTGTGGAGCTTAAATGGATCCTAAACATGCGGTCACCACTTTTGCGGTAGAATATGATTATGATAGTAGTGTTCACATTAGTGCCACATGGTCGAGGGGTGCACCTAGACAGTGGTCTAGTTAATACTATCAAGGGGATGGAGGAGTAGCAGACTATTTACACCTAGGGTCATAGCATACTTTCCCACTTGTACTATGATTTGAGTCGATTTTCATTCTAAAAGCTTTGTAGCATCGTGCATTCTACGTTGGTACAAATATGGTGTTTTGAGCATATTACCTGTATGAGGTCTATAAGCTTTCCTATCACAATGACCCTAGGCAAGCTGAGGGCCTTCATTTATACCCTCAAACGGCTATCGCAGGAGGGAGATCTATTACATTGGAGGATTAGATTTGACTGGTTTGATGAGGATGACATCTTCTAGAGACCATATCAATGGATACCATAATGAGAAGATCAAAAATATGAGTTGCATAGGATAAAGATGGACCAATTTTTTTTGGGTGGACACAATTATATAGTTAGACCTTTCTATTATGACCATGTGATGAGACAGTTTGGGAACATCTAGGTACCTCCACGTTCTAGAATGACATACCAACGATCAACACAAAGTTCCACCAGTCTCGGGGATAGTCGCCATCTTACTAGTGATGTATATTTCAGTGATTTAGATGACGAGGACTATGATCTGATCCCATTGTTTGAGGCTAATGATGTAGGTACCACTGTGGCCTACGAGGAGTGGTGGATTATAGCTAGGCTAGTACTAGTGTTCCCTCTACACCACCCTGTGGGTTTTTTTGGACCTATTCCAGGTTATGGAGGGGAAAAAGATGATAATCACATAGATGTAGCTACAAATGATGATTATGATACTCTGTCCTATGTCTTTGTAGGTACAGATGAGGAGGAGACATAGTCCATGAGAAAGGATACTATTGAGATCAAGGAGGATTTAGTTGCCTCTGATAGTGTAGAGGTACCACCTATCAAATTGACCAGATCACGTACCACAGTTAGGTCATAGATCCACATGTACGAGCATGGGTAGGCTAGTGGAAGTAGGCCACCTACACCACTAGCATAGAGAGGGGCCACCGTTATATGATTATACTTTGACCAGCAGATTGGAGATCTAGATGATGATTTCATATTATTTCTATACACATGTAGGGTTTATATATATACTTTAAATATATGATTATGATGGTTAGTAATATTCTTATGATTTCTATTTTATAGGATCTACCTGAGACTAGCCTGAGATCTACCAATGAACACTCACAAAATTGATGCCTTAACTACATATTGAGGATGATATACTCAAATAGTACATGCTCCCACCTTTTTTGGGACCACATGTAGACCTCTTCAAGTCTATGGAGAGGTTGGGTGTAGCATACAAGAGGGCCAAGAGCTCAACCAACTAGCTTTAGGAAGATCTCACAATAGTCCTAGCCTCTCGAGTTTCTACTGACAATAGGGTGGAGAGTGACTTGCGAGTAGAGGTCCCGAGGTTGCAGGAGGAGCTCGCAAGGGTATAGGTAGACAATGATTGCATAGATCGAGAGCGGGTTGATGCACTCGTATGGGAGGTAAGAGAATCTGGGTTGGTGGAGGAAATGTGACTAAACTTAAGCTAGTTGCATGCTACTATATCTTGATGATCATGAAGATCACTAGCCCCTAAGGGATCTAGAAATCACAGAGCCTATTAGCTTTTGTACTCAGTGATGCATACGTACCTAAAATTTTGATTATATATATGAGCATTTATGTTTGTTTTTTTATGATCTTGCATTTAATTAAATTCCAATGTAATTTATCAAATATCCTATGTAATAATATATAATAAATGTCTCCATGATTTAATGCTTTATGTGATCTAATTAAACCATTTACAATTTATGTTAGATGCTATATTGTGATTAAATATTCTATGTTAACTTAAATACTCCCATGGTCTAATGATATTAAATTCATATAAGGATTTAAATTAACATAACACATTGGATTTTGAATAGTATGAAAACTAAAGTAATTAAAAAATGTATTTGAATGATTACCCTAGAATCTAAAATGCACACACATTATCATGTATCAAAGAAGAAAGCAATGTGAGATAAAATAGAAAATATCTACCTAAACTAAAAAAATCACTCTAACATACTATTCAAAAGAGAAAGATGTAATACTAATGCAAATGCATGACATTTATAGGTTATTTTAGAGGTCTACCATCCATTTATGTCAATGTGTTAGCTCTAGAACCATAGTTTTCTTTGATAATGTAAGGTCCTAAATAGTTAGGGATGAATTTTCATTTTTCATTTCAGAGGGAATTGACATTTCATTGATTTTTGTATAACACTAAGTTGCCTTGATTAAATTCATGAGGGATGACATTATCATTGTAACCATGTTGCATTCTTTTAGAGTAATCTTGTAGATGTTCAAGAGCATTGATACACTATTCATCAAGCATTTTGAGTTGATGCAATCATTTTTCTTTGTCAGTAGTGTCATCAATGAGCCCTTTAAGAGAAATTCTTGGGGATGGAATTTCTAACACTAAGGGCATTATTGCTTCAACACCATAGACTAGGTTATACATTGTATTTACAATGGATCTTCTAATGCTCATACAATAATCCCATAACATGTAGGTTAATAGTGTATGCCAATATTTTTTTTTTTACTTACTATTTTTGCAAAAAAATGTTTAATAGTCTTGTTAGTTGCTTTTGCTTGTCTGTTTGATTGTCAATAGTATGGTGTTAAAAAATGATGTTGAATATTGAATGTCTCCAAGAATTTATCCACATCATTTCTTTTCAATGAAGTTCCATTGTCTGAAACTAATGTGTAAGGGATACCCAAGCGAGCAATAACATAATCCAATATGAAACGACATATTGCATCAACCGTTATGGAACAAAGAGGGATAGCTTCTACCCATTTCATGAAGTAATCAATTGCAGTAATGATAAATGTATGTCTAGCGGAAGAAGGTGGTGATATCTTCCCAATAAGGTACAAAACCCAAACTAAAAATGGCCAAAGAGGAACTTGAGAATGAAGTTTGAAGGCATGGGAATGAATCAAATTGTTGTGTTCTTGACATTTATGACATTTATTCATGTACTCAAAACAATCTTGTTCCATGTGTCTCCAACAATATCCTATGTAGATTAATATTTGAACTAAGGATCTTCCTCCAAAATGTCCCCCACAAGCACCTGCATGAGCTTGTTCGACTGCTATATGGATTTTGGATTGTTTAATACATCTAAGTAAGAGGACACTAAATGATCTTCTATATAGGACATCTGATAGAATTATGTATTTGGATGCAAGCTTTCACATACGATCTCGATTGTTCTTAGTTGTAGGCTCAAGAAAGTTAGATCATCTTTTAAATAGTTGAATATCATTACATACCATTCACTATAATTATCTATATCGGTTGATAACACCTCTTTTCTCTCATTGTCTATTGATGGTTTGGGGATCATTTGAACTTTAAATTTAAATTCAACAAGAGGATCGTTGGGAGATACAAGGGAAGCAATGCTTGCCATTGCATTTGCATGTCGATTTTCCTTTCATGGGATGTTGCCTACCGTAGATGATTCAAAATTATCTAATAATATCATTGTAAGATCTCTATACTAGACAAGCTTATCATGCTTTGCTTGATATGTGTCATTTATTTGTTTAATAATTAATAGTAAATCCCTAAGTATAGAGATGTGTTTGACTTTTAACGCTAACATGACATGTATACCAGCTATTAAAGCCTCATACTTTGTAGTATTATTTGTACATAGGAAGTTTAGACGAAAAGATAAGGGAATAGGCTTACCTAAAGGAGGGATTAATATAACTCTTGCTCTAGAGCCCATTCTACACTTAGAACCATCGATGTACAATTCCCATGTTTCTTTATCTTTTTGGATAGCCAACATATTCTCATCTGGGAATGATTCTATATTAGGTAATGCTAGGGAAGAAGGAGGGTCAACTAAGTGATTGGTCAAGGATTGTCCTAAAATTTCTTTTTGTAAGAAAAAATTAAGGTCAAACCCGGTTAACAACATAACCCGTTTAGCTAAGCATCCTAATAAGTTCATCTTAGTAAAAAAATGTTTTAAGGGATCAAACTTTATCATGACATGGATTTTGGAGTTTAGAAAATAATGTCTCGGTTTAGTAGTAGCTAACACAAGAGCCAAACATTGTTTCTCTATTGTAAGGTAATGTGTCTCATAATCAATCAAGGTTTGACTAATGTAATAAACATGATGTTATTTACTATTATCATCTTGTTGAGCCAAAAATGTTGCAAGAGTATGTGTCGATGTTGTAGTGTAAAGGATGAATGGCTTGTGTTGCATAGAGGGTTGTAAAAAAGGTGGAGTAACAAGATTATCTTTCAAATGCTCAAAGGCCTATTTACAATCCTCATTCCAATTAAACTAAACATCTTTCTTAAGGAGTTGCATGAATGGTAATGTTCGATCTATTAAGGAAGCTACGAAATGATAGATAACCTGAATCTTACATTGTAACACACGTAATTGAGAGATGTTTCTAGGAGGTGGCATGCTAATAATAGCATCAATTTTATTTGTGTCTACCTCAATGCCCCTATGATATACGATAAAACCTATATTTTTTCAACTATCTATGCCAAAGACACACTTCTTCATATTCAATCTCATGTTGTATCTTCACATTCACTCAAATATCTTATGGAGAACATTTACATGGTATTGTTGAGTTAAAGATTGGCTACCATGTCATCAACATAATCTTCCAAGATCTTATGTATGTAATCATGAAATATCAATTCCATTGCTCATTGATATGTTGCACCTACATTTTTTAATCCAAAAGGAATGACTACCCAACAAAATGTTCCCCAAGTGGTCATGAAAGCTGACTTGTATTGGTCTTCAGGATTGATAATATTTGATTATATTCAGAAAATTCATCCATGAATGAAAATAAGGCATGTCCTATAGTCGATTCCACTATCATGTCAGTATTATGAAGGGGAAAGTCATCTTTTAAAGATGCTTTATTGAAATCTCTGAAGTCCATACACATCCTAATATGATTATCAGGTTTTGCAACAACGGAAATATTTGAGATACATGGAGAATAATCAATAGGGGGTATGTTCATGATCATGATGGGCCAAAAATTGGTGATATATAAGTGATATGATGGCCCATGTGGCTGACGAATTTTTTTTACCCAAAATTAATGAAACGAAAAGGGTTTTTAAAGGAGATTCTTAGCTTTCCACTAATATAAATTATGCTTTACTTTGAATTTAATAAATTATTATTACTCATTTTCTATTTGAATTACGACTAAAGTCCTGATTGATAAGATGATTGAAAAAGATCAATAGATTTCAAAATGTATCACAGTTTTTGAATCTGAAACATGCGTCACATTCTTCACATACTATAGGATTAAAAAAAAAAAAATCATGAAGTTTTCACCAAGTTAAGGTGGTCATACATACAAGCTTTTATATTTTTTAAAAGTTGTAATAAAAAAATCATAATTAATTATTTACTTGGAAAAAATTACAAAAAAATATGCATCACATTGGGACATGAGTCCTCTAATTATATAAAAAATATTATTAAAAAAATATTATCATTTTATTGTGGTTAGGGTGGTCAAATAGACACCTAATTCTTATTTTTTCCCTAAAATTTAAGTACTACTACATTGAAATTTCAAATTTTCACCAAATAGATTTTAAAAATAAAATAAACCTAGTAGTTTAGAAATTACATTCAATTTTCTACAGATTCTATTGTTAAATATTTTTGAAATAATATAGATAAATTATTCAAATTTTTACGTCAAGTTGCCTAACTCTGGTTTTCTAAAATTTTCATCGCCACTTAAGGGCCTATCTTTTCCATGATGATCTTACACATACCCTAGGTCAAATAAATCCAGCATCAAGAAGTTTCTCAATTTCAATTTTAACTAGTAAGGCTATCTTAGGATTCATCTTTTTTATTTTATGTCACATTAGTTTAGCATCTTTCACAAGGACTATGTTATGTGTTACAATCTTAGCATCAATTCCTGACATATCTGAGTAACTCCAAGAAAATATTTTGGGAAATTCATGATGTAAAGTTGCATGATCTTCTTATTCATCATCATCAAGGAACTTCTCTAGTTGAATTACTTTCTCCTTGTTATTGTTATCCATCGGTATATTGATTGTATCTCCCAAAGGATGTGCTTTTGGTTTTGCTATTTTAGGATTATATTCCTCTTTATCCTTGACACTTTCGTTTCTTTCATTTTCTTCATCATCTTATTTAGTACTAACCATAGAACATGTAACCTAATTCTTTGTGAGAGGTGTGAATGATTTATCATAAAATCCTAACATTTTTTTCAAAGTTTCATCATCCTCAAAGTATTCCAGACTCAGAAAAATTTATATCAATCAACTCGGGATGCTTCAAGGTGAGAGTTGGTTTTCTATAGTTACATATGATAGTGTTGATGTTTAGTGAAAGTCATTTTGTTGCTTATGCTATCTTAGAAGGGAAATGTTAAAATAACTTTTTGTTTCTTTTGTGTTAGGCACTATAGGAATACAAACTCCTTGCTATTTCTTCCCACATCCTTTCCCATTATAACCAAGTTGTTTCTTGAGCTCATAACCTCTCCCATCAAGTCTTTCCATTTCTTTTAGGTTTGGTGGAACTTGTTGATAGTCTATCTCATCAAAATTTTCGGTATATCTTGTGTCTTCTTCTAAAGTAGATGAGGTAGATGGTTGTGAGATGCCTTTTAAATTTTGTGTTGAAATTACCTTTGGTTTCTTTTTCTTTTCAATTTCTTTTGTTGTTATCTTATATTCTCCCATGAATATTGGCATGAAATCCAAGGAACCCCAATCATATTTCAACAACTTAGTAAGTTCGTCAATGTCCATTTCATGTTCTTTTTCTTCTTTTGTAACTTCTTGTGATGTACTAGATTATAATGCTTCTAAAGGATATTATCCTTCTCTCTCATCCATCAAGCAACTTTCAGGTTCAAGATCATATTTAGTGTGTAGAATTTGTTGTTATAGACATACTTCATGACACGATGCAAAGTAGAATGCAAACCATTAATTTCATGAATCCAAGGTCTCCCTAAAAGGAGATTGCATGAAAGATCTTCATGCATAACATGGACCGGAGTTTGTAATTTTACTTTCCCAACTCTGATAGGTAATTTGATGACTCTAAGTGGTTTCTTTCCTATGTTGTCAAATCCATGAATAGATAAATAATCATATTTAATAGTTTTTTAACTCATTTTGATCTTTTCCAAAAGGCTCACACTACACACATTCAGGGCCAAACCATTGTCAAAAAGTGTTCATTTAATCATAATTTGATTGATATAGACTATTATGTTGAAAGATTCATATTTTTCTGAATTTCTAAGGGAGGTAACTCACTCTGGTGAAAAACTGTTTCCAAGTTCATTTCATTCATTCCTTGAATTAGTGTGGCTACATCATTTGAACTAGTGGTAGAAGGAACCATAACTTGTTGCATGTCCTCTTGGAGCATGCTATAATAACTAGGTGATACTTGAAGTAGCTCCCATATGGAAATCTTAGTAGGAGTGCTCTTAAGATTTTCAACAAGATTATATTCCTTTCCATTGTTTGTAGTCAAATGAGGAGCACTAGGAAGGATGGGATTAGGCAAGGGTAGTGAAGCAAGAGTTTTTTGTTGATGCCTATTGTTTCTTGTATTGTAGGTATGTGTAACGGTATTATAACTCTTTTGTGGTGAAGTGTCAAGAGAAGTCTTGTTATTTGGTGGTTCAAAGATGAGCATAGGTTTTTTTGCACTTGTGGTTTTTACGAAGGATAAATTATGAGTTGTGGTGTGATGGTATTAACGTCTTTTTGTTTTTGTTTTTATGACAAGCCTTAGTGGATGAACCTTGTGAGATGAAGTCCTTAAGGGCTTCATCTAACATGTCAAATTCATCACTACTAAAAGTCTTGAGGGATAGGTTAACCTTTAAAAGGAAACTTCACATAACTCTACTTTCCTAAGTGTCTCATTTGATGTTTTTGATGTTTTTGTCTTTTGTTTTGTTTTCTAATGAATGCAAAACATCATCTAACTTGTCTATGAATGCAATAATGCAAAATTCTAATGCCACTTTTAACTGAAATATGCAATAATTTCCTTTCCAAATGTTACTAAATATAGTAAATAAACAAGAATTTGAAAGCAAAAGTAATCTATTTCAGACTATTACTTCTCAGATTTTAGAACAAAGACAAAAATGCTTATTAGGAACCAAAAACTACTCATAATTTTTGTTGTCAAAGTTGTACTGGGACTCATTCACCACCAAAGGAAAATGGGTCCTGCTCCAGATATTTGCAGGGATCAAAAAGGGATCTAAAACACCAGAACATACCCATAAATCTTGTTGATCAGGGTGTATAGGGATTCATTCACTACTAAAGGAAAATGGGTCCTATTTTTAGGGTTTTCTGAGTTTGATTTTAGCTTTTCTAAGTTATTTATGTGTATATGCTATCTTAGATCTGTAGCAGTGAATTCTATAATAGATTTTTTAGATATGAGGTATCTAAATGCAACTTTTACTATGATGAAATGATTTAGTTAAGAAAATCTAGAATGCAATTTGAAAATAAATGCTTGAATGATGATGTCAATGTGAACAAGATAAAAAACTAAATCAAATTTAAAGCACCTTTTTATATTTTCAATGAATATAAGTAATCCAAACATGCAATTTTACTCTAAATGCAATGTTAACTAATGCATAATGAAGATACCCTAAATGTAATGCAAACTTCATGAAAGATAGGATCTAGGGTTTGAATACACTCCAAATCAGAAACTAAGATGTTCATAAAGGGGCCAGGTTCACCAAAATGAAACATAGAGAAATAGAGAAGGCTATGAAGTCTAACCCCATTTTTCTAGTTAGGGTTTCATTCAAAAGATGAGATCCAAGAATATTGAAATAACTATCAACCCAAGAGGCGAATTAAGTCAAGATTAAGGGATCTTGCAATATTTTCTTTATGTAAGGACAGGGTGGTGAACTAAATCACAACTTGAGGAGAATGAATTAAACCAATATGCAAACCCTAATTTTAGTTCTAACAGATGTAATGCATAAATATAACACAAGAAAGAATGAAATTGTAACTTTTTCAACAAAACAAGGACATAACACTATGCACTTGGCCAGATCTGACTTTTTTGAATTGTTAACAAGGACTCATTCACCACCAAACATGAATGGGTCCTAGTACGCTTGTTTGGGGAGCTCTGAACTTGAAACAAAATCTTTCATATTATAAGATTCGTTGCCCTTCAATCCCTAACAGGGACTCATTCACCACTAAAGGTGAATGGGTTCTACTAGGTCCTTCTAGAAATCTCTAAATTTGATCTACAACTTCCATGTCTTCTCTTCTCCTTTGCACTTTGAAATTCTTGTTTTTGGATTTGGATCCGCCTATAACCTACAAGAAAAATTTGGTATGTTGTTGGTGGATAGGGGTTTGCCTTATATAAACCCCTTGTTGGTAATTAAATCTTTGATGATGAATGAAAATTTGAAATATGTAAGTGTGTGAAATCCTAATCTTTATTGTGTCTAAGACTAAGATCTATGAAAATGTAAAGGAAATTATATCCAATTATGTTAGAATAGAACCCTAAATGTAACATGAACAATGCAAATGACTAACTAAAGAAGATGTTTAATCCCCTTAATAATCCACAAATCTGAATATACCTCTTGTAGGTTTCAAATAGGATGGTTATAGAAGATGGAATCACTTAGAAAATAAGTCTTTAGGCTTGGATGTATGTCTTGTGCATCTCCCAACATCTAGAATCCCTTATGATTCTCCATAGGCATCTATCATCGACCTTCACAAATTCTTGATCTTGGACATAAAGTGAGCTTGAAGACCTTGCAATGCTGCTCCAAACTTCACTTTTGCTTGCTTCTTGATTATGAATACTTGATATCATGAAAGTTCTTTGTCTCTTAGCTTGCTTGAAATCTTCTTCTAGTTCAAATCATGTAAAATAGCCTTGTATTTATACATAATTTGAGAATTGACCCCAAAATGCAAACAATTCAAGACAAAACTAGATCTTGAGATAAAGATTATTAAAATTCTTCTAGAATAAAATCCAAAAAGGGGGTCCTCATTAATGATGCACCCATTCACCACCTAGGGTGAATGGGTCGTGGCACAAATTTCTAGGACCTTTCCTTCAGGGAATGAAAGTACATCAAAAACCCATGTGGGATCTACAAAGAAAGGAGGGTCCTACAGAGGGAGGACCCATTCACCACCTAGGTCGAATGGGTCCTAGCACCAATTTCTAGGACCTCAATTATTCCCAATTAAATGTTATGTAATTTGAATTATGGGGTTTGAGATAGATCTTCAAGAGGTGTCGCAAATAAGGCTTAAATTTGAATTAAAAGGGATAATTAACTCTATTTAACCAAAATTAATGAATGAGACCCTAGATAGGTGTGAAACTATGTTACAACACTTTATAACACCATAAATAGTGTGTATTTGAAGTGCATTTTATTTGAAAAGGGTCCCATTAGGCTCCATTGATTAAAGCAACCCTAAAAAAGTGTGAAAGTGTGTTACACCACTTTAACAAGGTATAATTTAAGTATATTTAGTTTTGAAAGGGGCCCTAGATTAATGTGAATGTGTGTGCCACGTTACAACACTAAACCAAGGCAATGTTAAGTTAGTTTTGTATCAATTATTTTTAAATTAAGTGTGAAAAAAGACTATTTTTTTTTACACTACAAAACCAACTACAAATTCTTCCACCTTTTCTCTCCTTTTTTCCAGCACTCTAACAACAAACAAACAATGCATCAACTCATCCATTTAAAATGAAATGTGGCTACTTATAAATCTCAATATTCAGCACATAAACAATTCAAATATTTCTAGCTTCTTAGAATGGATAAATCGACCCTACTCAAGTGAAAAAATAACTCTTTTATTGAATCAAAGCACAACAAAACAAAACTATAGGTTTCCTAATTATTTAGGCAAGTCAACTACCCTCATGATCTTCAACCATCTTTTCTTTGACAAAGTTTGCAAGATTATTTTCAGCTGAGTGTGGGAAAGACTTCTATTTGCTTCATCCTTCCTTACATGACAATGCCTACTTTACACCTCAACATGCTTATGCATGGGTTGAAACAAAAACAACTATAATATATATTAAAATGCCTCACAATAGCATTTTAAATGTTCCTCAAAAACTCATAATATTATTCACGTTGCATATAGTGTTCACTATAACTTACGCGTTGAATTATTCATCTCAGATTTGTATTCACTTAAACAAAGCATTGCAATTGATGTGTTACCTTTGACTCTTCTCCCAAGTGCTATATTTATGCACTAATTGTTATTGATATGTTGTTGGTTTTAATACTCAACAAACTTTATATTCAAATGTTTCATTATCCATATATATAGCACAACTTTAGTGCTTTATAAACTGTATTAATATCATACATTTTCATTCAAATCCTTTGTTATATTTGATGCATTATTTTTACTCTCTTAAGCACTTTACATGTGTTGCATACAATTGTCTCATTGTTGGCTCTTACTTGAGCATTTGAATAACATAAGGTTCACGCTACATATATGCACCTAAGCCTTTTTAAAACATTACAAAATACTTTTACATATATGTTGATATATATATATATATATATATTAATATATTATGTATATATAATATAACTTCCATTGTTTTATATATATATATATATATACACATACATTTATTAAATTATTATTTGTGAATCACATATTTATTAAAATAATTATATATATATATATGTTAATATGTATGTATATATGTTTACACGTAAATATATATATTAACATCCAATATAAAAACATATATCTACATATTTATCGATTGGTAAATATATATCAAATATATATATATATATATATACATATATATATATATGTCATATATGTCCAATCGGTATCCTTATGTGTATGATGTATCTATGTATGGGCATGCATAAGTATTTCTACCTATGTATACTCACACATGTATGTCCTCACATGCATGAGTTCTCACTTTCACATACACATATACATATATACATTTTATGTATATATACTTATCTTATCAATTACTATATAAATATAAATACACAAAGAAATTACACCAAATACAAAAATTCAATTAGGTAATCCAAATGTAAGAACAATCAAGAAATCAAGACTAAAAGCTAAAACCATTACAAATCATTCCTTGGACTAAGAATGAAGGTTTACTTACCAATTCCTGGTCTAACTTGACTCATCTTAACCAACTAGGGTGTGAGTGTGTGATAGCTCAAATAGGCATATCAGGGTTACCTAACCAAGCTCTTCTCTTGAGTGATACTCCCCTCTCTTACCTAAGGCCTCAATTCCTTTGCATCCAACTTAGTGCATCACAAAGGAAGTTGGTCGTTCACATGAATTCATTTGCATCATAAATCCTTTGCATCATCAAAGCATTAAATTAATCATATTTCTATACATATCCTTCATTGCATTTTCCATAGTCATGTATTAAAACATTTAGTAATTCCACAATAACGTGTAGCATATCATAGACATCTCTTAACATCATATTTACATATAAAGGTAAAAATAACCTAGAAATTTTGAAACAAGGTGTAACATAATAGTGGGAAAGAGATTGAAGTGTTTCCATGGCAAGTGGTGTGGTCAAATTGTATTCTTGAAATTGTTGTTAGAGTATGCAAATTTAATGTTGATATTCTTCATTTTATTTCATGTATTATTGCAAGGTTTGATTCATTCTGAGAATATTTTGGAATATCATAATAACTTTCGGGAATGTATGGATGAAAAGGGGTTTTTTTTAGGAGTTGCTAGTTTTTAAGATGCCTCCTATTTACACAAGAGAAGGGGAGTTAAAGACATGTTCAATTTGGAGAATTGATTTCACCTAAATACTTCCTTCTATGTTTAGAGAAATTCTAATATTGATGGTGAAATGAACATGGATATGTTGAATTATAGTGTGGAGAAGCTTTCTAATCATGAATATGGGATGCTTTCTTTTTTGAAGATTGTGGAGTAATTGATAGGTGAAGAATAAATCACGCATATGATAAAAATCAATCAATTTATTGTAGGCATGTGAGAATTAGGCAATACAATGTAAATGGTGAAATGTAATGAGGAAATTTTTTATTTGTATTTAAATGAGAGAAATTATCAAAATATCTAGTGCACTTTTCAAAATTAGTAGATGCAACTATTATTATTATCAATAAAATTTATAGTTTACCTTGCAAATCAAGTTATATATGAAAATTAGATATAGGTTATTTTTTGCTAATTACTATTGTGGATATAAAAACAATATATATTTGAAACAAATTTGAGCTTAACTTGACATTAGACTAATGTTAGGTGAAGTTGATGTAGCAATATATTATATACATGTAAATTGATGTTGATATGATAGTTGGAGTTAGAAGTGTGAATTTTTTTCCTACCAAAATCCTTCTAGACTTGGATTTAAGATAATTTGATCCTAAGACATTAACCAAATGGTATTTTTTTGTAGTGTTTTATAATAGACTTGTAGAATTTTGTGCTACAACAAAATAACAAGTGATGAATTTATCTGCACAAGATCTACTTAAATCCATTCCTAGTAGATCTTTAATCCAACAAATACCAAGTCCCCAATTTGAAGTTTCATGTTGGGAAAGATATTTTTCTCATTTTGAGAATATTTTTTCTTTAACATGATTATTTTATAGGTATATTTGGGAATGATTGCCCATAAACTTGTGTTAGCTATCATGTGTCATAAATTCTGAGATTTGTAATTGTATGCAATACATTGGGATACTGGTAGATGTGTAAATATATTGTAGTGATGAGTATAATATTATATATAAATTAAATTAATAAAATCATTTCATATTCAATACCTATGCTAGTGCAATTTCCCATATTCTTGAAAGGATAGTTGACACATTCAAAACTATTTCAAAAAGCTTCAATGGCATACTAGATAGGTAGATCCCTCTTGCTAGGTCTTTATCATAGTCATTGCTTTATTATACTTAGCACACACACATGACAATTTTATTGCATAGGTAAATGTTAATTGGCTTGAATTTCACATGTCAAAGAATGTTTCTATTTTTCACCTTGCAAAAAAATGTCATATATCAATTTATTTGTCTTCATGGCTTTTAATCTTATATTTTTTCATCATAAATCAATAAATAATAATGAAAATATAACTTAATTATTAATTAATAATTTAATTCTAAATTAAATAATATACTACTATCATTCTAATACATTATATATACTTATTCTAAAATATATTATTTCTTGACTAGATTATAATATAATTTTATTTAAATTTAATTTGTCATGTAAGGTGGCCCCAACATTCTACTTTGAAGCTCATGAGCTATAAGGAAGGGAAACAACAAATGTAGATAAATCACATAGGCAGGCATTATTATTATATCACACTAGTTATTTTTTTAGATCTTCATAGTGTTTTGTTTGTATGAAAAAATAAGTAATAATATATTATCACTAATATTAAATATAACTTAAATGATATTAATCATTAATATATTTATAGAATAATATATACTATATTTAATATTAATAATAATTAATAATTATTTATGTAATTAAATTATCATTATTATATAATAATATAGAACATATTTAAACTATTATTTAATATTTATTAAAGCATACAATTAATGGTTCATGGATATTATAAAATATATTTAATAATTATTTTATATTTCTTAAATTATACAATTATAATATATTAATGATTATTTTATATAATAAATTTTATATAACAAAAATCTATACTAGGTAAAAGTACAAACATGTGTCACATTTTCAAAAAGCTGAAAGGTTTCGAGTGAACTGTTTCTAACCGAAAGCATTTTGATCGAGATTGTCTCGGTCGAAACCATGTGGTAGTTTGTTCTCAACCAAAACCCTTCCGACCGAATAGTTGTCAACTAAAACATGCAAATATAAGATTAAAAAAGTGGGTCAAGCCCTATTTTTCACTTCCTGGCTTGTTTAGGTGAAACAACCTTGAGCAAGATGAATTCGAGCGAGCAAGGATTTTAAAGGAATATAAACAATCAACGAGACCGAGTAAAGTTGTGCATTCCTAGTTTTTCATCTTCAACGAGCAACTGCATGTTGATTTTTGCATTGTAGATTTTTGTTGGGTCTGGAAATGCAAGTTGGGAATTCAGTTCATGTCTTTAAAGCTTGGTCAAATATTGTAATAGTTAGGAGCCTTAATGGGTTATATGTATTATTTTTTATTAAATATTGTTATACTTTTTTATCTACTGTTGAATTTTAGTGCACACTACTAAACCTCTAATAACAATATTGGGCATGGTATAGATTGGATGTTGTCTATGAAATCAAATGGTGAAAAATGAGTATATTGTAACTATTTTTATGGCTCCCATTATTTGGATAAATGTTAGGGTATTTTAATTAGTAGACTATTTTACTAAGTGTGTTTATTTAGGGAAATTTTGATAACTTGAGATCTCTCGAGGAAGATGAAACCATTTGTCACTTGCTTTATTTATGTTGTGATGCAAGCTTGTTTCTCTTGTGGGGTATATGTAGGAAATGCTAAAAAATAGAGTACCCATTAGCACTAGTGACCACAACAAGAACAAAACTAATGACTCTACCATATAAATTCTTATGAATATCTTCAACATATGTATCGAATTAGAAAAAGATTATGACTAGATCATTACATTATAGTTAATATGAAATATGTTTATAATTGAACAGATTATTCCATTTTGAGTGTTACAATTCTTGCATAATCTATAATTCAAAGAAAATGTTGAAGGAGAGACAAAGAAGACAACCAATCTCCACTAAGATATTAAAAAATTTAACTATATATTGCTTCTTAACATAATTCTGCACCAATAGACCAACCCAATATCCATCATTGAATCTTCTTATGCACACCTTAGTTTAATTATTTTATTAATTTATTTTTTATGATAAGAACATGGTAAAGGAGTTATTCGTGTAATCAGTAAACTATATTGGGTGCATCTGCAAATTTCTCAATTATTGGAAATAGATGTTCAATATGAAGATATGGAGACTTTGAAAAAAATTGCATCATGACAAACAAGGGACAATAAGGACAATGTTGAATAAAGGAAATATGGACTTTAATCAATAAAGGTAGTTAAGAAAATCATAGTAGTTGATTACAAAAATAATCATAAAACTAACCACCTCTAGAAGAGTGTAGTAGAACTTTGTGGGTGCCAATGAGTGCATACTCCTAATTAGTTGGTTATATAGACAACAAGAGGAATAGTTACTATAGTAACTATTTTTTCATACTCATAATAATAATTAGATCTAGATCCATAAGAAGGATACCTATTATAGTCCTTATGCCAAGAATCGACAATTAATAAACTTACAATACATAGGACTACATATAAGACAAACATGTTTTTTTATGAAATTGTGTGCAAGTGAATTTGACCTACTAGAATGCAAAAACTAAATTATGCAAGGATAAAAACACAAACAAAAAACTCAAGATTGGCCTAGTTTAATCTAAACAAAAACACAAGAAATTAGAATTGTTTACCTTGTTTAGATTGTTCCTTTGGTTGCCCCTTGTTTATTGTTGATTTGTGTGTTCTTTCCTTAGCAAAAACGACATGCAACCTAATGCAAAATACATCTAAGATAGATATGAATGCAATGGTGATTGTGGGAATGGGATTAGATAAAAATATGGATGTGTTAAGTGCTGCAACAATGTAGGTATGTGCTTGGATGCTAGAGTGCTTGAATGCTAGAGTGGATTGATTGTGTGTTCAAAGTTGTGTGTTCAAAAATGAGGGCAATTCCACCATTTTTAGGGGAAATGCCTCTAAAAAATGGAGGGCCAAGATCAAGCCAAGATGGGCAAGATAGAGGGTTGGGGTGAGTTGAGAACTCACAAACCACCACATCTTGACATGTGGTAGGGGATGTGGATAGAGGAGATAATGTGAACATGACATGGAGGTACTACATAGTACCTTGGGATTTGGACAAGATCTCATCATAAAGGAGGTCCTTTTCCACATGTGGGTGAAAATACATGTGGGGAATTACAAATTCCTCAAAAATCCACATGGGGATGGGAGAAGGAATTTTAAATTCCTTAAAATGCATTGATCTAATAAATGTGAATTAAAAATTCACATGGGGAAGGGAATGCCTTCTCCAAAAGGAGGAAGTATTTAATAAAGTTGACTTAGGACACATGCCATAAATGGAATGGTGATTAGGTCAACCTAATTAAGTGATTAAGGTTGTGCAAGCATGTGATTAGTTGGGATAATGAGGGATTAGGGGAAAGTGGTGGATTATGGAGGATGTGACCCTAATTATTGTTATCAATAGGATTGCACCCATGATACAAATTTGTAAAGCTGTACAATCTTGTGAAACATTGGAATATCCATAGGTCATGGATACCCTATAATGAGGAAAAATCTCCAGTTTATGGGTCAGTTCCCCTTTTGATTTGCTATGAAACTAAAATACTTAAGAAAGAAAAGGGATAGAAGGATTTTGGAAAATGAAATGAAAAACTATAATGAAACGATGGTGATGCACCTAAAAAATGGTAAACCTGCAAACTGATTTATAAGGACCTTTCAAAAATTCTATCTGCACAACTAGATCTGAGTAGTTCTATCACATAAATATTTCATACAAAGGCTTTAATGGAATTATCCTCTTTGAAGGAAAAAATAATGTTTTCACAACAAAAATGATAACTCTGAATTATATGCACAATGTATAACCTATGAAATTGAGTTTAATTACATTCATACACTTATGATTGACATAGAAAAATAAAGGTTTTGAGATTGAAACACAATACATTTCTTATCAAATCAAGCACAAGGATGAAACCTAAAATTTGGAAGGCAAACTTGACAATACCTAGAAGATGAAAGGAAAATTTTGCAACTGAAAAAATATGATAACTTGTAATAGTTGTATTATATTAAATTGAAAATAAAAGTTGAGTTACAAGATAATCTCTTTGCATAATGCAAAGGCAGAAAACAAGAACTAAGAAAAAAGCTAAGTTTTCTTCCAATATATACAAAAGATAGAAGAGAACGGGACCAAAAAGAGATGTCAAGCTAACTAAAGTCAAAAACATATGAACTCCAAAGCTATCTACAAGCAAAATTAAAATTTCTTGAAAATGGGGCCCACCAATGTTGTAAACTGAGCTTAAACAACTCAAAAATCTATCTCATACTATATGTAACTAAACGAAAACTCTAAATGGTTCCAATGTGCATGAAAAAAACTGAAGTGTCATTGTAGTATAAAATATCACCACCTCCAAAGGATTCACGAGCAAGAGAGAAAAGCCTCAAAAATTTGGGTCAAAACTAAAGAAAATGAGAAAAAATTGGCTCAAACTTTCCCCAATAAATAGTTAGACCAAGAGAGATCTCAAAACTATATGAAACAATTGAAAATTAGGAAAAATTCTCCAGTTTGACTCTGAATGCATGAAAATATCTCTTAGTTTCACCTCCTTGTATGATTAGTTGACTCGAAAAGAGACTGAAGTCTCCACCTTTGCATGACCTAGCCTTCAATTTGCTTCAGTTATCACTTTTGCATGATTTTTTGGAAAATATAACTATTTGATTTAAATATTAAAAATAATCAATCAATGATTATTTTAGGGTATGTGTAGGATCATCATGGAAAAAACAAGCCCTTAAGTGGCAATAAAATTCATAAAATTAGACTTAGGCAACTTGACGTAAAAATTTGAATAAGTTCTTTATATTATTTCAAAAATATGTAAGAATAGAATCTTTATAAAATTGAATGTAGTTTCTAAACTACTAGGTTTATTTAAAAAATAAAAATCTATGTGGTGAAAATTTGAAATTTCAATGCAGTAGTACTTAAATTTTAGGGAAAAAATAAGAAGTATGTGTCTGTCTGACCACCCTAACCACAATAAAATGATAATATTTTTTTATAAGATTTTATATATAAGTAGGGGACTCATGTCCTGATGTGATGCATATTTTTTTGTAGTTTATTTCCAAGTAAATAATTAATTATGATTTTTTTATTACAAATTTTAAAAAATATAAAAACTTGTATGTCTAACCACCTTAACTTGGTCAAAACTTCATGAAATTCATTTTTTTTTTATAAATCCTATAGTATGCAAAGCATAGAATGTGAACATGTTTCAAATTCAAAAAATGTGATACCATTTGAAAGATATAGATGTTTTTCAATCAGCCTATCAATCGGAACTTTAGTCATAATTCAAATAGAAAATGAATAATAATTATTCATTAAATTCAAAGTAAAGCATAATTTATATTGGTGGAAATCAGAGAATATCCTTTAAAAACCCTTTTCGTTTCATCAATTGTGGGTAAAAAAAAAGTTGTCAGTCACATGGGCCATCATATCACTTAGATATCACCACTTTTTGGCCCATCATGATCCTACACATACCCTTTAATATTTAATATATGAAATTCCTTTTCATGCATCATATGTTAAATATTAAGGTAATTATTGAAATATTAACATTAATATTTAATTGCATCATTTATTTTTGTTCAAAATCATGCTAAGGCACATACTATCCTCCACTAGAATATGCAAAGTATTTTATGAGCTTGACACTTCATCAAAACTCATGAGCCACCTTTAATTGCTAGGTCGATTGACTTAACAAGTCAAGACCATGGGAAATAAAATGAAATGATTTCATTAAAAAATTAAGTCAAAATCACTCATCATTTCAATTAGGGCTTTTGAGTAAAAGAAAGCTCGAACCCTAATATTTGATCATTCCTCACTTTGAGTTTTTGGAGAAAATGGAGCGTTGCCATGTTGTTGGGTAGGGTTTCCATTTTACTTCACCATTTTTGCACCATTCTGCACTATTTTTGTGAGATTACTTGGATATTTTGAGGGAAAAGAATGAAGAGGTAAGACTTTGTCACAAATTTCAGCATCGACCCTCATTTTAGAAGCAATTTTCCACCTTCTTGGCTATGGTTGTGATCAAATACCTGATACATTTCCTTTTGGTTTCATATTTTGTTGTTATCTTTCTGCTCTGAGGTCAATATTAGGAGATTTCTTGGAGCTTATCATCACATGTTTTGAATGCACTTCTTGATAGCAATCAATGGTAAGCTCTTTATCTATTGATTCTTGTATCATTTATTTTTGTTTTACAAACTATAAAATGCTTAATCGAGCTTCAAAATGGCGAATGCAGTTATTCATTTTGTATGCATTTTGGGTTTTGCTATTTCTTTAACATTTGTGGCCTTCTAATATCTCCATGGCCGTGACTGTGAGTGAAAGCACTCTCCATTTTTCCTTTTGAAAAGATTAAAATGTAATCCATCCTTTGTGTTATTTCCCATAGAAGAAAAAATAAGATCATTCATTTTTCACATATATCTTCCCTTACATAGAGGTGTCATTTGCAAATGTATAAATTTTCTCAAATCTTCATGGCCTTGGCCTTACTTGATTTTCTGAGTAGAATATAAAAAAATTCCTCCATGGAACATTGTATTAGTTTTCATCTATATTTTACTAGCCTTTAATGATAAAATCATGCCTTCTTATTATGTTGAGGCCACCTTCGTTCACATATCTACATCCACTATTCTGGATTGTTTGTTTTATGAAGTAACACCTGAAGGCTCTTTTCTTTTCTTCCAAGCATCAAGCTCTCATTAACTTCTTCATTTCTGTAGCCATGTTTTGTTATGAAGAAACTCAATAAAAAATTCAAGGCACTTATCTTTATGCTTGCTATACATGCACTTCTTGAGGTCAGAAAACACTACTTGCACCTTGCATATGCAATGAGGAAAATAATATCTTTTGTATTTCTTGTTATGGCTAAAAAAAGTTTCCTCTTTACTATTTTCTCATTTCATTTGCAGCTATACATCCCCAATGCACTTTGTGATGAATTCTTGACAAGTACTCACCTTAGTATTCTTGCGAACAATGCACTCTTTGATGTACTCAATATGCAACAATATTATGTATGCATGTTCACTATCACATCCATCATAATGCAATCCTTCCTGCTCCATCAGTCAAAATGACTTTGACTGCCTAGATTCTCTTACTATATTTATTACAGAGGATGAAAACAGAAGGGATGATGTTATAATAGCAATGCATGATATAAAACCATGATGCAAATGATGCATTTACATTCAGTTTCTACAACATTTATACTTAGGCATTCTAAATAAGCCCATTGCTCATTTGTATTTTCCAATTCAAAGGGCTACCTCATGTACTTTTGACTTGGATGCTATGAATGATCAATGCTTGAGCCTCTTGCAAACACTTTATGAGTTACTCCTTTAGTTGAGATGTTTTATTTTGATCATTTGTGAATGTATTTCCTTTCTCAAAACCCCTTTTGAAGTTAAGTGGCAACATGCTAGGCTCAACCCTTGTGGGAGACACATTTTACACCACATTATAAAGTATTGAACATGATGAACCAACAATGAAACATGTACCTGTACCTACACATTGAACAAACATGTTAGATAAAAATAGTGCAATTCAATGTTCTTCTGATAATTTCCTTTCATTCGATGATCTAATTTGGCTCCTTTAATTTTCTTGATCAGTTATAAAGTAGAAAGTATTTCCTTGATTAGAAATGCATGAGATTTGTATGGAACCCTGACCTCTAACATCTCCTCTTCTTGCAAATTTATTTCTTAGACCAGCAATTCGATAACTTCAATGATGTTGGCACAACCTCCAACAATGAGATTCGTCATTCACTAGGCAATGATGGGTCCCATATATAATTTTATGCATTTTATTTTTCTATATCTACTTTTTATTTATATCTCTCAGAACAATTACTCCCACAGCTTGTGTGGGATTACAAAAATATTGCTTTTAATAAATCAGCTATTTCATATCATGTAATGACTTGTGTATTTTCATTTGAACTTGTTTCAGTTACATAATATGAGCTAACTAAATGAAACAATTTGAAGTACTGCTTTTTGTAATTATGAGTAATAGCAACAAGATACTTGAAACACAAACTATGGAAGAAGTTTAGCTTCAGAACCTGATAAATCTTTGAATGTCTTGTTTTCTTATCTGATTTGCTCAAGTGTCAATTTTTTTTTCTCACCCTAGTTTAATAACTACCTAATAAAACTTTACTAATTTATCTAGTAGCTAAAAATTAGTAACAATTATGATTAGGGTTGTCCACATCGAAATCATAGATTAATTAGGTTAATCAAGATTAGAATAAATTATGGAGGATGTGATATTTGGAGAGAGAAGAATTTGAATTAAAAATTGATTTAATTCATAAAGGCATAAAGTGAATAAATTAAATAAATTGAATTATTTATTTGATTTAGAGATGAAAGAGATAAAGTATTTAATTGATTTATTAAATACCTAAGGGGACATTAGGATAAGAAAAAATATTAATCAAATAAGGAGATATTTAATTAATATGGATGTGTGAATGGTGTTTCTATACCTGCACAAACACAAAGAACAAACACATGATTAGATCAAAATACAAGATAAAAGCAACATTCCCCATGAAATTAGATTGAAACATCAAAATAGGAAATAAAATGAAGAACAACACAATAGAAGCTAATTAAATCCTATCTAATGAGAAAAATTTCAATCCCATGGGGGAATTGGTGCCATTTATGTGTAGAAAATGGCCCTTTCCCAACTCCTTGAAGTGATTTGATCATCTTGGATAATGATTCTTGATTCCTTGATGCAATTTTCTAATAACCTTGATAAAACTATGAAACTATGATGAAAATGGATGAATTTGCAAATGAAATTGAGTATAGTAGACTTGATTGGATTGTGGATGATCAACTCAATAGGAGAGATCCTCTATTTACAAATTTGAAGAATGGAAGATTGAAGGATTTGGATGAATGTGGGACAAAAAACCAACCAATGAGAGAATGCCACTTTTCCACATGTGATTGGAGAAGGAATGAGCACATTTGGATGAATGTGCACATAAATATGCTTAGGTGGATTTTGAAAATGTTGAGATGACAAGTCTAGAGGGAAGAAGAAATGGAGTAAATTCCACTTGGATCAAGGTAAAGGACATGTAAGAGGCCTTTAATGCCTTGTTGGAAGTACTCATCCCTTATGGAGGGATTTTTCAATTGGAAGAATATTCCACAAAAGATGCCCTTTTGAAAGGAAATCGATGAATTTATAAATCAAATAAATTGATTTATTGTGCAAGTTGCAAAATCTAGAGGATTGGAGTGCTTTGGACTAGAATAAATCATGATTTGACAATTTTGACTTAGATTTTAGGATTTATTTAAATCAAAGTTGAGAGGAATAATGATTTATATTTAATTAAATAAACATTGATTTATTTAATTAAAGAAGTTGGTGTTAGATTAAATCAAATAAATATTAATTTATTTAATTCAAAGAGATGACTTTAGAGATTTAATTAAATAAAGTGAATTATTTAATTAAAATAGAGATTATAGGATTAATTAAACAAAATGATTTATTTAATTAATGAAAGAGAATGACTTAATTAGATAAATTTGATTTATTTAATTAAGAGATGAAATGTGTTAATTAGAAAGAGATGATTCAGGATGGACTGATGTTAGTAAGATTAGGATCGGATGTGTAGGATCAATTTGTATATTTTTCGTATCTATAGGACGAAGGATGTGGGATGGAAGAATACAAGGGTGAATTTGACCATATGGAGGTGGTCAAATTTAGGTGTCTATATTTTGCCCCTCTTCAAAATACTATTAGAATAACAGTGTTTTGGAGAAAAATAGAGCACAAATGACTTGATAGAAGAAAAGAATGTTAGACGATGCCCAAGTGTCACCAAGAAAATGGATATGATGGGAGGATAGAAGAAAATTGTAGTGTATGCCCCCTTGAGAGGGTAGATGGGGAAGAAAAAGGGGCCTTAAGCAACGTCTCGATATGAAGAAATGGAGGGAACCATGCAATATAGTGCAAAAAACAATCAAGAATGGCTTTTGAACGAAGGAAAATAGACACACGGGGTGTGAATGGCAGCCCTTGGAAGAAAATGGGTGAATGAATTAATAAAAAGGTTAAATAAAGGGTAAAAATTACCGAAAATTTGAAAGGATAATTAGGGTCAAAAATGGAAATCATATAAATAGTAAATTTGAAAAATTACTATTCACCTAATTCTACTTTACACACTTAGCAATTCACTAAGCGAGAGAGAGAGAGAGAGAGAGAAAACGAGTGACTAGGATGGCTGATAGATCGAGCGGTGATAAGGGATACATAGATGATGAGCTGATTCATTGAGGTGAGGAGGTGCACCAGTTTTACTATGAGTGCGCGGTACCCTATCAAGTTGGCTTCAAAACCCACTTTGTGATTTGGATCTAATTTTTAAGCATATTTTGAATTTGTTTGGGCTGGTAGACTAGAGAACAGTTGCGGGATGGAAGGGCGAATCTGCCCATCCATAAGGAAAATTCACCTGTCCTAGGGGATAGGTGAAGAAAGGGTTGAAGGCACACTACGTAGGGAAAGCGCATGGAGAGGAGGGGCGATTGCAAAATCTCCTTTCCTCAAAAGGGGAGATCCTCCATTACACAGGGGTGGGAATGTTAGTACATAGACGAATGTGAATTGGCCAAAACTAGGAAAGGGAAAAAATGAAATCTCCCAAAAGGGGAAAAGGCGAATGCGAATTTTCCCAAAGGGGAAATAGGCAGATGCAAATCCACCCCTGGTGAGAAATGAATGAATGCAATTGAGGTGAAAAGACATAGGGACGATTTTGAAATTGCCTTTAGGGACAAAATAGGTGAATTCACGCTTGACAAAGAAAGGGGAAGAGTCACTTGAAAAAAAGGAAAACTCTCCAAAAGAACAAAAAGGGGCGAATGTGCTAGTTGTACAAGAAAACACATGGAAATGGGAAAATGGGTGAATTTGTGTAACAAAGAGGTGAATTTTCCAAATTCGGGTAGGGATAAAAAATGGAAGAAAAGGAAATGAAAAGTTAGGAAACTGACAAAGTGGTCTATATGGATGAAAGACTTTGAGAGGCTGAGGACCCTGGAGCAACACTCTATAGTGTTAAAGGTGATAGTTCGGACTATGCATGCCCATGACCATAGATCATTGGCACAAGTAGGACTACTGGACATGTTGGGGTATCCCAACATCAAAGCACACCGAGGAATTTTGATGACACTTATGGAGAGGTGGAGCTTAGAGACATCGACCTTCCATCTTCAAAAAGGGAAGATGATAATGACACTAGAGGATGTGTGGAGGATTTTGTGTCTACCCATCCGAGGGCACTTGGTCAACAGGACCTGCAACGGGGAAGTAGAGGAGAACCTACGAGCTTTTTTTGGACCTATAGAGTTGCCCATCTAGGGGAGGGAGTTGGATGTGGATGCATGCTTAAGGTTGGAGATACCTGCCATGCCATTGTATTTATGTGGGCTGATCAGTAGCATTCTATCGCCAAATAGGAGTGGACAGTTCTACAACCTCAAGGCTATTTAAGTTGCTAGACATATTGTGGAGAGATGGGAGGGGGTGTTTTCTTGGGGGCATGTGTACTAACCAGGTATATAGGGATATGCACTTCGTCCGCTATAGATGAGCATTAAGTGTCACACATGTGACACTGCTGTAGGTATGGGCCTGTGAGCATATTAGTGTGGCTAGGTCAGAGATTCTGATTATCAGGGAATGTGATGAGACATTTCCCATAGCATATTGGTGGTGGATAAAGCATGGTTGGAGGCTTCATTATTAGGATGTGGAAGATATATAGGGGTGGAGGTGGAGGATTGATGATTTGAGGCCAAAGGATATTACCTGGAGGCCACACCTGGCACAATAATTCCAGGGGTGGAGGGAGGAGCACAAGAGATACAAGGGTTATTTTTTCTCTATCTATTACATGATTGGTTGGGATCCCTTTGATTGTGGAGCTACAAAGACCAGATAAGGTCACTAGATAGTTTGGTATTCAGTAGGATACACCCACAAAACCGTAGAGACTCTGGCGGTTCACATGAGAGCTCGCAACACTATGGGGAGAATGGATCACTATGGATTATGCTCAACACATGATTATGCTCGACACATGTGGGAGGGGGCACCATTGACACAATACCCATGGAGGGGAGGGCCAGTAGATGCAAGTACCACAACATGGTATGCTACATGGTGGGAGGAGATGGGGCAAGGGAGGATGATGATAGTACATCTGCTTATGGGGGTTCTTAGTTTTGGATCAGATGATGAGAGGAGGTTGGTTGGGCAATAGAGGAGGAGGAGAAGAGGTGGGAAATAAAGGAGAGAGGGAGATGAAGATGTGGAGATGTAGGAGGCCTGGGAGGAGCATCACGCCAATAAGGTGGATGCACCAAAGGTGGGGCCACTAGTGATGGTGCCTTATGTACCACCACCACTAGAGGATCCCTTGGTACTATTGATAGGATCCTTGGCTTGACTATATATAAGAGAGTAGAGATTGATGGATTCTGAGGCAGACCGGGACAAGCTACAAATAGAGGTAGGCAGGATGTAGGGTGAGGTGGGGATGCTACAGAAGGTCGAGAGGATTGGAGAGAGGTACTATGGGGCCCTAACAGATGAGTCCTTGAGGATGTAGGAAGAGAGAGATGTGGCTTGGAGAGAGTGGGATGAGGACCTGAGGGAGAGGGATGAGCTATGAGATAGGTCAAAGTGTGTAGAGGAGATGATGGGGACGCTAGCGGGTGGATGGAGAGGGAAGAGGCAACAAAGGCCTAGGTATAGGTTTTGTAGGGAGAGAGATACTAGGGATTAGAGGATATCCCAGCTATAGGCATAGGTGGACCATATGAGGCTAGCATAGGATGCACTGGAGCAGGATAGGAGAAGTGTCATAGGGCTGCAGGATAGGTACTAGATTGAGTGGGACCTGGGAAAGATACAGGTAGTAGAGGTAGCTAATGCTAGGATATATGAGATGGACTACATGCTTTCATTTCAATAGGCCATCCTAGATCCAGCACGCAGGGTCCCACCATACATTAGATAAGTGCCTCAAATGCAAGTGCCATCACAGGGAGTGACACATATATGGGGATATAACAGCTATCAAGAGGTACCTCCCAAAGGCAGAGGATCAATGCCACACTCCCCCTAGAGCATAGGCATAGAGAGTAGTGGTTTGGTGAGGAGAGAGGGATGAGGAGATAGTGCCTGATTTTGACAGGTGCAGAGTGGGTGTGCAGTATGCAGGGACATAGACTACAAATTCTTTACATGGATTATGATATTGATCTATTCATTTATTTATGTATTATTTATTCTTTTATTCAATATTTATTCAGGAGATGTAGTCTTTGTATTATCTGATTAGCACTTTGTACTTGTATCATTATTTCATGGATTTTGATGGACTTGATGGATGGAATTTATTATATTTTATGATGGACTTATTATGGAATTTTTTGATATTTTAAAATTGAATATGATGAACTCGATGGAAACTATATTATTTTGGATATTTATATGATATACAATGGACATTTCCAACACTATGTGATTATTATGTGATGTGATGGATATTTAGTATGTTCATGTGATTGTGATGACTATGATGTATGCATATGATTATGGTGCTCTATTTCTATGTCTATGTGGATGATATAGCTTGTATGCATTATGTCTAATGATTATGGATGCAAGATGCAATGTGATATGATTTATTCTATTACGATATATGCTATGGATATATTACTAATGATGTTGGATGTAGGTACCAATGTGATTATGATCATTATCTAACATATACATATGAGTTACGATGTGATAATGGATTATGTATGGATAATTCATTGTAATGGCTGCTTATGTATGGATGCTTATGAAAGTGATAATGAAACGAAATGAAAGAAAAATGTATGATGTATGGATAGTTATCAAAGTGATAATAAAATGAAATGGATGAGAATGTATAATGTATGGATATGGTGTAATGAAATGTATATACTAAAATGAATGGAAACGTTTAGAATAGTAACTCTAAATAATTAAAAATGGCAATGCAATGAAATGATAATATAATGGAATGAACTTAAGATGCTTAGAATAACAAATCTAAATTAATCTAAACAACTTAAGATGAAGATAAAAGTGATAATGAAAATGCAATGAAATGATAATGTAATGGAACGAGCTTCAGATGCTTAGAATAAAAAATCTCTATTAAAATCTAAAAAACTTAAGATTAAGATAAAAATGATATGAAAATGCAATGATAATGTAATGGAATGAACATAAGATGCTTAGAATAAAAAATCTATGTCAATATAAACAACTTAAGATGACAATGAAAATGATGATGCAAATGAAATGAAATGATAATGTAATGAACTTAAGATTCTTAGAATAACAAATATATGTCAATCTAAACAACTTAAGACGACAATGAAAATGATAATGCAAATGCAATGACAATGCAATGAAATGATAATGTAATGCAATGAAGTTAAGATGCTTAGAATAAAAAATATATGTCAATCTAAAAAAATTAAGATGACAGTGAAAATGATAATGTAAATGAAATGATAATGCAATGAAATGATAATGAAAGTGAAACTAGATGAGAAATGATGGATATGGTAATGCATCACATAACAATAGTGGAATGGATGATGATGGGTGTGATACTACACCCGTCAAAATCCATAGGGACCTTTTCAAGAAGAATAGGTGGGAGAGGAACATTTGCACAACCAAAATCACTAACCATAGGATAGGCCAAGGAGATGGATGGGAGAAATGCAATACAATGGAAAGATAAATGAAATGCAAATCTAATGCCATTTTTCTATATTATAATTACTGAATTTTTTGATAGCATGAGACACGATGCACCAACGATGAACTTAGCAAACAAAAAGGCTATCCCAACACCCGAAAACCACCAGGGCTTTGGTCGGGCCTAATGTTGGAATAACCATAGACACAAAAGGATGCCCCAGCATAGCACAAGACCACAAGGGTCTTGGTGGGTACAATGTGGGATAGCTAGGAAGACAAGAAAAAATGAAAGATCGAGATATGCCCCTATTTCTACCAATCAAAGTGCACCATGATATGATGGATGGTGGTGACCCTGACAAAGTGTAATAGGAAGCTCAAATGATATATAACATGTCAAAACCATCAAAAGATCACAACATATTTCAAATGCCCTTTGCCATAGGATCAAAAGGGTGGATGGGATTGACACGGTATGATTTAGGAAGCATACATCTTGTTGAGAGCGAAGATGGTGGATAGATTAGGTGTTTGACATGACTCAGGATACTCCAAACCGATTGAACCTTATGATACTAGTGACCCTTGTTTGTAAGCACCAGCTAAATAGGGACATACTTCGTGATGTGAAACAACACAAGACACAACCTAAAGACCTAGGGGCTTGATGGTTGATAAAATATCATCCTTGCCTATGTGAAAGCATAAAGCCATCATAGTTTGATAAAAGATTGACGATTGACCATAGGTAAAAGAAGAAAGAGGACACTAGTGACCTCGATGGATGATGAAGACCAGATGGAAAAATTCCTTGGGGGATGAAAAAAATAATTATCCTTGCCTACATGAAAGCTTAGGGGCAACGTAGTTCGACAAAAGAGACCAAAGACAAGATAAGAGCTAATGATGACCTAAAGATGAGACCAAAGGATCTAGGATGGGGATGCAAGACCGATGAAATGATAAAAATATACAAATGATAGAAATCTCAAGATTTAGGATGAGAAGCTCAAGAATTTGGATTGATGATTTAAATTGTCCAATGCTCAATACCAAGTGATGGATATGTGGGATGTCGATGAAAGGATAGGGATCTATAGGATATACGGATAAGATGAGAGGATAGGATGGATGGAAGTATAAAGTAACTATGACGCATGGTAGATAATGATTAAACCCTCTACAAATGGTGTCTATTACCAGGTTTTCAAAAAATGTACTTATCCAAGGTGCCACCAAGCATGGTTTTCACCATAGGATGAATTATTTCTCTTTACTTTTTTTTTTGGATTATCTTAACTCTTTTGGTTTTTTTGGTATTTTTTGATGATTTTTTACTTTCTAGATAGGATAACTCAACTGACTTAGGTATAGAACCTCTTTAGATGCATGATATTGATAGGATCTTCCAAGGTCTCTCCTTCAGGTGTTGCAAGCCTATATGCCGCATATACATATTTTGTTATGATAACATAAGGACCCAACTCAAACTTTCCTTTATTTTCTCTATCTTGTTGGGTACACTGGTTTTCCTTCAAGACCAAATCTCCAACTTTGAACTAACAAGGACAGACCTTCTTGTTGTAGTTCCTCCTAAGATGATGTTGATATGCTTGGAGGTGATTGTAGGCCTTGATACTTTTTTCATCCAAGAGTTCAAGCTAACTTAAGCGTGCAACCCAAGCATCTTCATCACTGATGAGATTCTTCAAGGAGATTTGAAGTGATGGGATCTTGACTTTGATCGAAAAGATTGAGTCAGCACCATATACAAGAGAGTATGGGGTGGTACGAGTGGGAGTGTAGATGGAGGTACGATATGCCCAAAGGGCAGTATGAAGATGGAGATACCAATCTCGACTAGTATTATTAACCATATTTTTGAGGACTTTAATCAAGGTTTTGTTCATTGCTAATGATTGACCATTACCTTGAGGGTAATAGGGCATGGACCAATGATGTTGGATGTGGTAGGTCTCAGAAAATAGCTTCATATACTAGTTTTTTAATGTATTTCCATTATCGATGATGATGGTGGAAGGGATTCCATATCTGTAGAGAATATGGAAAAGGACAAATTTGGTTATCTGAATACCTATGATTTGAGAGAGTGGAATTGCTTCCACCCACTTGGTGAAGTATTCAATGGCTATGATAATGAAAGTGTAGCCATCAAAGGATGGAGGGTAAATCTTGCTGATCAAGTCAAAACCCCATTAAGAAAAAGGCCATGATGATATGATAGATTGCAAGTCTTGTACTGGAGCATGGATTAAATCTATTTTTTGTTGGCACGACAAATAGTTCTTCATGAACTCACAGGATGCATGTTCCATAGTGGGCCAATAACATCCAGCTTTGAGAATCTTCTCTTCCAAGGCCATGCCATTAGAATGGGACCCACATACACCACTACGTACATTGTTTAATGTGATACAAGATTTTGATTCATTGAGACATTGAAGGAGTGTACCATCATACTGTCAACGATAAAATGTATCTCCCATAATTGTGTATTAGGATGAATGTTGGATAAATTATTTTCATTGGTTGTGGGTAAGATCGGGTGGGAAAATGATGTCACAGATGTAGGTATAAATGTCATGGTACTAGGGTGAATCGAGACCTACGATATCACACACCATCTCATTGTCAGGGACATCATATGCCAGGATTAGTAGTTTCTCAACAAGAAATTCATAGTTTGTGTGATCTTTGGGCATGCCGATAAGGGAACCAATCATAGCCATTGCATTTGTTGCTTTTTTCTGGACTCTAGGAATCTATTCAAATTAGATAAAGGTGAAATACTTTTTAAAGTCATCCACCATGCATTTGTATGGAAAAATCTTATCATCTTTCCTCTAAAACTCATCAGTGACCTATTTGATAATGAGTTGGTAATCACCGAAGACTGTAAGATGAGTGATCTTCCATTAGATGGCAATTATAAGGATAGTAATTAAAACTTCATACTCAACAATATTTTTGGTGCATGGAAAGGATAATCTGAATGACTTTGGGATACAGTCACCTTGTGCAGTGATGAATATAACACCTTCTCCAGCTCCATTATGCATATATGACCCATCGAAGTAGAGTGTCCATGTGTCTATTTATGTGATGGTAAGAACCCCTTCATCAAGAAATTTTGCTACTAGAGGATAAGCACCAACCAAGGGGGCATCGACCAACTGATCTGGTATCACCTATCCCTTGATTTCCTTTTGGTCCACATACTCGATGTCTCTCACTTAGAAACATAACCCACTTGGCCATATGACCAATCAAAGAAGTTCTTGATAACAGGTACTTAAGTGGGTCTACCTTTGATATTAGCTTGATGGGATGACTAAGCATGTAGTGACGAAGATTTTGTGAGCTGAAGACCACTACCAAACAAGCATTGTCTATAGGAGAATAGTTGAGCTCATAACCTACAAGTGTTTGGATGATGTAATAGATAACACATTATTTAGAGGACTCATCCTGTTGTGCTAATAATGCTCCCAATGCAATGGATGTAGCTAAGATGTATAAAAAAAGTGGTTTTCCTAGAATGGGAGGCATTAGAATAGGTGGGTGAGCCAAGTACTCCTTAATATTTTCAATCCCTTATTGACACTCTGAATCCCACTTAAAGGTGATATCTTTGTGTAGTAGGTGAGTGAATTATTAACACTTGTTAGCAAGCTAGGCTATGAAGCATCTAATGGATTGTAGCTTTCCTTGAAGGCTCCTTAATTGCTTGAGATTACACAATGGGGGAATTTCTATGATTGCTTTATTTTTTCCCGAATCTACTTCAATACCCCTTCTAGAGACTATGAATCCCAATAAATTTCCAAATGTGACCTCAAACACGCATTTCTTCGGATTCAAATGCAACTTGTAGTGCTATAACCAATTGCTCTTCTCTTGTCTTGGATGAGATCATGAAAGATAACAATCATCACATGTTGATATTTCCCCCCTACATTTTTGAGACCAAAGGGCATGAAGTTATAGTATAAGGTGACCCAAGGGGTAGTGAAGGTAGTTTTATATTGATCTTCTAGTGTGATTCTAATTTGGTTATAGCTAGAAAATTTATCCATAAGGGATAACATCTCATGCCCTACTATAAGATCTACCAACATATCAATGTTTGGAAGAGGAAAGTCATCCTTTGAACAGGTTTTATTGAGATCTTGAAAATATGTGCAGATTCTAATATTCCCATTTAGTCTGGAAAGCATGAACTATGTTGGAGATCCAATAAAAATAATCAATAGGTTTAATGAACTAAGCTTCTAATAGCTTCTCCAACTCTTTCTTGATGAGTAAAGCCACTTGGGGATGCATTTTTCTTAACTTTATTTAAATAGGTTTAGCATCTAATGAATTTTCAAATGGTGTACAATGAGTGTGGGATCTAGTCCTGGAATGTCTGAATAGGTCCATGTGAAGTTGATGATTCCTTCCTTGAGCAAGCTGACAATAGTGGAATGCTCTTCCTCTGACAATGATTTGGCTACGTATGTGATCTTAGGATCTTCCTCGGTTTCATAATTAACCTCTTATCTTTCTTCAATTAGGATGGAAGATCACTTAGGCAAGTGAGCTCCTATAAGGGGAAGATGAATATCCCCATCCTCGAGCACCTCATTGAGGTTTTCACTATTAGATGAACTCTTTGTTTTTACTTTTGATGACTTAGGAAGTTCCTCAGAGAGGTTTTAACTAGATGACCCTTTTTTATTTTGTTTCTTTCTATTTTTGTGATTAGGGTGCTCATATTCCCCCAATCCCATGACATGCACGCAAGTGTCCACTGAGGAGAAAGTATCAATAGGTGCACTACCTTGTAGGTCCCAATCGATCAAGTCAATGTGGCATAGGGAAAGGCTAATGGTAAAGAACAATGTTGAATCAAAGAGGGATGAGAGATCTACATCATTGTACAAGAGTATGATGGATTCTTCTTTTGATATGTCCTCAAGGAGGTCATCATCCATATTAACATTATTCAAGGCACTAGAGGATGATGCAAGACCCTTTTGTTTTATGTTATAGCCTAGACCCACACTTTTTGGTCACATAGGTGCCTGAATAGGTTGTAATCTTCCTTGTTCTTTAAGACCAAGACCTCCCCCTTGATAATTGTATTTTTCTACCACCTTTGATGTATGGGGATATACTTCTTAAAATTATTCTACAAGGGGAGGTTATGGTTATGGTTCTTCTTTGTAGACCCATTAGCTAATGTTATCTTCCATTTGATCTTGAAATGTGCACAAATATCAGAATGTTGTTGAGCCTATATTTTTAGAGGTGAGGGTTTTGGTCTTTTCTTCTAGTTTTGGCATTGATTCAGAGGGTCTCCCATCCATTTTGGGAGATGGTGGCATGATGGACACATTAAGTGTGGTATGAATTTCATATTCTTGGTAGCCCTTGTCAATGAACTGGACTTTGGTGATGGTGGATTTAGATGTGGTGGATGTTGTGGATGTTGTGTTGGGTGATGGATTGTGAGATGGATTGGAGGATAAGGCCTAAGGTGCCCCCATTTCTGTAGGAGTTGAGAAAATACAACACCACAAACCCTGAGGATCACTTGCATGCAAATAACCTGTCACAAAAGAAGAGATGGAGACAAACAAGCAAGGGTTCTCTGAAAACTGAAAATGTATATATCAGAGAGAATGAGAGAATGAATTGATATGAAATGCAATGGGATCAATCCTTATAAAAAGGAGATCATGCAAACCCTAATAAAACCCTAATAGGAAAAACCCTAATAGAAGCCCTAATAGGATAACATTTAATAATTAATATAATTATTAAATGTCACTTTATGCAAACTAATGTGAAATCTTAAGAAGGGAATAAAGGTAACTTAATCAACATAATTAAGTTAAAACATTTACTCTAACACCCCCCCTTAAGATGAGCAACAGTGCAGCTACAAAAAAATGCAAGAAAGCAAAGGTAACTACAATGCAAGAAGGCAAACATGGGTCCCGACAACTAGGCTAGATCAGGTACCCAAATACAACCAAATCTCTGTAAAAATGGAGAAATAGAGAAAACCTCATGGGAAAAATATCTACTCCAAAAAGAGATGCAAAAGGCCAAAAAGAAGAAACATCACTGAAGCAGAAGAAGCTGCAAACAACTGTCGAAAGAGGACTGCTATGGTACTGAAGATAGGATGATCAGGAATAAGAAGAAAATGATCTGCATAAGTACCCCAAATGACACTACTCAAATCAGATAGCAAACAAAGGAAAACACCTGGAACAAAGATACAAATGGCATTAGAACTTGTATACACCTAAAAATGGTCTGGAGCATCTGATTAATTAAATACGAATTATTTAATTAATTATCCTAATTCCCTCCACTATTGAATAAATTTAAATATTTATTTAATACAGTTCACATTCACTTTCTTCATAAATTATTCTAATCTCGTCTTAATTAAATACACAAAATTAAATACTTTGTTCGATTTAATTATCATTCTCCTATTTCAATATATCACATCATTTTTAAATTAATTAAATAAAGATCAAAACACTTTATTGATTAATTACCATAATTCTTCTATTTTAATTTAATAAACAACTATCCTATAGTTCGCTTTATTAAATTATTTATCTCTCCTTTATTAATTCAAATAAATCAAAATATTTGAATTGTTGCACAAGGAATATTCCAATCTATATTCTCTAAAAAATGAATTAGATTTCCTATGTCTAAACCATGTCTAATTTTGTCAAAAATATGTCAAATTAATTGATTGAAACTTCACGGGAAGTTTTGGAGACAAATTGGAGACAAATTTGGAATTTGATCTCTCAATCCTCTTCCATCAATATTTCCTCTTCTCTTGCTTGGTGTTTTCATGGGTAGAGACAACCTCCCTCTTTCTCTCAATCTCCTCCATCTCTTACCATTAAGTTCTCCAGATTGAATCCAAGCCTTTCAAAGCTTTCCCTGTGCATTTCTACAGCCAGGAAATCTATAAATACAGCCTTATTCAACCAAGAAAAGGATCTAGATAATCAAGCTTTTGCACTCTTACTTTGCAGGAATCTAGAACATCAAGTATCAAGCATCAGCATTCAAGCAATTCAACAATCAAGCTTCACAACAATGGCTACCTCTTGGAGCTGCATTTATCTGTTTCACATCAATATCATGCTAGTTTAATTGATTTATCATTTAGCATTATATTATCATCATCTCGTTCTTGAGATAGTCATTTTAACAGTCTTATATGCTTACACAATCTGAGAGCAAAGTAGGATTTAATAAATCTTTGAAGATAGAGAGCAATAGGACACTTTCAATTGATTACTTTGTTGAATTGATTCAATTTGTTTAATCATTGATATAATGTCATATTAAGAAGTGTATTTATATTATTTACCTCATTCCACACTTACAAATTGGCACCCACCATGGGGCTCGAACCCCAATTTTATCAAAATTTCAAATTTTTCTAGAAAGTGTTACGCAAGTTTACACAGCGTGATTTATTTTAGCGCCTTCGTTAAAAGTTTTGGCACTTTCGGTTCCTGTTCCAGTGCTTTCAGAGTTTCGGTGCTTCCGGTAACTATTTTAGCACCTCAGGTGTTTTAGCGCTTCTATGGCAAACTTCAACGCTTCGGTACACTGTTTCGGCACTTCAGTGATTTAGCGCTTCCAAGATAAATTTCGGCACTTCGGTACACTGTTTGGTGCTTTCGAGGTTTTAGCGCCTCAGTTATTTGTTCTAGCGCTTCAATGCCATATTCCAATGCTTTTGTAAAAACAGTCTGGATCCGACACTTTCGGGGCCAGATTTTATCTACTTTTCATAGTTGGGATAAAATTGATCAATCTAGGATAGTCATTTCAAAAGTTGGAATAAAATTAATCAATCTAGGATAGTCACTTTTTTGTTTTTCTTAAAGCAAATCTATCAATCCTAGGATAGTCACCACATTTTTACAATAGAAGTTAAAAAAAACATCATGATTTCAGTGAAGCAACACCTTCACTTAGATTAAGAATCTTTCTTTTTTTGGGCTTAAAACATAACAAATCTATATGTTGTGCTTGTAGTGATTAGGCGTATGCTCTCCCCTTAACTGGGTGATCAAAGTGCCAGATTCACTTTTTTTTTGTGTCATTTATGCTTTATTAAATCCTTTAGCAGACCTGCCATAGTGGGAAAAAGTACTCACCCTACGGGAACGACCTAAGTGGGAACAACCAAGCCAGGTTATCCAACCCACTATAATAAAAATGCAATTTGTTGATGAAAGTCCAAATTGACGATAGTAGGAAAGATAACCATCCCCAAAATCTTTGTTCTAAAGATTGGGAGGTCTCTTGAGGGAGTTTATCTATTTGCCACACCAAACGGAACTCTATCTATGAACCATAGAGTAGTTGCTCGCCGAGTCAGTATCCATACATTGTCATACTCACAGTGCAAGGGGAGGGAAGAATCTGCCCCCAAGACACTCACCATATAATTACCAAGGATTGTTTGCTCAAGGGATTCGGTATCTACGTCTGTCACTTTGAGTACACACCTAGCAACGACAAAAACACGGGCACCCTCTAGGGGGTGACACGGCTGTATGAGTCAACGCAATTGCAAGATGTGGGCTATGAGTATAATGATGACCTACTTGTCCTTAACTGTGAGTCTATTTGATTTGTGTACAATTGTTAAGACAACCCATCAAAATCAATAAAGATCATTCGTGATTTGTTGAACATACACAATCTTTTTAGTTTTAAAACACTTATTCAAAAATTGCTTGTCGTGTTTTCACAAATTCATTTAAATCAAATTTAAAGATCATCCTAAAAATGTCAAGTCAAAACAATCAGAAAATCCATTTTGCGAAAGTGGAGATCCACCATGTTTGTCAAAAGAAAAATCAAGGTTACAAAGCCCAAACAACTTCTCAGTTATAGAAATAAATTGAGAAGACAACGTTTTCTATATCAAAATCAGAAACTCTTCTTACAACATAGAACATTCATTCAACATTATCACGATTTTGCTAGGGGTCACTCTTTGGATTACGCAGTAGAACCGCTCTATTCACGAGCCTTCTTTCAAAGAAGAGCTCTCACACAATTCCACAACCGTAGTCAACAGATTCATCCTTCTTATCTTCCGCAATCTCTCATATAGTATGCCACAAGACCCGATCAAATTTTGTAGTAGAAAGTCTTAAAAGTCTTGTTTTTAGTATTCTGGAAAACTTATTTCAGTACTCCGGGTCACTGTTCTAGCGCTTTCATCAAACAGTGCTTTCGGGCTCTATTTTAGCACTTACGGTCGTTATTTTATCGCTTCTGGTAAAATAGCGCTTCTATCAATTTTTGTAGCGCGTCTGGTTTATGTTTCAGCGCTTCTAGGAAGTAGCGCTTCTATCATTTTCTCTAGCGCTTTCGGGCACTATTTCAGTGCTTCTGGTAAAATAGCACTTCGGTCACCTGTTTCAGTGCTTCTGGACTCTGTTCCAGTGCTTCTAGGAAATAACGCTTTTGGTCTTTGTTTTAGCGCTTTTAAAACAGAGAGTTTAAAATTTTAACCAGTCTATCACTTTGTCATTCTCTCAATATTTTCATCAGAATCAAATTTTCTTTTTATTAGAATCACTGTCTAGGAACCAAAGTTAGAAAGGTTTATACAAATTTCCAAACTTATCAACTGAAACAAGATCTTGCAAATCACAAGTGTCGAAATCAAATACAAAATCAATTACTATACTAAAGTTTCTTTATCAGGATACTATCATCCTTCATCATGAAACAAAGTATAGTGATTAACTTTTTAAATATTGTCTCATCAATAAGATCTGTCATCTTATTCAACTTTATTTAAACAAGTTCAAAATTGACACTATCCCGCACATAAGATCAACATTCAGAAGAAAGGGAAAAAATTTGTATGCCAATCTTAACTAGATCCCAAAAACAGAGATTCTAAGAACAAGAAATCTTAAAATCACAAGACATGGCAGAGGAAAATCCTTGGAATAATCTAAACCGCAATGACAAGAACGAAATAACTCCAGAAGATATCCAAGCTGCTCAACAAGATCCCAACTTTCACATATTTATGGAGAAAATTCTAGAACAAGACATGGAAAAATATCTTTTAATGTTAGCCGAATCAGGGGTAAAACTTCCAAAAGATTTCGATGTAAACCATTTGAAAGAAACACCAGAAATAAATGAGATTGAGATACCACAACCTACACCAACAATAGATCTGGTTGCCGCTTTAACATCTCAAATGCAACTGTTACAATAGAAAATACAAGATATGACTCAAGGGAATACCAAAAGATATGTGATACAGGACATTTGTCCTTATCCATTTGATGTAAAAGTTGGTTTGCTACCTTTTCCGAGACACTATGAATTCCCAAAGTACGATAAGTACAATGGATGAACAGATCCAATAGATCATATACGAGAATTTAAAATGATGAGTCTTGAGTTTTCTCAAGAAGAGACTTATTTGATGAGGTTATTCCCAAGGAGTTTGGGAGGTGCATGTATGGAATGGTTCTCAAAACTGCAACTTGGTATCAAAACATTTGAGGAACTTGTTAACAAGTTTATCTCTCAATATTCATTCAACATCCAAAATGATGTTACTATCAAGGATCTCTACAACTTAAAGCAAAACAAAGGAGAAACAGTCTTTTCTTTTCTCCAAAGATGGCGATGACTATTCGCTAGGTATCCTCAATCTATTCTAGAGGAAGAAAAGATGGAATTATTCATTAAGAACTTGACAGAAGAAATGAGCTATAGGCTAGAATTACAATGTCCACCCACTTTCAAAAAAGTCATAGAAAATGGTCTTAAGATTGAGGAAGCATTAGTAAAATAGGGAGTTATCAAACATTACAATGACAAATCAAATAACTACTCCAATCAACACTCAAACAATGATAAACCAAAAATTTGGCAAAAGAATCGCAACACAAATGAAACAACAAGTGATTCACAAAATGTCAAACCAATTTTCAACTTGACTGCATCTTCTTCAAACAATCAAAACAGTGACCAAAAATTCAAGTCAAATACCATGCAGAACAACGAACGCACAAAAACACTACCATATAAAAAACCATCAAATCGATGAAGGTTCACACCTTTTGGTCAATCAATGGAATCAGCAATGAAGGAACTAGTTACTAGAGGCCTTCTCACAGCATGGGAAGTTAGGTTTTGGGATCCAAAAGTCAAACCATCATGGTGGAATGATGCTGATTATTGCAACTATCATAATAACAAGGGTCATAAAACAAATGACTGTATGGAATTGAAACATGCAGTATAAGATTTGGTGGACAACAACAAATTATATGTAGAAGGACCTCAAAATAACAATGATCATTTGGCCTTCAAAGATCCTTTGCCCAATTATGACAAAGGTGCATCATCCTCCAACAACAAAGGAACTCACACTAATCATGTCTATGACACAACAATCCTATGTCTATCTGAAGTCAAACATGATCATGCAGTTAGCAATAACATTATTGAGAACAAAACCGACACCATTACCCCTTTGGATTTACTCCCAAGTGTGCACAATTTTGATAATCAAATAAATGTCTTAAAAATCAGAGAAAATCAAGAAGATCAACCCACCAATGCGCTAACTAGGGGACAATCAAAAGTAGTGTTAAAGGGGATTGGCTCCACACATGCGGTTCCACCTCCATCACATTATGATGTCATCAATCAAATACAAAACACCCCCCGAGGGAATCAAGAACATCAACTGGCATACGTCATGACTAGGGGGCAAGCCAAGGTAATATTAAAAGGAGCAGGATCTCAACGTGAGGTTACGCCTCAATCTCACTATAATATTGTCAATCAATTTTAAAATATCCCCACACAAATATCAATATTGGAGCTTCTTAAGTTGTCACCATCACATAAGGAAGTTCTCGAACAAGCATTAGTTGCCACAACAGTGCCAAATAATCTGGATGTTTGTCAATTCCAAGCTATGGTGGGACATCTGACTACCCCGCATTGTCTGTCATTCTCTGAACAAGATTATGTCTCATTAAACCAGCCACATAACACAACATTGCATATCGAAGTATGTATCCATAATCATTGCGTTAAAAGAGTTGTAATAGATGGGGGAGCTGGTCTGAACATTTGCACCCTAAAATTAGTCCATGCACTAGGATATTCTGAAGACACTATTGATGCTCAAAGGAAAATGACTATTAAAGCATATGATGAGGAGGAAAGATCGTCCCAAGGTTTAATTGTATTACCTATTCAAGTAGGACCCATAATCAAGCATATAACATGTCAAGTGTTGGAAAGAGAGTTAACATACAACATACTCTTAGGAAGACTCTGGATTCATGAAATGCAGGCCATACCGTCTACATACCATCAATGCTTGAAGTTTCCAGTGAACGGACAAGAGGTGACTATAGTTGCTGATTATAATCACCCACAACATTGTGACACATTAAGAATATCTCAAGAAACTTTTGTCCCTCACAATAAGGAAGCTTCAAGTTCATCATCATCCAAGAATGAACAAAGTTCAAGCATCTCTACCAAGTGGGTGCAAAAGAAAGGTAAAGAAAAGAAAACCAGTCATGATGAAACAAACAATCCAGATACACAAACTTCTCTATCAGACAAATTTCAAAAGCAAGTTCAATTGACAGATAAATGAATGGGACAGTACTCAATGGAGCAATTGCTTAACTTATCACAGTTAAATGCCATCTCCTAGGAGATATGGTCAACCATCACTAATCAAACCTCCAACATCTGTACCTACCACAGTTCTTCAAGAAACATTTGTAAAATCTAGAACCATAGCAGAAGAAACAGACAACAAAGCAATCCTTGATTGGCTATACAAGGATGAATAAACATCAACATCAGAGACCGATACCAAAAAATATTAGCATCAACACAGACAAGTATGGAAAAGGAAAGGCTATTCTTGAAAAGATGGGTTATGAAGGACAAGGTCCATTGGGGTTAAGAAAGGAGGGAATCTCAGAACCTATCACACCTCTCACTCTCCATAAAAAATAAAACTAGGACTAGGATACTCTGAAAAAGAGAAGCAAGAGCTAAAAAGGATAGCTATGGAAAATATCCTTCACTTTAGAGATGGTTCTGAAATAGACTCAAATGAATATGAGTGGGCATTACCTTGTGATCTACTTGACATTGATATTCTAGTCGATGTGATTCAAATATATGCACCTACACGTGAGGAGGACCAAGGCTCTAGGTCTAGTTCGATCGTGGGAGAATCACTAAATATCGATGATTCAACTGGGGATGAACAAACCTCATGTGAACTGGACAATCTAGAACAAAGTACCATCATTGATCTTGATATTCCAACAAATGACTATAACGATGTTGCTGTCCTCACCCTTACTTCCATTGACCAAAATCAATCTGATGATACCATACCATTAATACATTGAGAACTTATTGATTGGGAACCTATTGAACCTTTGACTGTACCTAAATTTGCAAATGATGATGCCATCATGCATTTCCTATGTCATACCGATCCTAATTCAGCAAGAGGGTGTCAAATCTTCCAATTGCAAAATTAACAATAGGGAAAATAGATCTAATGGTGAAAACCATTCTATGGCAGCATTAGATCTGGAAAAAGTAAAAATAAAGAATGCATCCAACGGTGAAAACCTTTCTGAGGAACTAAAGGATGGAAGATTTGAAACTCTCCCAGAAAACTATCATGAGCGATCATCAGTTCTGGTCGAACCTACACAATCAGTGGACATTGGCACAGAAGAGAAGGAAAAAATCCTACATCTAGCAGAATCCATGATAGAAGAAGAAAGACCACCATTCATCCAATTCTTCAAAGCAAGAAGCATCAAATTTGCTTGGTCATATTCTGATATGCCAGGTTTAGATCCCAATCTGCTTATGCATCATTTGTCTTTACCAGTAGGAATCAGGCCTATTAAGCAAAAATTAAGAAAAATGCACCCCCACATTGCATTAATGGTCAAAATAGAGCTAAAGAAATTATTGGATTCTGGATTCATACGGTCTATAGCTTATGCTGAATGGATATCAAATCTTGTGCTTGTTTCTAAGCTGGACAATAGCATCAGAATCTGCACAGAATTCAAGGACCTCAATAAAGCATGCCCGAAGGATGATTTTCCACTTCCAAATATTGACATCATTGTAGACTTGACAGCAGGGCATGCCATGTTATCAATCATGGACAACTTCTCTGGATACAATCAAATAAAAATAGCTCCAAATGATCAAGAAAAGACAGCTTTTACATGTCCATGGGGAACCTTTTGCTGGAATGTCATGCCATTTGGTTTAAAGAATGTAGGAGCGACTTATCAACAAGCAACGATGACAATCTTCCATGATATGATGCACACTTTCATGGAAGATTATGTCGATGATATCCTAGCATAATCTACTACTAGGGATGGACATTTTCATATCCTAGATAAAATCTTCACGCGGATGGAAAAATTTAATGTCAGGTTAAACCCTAAGAAGTGTGTCTTCAGGGTTACATCAGCAAAGCTGCTAGGGTACATTGTCTCAGAAAAGGGCATTGAAGTAGATCCAGAAAAAGTCAAAGCTATTATCGAGATGCCACCTCCTAGGAACATCAGCCAACTATGATCACTACAAGGACACCTTCAATCAATCAGAAGGTTCATCTCCCAGCTGGCGGATAGAAGTCACCCCTTCAATCATCTATTGCATAAACACATAATTTTCATGTGGGATGAGAAGTGTGAAGTGACATTCAATGAGATCAAACAATATCTAATGTCACCACCAGTTCTCATGCCACCAACAGAAGGAAGACCCCTTATATTGTATATTGCTACAAATGATATCTCATTAGGGGTGCTCTTAGCACAAGAGGATAATCAAGGAAGAGAGCAAGCCATCTACTACATCAGTAGAACTTTAAATGGCTATGAAATAAACTATACATTCATAGAAAAGTCTTGCTTAGTAGTGGTGTTTGCTACTCAAAATTGAGACACTACATGATGGCTCATACAATCAGGTTAATTGCAAATATTGATCCTTTGAAGTATCTACTAAGTAAAGCTGCCTTAAATAGGTAGATTGGCAAAATGGGTTATGCTCCTAAGTGAATTTGACATTCAATATGTCAAAAGAAAGGCAATCAAGGGACAAGTAATCACTGAACAGCTTGCTAAAGCTCCTCTATCAAATAATCACCCAATGACAATGGAATTTCCAAATGTAGACATTATGATAGCTATGCCTCAACAATGGATTCTCTATTTTGATGGATCATGTACACAACAAGGATCAAGAGCAGGAATCTTGTTCATCTCCCCCCAAGGACACACAATTCTAAAATCATGTAGACTCATGTTTCAATGTACAAATAATATAGCGGAATATGAAGCATTGATTATTGGGGTCAACATGGCTATTCAATGGAAAATCAGGGACTTACAGGTGTATGGAGACTCTCAACTAGTCATTTATCAAGTGAATGACGAATATCAAACCAAAGGTGAAACGTTGATGCCATAAAAACAACAAATAGATCATCTGAAATAGTCTTTTGAAAGTATCAAGTTTGATCAAATTCCAAGGGAGGAGAACAAAGCTACAGATGCGATGGCTACGATCGCTTCATTACTACAATTGCCTGAGAAGCATGTTTGTTAAGAGTTTATGGTAGAACAAGTATCGTGTCCTTCCCATTATCAATCAGAATCCACTACCATATGTCATCTAGAAACCATTGAAACCTCCATATATGAGAAAACCTATGCTTATCTGAAAGATGATATCCTACCTCCTGACCTTTCTAAGAATCAAAAATGCAACTTTATCCGTCAATCCGCCTGACACACTTTAGTCATAGATGTCCTTTATCGTCGAGGTCTTGATGGTACACTACTCCGATGTCTAGAACGCAATGAATCTGAAATGGCCTTACGAGAAGTTCACGAGGGAATTTGTGGTAGTCACTCGAGTGGAATACCCTAGCCAAGAAACTCCTCCATTTGGGTTATTATTGGCCTTGCATGGAAAAAGAATAATATCATTTTGTTAAGAAATGCCAAAAATTTCAGGTTCACAGTAATCTGATTCATGCACCAGGACAAGAATTGTATCCTTTTACATCAACATGGCCTTTCTGTCAATGGGGCCTAGATCTAGTAGGCAAAATACATCCATCTTCATCTAATGGACACAAGTTCATAATCACAGCTATAAAATACTTCACGAAGTGGATAGAGGCAATCCCTCTTACTACCATCACTGGGAAACAGATCTCCTCATTCATCTTGAACTACATAATATGTCGGTATGGTATCCCTCAATCCATTATCACTGATAATGGATGACCTTTCAAAAATCAAGATGTCCAAGAGCTATGTGATAAGTCCCACATCAAACATCATTTTTCAACACCATACTATCCTCAAGGGAACGACCAAGCAGAGGCCTCAAACAAAACCATACTCAAAATTCTCAAAAAGATGATTAATGATGTTGGACGTGATTGGCATGTTCAACTCAACCCTGCACTATGGGCCTACAAAACAAGCATCAGAACACCAACGGGAGCTACACCATTTGCTTTGGTATATGGATCAAAAGCCATATTGCCCATTGAAGTTGAAATTCCATCCCTTCGTGTATCACTCAAAGGTATCATTTCAGATGAAGACTATAGGGTATCTAGGCTACAAGAACTAGAGTTGTTGGATGAGCGTCGTCAACAAGCTGTTAATCATCTAACATCTTATCAACAGAGGATGTCAAGGAGTTACAATCACAGGGTCAAACTGAGAGTCTTTCAGGTTGGTGACTTGGTACTAAAGGAAAATCCGAGGAATCAAGAGGACAAAGAAAAGAAAGGAAAATTTGAGCCTAACTGGCTTGGTCCATTTGTTGTCATATCAGTGTATGGATTAGGAGCATATCAAATATCAACATCAGAAGGGGATTTGTTTAATGAACCTATCAATAGTATTCATCTCAGAAAATTCTATGCTTAAAGTCTCCTAGTGCACGATGCAAATTCTAAAAAAAATAAGAAAAATACAAAGGGTGTAATCAAAGCATGTGGTGAAAACCTGAAAATAGGCATCATATGTAATTCAAGGATCAAATTTCCCATCTATTTGGATATATGTCAGGATTGTTTTGTCTAAAAAGTCGGTATCAATTAATATCATATCATTTGTCTGACCATCATTACATCCACTATCAAAATCATGTCACATGGTCAACATATAACTCCATAGCTTGGGGGAAACATTTGGATATCTAGGGGCAATCCACACATATCAAGTGCATCCAATGGTAGAAAACCAAAACCAAAGATCAAATCACAATTTCAATCACCGTTAGAAGCATCAACCATCCGTATCATATCGAAAAGCCAAAAACATGTCAAATAAGAAACTCTGAAAAAGCTAAATCCAAAAAACATAGGTCTATGTCAGTTGAACTACGTGGTCTCTACATGTGTAACATAGGCAAGGCTAATCTTTGATCAGCCCCCGAGACCCCTAAGATAGGATAGTAGGTTAGGTTTTTAGTCAAAAAATCAAAAATCCAAAAACATGTCAAAATCAGGATGGATGATCTAAAAATCTGAATAATGAATGAAACACTCTAAGTGAATAATGGATAAATTATACTTTTTGATTATCATTTATTTAGAGTAACTCAAAGATGTATTGAACTAGAGGAACAAGGAAAAAGAATGATATTTTTATTGTCTGTTGTATGTGCGATAATCATATAAATGTGTGAATTATCGGGGGATGTGCTATGCAAATGTATCACCGATGACATTCTGAATTCACACACTCAAATGATAATCTCTGCCTGTTTGCACAATGAATGCTCAGGTCATCTCAGTTCAATTATACCTAGATGCTTGTGTTCAATTGCAATATCAAAAAAAATCATGAAAGAAGTACTCAGGTCATCATTGGATTAACACAACCATTGACGCTTGTATTCACTTTCAACATTCAAAAAAAAAAGCTCTATGATGATACCAAGCACAAAAAGACTATTAAAATGACATCTATTTTGCATATCATTGCATGTTAAAATTAGATTACATCCATCATCATTTATTATTTGTAGATTATTTGTTGCATAAAGGATTCCAATCAATGATTATCTAATCTACAAAAGAGACTGAGTATACTTGACATAAAAATTCATCATAAACATATAGCATCCATCATAAGATCCTCATTCATCATTATCATATTTGAAAATAAAAAAGGAATTTATCCAACTATCCATACATATTATCACATCACATCACATCTATATATCATATATTCCATACATATATCATTTCATCATTGCATTAAAATAAAACATCATTACATCATCACATTTAGATTTAAATCATCACAAAATCATATAAATAAAAGCATCCATTACATAGAAATCAAAAACCCATTGAAATATCATAGCAAAATGCATCTCATATATATATATATATCATCAAGTGTCAAGTATACAATGAAGTCATAAAAATACATCATCGTACAAGAAGGTACATCATAAAATACATCAATGAGGATCACAATAGCCTTTATGACCTACTACTGCTAGAATGCACAGGCCCAACAGGACCTGTACCGCCACCACCCCTAGACGGACCCAGATCTCTGGGATCTCTGCATGGAGGCTATGTCACCCCCTAACTGACTATCCATGTATGAGTCCGTCCAGATGTTGACGGGGCATAACTGACTCGGTGCTCGGCAGGCACTGCATCATGATAATGGCCCTGATAAAACTCTACCTCTCAGCCAGCCCGCAAAACCTCTCATGTAATCACCTATAGAGGTGCCATCGACCAATCTCTAGAGAGTATCTACTATCTCCTGTGCCCTCTCAACAATCTTCCATGCACTATCTCTCTCGGTTGTTAGGGTATCAACCTACGTCTGTGTGGCAGCTAACTACCCCTGTACCTATGCCCAAGGCCTGCGCGTGAGTCTGTGCCTATGCTTGCTTTTGTGTCTGGGTCTGCACAAGCATGCCCTGAGCCTGTACCAACTACCCCTATAGTGTTTGAACCTGTGCCTGCAAAGTCTAGACCTATGCCTAGAGCCCAGCTATTTGTCTTTGCTACCCTACTAGTGGCACTATCACTGCCTGCCTCTTACGAGGCCTACTAGAAGAAGGTGCACTGTGAATATCTAGACCTGTCCCTCTATATCCTCCACTCCCACCATCACTGTCCCCACTCCTGCTACTATCCTCACTATCTGAACTACTGCTCTTTGAGCTCTCATCTATTGGGATATCACCCTCAACCCCGGTGAGATCCTCTATCGCATCCTCCTCTACTGGTAATGGTGCAGGCTCATCAGGAATGGTGAGGCAAGGAGGGGGAACAAAAGCCAAGAATGCCATGTACTCCTCTGTCATGGGCGCAACTGCAATATCTCTCCACATGTCCCAAGTGGATGGTTGTAACACTCTGTAACCCTCTACTACAACATCATATGATAATGTGGGGCCCCAATCTGGAATATCCATCCGTCGTCGTGCATAGTGGACTACCCCCTATGGCATGCACTGAACAATGCCATACTATCTATAAACTCAACGCAGCAAAAATCTCTTAATCACAAATGGAGTCCGACCAATGAGGTACATCAAATCACACAAGAACCCCAACACTGCACCATCCTCCTCCCACTCCTCACAGTCAAGGTAGGGGCGCTATATCATTGTCTCCGTATCATCAAAAACCCACCTCTAGTGCTCTAACTTGCCCATCCGGGCCTACGTAAATTGACCACTGTATCTAAAAACATATGGCCTGTCAGCTGGTCTATCTACAATGGGAAATGACCGACAAATAGCAAAGTGCTCCCAAACCCATATCTATAACAGAGTCACCCCTATGAATATACTGCGTGCATCTAAGTACACAATAGAATGAAGATCATGGTAAAGATGTGCTAACATGCACATCCCCCATGCATATTTGGTACCATGTACCAACATGCTCTCCAGTGTCCTGCCCTAGCCAACGAGGAATCCCTTTGACCTGCGATCAAGGCAAAGGAATCCTCCAATAAATCCAGCTAGCATTGCTAGTAGTGTCACATAAGATTCTGCGATCCTCTACCATCGAATGCTCGGACCCTCAATATCCTGATCCTGAAATACTCGACGGAGAGCATCTCTGCTACTGGTCCCATGAGAGTCATATGTAACTATCTCCCCCATGAATGGAATGCGTAAGATATGCCACACATCCTCTGGTGTGATTGTCATCTCACCGGTAGGTAAATGAAAGGTGTTGTGGTCGCTATGCCACCTCTCAGCTAGTGCGGTCAACAAACCCCAATTAATCCTAATCTGGGGCATGTCAAGTAAACTCGTGAGGCCACACTGGCCTATCACCTGGAGCTCATCCAGTGTCAAATGTGGTATCAAATCATTCATCTGCGAAAACCTCTCTCACATCTGGAGAGTACCTAGATCCTCCTATTATCATAATGAAAAATCCACAATCAGTGAACTATGTCAAGAATTACACGTTAGTCTACTATCAAGTCTATTTCAAAAACTTTGGTATGAATTTTCGAACAAAATTCATAGGCAAACATCCAACCTCACCTATCATGAGGTTCATCAAAACATTATCTAGATCTCGCCTATCATGAGATTTATCAAATATTGAATCAAACCTCACCTATCATGAGGTTCATCAAACCATTATCTAGATCTCGCCTATCATGAGATTTATCAGATATTGAATCATGTCCTCGCCTATCATGAGGATCATCAAGAAATAAAATTTCTTCTCGCCTATCATGAGGGTTAGTCTTATTTACTTTAATCTAAATCCAACATCAAGAATGTGGATTGTCAATCATACCAATCAGAAGAATGGACATGATCACAATTGACATAATCAAAGTTCACTAAGTCAAAATCTTCAATTCTGATATGAAGTGCTAAAACAGGCTTCCAAAGCGCTAAATCCCAAAAGCGCTATTTTATCATCCAAAGGCGCTAAAAAAGGGACCCAAAGTGCTAAAACCATGAAAGCGCTATTTCAGCACCCAGAAGCACTAAAACAGGCTTCTGAAGTGCTAAAAGTCTCAAAGCGCTACTATTATGCATCAAAGTGCTAAAGCAGGCCATCAAAGTGCCACTTTACCAGAAGCGCTAGAATAGACCTTAAAAGTGCTAATCCGCTGACTCAAAGCGCTAGAATCTGACTTCAAGGTGCTACTTCTTGACTCCTAAGGACTAATTCACTGGAAGTGCTACTTTATCAACTGGAAGCTCTAAAACTCAAAGCGCTAGTCCACCTACCAAAAGTGCTACATCGGAATGTAAGCGCAACAACGCAGCTTCAAAGTGCTAAAAGACACCTAGACACGCCTAAGACCTAAAAAACATAAAAAAACAAAAGTTCATGAATTACAAGGAGGTCAAGGGGTACATACCGGAGGTCCATACGCAGGCGGCTATCTATGACATCGAATGCACTCGAAACGGTGAGTGTGGTAAGGAATAGGCATCTTGCTCTAGCTGGCAGAAATGTCTCTATCACTAAGAATTTTAAACTCAAAAAGCAAATAATGAAGTGAAAATGACCTTTTAGCACTATTTATAATTTTAGAAAGGTATTTTTGGGGGATTTTTATAACATTTTGATTAATTAAAATTCATCAAAGGACTCATTTCTTCATCATTTTGTCGGGAGATAAATTATTTCATCATCGAAACACATCAAATCATTAAGAAAATAAAAAAAATTTGAAAAAAAATTCTAAAAATCATCAAATCATTTATTTATCTCCCGAGGGGGCATATTATCATCAAATCATCTGAATATCATGTCTGGGGCACACGAAAGAATTATCATCATCTAGAAATCATGTCTAGGGCATATGAAATTATTTGATTATGATCGATCCTCGCAGTACTAGCAAAATATTTCTTTGAATCAACGTGTAAACAAATCACTTCGAAGAGGGGCAAAATGTATACACCTAAAAATGGTTTGGAGCATCCGATTAATTAAATATGAATTATTTAATTAATTATCCCAATTCCCTCCACTATTGAATAAATTTAAATATTTATTTAATATAGTTCACATTCACTTTTTTCATAAATTCTTCTAATCTTGTCTTAATTAAATAAACAAAATTAAATACTTTGTTCGATTTAATTATCATTCTCCTATTTCAATATATCACATCATTTTTAAATTAATTAAATAAAGATCAAAACACTTTATTGATTAATTACCATAATTCTTCTATTTTAATTTAATAAACAACTATCCTATAGTTCGCTTTATTAAATTATTTATCTTTCCTTTATTAATTCAAATAAATCAAAATATTTGAATTGTTGCACAAGGAATATTCCAATCTATATTCTCTCAAAAATGAATTAGATTTCCTATGTCTAAACCAAGTCTAAATTTTGTCAAAAATATGTCAAATTAATTGATTGAAACTTCATGGGAAGTTTTGGAGACAAATTGGAGACAAATTTGGAATTTGATCTCTCAATCCTCTTCCATCAATCTTTTCTCTTCTCTTGCCTGGTGTTTTCATGGGTAGAGACAACCTCCCTCTTTCTCTCAATCTCCTATATCTCTTACCATTCAATTCTCCAGATTGAATCCAAGCCTTTCAAAGCTTTCCCTGTGCATTTCTACAGCTAGGAAATCTATAAATACAGCCTTATTCAACCAAGAAAAGGATCCAGATAATCAAGCTTTTGCACTCTTACTCTTCAGGAATCTAGAACATCAAGTATTAAGCATCAACATTCAAGAAATTCAACAATCAAGCTTCACAACAATGGCTGCCTCTTAGAGCTGCATTTATCTATTTCACATCAATATCATGCTAGTTTATTTGATTTATCATTTAGCATTATATTATCATCATCTCATTCTTGAGATAGTCATTTTAATAGTCTTATATGCTTACACAATCTGAGAGCAAAGTAGGATTTAATAAATCTTTGAAGATAGAGAGCAATAGGATGCTTTCAATTGATTACTTTGTTGAATTGATTCAATTTGTTTAATCATTGATATAATGTCATATTAAGAAGTGTATTTACATTATTTACCTCATTCCACACTTACAGAGCCAGTAGTCTGAAACATTGATCAACTGAGAATGGAAGATCCCTTCCAAGGAAAAGCCAAGGAAGCATTAGCACGAATAGTATAATACCCTCCCATAATGTTGAACTGGGAGAGCCTGACAGATCCATTGAAATGAGGTGTAACACGCTGTAGTACATGAGGAAGAAGAAACAACATTGGAAAGTGCATAAGAAAGCACCTGCAACTGAAAAAATGGTGTGCAAAACAAAGCACACATATATGAGGCTGGAATCATATGGATCCATGGTTGTCATGGAGGGACACTCACCGGACAAAGGTGTGATGGAAAACAAAGACAAACTACACAACCCCCCATGGTATGGATTCACTGTCATCGTGGAGGGATATTCACCGGACAAAGATGTGATGGCAAAACAAAGGTAAACTACACAACCCCTCATGGCACTTTATAATAACAATGCGAGTACAAAATATGGCACAAGCTTATGTGCAAAATCCCCAAAAGATGCATGTACAATAGTGTGGCACTTTATCTCAGTGCGTTTACATAAAAGATATTGCTTACAAATGATGCTCAAAATGCCCTAAAAGGACAAAATGCTGGAAATACATGAAGAACAGCCAAAAACAAAGCATCCCATGCAAACAAAAAGTTTCCAAGAAGAAATATGTACAGGTAATCCACCAAAGTGTGAAAACACAAATAACTGAATAAAATATACTTGGAGTGAAATCTGGAAAAATGGCATGGATGAAACTGAAGAGCTCTGATACCGTGTAGGAGTTGAGAAAATACAACACCACAAACCCTGAAGATCACCTACATGCAAATAACCTATCACAAAAGAAGAGATGGAGACAAACAAGCAAGGGTTCTCTGAAAATTGAAAATGTATATATCAGAGAGAATGAGAGAATGAATTGATATGAAATACAATGGGATCAATCCTTATAAAAAGGAGATCATGCAAACCCTAATAAAACCCTAATAGGAAAAATCCTAATAGAAGCCCTAATAGGATAAAATTTAATAATTAATATAATTATTAAATGTCACTTTATGCAAACTAACGTGAAATATTAAGAAGGGAATAAAGGTAACTTAATCAACATAATTAAGTTAAAAACTTTACTCTAACAATTTCAACTCTTGGGCAATGTTGGGAGTGAGGGAAAGAGGCTTTGAGAGCATGAAAATATTTAAAGGGTTGAGGATCAACATGAATGGTTACCTCCATCCCATTGAAATGAAATTTTAGGCATTGATGGTAAGTGGAAGGAACGAATTGCGTGGAATGAATCCATGGGCGACCAAGAAGGACATTGTATGGGAGGTCTAGATCAAGGACATGGCATGTGGTGTATTGTAAAATGGGGTGAACCTAAATAGGAAGACAAATGATGCCTTCAAAATCCCTTTCTACATTATCATAGGCTTTGGTATTGATAACCTAATTATTCAAGTTAGCTTGGGTATATCCTACATTCTTTATGAACTTTAACGTGCAGAGGTTAAGGGAAAATTTATTATCTACCAAGACCCTTTTTACTTTATGATGGGCCACAAGGACTTTGATATGGAGGGGATGGTTATGGTTCAAATCAATTGAGGGTATATCATTTTGACTAAATCCTAGTTGATATGTGGAGGACAGATGTCCTACTAAGGCTTGGAATTGAGTAGGGTCTATATCATTAGGCATGTGGATATCCTAGAGAGCTTTAGTGAGGATTTCTTGATGGACAGGGGAAGACTTAAGAAAATCCCAAATGGATATCTGAGCAGGAGCCTTTCCAAGGTGATCAAGAGTATTGTATTAGGATCTCACAAGAGTTGGATGGGATGACGTGGAAGGACTAGGAATGGATATATGATGTGGTGTGTAGTAACCACATATTATGGATATTTACCTTTAACACAAATCAAGGACACATGTGTCTCTAGTTGACTAATACACATAACTATACCATCATAGTTATAGGGTTCATTCTTATAGTTGATACTATTAATGTTGTTACCTTGGTTATTTTTATTGTTAGGCCTGGGATTAGCATTGGAAGTGCTGGCACCTTGATTGTGTTTGGGGAAAGCATTTTGATATATTTGGAGTTGAGCATTGGACGAGGTTGTCTAATTCACATCCACTAATATATCACCTCGATCTATAAGATCTTGGATATGCATTCTAAGACCTTAACACTTATTAGTGGTGTGACCCTTGATTTTTTGGAAGTCACAATACTCATTTTTTCTATACCAAGTAGGCTTGGGTTTTGACTCATCAAAGGGAATCATAATAGGATAGACAATTGGATAGCTTAATTGAAGAAACCTATTGAAGATAGCACTCAAGGGTTCTCCCAAAGGAGTGAATGAGCATTTATTGTTCCCTTGATTATTTTGATTAGACTGTTGAGGAGGACAAGATTTACTATGTGGCTTTGATACCATGTTAGAAACCAAGATCAAACATGCAAACTAGAAAATACCTTCCATAAGAGAAAAACAGAAAAAGAAAGAGCGACTTGCATGAAGATGTGCAAATGAATAATATTCAGGAATTAAGAAATTACCAGAGATGAATTGCTTTATAAAATAGTTGTATGCATAACCCTAAAGGTAAAACCTAATTTTGAACTAAAATTAGCTCAACTAAATAAAGCTTACTTATTAATTAAGTAAACTAATTATTACCTAAGTAAAATTAATAAAGTGTAATTAAATAATTAATTACACCAACAAGGAGTCGATTGTTGATTATGGACATATTGAGATGTTTGTGAGGTTTTGGCTACTTCGACACACTTGGTATCAGTAACACCATCATTGAAAACATTCTTATTCTTATTCCAGTAGCAATATCTACACTTGATGATTTGTTCTGATTGGAATTAAATATTTTGACTTGTCCCTTAGTAATGAGGGATCTCTCAATGGTAGTGGCCTTCTCAATGACTTCCGAAAAGGTGGTAACACAATGAAAATTGAGATTATGCACCATCTCGGGATGGGAATTTAAAATGAAAATGGTCACCATATCCTTCTCACTGAGATGAGACTTTAATTGACTAGCCAGGGCACCCCACCTTTGGAGGTAGCTCACAAAGGTTTCCCCCTAACATTGTTTGTCTTTCAACAAATCGAAGGTATCTATATATCTCTCCAAATTGAAGGAAAAGTGTGCCACAAATTTTTTGAAAGATTTGTGAGAGAAAAGATTCATCAATTTTGAAGACCCATGAACTAGTCTAGAGCTATCCATGTCAAACTTCTAGGGAATAGATGTAGAAGATAATTATCATTGTGCAAAACTTCTTGGAAATGTGAGTAAAATTCCTCTAGGTGGGTTCTTGGGTCACCATTTCCTTTATCTTTATCAAACTTGGGAATTTCAAAGTGTTTAGGAAAGGGGAAAAGTGAGATAGCGAGATCAAATGGACATGGAAAAATCTCTTCAAACTTGAAGGAATTTTTGGATGTCTCTTCTTGCAAGTCCCTTAATGCGGCTTTTACTTCTTCCCACTCCTTATTGATAGGTACTAACAAGGAGGGGCCCACTTCATTGGACTGATTGTAGGGGGGATATTATTGATAAGATATGGATGGAGTCATAATGGTTTCATTATATGGTGGTGGAGGTGGATATGAAGGAGTTTGTTGATATTGATTGGCGTACGTGGATTGAGGATTTATATAAGGTGGTTGATATGATGGGAGGGTTTGATTATATGAGGAAGAGGAGGCACTCTATTGGTAAGCTGGTGTTTGTTGATAATAATTTGGATAGGATTGATAATTGTGGATGGATTATTGTTGGGAATCATATGGATATTTTTGTGGAGTGGATCACTGGTAATAGGGATATCGTTGGGATTGTAAGAGGGTAGTGTGGGATAGTTGTTGCTGGGATTGTTGCACGTAAGGCAAATTTTTTTTAGATTTTTGGGGGTTGTAGTAGTAATAATTGGGATTAGGATTGGATGGAGTGGGTTGCAGGTGATAACAAATTTGGGGATGATAGAGTTATTGGGTAGCATGGCTGCCTGGGTTTTGTTGAGTTGATTGTTGGGGTCATGTCAAGAATTGCAAATGCTAAGGAGGTTGTTTATAATATGGTGGTGGTTGATGAGGAGGTTGAGATAGAATTTGAGGTTGTTGAGGGGTGATCTACAATGAATGAGGAGTTTTCTATTGAATTTTCTATGAGATTTGACTATTTTGGGGATTACCTTGCAGCTGATGTAGAGTTTGAGATGAAGTACCCTAAGCTTGATGTGAGGGTGGTTGTTGAGGATGTGATGGGATAGTAGTGTGAAGTGGAGGCTATGAAGGAGTTTATTGTGATGGAAGAGTGCCTTGAGGTGGTTATTGGGATGTGAATGGCCAGGAGGTGGTGATGCAATGTAAGTATTATAAGCAGTGCCCCCAACATTCCCAAGAAGTTGACCCGATTGGTTTGGAGAAATAGGTTGAATAGATTGTACGGGGATTGAACTTTGTGGTATGTTTGTGCTTTCTAGATTGGGTGGACCTTGCGGCATACCAAGACCAAGAGGATTATTAGGATCAAGTGATGCTCCCATAACAAAAATTGGAACCTGAGGGGGTGGTGCAAGATTTGTCACTTGATAAAGGAAAATGATTCCAAACCCAGGCTAATACCAACCCTCTTGAGGGGGACCTTAGGGGACGTATGAATTTTCAAGGTCATTTTGAGAATTTTGAGGGTCCTGCAACATAGGGGTGTAGGAGGCATGATGTTGACATATTTTGATAGGTTGAATTATGAAAGAGGTTTGATACACTTCATGATCAAGGTGGAAAAGTTCTTGTCCCCATGCTAATCTAGAAGATGATCTGTCATTTAAAAATTCATGGGATTATTAAGGTATTCATCAATTGTAAGCTTAGGTTGATTAACCATGCTCTCATTAGGAGGAGATTGAGAAGGGGCCTTAGTATTAGATTGTGATGATCCACCATTCGTTGGTTGATCCTAGGGATTATGAAGTTGAGTATCCTGGGGTTGTTTTTCTACCATGATTTTATTTGCTTGTGATCGGGTAAGGGCATGAAAATGAAAAATGGCTAGGTGACCAAGATGACACTAAGATCTAGGGTATACATAAATGATGACTAAGGGATTGATTGGATTAGATGATCGATTGATGGATTAATTGATAGCGTTGGATGGGATTATTTGGATAATTGATTTGATTGGATGATCGATGGGATAAAATAACTAATAGGATTGGAGGATTCGATTGGATGGATGAAATTGACTCTAAACTAGGTTTAGGGGCTTAACTTGATAATAATATGATGATCACAACACATAATCTACCTCACGATTAGAGATTGATAAGGTCATGGAGGATTTCTAACTATAAGAGAGGGGGACCAACCACTACAAGGCCCCAAGTCATGAAAGGTCAAGAGTAGTATGGCTGCCCTAACTTACCTTAGTTAAAGTGAATGTTAGGATAGGCAAGATGAGAATTATGAGCACTATGAAGTCCCTCAACCACTCTATAAAACCAAGAGTCAGTATGAGACTAGGTGAGTCAGATTTTAGGGTTAGCTATGTGTCTTAGATAACTCTCAAGTGCATTGGCATCCGTATGGCTAGAAAACTAGGGAGACAAGGTTGGACCTCCCAAAAATGAACTATCAGCCTAGTTAAGAGTGTTTAAAGGTGCAAAATAGAAATATGAAATATGAAACATAAAGATGAATGTGATGAAGCAAGTATAATACCATGAGGGTGATGAAGATGATCTCACACAATAGATTTTTCACAAGCTTGCTCCAAGATATCTCCAAGTACACACAAAAATAAGGGAAAATGTTGGGGGGCTATTTAGGGGTCAGCCTTAGTCAGACCCCTACTTTAGTGTTTCCACCTCTATAGATAGCTAAGTTTGCAATGATAGAGAAATGATGCGATAAAGAAAGGAATACAAGCAAAGTACACAAAACACTTCAAAATAGTAATGTGCTAACTCAACCAAGTAATAGAGAAGATGAGTGAGGAGCTTACCACCTCCACCCAAAGCGCTCAAGGATAGTGGGGGAGAGAATTGAGAGGAACCCAAACCTCTGCTGTAATGGAGTTGTCCTATGATTTCTCTATTGAAGTGATGGAGTGAAGAGATTGTTGTTATGGAGTGAAAAATGTTGCTGCAATGCTCGGAGTGAATACTAAGAGCTTGTGAATGAGTGAATGAATGGTGAAGAGTTGAAAATGGATAAAGGAATGAAGAATATCAAGAAGGAAAATGAAGAAACAACCATATTCAGGTTAGCCAGCCAAAGGGAGGTGTTACAATTTGACTTCCAATAGGAAGTGTAACGTCTCTATAGACTCTAGCTACAAGAATCTTTTAGGGATGTAAGCATGTCACACAGACATATTTGCATCACGTGGGAATCCCTGATAGAAATTCCTCCACTGACACTGAAAATAGGTTCCAAGTGGGTGAAGAGCAGTGGGCTTATATAGAATTAAGCCTTTGAGTTTGGTTTTGTAAAGTGGAAAGGGGTAAAAGGGGAAATTGCATTAGGGGTGCAAATTTTCTCCTACACACTAACTTAGGATGGATAACAATCCCAAGCAAGCATAGATGATGATGATTAGGGTTAGTTTCCTAGCCCAATTAGATAAAATCCCCTAAAATGAATTCTAAAGGATTCAAATCAAGGAAATGATGATGGAAATGCAATCTAGGGGTGTTCTAAGATGCCCCTATGTGATTAGATTGAAAATTTGATGACTTTTAAAAAATGTAGATGGAACAAAATGATGATTACGGGAAGATGGATGATGATAAAAAAAATCGATCATGGCAACAGATTGAAAAAATGACAAGTTTTCAGTGGTTAAGAGGGTTTACTCTTGAGATTTTTGTATGGGAATCACATACACCTATGTGTGTAGCAAGTTCACCCCTGCAAGTGACGAGTTCACGTATCTAAGACTAGAAAAATCACCTCTATGTTAGACAGAGTCACATATGTTCTTAACAAATTCACCTCCTACTAGGACTCAAATTTTCCTAAATCTGGAGATGCAAAAGGAAAAAGTAGACACGACATGCAAATTTTCTCATTTAGGTTTCAACGTCACCTATTGGACAATAGGATCACCTTTTGAAGATGTGTAATCACCTATAGCCTGAAATACCCAAAGGAAAACAAATGGAATCAAGGTTCAAAATCACCTATCTAGGGATAAAATTCACCTCTTTCTTGAAATGTACTGATGACCTTAGATATGCCCATCTAGATGACAACAGATTTTCCTATTCTAAGAATAGATAGTATGGATAGATGTGGATTTTCTCTTCCAGACAATAGGCTCACCTATTCTGAGAACGAATGGGTGGGGATGACACAAACTCACCTATCAAGGAAACAAGATCGCCTATTCCCAAGGAACAGGCAGACACAGGGTCATCTAAAGGAAGGACCCACAAGAAAATTTTCCCTTGAAAAGGACAATTTTTCCCAAAGGATGACCTCAACTTGACTCAAGATGCAAATTTTCCCCTGTTCAAGGTAGGATCATCTATCCACAATGCAAATTCACCTCTATGAGAAGTAAATTCACCACTGAGGGCAAGGGTAGACTACAAAAAAGGACTGAAGACACAATAAATAAAAAGTAGTAGGCTAGATAGACTCAGATTTATGACAAGCATTGGTATTGAACAAGAAGACACACCAGGAAATACAGTCCTAGAATTAATGATAATGGATTACAAACTCAATGGAGGCCCAACACCTTAAGGGAACACCCCAAGGTTAATACTCTGTGATATCGGGGTGGTTCTCTGGATCACCCTTTCTCAGAAAGGTGGACTACCATAGTCACTAATAGATGAAACAGGCTCACCTTCTCTCTCTCATTCGAGGACTACTGTAGCCCACCATGTGGATCTCTATCTCAAACCAAAGGAGTACATGGTGAGTAACTTTAGGGTATGATGCACATCCCCTACACTACACCAAGCCATAGATAAAACATGGGTCTTTATCTAGGATAAACAAGGCTATCTCATGAATCCTTGATATATGCTAGGTATGTGAGGCACAACCATGAACACTAGCTCATCACAAGTGTGAGCAAAGAGCCCTAGTGAGGTACTAGAAACTTTGACCAACTCTACACGTCTTATCTAGGTATCACCCTAGCTTCAACACTTTGCTAAACATGGCATGACTAGATTGAGGTACAACTTTAGCTCTCCCCCTTTTATATACCCTACAAGTAACATGTGGTTGGGATCATCCCTCGGGTGATGAAATCCCAGGTAGATCCCACTAAGGGAAGGAAATTCTAGACATTTTGGCTGCTCCCTAGGCTGGTACGTAGCACAAGGGGAGAGCTTACACACACTAACACTCCCTAGGTATACTAGACTAGATTAGAATGAGTTGCGATTTCTCATCACACAAGATCACCGAGAGGTTCAAGGGGAGTGGATATGTCAACAACTCACTCCCAAACATGACAAAAAAATTTCATTGACCCTTTAATTAAGTCTACATGTGCCTAAATTAGTATGAAAAAGACGCACATACAAACTAATCTAGGGGTCTTTGACTGATTGTCCTGCAAAACATAAATTAGTAGTTTGATACTTCCATCTTCATGAAACATGGGAAAATGTACAAAAACCATTAGTGAAATCCCACAATCACGGAAAGATGAGCTAACATATTAGTATCCAAATCTGAAATCAAATTGTAGCTAAAATTATAAATTTTAGGTTATGGATTTATCACAAGTTCGCCTTTGTGTGAAATGAATTCTCCCTTGTTGGTGGATCAAGTTCACCTATTTAGGTAGATGTATAAATTCACATTCACCTATTTGAGTGGATGGGCATATTCAATTATGCCTCTATCAGAAGTGTGCCCTCACTCCTGTACTCAACAATATCACCTATTGGGGTGTAATCGCCTCTATGATTGTCAATCTTGGATTTCTTATTGCAAGTTCACCCTTTTCATGGAAGTGTGTAGTCATGTTCACCTATGTTCTTAGAATATTCTCCTCTACTTAAGGTGGGTCCACCCCAGTGTCTTAAAAATTTTCCATTTGGGGGGTGGATTTTCCCCTACATATTAAATTTGAACCTGATAAATTAAAACAAGTAAAGAATAAAGCATACCAATGATGTGGGTCCCATCGAGCATGCCAGAGATGTGTGCAAGTGAATTTGAACTACTAGAATGCAAAAACTAAATTATGCAAGGATAAAAAAAACACAAAACACTCAAGGTTGGCCTAGTTTGATCTAAACAAAAACATAAGAAATTGGAATTGTTTACCTTGTTTAGATTGTTCCTTTGGTTGGCCCTTGTTGATTCTTGATTTGTGTTCTCTTTCCTTAGCAAAATGGCATAAAACCTAAGGAAAAATGGAGCTAATATGGAGATGAATGTAGTGGTGATTGCGGGTATGGGATTAGATGTAAATATGGATGGGTTAAGTGCTACAATAATGGAGGTATGTGCTTGGATGCTAGAGTGGTTGAATGCTAGAGTGGATTGATTATGTGTTCAAAGTTGTGTGTTAGAAAATGAGGGAAATTCCACCATTTTTAGGGGAAATTCCTCTAAACAATGCAGGGCCAAGATCAAGCCAAGATGGGAAAGATCAAGGGTTGGGTGAGTTAAGAACTCACAAACCACCACATCTTGACATGTGGCAGGGGATGTGGAAAGAGGAGATGAGGTAGAAATGACATGGAGGTACTACATAGTTCCTTGGGATTTGGACAAGATCTCCTCATAAAGGAGGTCCTTGTCCACATGTGGGTGAAAGAACATGTGGGGAATTAAAAATTCCTCAAAAATTCACATGGGATGGGAGAAGGAATTTTAAATTCCTTAAAATGCATTGGTCTAATAAATGTGAATTCGAAATTCACATGGGGAAGGGGATTCCTTCTCCAAATGGAGAAAGCATTTAATAAAGTTGACTTAGGAAATGTTGTTGTTTTCTCCCGATGAACCCCATAATTCACTAAAGGGATTCCAAGCCTTGTATTTAAGGAATTCCTAAGTTAGAGGCCAACACAATGAATAAAGAATTATGAGGTGTCTACTCCTCTTTAGGCTTTGTGGGACCAAGGAAGGTATTTCCTTATTGTGTTCGTTATTATTTATTCAAATAGGGAACACTTCAGCACGTATGGGTTCCTATAACTATCAAATGAACAATATCTACTAAGATTTAGCTGATCTTTTAAGTAAATAATTAACCATTTACTAGGAACGAAGGTATATTTCAAACTTACACATCAGAATTGGGAAGGTTATAATGAGTATTTGTTCTTATTTTGAGCCTATGACTAGAATTAATACCAGTTCATTTATTGCTTGAATTCTTGACAAATAGGCTAGTGCTTCATCAATTGGGTAAATGGAGTCAAATACAAAATACACAGTAATACACAAATTATTTAATCCCAAAATAAATGGACTATCCTTGTAATGCCTTACATTACAAGAACTTACTATATTTAGAGCACTACTTCTTATTAGATCCCATGCAAACTCTCACAGACCAATGAATATCTTCCAACATTTAATTAACTTATTGATTCAAGGCACAAAACATAATCATACATCAAATTAAAACCAGTGAAGAAAAATGAAAGGATCCTTCATATTTTCATTCATAATCTACAAAAAATTACATACAGGAGAGTACATGCTTTAAATTTTAGAGTTTTTTATAAATTAGTAGTTTATATAGAACTATTTAAGTCTATTACATATAAGATGTTTACCCAAAATAAAGGCTAGCATATTTATCAAGCCTCCTACATTTTGCTTGTTATCAACACTTAAATTCTATACAAACCAACCTAGAATCAAAATCCAACCATTGTAATGAGCCTTGAAATCCCTTTTATAGAACAAGGGAGCAAAAGCATCGAGATCATTACAATTACATTTCAAAAAAATTTCATTTCAAAACAAATTGGATTTAATTTCAAAACTTCCTCGATGGTGACTTGTAACCATTTACTGAATAGGGGAAACTGCAATTGTAACAACCATAAAAAAGGATTTCCAATTCCACCAAAAAACATCACCACCACCAACAAAAATTGAAATTCACGTCCAACCAAAAACACAACAATATCATTATCATGACAAAAATTCAACACCCAGACCTAGCACCAGCATTTGCACCATGGTAAACACACCCACTTTGCATCCTTGCAACAATGGGAGGAGAACTCACTACCCCGTCATCATCTTTGTCTTTACCAACCATCAAATAGTCATGCCAACTAGTGGTTTTAACATAGATGGGATACACCACAAGAACTTCCTTTGTAGTGGGAGCCACTTGATTCAAAATCATGAGGCATTGCCTATACCTAGAATCCATCTCGGTCTCACTGGTAGACAAGCTATCGGTGAGAACAATGGGGGAATGATGCCGCTCGTAAGAAGCTCAACCGTACCTAATCTTTTTTGGAATTACCCACATGAATCCTACATGCTCCTTTCCTTTCATCTCCATCATCGTAGTGCGGCCTCCCAGCAAATGGATGCCACTAGCATCAACCGATACAAGTTCCTTACCACGGGCATAGTCTTTGTATCCATCTTTCAAATTTGACACACCCACATGAGTGCATTGTTCATGCACCAGAATATCACCATGAGGCTTCTACAAGTGTAGCCTCAGGGATTTTCACACTGGTAGCGAGGAAGCAGTTGGCTTACTCATTCTACCTAGGTATGCAATTTTATAACTATCACAAGAATGATTACCACACTCTGGACAAACATAGAGAATTTGGATTCTTGATTACAATGGTAACAATGGAGGCCTTCAATTTGCACCTTTATAGAAAACTAGTGATGTCAACCATCAATTTTTAGTAAGTAACCATAAGTGTGAACAAGTAATCAATCATTAGCATCCACTTTATCATCGTTAATCTCTCAAGTGCATGGGAGTTTGCATATCATGCTTCATGATTACAAGAAGTTAATTCCTCACATGCACAGAGATACATTTGAACACTCTTGAAGCACATACACCATTAATTCTCACTCTTTGCAGAGAATAAACAACCATCACATGTTTGTTTCTAGTTTTTGAATATTGACCATCGATCTATTGATGAGGTGGTAGATTGAACAATCCTCATCGAATTGACTATGTTTGAATTCTTACTCATTTGTTTAAGCCAATAGGAATCCTGCCAGCTTGGAACCCACTTCATCATGTGAGTTCCACCCATGATTCATTGTAGTTAGTATAGGATAGCCAAGTGTAAAAATTTTACTGACCCCATTGATCTTTTCAAGAAATTATTTAAATCAGGTGGGGTTAGCGAGGAATGATGGAGATTAACCCTCAATACCGATCCTCGACCATTGATCTAAACTAGTAGACTACAAGCCCCATAGTGGAGAATAGGACCTACATCTGTAGAAGGACACATGTCACCATTCCATAGACCTCACACCAAATAATCATCCAACATTTGAAACCAACAGGGCTAGCAGGGAACAATGGAGATTCATTCCCACGATCTAAAGATCTCACAACATGCACATGCAACAAATTTAGTTCTAAAGGAAGGGCCATATTAGGTTGACAAGAATTTAACCCTTGGGAAAGCATGACTTAGCCCTACGTCATTTAGAAAATAAATTTTGGCTCAACCTTGGAAATATTTGCAATGAGTGACATGAGGGGTGACTGATATTCCTAGACAAAGGGGTCGATAAGAGAACACATTCAAAGTCTCAAGTGATGACTTAAATGTCTGTTAATAGGCTGAGCAAGTCAATTTGAAATTAAAATCAATGAGGGTTTAAGACACCAATAGTGAAATGAGGGTTTTCTAGGCCCAAAACCCCTCCCAATCCTAGAGGACAAAAGCTTAAGAACTTGACCAGAACAAGATGTCATCGAAACAAATAGAAAATTTTTGGGAGCTCCATTAGTAGCCCATGCTCAGGGATGTGTACCCCAATGGGTATAGCGAGAATCAAGAATCATAGGTAGAAGAAGACCAATAGAAAAAGCACCAGAACCAGGGACAAGAATAGGAAACCATTTACAATGACCTGAGAGGTACATAATGTAGCCTTTATTGGCAATCCCATAAGCCTTCCTTAATTTCTTAGGCTTCATTTTCCCAATTGGAGGCTACATGGCCCCCCACAACTCAAAATTACTTCTCTTCTCTATCAAACACCTTATCTTGTGCAAACGACAATGGCTCAATGCTTATACCAGGCACCCCTCCACAATCAACTTGATTATAACTAACATAATCAATCATTCTTCTAATATTTTCTTGTCCATTGCTCAAATCTGGCATACCCTTGCTTGGTTGTAGTGGAAATATGAAATATCCATATTTAAATTTAGTATCCCTATTACCAATTCCATTCTCATGTTCAAACTCCACCTCAAGCTGACAACCCCCATAGACATGTTGGTATAGACCCTGCAAGCAATCCTTAGATACATTATCTTCCATATTAATACTCTATCCATTTGGTGAGAACATCTCCATAATTAGGTCAAAAAGGTATGAGACATAGTAAAGAAACACTTGAAATGAGCCTCACATTGATCAATCACATGTCCACAACTGCTTACATCACTTAGTTTATCTTTGTACCAATCAAATGACCTTGCAATGGCCACATAATTTAAGAATTCATCAAATTGTTTCTCCTCATCCACATGTAATAGAATTAGTCTAAGATCAATGTAGTCACCCAAATGCACCATTTTCTCATTGAACATTAAAATTCTTACTTCACTCGGGTATGCATTATTTCCCTTTATATATGTGGGTAATAGTTCAAACACTACCCCACAATAATTGTCTTGAACCATATGGCCACGAGTAAAGTCACCAATTCTAATATCATCATACTAGGAAATCACTACCTTACTCATGATACTTTTATTAATAAGGGTACTACCTTCCAAACCATTTCCATGAGGAAGAAAATTCTTAGTTTCAAAATACCCACTAGATAAAGTAATGCTAGGTACAATTGATAACATATCTACATTACTCTCTTGGTTATCATTTGTTGCAATTTTCTCACTCACTTGTGGCCAATAGAACTTATTAACACTTGTTCTACTACATCCTTCCAATGAATAGGGGGCTACTGATTCAGGATCACCATCCCCAAGAATGGAAAACACCCTAATGTCGAACTAGATTTCATTTCTCTCTGCTTGATCCACATCAGCTCCAATATCTTCATAGGTGATATTTTCCAAGCATTCATCAAGATCTTCAAGAAAGAGTGGGTTATTCCTACACCAGTAAGAACCATCATCTAGCACTTCCTCCCATGGTGAAAATTCATCATATAATGGATTCTTCCTCACCTTAATTATTTTTGCATACCTCCTTTCCTCATCATCATGAGGGATCCCCTTCCTTGAATCATAAAAATACTCAAAATAATCATAACCACTAGAGAAACCAAGAGAGGAATTCTCAATATCATCTACCTCATTCGCATTCAAGATTATTGACCCATATTCTAATAATTGTTCATATGAAGAAAATTATTCACTTCCACACAGACGCTTCCCCTCAAGGCTATCAAAATATCCTCTACTTGGAGCCATGGACTCTATCTCTACCTCATAAGAAGAATTATAATCAACAGAGGAACAACCCAACTCAACCTCATCACCTTTGTCATTATCTAGATATGCCTCCTTATTTTTGACTTCTTCATGTTTTTAAATTACCTCTTACCTTCTTTGTACTTATTTAAAACCCAAGACATCCCAAGGGTGTATACCATACATGATTATGCTATCCTCATATTGGATATCTTCATTCTCCCCATCACTACTAGAAATGTTTCTCATAAACTGACAACAGTGACCTACCAATTATTCACATTCAGATACATTTTTTGTAGTTGATTGCTCTGTCTTTTGATCTTCCTCAGCATAATATTTGTTAATGTTATTTTGAGAAACAACATGTTATACATGGCCATACTCGATTTCTTCTACAGTCCTTATCTAGTCCATTACCTAATCAAGACTATGAAGTTTCAAATATTTTGATAACTCACTCAACTCGGGCTTGTAAACCTCACAAAAAAGTCAAATCACATTAAGTCATTAGGTCTAATAGTATTATATATCTCTATCAAGATATCTAGAGATCTTGAGAACAAATCATATGGTGGTTCTCCTACATATATTTTTACTTCATATAACTTCCTAACAAAGGACATTGAATCAATCTTTCCTAGGTCTTGTTGATGTATGGTTGGGATGTACCCCAACTTTACAAATTGTGATGATGGAATAGGTGAAGCATCTAAGGTGTCTTTGTCTTGATAGAAACGCCTATTCCCTGACCCTTTTGGCCAATGAGCTTGAATCCTGTTGGAGCCATTCATATTAGTACCCAAATATCCTCTCATGATCAAATATTTCAAATTGTTTTCAATATTCATTGTGGCCTGATAAGATTTTTACAATGTAATGGGCTCTTTATATCTCAACATTTAACTCATATTTCTATCAAAATTGCCAAGGTACACAACCAAACACTTAGCATAATTTGGTCTCATAATTTTAGGAATATCCCTTACGACCCTAGCAAATCTAAGATTGAAAGCAGGGATCAATTTCCCTTCATTCCTATGGATGTCCATGAAATTTTTCCTCACCAAACTAGGGTTCACTCCCTCATCGAATTGACCCATTGAAGCCATCTTAAACTCATCCCAGGAGTGTATGGAGGATGATGGTAGAAAAGAAAACCAATCCCTCACATCACCTTTTAAGGTCTGAACAAAAAAATTGATGACCACATCAAAGTTTATTTCATATTCCCCCATCATATCAACAAATTCCTACAAATGTTTGCTTGCTGAATCAGACCTTTCACCAATGAACTTTGGTAGTTTATCTCTAATTTGAGGTGGAACTATATTGGGGTAACCAAAAATATTACCAAAGTTAATAGCCCTATACCTCTCGGCACTGAAATTTCCTTGATATGACAAGGATGATTCATTAGTCATGGTTGTGTCAGCACCCACACCAGAGCGGGTGATTTGACAATACATCATACAAATCCTTTAGAAGATTTCTTAAGGTTGTCTTAATATTACATAAGATAGTATAAGATCCTTTTGAATTTATAATTCTAATTCCTTATAGTGCAAACCTTCTATCTCTACTTTGCAGACATCCTTCAACAAGTGAAATGCATGAATATGACAAAATTTTACATCCTTTTCAATTTAACTCTAGAATCATGCAAATAATACCACTCCCTTTCCCTATCTTAGTGTTATTTCAGAAAATTGGGAAATATTTATATCCTATATCTTGAAAATTCCCACAAATTACTTACAAATGTGACAACATTTTCCTCAAATTCATGAGAATACTTGGAATTTCAAAGCAGTCATTCACTTCTGAATTTGAAACTTGCAAATTTGAAGCCTTGTTACATTCTTTATTAGGTTCTTTGAGTCAGAGTCACCACCTCTCTTCACAGGGGATGAAACTTCAAATAAGATGAAGTGTCTTCTAAATAAATATCGATTTGGGTTTGCTCCAACAACAAAGTCACCTTACCTACAAATGAATTCTTTACCAACTTCAAGAATTATTTGACCTCCAAATGGAATATTCAGATTTATCACACCAACTGACCCTGTAGTACAACCTACAATACGAGAATGAAAATTTCCCTTGTGGAGTTTCCAATTTTGTTGGTGTTTTTTCCTGCTGAATCCTGAAATTCAATAAAGGCCTACCAAGCCTTGTATTTAAGGAATTCCTAAGTTAGAGGCCAACACGAGTAAAGAATTATGAGTTCATTTATTGCACGAATTCTTGACAAATAGGCCAGTGCTTCATCAATTGGGTAAATGGAGTCAAATACAAAATATCTAGTAATACACAAACTATTTAATCTTGAAATAAATGGACTATCCTTGTAATGCATTACATTACAAAAACTCATTGTACTTAAAGCACTACTTATTATAAGATCCCATGCAATCTCTCATAGACCAATGACTATCTTCCAACATTTAATTAACTCCTTGAGTCAAATAATACAGGAGAGTACATGCTTTAAATTTTAGATGTGTTTCGATACCAATAATTTATATAGAACTATTTAAGTCTATTACATATAAGAGATGTACCCAAAAAAAAATTTAGCATATTTATCAAGCCTCCTGCATTATTCTTGTTATTGACAAATAAATTCTATACAGACCATCCTAGACTCAAAATATGACCTTGGTAATGAACCTTCAAATCCATTTTATAGACCAAGGGAGCAACAAGCATTGAGCTCATTACAATTACATTTCAAAAATATTTCATTCCAGAAAAAAATTGGATTTAATTTCAAAACTTCCCGGATGGTGACTTGTAACCATTTATTGAATAGGGGAAACTACAATCATAACAACCATCAAAAAGGGTCGCCAATTCCACCAAAAATTGTCACCACCACCAATAAAAATTGCAATTCACATCTATCCAAAATCACAACAATATCATTATCATGAAAAAAATTCAACACCGAGAGATGCTCTCTATCACCTAGAGCTAGCACCAACATCAACACCATGGTACATGTGCCCACTTTGCATCCTTGTAACAACAAGAGGAGAACACACCACTGTTTCATCATCTTTGTCTTTAATAGCCATCAAATAGTCATACCCACTAGGGGTTTTCACAGAGACGAGAGACACCAAAAGCACCTCCTCCCTAGGGGAAGCCAATTGATTCAAAAGTGTGAGGTACTACCTATACCCAAAATCTGTCTCAGTCTCAATGGTAGATGAGCTATCAATGAGAGAAATGAGGGAATGCTATCACCCATAAGAAGCTTGGTCGTACCTAATATTTCTTCGTATTCCTTGCATGAATCATGTAGGCTCATTTCCTTTTGTCTCCATCATTGTAGCATGACCTCCCAACAATTGGATGCCTCTATCATCAACCAATATAGGTTCCTTACCACGGGCATTGTCTCTGCATTCATCTTTCAAAGTTGACACACTCGCATGAGTGCATTGTTCATGCACTAGGATAACACAACGAGGCTTCTACAATTGTAACCTCGGGGATCTTTGCACTAGTAGTGAGGAAGCAGTTTTCTTGCTCATTCTACCTAATTTTCAAGTTTATAACTCTCACTAGAATGATTACTGCACTCGGAAAAAACACAAAGGATTTGGATTCTTGATTACAAAGGAAAAAATGGAGGCCTTCAATCCACATTTATATTGGTGATTTCAACCATCAATGTTCAGTAAAGAACCACATGTGTGAACAACTAATCACTCATTGGAATCCATTTTATCACTGTTAATCTCTTAGGTGCATGGGAGTTCGCACATCATGCTTCATGATTACAAGAAGTTAATTAATCACATGCACAAATATCAATTTGAATACTCCTAAAGAACATACGCCATTAATGCTCACTCTTTTTAGAGCATAAACAACCATCACATGCATGTTTCTAGTTTTTGAATATCAACCGTCGATATATTGATCAGGTTGTAGATGAAACAATCCTCATCGAATTGACTATTTTTGAATTCTTACTCATCTATTTCAGCCAATAGGAATCATGCCAGCTTGGCACCCACTTCGTCATGTAGGTTCCACCCACAATTCATCACGTTTAGCAAAGGATAGCCACATGTCAAATTTTTGCTGACTCCGCTGAGCTTTTTAAGATATTATTTAAATCAAGTGGGGTCTGTGGGGAATGATGGAGATTAACCCTTGACACAGATCCTTAGTCGTTGATCTAAACTAGTAGGTCACAAGCCCCATAGTGGATACTAGGCCCTACATCCATAAAAGGACATGCATCACCATTCTGTGGACCTCATGCCAAATAATCAACCATCATTTGAAACCAATAGGGCCAATGTGCAATGGTGTAGATTCATTCTCATGATCTAAAGATCTCACAACTTGCACATGCGACAAAGTTAGTTCTAAAGAAGGGGCCATATTAGGCTGACATTAATTTAACCCTTGGGAAAGCACGACTTAGCCCTAAGTCATTTAGAAAATACATTTTGGCTCGACCTTGGAAATATTTGCAATGAGCAACATGAGGGGTGATCGATATTCCTAGACAAAGGGGCCAGTAAGAGAATGCATTTGAAGGCTCAAGTGATGAATTAAATGATCTATAACAGGTTGATAAAGTCAAGTCAAAATTAAAACTAATGAGGGTTTAAGACACCAACATCAAAATGAGGGTTTTCTAGGCCCAAAACCCGTCCCAATTTTAGAGGACAAAAGCTTCAGAACTTGACCAAAACTAGATGTCATTGAAACAAATAGAAATTTTTTGGGAGCTACATTAGGACACATTCCATAAATGGCATGGTGATTAGGTTGACCTAATTAAGTGATTAAGGTTGTGCAAGCATGTGATTAGTTGGGTTGATGAGGGATTAGGAGGAAGTGGTGGATTATGGAGGATGTGACCCTAATTATTGTTAGGGGTGTGCATATCCTAATCATAGATTAATTAAAGTTTAATCTAGATTAGAAGAAATTATAAAGGATGTGACATTTGGAGTGAGAAGAATTTGAATTAAAAATTGATTTAATTCATAAAGTCATAAAGTGACAAAATTAAATAAATTAGAGTATTTATTTAATTTAGAGATGAAAGAGATAAATGTTTTAATTGATTTATTATATATGTTAGGGGACATTAGGGTAAGAATAAATATTAATCAAATAAGGAGCTATTTAATTAATATGGATGAAGGACACAAGATGGAAGAATACAAGGGTGAATTTGACCATATGGGGGTAGTTAGATTCAAGTGTCTACATAAATAAATTGTGTTGAATAGGACAAATAAGAGGGGGGTTGAATCAATTATCAAAACTAATCCCTATTAAAAACCATAGTGAGGATTAACTCATACCATAGAGAATATCAAAACAGATTAGAAAAGGCTCACTACCTAAAACAAGGCTCACTACCTAAAATAAGGACTCACTATCTGAAACATGGACTCACTGTCCAACATGGCTACAACCCAGAGGGCTCACTGCCACAAAGATACAAAGAAGACAAAGAATAGTTGTTACAAAGAGACTACAATCCCAATGCAACAAAGGATTCCACCACAATTACTCACACACATACATGAATGATATATTTTTCCTTCTACTCATTGCATCTAAAAACTCAACATTAAGCTTTGCATTGATTTTCCACACTCTCAACACACACACTTACTAAATAGAATCAATGTTACATAAAATTGCACTTTATTTTTTCTCTTATCACTCTACCTTTTTTCTCTTGCATCTCATCTTCACCATTAAATCATCTTGCATTTATACCATCTTGAACTTTGAAACATATCCAAAGTCAGCCATCCAAATTCAAATTTAAATTAGGTCAGTGCCAAAACATCCTAGGGTGGAATTAGAATGAGGGCAACCCAAACACACACTTTAAGGGACCCAAAAATATCCAACATGCTTCATCATCCTCGAAAGTAGTATGTCACACAAGGTTGGACAAACCAGTGTAAAACACATAGAAGCATTAATAATGAATCTATCAAAGAGAAGTCCAAACCAACAAAATTTCTCTCAAACCTCAACCAGAAACACAAAAAACCATAGTTCACAACTGCTGAACACAACTTGCATTGTATAACCAATCAACAACTAGATATAACATCTACTAGCAGCCATGAACAACATATCTAAATTGGACAACCATAGGAGGAAATCCAAACCAAAATCCAAAGCGACCACTGAACACATGCAATATATCTTTATTACAATTTTCTCATTATCCTCAAAATATACAACCAACAACAACTATTAAATAACCAGTTGACCAATTGACATCAATGAAAACACCTACACACTTTCCTCAATACCTCCAGTCTTTTCATTCTTGACAAAATCTCCCCCTTTGTCATTGATGGCAACACATGATGTGAAAAACCATCAAATATAACATACTACCTCTAAATACATTTTTATGTTTTCTCCCCCTTAGAAGAGAATCTATTTATATGTTTCTTCACATTCTCTTTTCAATTGCTTCTTTTCCCCCCTTTGACATCAATGGAAAAGGAAAAAGTATATCTTTCATTGATCTCTTCTTTGACATGACAACATAATAAACATAATGACACCTGATACTACATGCCCCCCTTGAGAGGTAGCCACCAAAACATCAATCCAAAAGAAAGATAGATCCATATATCCACTAGATTGATGCATCTCCATATGGATCTAGTTCAAGAAAGGAGGGGAAATAACCCCTAACTTCTCCCAGAGATAATCAAAAGTATCTTTAGGAGTAGCCTTCATGAAAATATCAAAAATCTTATCCTTCATAAAAAAATACTCAATATTTAATTCATTCTCCATGACTTTCTCTCTCAAGAAATGATATTTGATAGATATATGCTTCATCCTCAAGTGCATCACCAGATTCTTAGAAATGTTAATTGCACTTGTATTATCACAAAATATGGAAATGGGATTATCATATAGCACTGTGGTATCTTTCAATGTCTTTTTCATCCATAAAACTTGTGTACAACAAGATGTAGCAACAATATACTCAGTTTCAATATTAGAAAAGAAGATTGAATTTTCCCTTTTACTCAACCATGCCACCAATCTGCATCTAAGAAAGAGTGCACCAACACTTGTACTCTTTTTGTCATCTACACATCTAGCCCAATCTACATCTCTATAGTAACTAAGTGTAAA
>CM021108.1:556256653-556294147 GCA_007115665.2 Sequoiadendron giganteum
GATCCCGCACATACCTAGTAATGGAATATAGAAGAAAAATGAATTAAAATGTTTCATCCTTTACTACTAAATTCTTTACATGCAATAAATTATTATATAGAGTAGATGAATGTAGAAGTCAAATGATGAATGCATATAAAAATGGTAGGATAATTCAACCTTTCAATTTTTACTGTTATACATGCTATGAATTTGGACACAAGGCTAATCAATATAGATCTAGGATGAATGGAAGGAATGTTGTTCAAAAGGATGTTGTATGTCACAATTGCAAGAGACCTATACATATTGCTATGTTTTGCAGAAGTAGAAACACAAGGAAGGATAATCTAGTAAAGAGAAATGAACAAGTCAAAAAGGTTGATTTGAATGAAGTAAAGAAGGAAATGGAAAGATATGGAGGAAGAAAGAGGATGTTAAGAAAAAGGAAGAATCTGTACCACCCTTTGATGAAAATGTTTCCTTTGGAAACTAAACCTGAGCATTGGCTGAGGGGAACAATAACGGATAATCAAACAACCCCCAACTAATATAAGGTATCATGACTTGACACAAGGAAATTTGGCAGAGGTAGATAGTGTTGATCTTCTAGAGAAGACATCAAAATAAAATATGCAATTGCAAAGATTTATGGAGCGATTTAGGGTTTACTGTTGCATAGAGAAGGATTTCATCAGCTTTATTGTTTGGTGCATTAAATACAAATTAGGGAAGATTGAAGGGTTATAAGTATCTAAACTTAGTCGATTTAATTCTCTTTTAAGCATTTGGAGCAAGTAGAGAGAATTCGAGTGAATTCAAGAGATCAAAGGAAATTTGTGAAGTAGAGCATCAAAACCCTAGTTCCAACTAAGTAAGGAAAAGGTATTTACCATTGTTTGTGTGCCATAAAGTTGAAGTAGAGTTTATTTTTGAGCATTTGAATTTGATAAAGATGGAAACAATGGGTATGTGCAGGATCATGATGGGCCAAAAAGTGGCGATATCTAAGTGATATGATGGCCCATGTGGCTGATGACTTTTTTTTAACCCAAAATTGATGAAACGAAAAGGGTTTTTAAAATAAATTGCTAGCTTTCCACCAATATAAATTATGATTTACTTTGAATTTAATAAATATTTATTATTCATTTTATATTTGAATTATGACTAAAGTACTGATTCATAGGCTGATTGAAAAAAATCTATAACTTTCAAATGGTATCACATTTTTTGAATTTGAAACGTGCATCACATTCTATGCTTTGCATACTATAGGATTAAAAAAAAATGAATTTCATGAATTTTTTACCAAGTTAAGGTGGTTAGACATACAAGTTTTTATATTTTTTAAAATATGTAATAAAACAATCATAAAAAATTATTTACTTGGAAAAAAATTACAAAAAAATATGCATCACATCAGGACATGAGTCCCCTACTTATATATAAAATCCTATAAAAAAATATTATCATTTTATTGTGGTTAGGGTGGTTAGATAGACACCTACTTCTTATTTTTTCCCTGAAATTTAAGTACTACTGCATTGAAACTTCAAATTTTCACCAAATAGATTTATTTATTTTTTTAAATAAACCTAGTAGTTTAGAAACTACATTCAATTTTATACAGATTCCATTCTTACATATTTTTGAAATAATTTAGGTAACTTATTCAAATTTTTATGTCAAGTTGCCTAACTCTGATTTTTTGAATTTTATTGCCACTTAAGGGCTTGTTTTCTCCATGATGATCCTGCACATACCCCAACTACTATAGTGAATGTTACTATAAGATGCCCTAGCAAAAGTTTAAGAGATGCCCCATAAAAGTGTTTGAAAATGACCTGCTCAAATCTTTTTTGAGCATTCCATATAAGGTTTTTCCTATAGAAGATATTAGGGCTTATATCCATGAGAAAATAGTGGAATATGATCACATGAAATTTATAGACCTATGGACAAACCAATTAATTAGAGACAATTTCTACATTAAGTTGGAGTATGAAAACCTAGTGATGAAGAAACTAGACATTTGGTAATGGTTTCCAAATTTATGTTATGATGATAAGTTTGTGAGACATGCATTGAGTAGATTGCATGATAAGTTCATATGGGCTGACATGCCTGGTTAAATAACTAAGGAAGTTAAAAGGGAGGTTACTAGACTTTGTGCCTTTAGACCTGTACCAGAATTGAAGTCTATTAAGAATGAAGTAGTGATGGAATTAACTGGAGCCACATTTGACAGAAGAGCTTTAATAGTTAAAACTATCCAAAACCATGTAGTGAGATATCCAACCATGGTCATAGGTTATAAGATATACTACACAAACAAGGAGAGTTCAATGTCAACCACCACAATTAACATGGCCTATAAGATGGTGGAAAAAGGAAAGGATTATGACTTATGTGAGTTGCTCAGGCAACAAATTTTTAAGAACTTGAATCTATTAGAAGAATGAAGAAGATCACATCTCTTGATGTAGTTTTTGTTGTCATTTATGTCACCATGATATATGACTTGCAACTGCAAGAGTCAAAGTCATATTAATCTAGTATTACAAAACGGTAATGCAGGATCATCCTTTGGTATTTTGCTCTAGATTTCCCTCCGGTAAATAGTTGCTACTTCAGTTTTTGGGAAATGGTTTTTGTTTGATAGAAGCACGCATGGATGGGAAATCATGCGTATAAATTCTTGTGGTCGTCACCGGTATCTTTTTCTAAGATTACATTTTCACTACTAGGTATATTGTTGGTCGACCTAATAAGCGGTTGAAGATGAAATGGATTAAATTTTGTTTGTGTAATCCATGTTGACTTGTTGTCGCGTACCACATGGTTGAATTTTTTTTAGGAAGTTTTGTATTTACTTGGAGATGACCTAATTGTTACTTATGGGAAAATTAGATATATATACAAGATGTTTTTGAAGATAAGAGTAGGAGATTTTCATGAATGCGAATATTATTAGATTATGTGTGGAAGCGAAAAGATTGAAGATTGATCTGCTAGCATGTGAATTTATTGAGCTACAAAGGAACTAAATCAACACTTGTGGTATAATTTAATCAGTTCAATCTCTGGTGGTTAGCCATTTCATTTCTACAACTTCTATAGGTAGTGAGCCTCCCATTTTTGGATAGTGAGTCCTAGAAGTAAGCCACCATTTTGTAATATCTTATAACTAGTTATACTATATTGTGAGTTAGTCCTCATCGTGGTTTTTCCTATTCTGGGTTTTCCACATAAAAATCTTGATGTTTTTGTGTCGTGTGCTTGATGTTAAGTTAATGCTCTTTCTTATCTTAATTTTCATATGCTTTGGATTAATTGGACGGCGTTTGTTCAATAAGTTTAAGAAGATACTAATTCACCCCCCTTTTCAGTATCTTGGATATTAAACAATTGGTATCAAAGCTTGGTTCCTCTATAGAAGTTTAATAGCTTGAGGGAGATTGAACAAATCAAGGATAATACAAAACTCTGAACTGCCCTTGATGAGCTTGAAAAAGCTAAAAATGAGAATAGGGACTTGCAAGAAAATATTGAAGAAGAAAATGAATGCATCTAGAAGTTGAAGGAGAAATTAAAGAAATTCAAAGAGAGACATAGAGAAGTCAACAAACAATTGAAACAAGAAAATGAATATGTTACCGGACTAAAGATACAAGTGGAAGAAAATAAGAGGATTGAAGAGTGTTTGAATGCAAAAATGAAGAACAATTTTGATCAATGTTCTAGGCTTGAACAAGAAGTGGTAGATCGGAGAGAAAAACTAGAAAAAGTAAAATTCTATGAAGATAGTTTCAAGACAAGATCTACCAAGCTTGATGAATTGATTACAAGACAAAAACTCTCAAAAGACAAAGGTGGATTGGGATTAGAAGCAGGTGAAAGCTCAAAATTTTTAAATGATCAAAAGACTCAAGATAAAGGGAAGCAAAAAATAAATCCAAGAAGGAAACCACCTATCAAACATCCAAATGCACAATGGTACTCATCTTTCAATGGAATTTTTTTATCATGTAACAAGTTTGGACATAAGGCAACTGAATGCAGAAGTAGGATGAGTTAGTTCTTTGGTTCTTTCCTTGGACAATGCTATGCTTGTAATAAGTTTAGACATAGAGCTAGTGAATGAAAAACTCAGATCATGAACTGGTTTAATGGAGGAAGAATGAATCAATCCTTTGCTGGCTATTACTATACTTGCAACAAATATGGGCATAAAGTGAATTAGTGTAGAACAAGGTTTAATGGAAGTTAAAAAAATTGAAGAAACATTATCTATTACAATTACAACAAACCAAGACATATTTCAAAACTATGAAGAAGTAAAAAGGGAAAACAATTTGCTCTACTAAAGAAGAATGAACCTATGAAGAAGGTTGACAAAGAAGAAGTTAAATAGGAAATGAGTAAGATATGGAAAAAGACAGAAGAATCAGGGACTACTGATGTGTCTATACCCTCATCAGGTGCAGATGATTCCTTTGGGAACTAGACCTAGCATGGTCTTAGGGGGAGCTTTAGCAAAAAATTGTTTGAACACCCCAATTTTGAGCATTTCAGTCCTTTGCATGAAGTGAGGTTGTAAGAGGTGAATAGGCATAGGTTTTGAAAAATAAATCGAAAGAAAAGATGCATGTATGCTCGGTTATAGAGCATTTTAGGGTTTTTCAGCACAATTGAAGAGTTTTCCAACTTTTCAAATTTTGAGCGCATTAAATGTGAATTAGGGCATCACATTAATCTATAAAGAGAAATCATAAAGGAATTTAGATCACTTGTGCCAAAAAAGGTGAAGAACGAATTGGAGCAATTTGGAGTGAATTGAAGTGCAATTGGTGCAAACCCTAGTTTTGGCTATTTGCAAATAAAAAGGTAATTTTTTATTTTGTGTAGTTGTGAGCTTTTGAAAATTCTTTTTCTAAAACCTTTAAAAGCTCGGTATATAGAAAATAGAAACTCCTATAGTCATAAACACAATAGAAATACCTAGACCCTCCTATAGGAAATACTCAATGAAGGTTTTCGAAGATGACCCTATGGGTGCTTTCTCTTCAATTCCTCATGGTGTCATGCCGACAAAGGATACACGAATGCACATTAGGGTTAAGATAGAATAATTCAATCATACCAAATTGATTGACATATGGATGAATGAACTCACCAGAGATTATTTCTTGGTAAAACCTAAGTATTTGAATCTTGTGACAAATAATTTGGATTGTTGGAAAAAATTTCCAAATTTTTGTTCTACAGTAGATGATCAATGTGTAAAACTATTCCTTAGTAGAATGCATGATCAATTCTTAAGGACCCATGAGCTGCAATTGATAACTAAGGAAGTAATCAAAGTTGTCTCCAGACTCTATGACACTAGAATTGTACCTACTCTAAAATTAGTGAAAAATGAAGTGGTAATGTGTTAGGTCTCAAAAACACAAGTTTGAACCATGAGAGGTTACCAAGCTCTCACAATACTTCTGGCTAATCTACAAGGCCAAATAATGAATTCAAACCTTCTGCTCTTCAGGCTCTTCTAGACCTTGGTGGGTGCACCTATACAAATGAGGCAAATTTTAACAGAATGATCCCAACTAGAGATATCTATCCAAAATGGTAGTTTAACAATGGAGAGATGTGACCCTAATCTGGTATAAATTGTACATGCAATATCGAGGGATACTTCTTTATGCTTAGCAAACAAAGGTGGAATTTTGAAAATTACTTAATGAAATTTAATGAATAAAAAATGGGCGAGACCAATGCCCTGTTGGGTAAAATGGAGTCCAATGAAAGTCTTTAACGAATGGATTCTATTTGGAAAATATTCTAATTGTTTGGCACATAGGTATTCATCTATAACTTGTATAAACATGCAAGGCAGTGATTGATAGATCCTACTGGAGGCAGGATATCAATCCTAACTATATGATTCTTCTTATTAATCCAAATAATATTTCTAGATTACTGTGATTGATCAAAGGAATTTAATTCTTTCTTGAAGAAACCAAATAATCACATCACATAGATACAACAAATGTGCATTCAAAAATTGAATATATACTTGATATATCAACTTAAACAACCAAAAAACATTAAGTTGGAGACAATCAAATGGTTGAATAATTTTAACAAACAATTGATACCAAACTAGAACCACCAAAGCAAAAGTATTTCATTATCTTCCTCAAAATTATACGTGCATCATAGTCACTACTTTGTAAAACATTCAGGAAAAGTATCTATCTATCTAACCACTAACTTCTAACCCCTTATTCTATATCTATCTCCTTTTTTTATATCTTAAAAAAATCCCTCGCACCTTTTGGTCTTGGTCTCCTCGTATTCTCATGAGAGGAAACAAGCTTTAGACCAAAAGTCATGTCACTTCATAATTAAATACAACTAAAAAATAACAATAATAAATGATACAGTAGCAACAACTAGTTCATCGTGTTACCTTGCACCTCCTTTTCCTCTACTATAGTGCCACGGTGTTATGTTATGTTTATATCAAGATATTGCCTTATCGCGGTCTATCTTTTGCCTCCTCATGGTACCATAGTGTCCTCCTTCGCCCTTGCATCCTCTACTGCTTTACCATGGGCTCTGTTTCTTCCTCTAACGATACCATGGTGGCCTTTTATTGTCTTCTCTATATACCGCTCTACCACGAGCTAACATTTCTCTCCACATGGTATGGCGGTATTAGCTTGTCACTGTCTCTGCTTCCTTCACCACTCCACAACTCCACCAAAAGTTATATTATTCCCTCCAGCATTGCCATGATGTTCACCAAGCTCTGTCCTTTCTATCGCTCTATCATGGGCTCCTTATTGACCCTTTGTGGTATGGCAGTTGTCTTCAAGTATAACGCTCAATCGTGGGCCTTGCGTTGTCCCTCCATGGTGTGGCAGTAAAATATTTTTTAACTATTGCTAACCATGATACCATGAGCTTCTTTGTAAGGTTTTTTGGTAAGGAGGTAAGAGGTGGAGGCTACAGATGGTGAATGTTAAGGCTATGGTATGGTGGTAAAAATGTTTTTGACCTTATGGATGAAAAAAGGTGACCATTTTATGAAAAGGCTAGCATAAATTCAGACTCTAATGGATAAAACCCTTTGGAATTTTTTTGAAAATTTTGGTTCTAACATTGGCTCCTATTAGGGATGAGTGATTTTCCAATCACTGCAAGAATGTAGAATATCCATGGGGAAGTAGACCAAGACATCAAAGGATATGAAAAATGAAGGAGGTGGAAAATGGAGGAGATGGAAATGACCCTATACTAATGTACATGGAAAGAAAATTTTGTTCTCAATGAGGGAATTTTGGGATTTTCCATGTACTAGCAAGTCCCAGCCCCTTTCGAATTCCTAAACTACTGTGTATGGAAAAGAATATTTTAAGAGGTTTGTCAAGAATTTTCCATGCACTAGCAATCCTTAATCCTCTGTTACTCCTTAAGAGAAGAAATAATTTAGGAACTGCCCATGCACAGGCAACACCTGCTCCTCTCTAGACATGTTCTACAAATAATAAGAATCCTCCCCTCCTTTTCCAATGATCACAAAAGGTCCCAACCACAAAGCCTCAAACTTTCCATGCTTTCCCTTCTCCTCACACCGAGCATTCCACATCAACACTAGATCATTTTCTTGAAATTTTTGATCTTTGTCCTTTTTATCAAAAAGATATTTCATTCATGATTGCATCTTCATATTTTTATTTTGAGCCATTCTCCTTATTTCATCAAGTTTTGCAAGTTGCTCCATTCTTTCCTCCATTGGTTCAAAAATATCCAAATCCTCTTGCAAAATAAAATTATAAACTGGTAAAAGGTTATGTAGTGGCATCCTAGCTTGTGTTCCATATACTAGTTCAAATGGAGACTTTCCAATTGCCTTTTTTACTGTAATCCTATTTTCCCACACAACCATTCTCAACTTTGAATCCCATGCCTTTTTATTTGTATCTAACATCCTCCTTATTATCTTTAAAAGACTTTTATTACTTGATTCTACCTAACCATTTGCTTGTGGATGATAAGGAGTAGCATAGGAAATAGTAATGCCATATGTATTGTAGAAGTCTTTGAATTCATCAGATCTAAAACACATCCCATTATCATTGATCAATCTTATCATTGTGCCAAATCTAGTTATAATTTTTTCCATTAGAAAGTTCACCACCAACTTTCTCATTGCTTGTTTAGTTGGGATTGCCTCCACCTACTTAGTAAAATAATCTATAGCTATAAGTATCCATTTATATCCTCCACTTGAATTTTCTTTTATTTCTCCAGTGAATTCAATTCCCCATTGGTGGAAAGGGGCTTCTACTTGCAAAGGTCTAAGTGGTAATCCTCCTGGATACTTCAATTTCCCTGAAAACTTCTAACAAGCCTCACATTTCCTCACATGTGCAAAAGAGTCATTAAAAACTTTAGGCCACTAATAGCTATACTTGAGAATCTTATGTGTAGTGGTTTTGGCAGAATAATGACCTCCACACACCCCTTCATGCATCTCCCTCAAGACATGTCGTGCTTGTGATTCATCTAGACACAATAGTAGCATTCCATCCTTATTCTTCCAAAATAGATCTCCTTCTATAAATACATACTTAGATGCTTGCATCTTCAAAGTTCTCTTTTAATTATCATTCAACCGCTTATGGAATTTCATGTGCCTGAGATAATACATTATGTTTATGTACCAAGGAGTATGTTCGATACTTGCAACTACATTCTCCTCACCTTCTATACTACAGATTTGATTTGCTTCAACCTTTGTTTCTTCCATTAGCTTGGCCAAACCTTGTCCTCTTACCAACTTGGTAATCTGAATTTCCATATCAAATTCTTGGATTTTATTAATCCATTTACATCTTTTCCCTGTCACCTTTGTTTGTATTAGGATATCTTTCATAGCTCCATGTGGGACATATGCAATTACTTTAGCTCCAACAAGATAAGGTCTGAAAGATTTTGTTTCTTTGACCAATGCAAAGGCTTGTTTTTCCATAATATCATATTTCAACTCTTACCCTTGTAAATATTTTCTGAAAAAAGATACAGGTTGCTCATGACCTTCATCATTCTTTTGTTGCATAACATCTGCTATGATGTGAAATGAAGCAAAAGAAAATATCTAAAAAGGTTTGGTAAAATCAGGGGACTTTAGAATGGGAGCTTCTTTGATAGCTCTTTTTATAGATATAAAGGCTTCCATGGCTTCAACAGTCCAATCTATCTTTTATCCTTTTTTCAACATCTTGGATATAGGTTTAACAATTTCAGCAAATTTTGATACAAATCTCCTAACAAAGTTAATTTAACCAAAAAATGATTGGATTGCTTTGATAGTTTTGGGAATGGGGATTTTATCTATAGCTTCTACTCTCTCAAGATCTATTCTAATCCCATATTTTGATACAATATGTCCCAAAAGCTTACCCTTTGTAACAATAAAGTGACATTTTTTAGGATTAAGACTAATACCATATTCCAAAGCTTTGATAAATATCTTCTCCAAGTTCCCCACATGATCTCCTCCTTTTTTGGAATAAGTAGTAAGATCATCTTGGTACACCACCATTATAGAATTAATTAGATATGGAAATGCCACATCCATGGCCCTTCAAAAATTGGCCCCTGCATCTGTGATTCCGAATGGCATTCTAACATAAAAATATATCCCCCATGGTGTAGTAAATGTTGTCTTGTATTGCTCAGACTCTTTGACTTTAACTTGGTTATATCCAGAAAACCCATCCATCATTGATAGTAGCTCACACCCTATTACTTTGTGCAATATTGCCTCCATATTTGGGAGAGGATAATTATCTTTAAGGGAAGCAACATTCAGATTATTGAAATCTACACATAATCTAATATCCCCATTTTTATTTCTTACTGGAACCAGATTTGAGACACATGTTGAATGTCTAATGGCTTTAATAATACCTCCATTTTTGATTTTTTCCAATTCCTCCTACATCTTAGGTTCCAAAGTTAGGTTAATAGGATTTTTCTTTTGTTTGAATGGCTTTGTATCTAGTTTAAGTCGAAACTCATGCTGGAAAAGATCTTCTTTGTATGCCTTGAGATCCTCATAAGACCAAGAAAATAAATGTTTATATTTTCTCAATAATGCAATCAACATTCCCCTAATGGTTGGACTTATCTTCTTTCCAATATAGACCCTTTTTGGTGCTAACTCAGTTCATAGATTTCTTTCTTCAATATCATCTCTCCTGACCGATGTCTACTTCATGAGAGAGCAATCATTCCCATCATACACTCTTTCTAGTGCCACAAGCCCTTTGGGGAGCTTATTAGTTTTAAGTTGCAAGACTTCCTTCCAAAATATAGTCTGTTTCCCATCCACTTCTTCCACAAAAGAATTGAAGTCAATCTCTTGAGCCTCGTACTGATCTATGCAATGAAGAAACTTTAGAAGGTTAGTATCATAATTGAAAACTTTCCAACTATATATGTTGTCAAGGATAGCAAGTCTTGTTTTGAATTCAACCTGAGATATTCTAGCCAAAGTGATATCATCTCTTTTCAGGGCTACATTAGCTAGAAAATCTACCATCATGTTTTTTGATCTGTCGATCCAATTAATTGAGAAAGCATCAAATAATTCAACTATGTCCCACACAAAATTTCAGTATTGTTTCAATCTCTTGTTCTCTGCAGCATACCTTGATCTAATTTGTGAGACAACTAGTTCAGAGTCTCCCAAGATAGTTATCAATTTGATCTTGTGCTTGATAGCCATATTTAAACCAATCAACAAGGCCTCATATTCTACCACATTATTTGTACACTCAAAGGTTAGAAAAAATGAATATTTGAATGTAACACCTTTAGGTGATATAGATACTACTCCAGCTCCATTGCCTTCTTGGCTGCATGCTCCAACAAAATACATTTTCCACACACCCTGCTGATCTTTAGAAACATGCTTATCAATTGGGTCAGTATTTTCTAATTCAGGCTAAGATGGTTCCACTCTGAAGCTCCCTAAATCCACATCATAGAAATAATTGAGTTGTCCTTGAGGAACACAATTGAAAATCTGATTCATCCTTGGTTCTCTCTAAAATTTGACTTCTTCAACATTGATTGGTATTGTGGCATATGATAAATCAAACTGTAGATTGCCTCCAACTGCTGCAATTCATTGTCTTGACAAAAACATTCCAAACTGAGGAGGTGTGTCAATCATAGTTATATCAATATTATAAGTTTCTTGTCGGTAAGCAGCCAATTTCACTTCCACATCTTTCATATTTCCCATAACCAGGGTAGGTCTACAATCCATGGCATAAAATTTACCACCTTCAACATCTACCCACATACCGAGTTGTTTCATCACCCTTACTGGCGTGATGTTCATAGAAGCACCTGAATCTATCATACAATTTCTTACCAGCTTGTCATTTATGAGTAGGATAGTAAAGAATGGATCAATTTGTGGTGGATTTATCAATGCATCGCTTTGACAAACCTCTAGAAATTTTATCTTTTCCTTCTTATTACTAATTTCAGGAATCTCCTTATTTTCAAGGTTTGTATTTTTACTACCCCCACTAGACATTAATTGAATAGAACTTTCCCTATACTCTTTAATCTTCATCATTTCTCATAATGGGACAAACATCTTTACCTGGGCCAAAGCTTGCATGAATTTAAAAAAAAACCCTATATTTTGATCATCTTCTTTTTCTCTATTGGCTCTCCTTTGTTCTCCTCTTTCTCCTTTTTGTTTGTTTGATTTGACTTTTGTTTATCCTTGGGAAATTATTTGTTTTCTTCCTTATGAACATACTTTTGTTCTTTTTTATCAAACTACTTATCATTTGTCCTTTTTGAAGCTTCTTGGGGCATTTTCTTATCCTTCAAAAATATTCCTCTTGGAACACCTTCATTCTCATTTATTGTTCTATCTCTCAACCAGTATTTTCTTTTGGCCTACTCAACTGCTGCAATAGTTAACCTTTTAATTTCTTCCTCAACCATCCTTCTCATATTGCATTTATTTGTCTGATATGATGTACTAGGAGGACATTGTTCATTATCACTTTCTTCATGATCATAAAAAACTTGTTGTTCTTCCATATGGATATTGTACTTTTGGTGATCAACATCATATTCATACCCTCCTTCTTCTGAAGATGAATATCCATGCTCAATAGAGTGAAGAGTGTGGGAAGTTAAATAGATATTATGGTCCTCTTCATTGTTTTCTTCTGGTATGTTTTTTCATGGTAATGACTGAGCTACAATACAATGATCTGGGGAATGTGGCAAGTCACAAGCTGAGCACCAAGGACTATTGTCTACCATATGTGCCCCTAATTTCTTTAAAGGATTAGGTTTCTCTTTATTCCTTGGCCTATCCATCACTGGATTTCCATCCTTCCAATTTTTATTATATGGCATGTCATGAAACCTTGGCCTTTCATTTATGTATGAATTTTCCTGCCTATTTGGAGGAGTATATTGGGTAACCCTAGGATTATACCTCTTTCAAATCATTCCTACAGCTTTCCTATTTTTTTTATAGTTAGTGCTATATTTCGAGCTTTAGCTAAATTCTTGGGACATCTATTCCTAAGCTCATATCATGTCTTAGGATCAAAAGCTTTTAAATTGATACTTAATGTAGTAGGATCAACTAATTTAGATCCAGGAGGTATCTTATTATGTAGTTTAGAAAACCTTTGGTTGAAGTCATAAGTTGACTCATTTTGATGCTTCTGGATAGTTACCAATTCATGTAGGGAAAATTTGGTGCACATTGATTCCCATACTACTCAAGGAACTATTCATAAAAATCCTAAATGGAGTCAATAGGAGTTGTTGGCAAACTGTTAAACCAATCTCTATCATCTTAAATCAATGAAATCATAAACAATCTAATTTGCACATCCTCATATTGCATATCCAAGTTTTGAATAAATGCATTAAATATCCTTAAGTGTTCTTTAGCTATGATTGCACTACTTCTTCTAAATTTTGGGACAAGGCTTCTCCAACTATTATCCATGGGATAAGGATATATTTGAAATCTAGCCAAATCAAATTTTTTGATCATAGTTGTGTATGGTGGAGGAGGTGGATTTTGAGGATGGTGGTACTGGTATAATGGACTATTGTAAGGTGGTGGCACATATTTCTAACCTTGTGGAGGCATGTCTTGTTGACCATGTGGGGGTATATATTGCTAGTGAGGGGGTGGCTAAGCATTTTGATGTTGTGGTGGAGCATTTGGGTTTCTATATTGATTCCCTAATTGATTTTGTTGTTCTCTTGGGGGAGTTGAAGGTCTTGCATTATTATTCCCCTACCTATGAGGTGGAACATATTTAGGTAAGTTAGCCATCTAAGAATTGATCTAATCTTTTTCTAACTTCAATTCTTGAAGCTCTTTTATCGATTGGAGCCTCTGCTCATACTCTATTGTTGTTATTTCCACTTCTTGTATTTCATGTTACAATCATGCATTTATCTCATCCTGAGCCATGTGTTCATAGTTATCTTTAGAGGCTTCTTCATAGCCAAGTCCATCCTGATTCTCTTCAAGTAATGCCATTTCTTGATCATATTCATATTTTCTCCTTTCTGTTTTAGCCTCAAGTCCATCCATGAACTCCTCAACTTTATTGGGGTCTGGTTGACAAAAGGGATTGCTCTTTTCCTCAGGAGTGTGAGGTTCTCTAGATGGGTTGTTTTTAGTTGTCAGTGTACCATAGGAATTATATGTCTCTAGGTGTGCTTTTGATGTTTTATCTTTATTTGTTGGGCCCATTTCATCAGAAACCTTCTTGCCCTTATCATTCTTTTGAGTCCAACTACTTTTGTCATTATTAGGATCCTCCTTATACAAAGATCTTCTATCATGCATGTTGTGAGTAATTTTGATAGTCTGAACTCTAGGATGGTTCCTTTCTGATGTATATTTCACTTTACTAGTTTTAATGCACTTGTTCATTCTGAGTCACCACTCACTTTCCAAAAGGTGAGAAAATTTTGTAGTTCCTTGTTCCCAGTGGAGTCTTCTACAAGGTACTAACTCTATGATGAAGGCTTGGGTTCATTTTAACTCCCCAATGGAGTTGCCAAACTGTTAGGTCTCAAAAATGCAATTTTGAACCACGAGAGGTTGCCAAGCTCTCACAATGCTTCTAGCTAACGTACAAGGACAAATAGTGAATTTGAACCTTCTACTCTTCAGGTTCTGCCAGACCGTGCACCTATGCAAATGAGGCATATTTTAACAGAATGATCCCTACTAGAGAAATCTATCCAAAATGGTAGTTTAATAATGGAGATATGTGACCCTAATCTAGTATATATTGTACATGCAATATAAAGGGATGCTTCTTTATGCTTAGCAAACAAAGGTGGAATTCTGAAAATTACTCAATGAAATTTAATGAATAAAAAATGGGTGAGACCAATGCCCTATTGGGTAAAATGGAGTCCAATGAAAGTCTTTGACATATGGCTTCTATTTGGAAAATATTCTAACTGTTTGGCACACAGGTATTCATTTATAACTTGTATAAGCATGCAAGGCAGTGATTGACAAAACCTACTGGAGGTAGAATATCAATCCTAACTATATGATTCTTCTTATTAATCCAAATAATATTTCCATATTAGTGTGATTGATCAAAGGAATTTAATTCTTTCTTGAAGAAACCAAATAATCACATCACATAGATACAACAAATGTGCATTCACAAATTGAATATATACTTGATATATCAACTTAACTAACCAGAAAACATTAAGTTAGAGACAATCAAGTGGTTGAATAATTTTAACAAACAATTGATACCAAACTAGAACCACCAATGCAAAATTATTTCATTATCTTCCTCAAAATTATACGTGCATCATGGTCTCTAGTGTGTAAAAAATTCTGGAAATATATCTATCTATCTAACCACTAACTTCTAACCCCTTATTTTGTATCTATCTCCTGCTTTTATATCTTCAGAAATCCCCTCGTGCCTTTTGGTCTTGGTCTCCTCGTATTCTCATGAGAGGAAACAAGCTTCAGACCAAATGTCGTGTCACTCTAGAATAAAACACAACTAAAAAATAACAATAACAACTGATGTGGTAGTAAAAACTGATTTACCGCATTACCTCGTGCCTCCGTTTCCTCTGTTGTGGTGCCATGGTGTTCTCTCTAGCAGTTCCATGGTGTTCACCAAGCTCTATCCTTTCTACCGCTCTATCATGGGCTCCTTGTTGGCCCTCCATGGTATGGCGGTTGTCTTCAAGTATACTGCTCAACCATGGGCCTTGCTATGTCCCTTCATTGTGTGGTAGTAAAATATTTTTTAACTGTTGCTAACTATAATACTGTGAGCTTCTTTGTAAGGGGTTGTGATAAGCAGGTGAGAGGTGGAAGCTACAAAGGGTGAATGTTAAGGCAACGGTATGGCGGTAAAATATCTTTTGACCTTATGGATGACAAAAGATGATCTTTTTATGAAAAGGCTAGCATAAATTTAGACTTTAATGGATAAAACCCTTTGAAATTTTTTTAAAAATTCTGGTTCTAATAGAAATGAATCTCACTAGTGAAAATTTTGATAAGAGGAATCTTGCGACAAAACCTATCACTAATCCAACCATGAAGTATGCATCCATTATGATTGGTTATAAAATATACTTCACCAATAGAGAAAACTTTGTGTCTACCACAACAATTTATATTTGTTTTGATATGACTATAAATGGTACAAATTATGATCTATGTGAGCTTCTGAAACAATAGCTCCTTCAAAAATTGAGGATGTCAAAAGAGAAGAAGTACCATTTCAAGTTTGGTTCTCTGATTTTTTGATTATTATTCTATTTTCTCAAAATAATTCTGGGAAAATATGAAATAGTGTGTTGGGATTCATCCCAACCAGTTGCCCATCATATTTTTTATCACATGCATAAGTTGGGTGATGTGAACAACATAGAGAATTCCTTGATCACATTATTTTGTATATTTAAGAAAAATATGAATGAGAGAGAAAAAATCCTGAAAAAGACTATTGAGAAGTACAAAAATGACATCATATTTCATGTATCTTCTAATGAGTGTATGGTAGAAATGGTTGAACCTTGGACCATATGGATTCAACCCCTGGGATAGGAGATCATAGAAGATGAAGCTAAAGGTTATGTGCAAATCTTATTGAAGATTCCAAAAGATCCAAATGAACTCTAGATTGGAACATATGTAGAGAAATCCATGGAAGTTCATTTGGATTATAAAAAAGCTACAAGGAATGAAAATGTGATTGAAATTCTTAGAAAATATGGTTTCACAGATGAAGAGATAGCTCTAGGAAGAGTCGTTTGAGCACAAAAATCTGAAGAATCACCTAGTGTAAGGAGATCCGATAGGATCCCTCCTCCAAAATCAGCTTCTAGATCAGCCTCAATAAATTTTGAGCCAAACACCTTTGACAAAGGAAAAGTCTTGACCCCTTTTGGACCTACTACCAGATCAAGCAAGAGAAAATATGTTCCTTCGGCAGTACCTGCTAAATGAGGAAGAAAAGAAAAGGCCACAAGGGAGAATAATCGTAGTGTTATTGAGGATCAAGAAGAAGAGGAGGAAGACCCGAGTTCTAAGTTGAGAATGAAAATAAGGGTAAGCATCTCCTTTAGTGAAGGTGCATCACAATAAACTAGCATTGGATCGAAGAAAGTTTACTATGTGTCATCCTTAGAGGATATTGATGAACAAAATTCTAGTGATAATGAAACTAATGCAAAGAAGGCTAGAGTTGCAAAAGAAGTTTCATTGGAATAGGAAGAACATAATACCTCTCCAGTAAAACCTAGTTCCCCTCTCAAACTAGATGTTTTGGTAAATAATTTGGTAAATCAAGAAAACATGGTGAAATCCACAATAGAAGTGTATCACTTAGTGGGAAAATAAGATAAAGAAAAAATAATAATGGCTATCATCAAATATGTCATTATATTGGAAGCTAATTGGGACAACATTAAGAGTGATGTAATTGAAAAATTATGGGAAATATTGATGAAGAGAAGAATAGAGGTGTTTGAGCTGGAAGAGAAAATAAGAAATAAAGCATACAAAGAAATTGCATCCTCTCTATCTCTGCATGATACAGAAACTTTGAAGCAAATTTGTGCTAATATGTTCAGGGTAAAGAGAAGAGTTAATACTCTGATGACAAAAGACAAGAAAGAAATCAAAAGGATAAGGAAGGAAACAATGAGTACTATCAGGAGTACAATGGTAAAGTATGGAATGATTCGTGCATCCGGTTCGGCACTTGAATCTAGAAAATAAACTTATATGAAAGTTATGGAAGAACCTCCTTCCATTGCTGCTAATGAAAATGCACCTCTAGATATGAGTGAATCTCATAACCTTCTGAAAATAGGTAGTACAGATGTTCTGCCAAAAATTAATGTTGCTAATGAGGCTTTGAAAAGTGAAAAATAGGTTGAAGAAAATGTTGAAGTGAAAGTTCCTGATGTTACCCCTTCAGTACACCTTGAATAGGAAGAGAGAGATAAAGCAGAAGAAGAGAAGAGGGAAGAGGAAAAAGAAGAAGAGAAAATAGAAGAAAAATTAGAAGAAGAAAAGATAGAAGAAAAGGAAATAGAAGAAAAGGAAATGGAACAAAAGAATGCAAAAAAAGTAGAGGAAGAAGAAGACATAAATAAGGAATCATATGATACTAATGGAAATAATGAAGAAGTATCCCAACAGGTTGTAGAATCACAAAATTCCACTAGACAAACCTCCTCCGGAACTCTTACAACTTCTAATGAATCAAGGTTATGTGGATCTAAACAATATTTTTTCTGTACATGAGATAGTATTAGGTGATGTATTTCATGCATCCAATAGAAGAGAAATCTTAGAAATGCATCAAAAGGGGATTGAGCTCATTGAAGATGTTATTGTTACCATATTTTCACTTATAGCTCAATCAAGTAGAGATTTTTTTATTTGAATTGAAAGAAGAAAGGGTACATTTTTAATCTTTCCTATATTACATTCAAGTACATAAATGAAATAATCCAAAAGTTTACAATTACTGCATTCATACAAGTGCATGTAATAGAAGAAGATTTCAAATCTTTTTTGAACAAAGTAGTAATCCTTTATTGAATGTAAAAATTTACATTGTATCACACAAGCTATGAGACTAACTTTACTTATTCAATGGAATTGAAGAAAAGTACATACATGAATAAGTAAATAAAAGTGCATGTGCATATAAGGAGGGAAACTAGTCATTGCTTGATAATGACTAGTTCAGGGTGTGTCATCTTGCTTTCTACTGACCTGAGTTGTTTGTTTCCTTCCTAGCTCCATTTTTCTCCTAGTTCCTGCATCTGGCAATAATAATGTTGTTAGAGCAATGCTCTAAGCAATGAAAACTCTCAAAAATTATATGAACATTCACCTATGCATGTATAAACTGATCTCCAAATGCATTAAACAAGCAATGTGTAGTTTAGGTGTCCTAGAGAACCATCAGAGTCATCAAACACACCTAAAACATGCACATGTTTTTTCTAAGTTGTTTGTTTCATGTGCAGAAACATGAAAAGTGACATTACTGTTTTATCAAATTCCAGCATGTGGTTTTAAATGTGGTTGCCACAAGGTTTGAGCTCAACGTGATGCTTTGTTGTGTTTAAGAGAAATGACATTGAAAGACAATTCATTAAATAATCACAATACTTAAGGATTTTGACAAGATTAATATGTTTCATTACTTAATGTTTAAACATCATGAGGGACAATTCATAGGACAAAAATTGCAGACCAATGAGGAGGATGACAACAAAAGTTTGAAGGAACATTTTTAGAGTCATCAAAGTCATTGAAGAATATCTCTAATATAGTGACAAAGGAATTTAATCCTAGTCAAGGCCAATGAGTGATATCTATGATAGTCAAATAACTATGAAGTCTCCTTCACACTAGCAGTTCTTTAAATGTGAGAGTACAACATTTACTCATTGTGAAAGGTAGGGTTTCAAGGTTTTGGGTATCATGAAAATTCTCTTTATTATGAATGACTAATGGGAGAACACATGAACCTCTACTATGAGTTTATCATTGGAAAAAATACATACAATGATCCAATCAACAAAACATGAAGAGAGAAAGTACAATCATCGTAGTGGAGCCAGTGCAGTCACTTGAATGATAGTCTAGGGTAGTAGGCTAGATAGTCACATATTGCATCATCTATGAAATACTTAAAGACAAGTGTTCATGACCATGATTGTATTGACTAAAGTTAGACAACTTATTAATGAGGGAAATTTGTAATCAATATAAACATGATATAAAAGCTCTGTCAAAATGTCCATGATATTCTGTATAAGGAATAGTCTAGTGTAGAAATAATCATCTATTGTTAAGGTAGAGGAAAGTTTCTTGACAGTCTCTGTGTGGAGAGGAAATGTCCATTAAAATTAGCGATCAAGTTCAATAGTGAAGTCAAGTCTTTTCACTACCAATATCCATAAAGAATGGTTCACTTTCATCTTCACATATAAGCCATTAAAAGATTAAATAGTGAGTTCCAATGGGAAATTTATGAGGTGTTAGACCAAAAATTTCCATTTAAAACCCTAAGGTTTTTCCACAATTTCCCATAAAAATCCTAAGGTTTTATTCTCAATTGAATCTAATATTTTCCTATCTTTTCATGAAATAATTCATTTTCCACCTTTCACAAAAATCCAAAATGACTTATACCCTTACTGCTCCCTTGATTTTCATTCTATAGGTCTTTACCGCAGCCTCTCACAAAGGGGCTCACCATATAGCGGTGGCGGTTATAGACTATCACCATAGTACCATCGACGGTCAAGTCTGAGACTATGGTGACTGCAGTAATGGTCAGCAAAGGGTTAGTAAGCGGCGAGATGGACGAAGGTGGCAGTTAGCGGATCGGTACCACATTACCACGGATGGTTAGATTTCAGACAGCGGTGGCGTGGTGGACAGTCATTAAATGGCATAGGTATCCGTTAGGGTTAGATACCGCTATATCATGGGGAGAGAAGTCAAAGCCCGTGGTAGAGTGGTAAAAGAAATAAAAAAAGATAACGGTCGATGGAGAATAGTTAACAACAGAGGAGACGGTAAGCGGTTACTGCTACACCGCACACAGTGAAAATGAAGACCGCAGTGCCTGCAGTAAACTGTCAAGGGAAGCGGCTAACAGTTATCGTGGTATTGCCAATAGCAAATGCAAAAACCGTGGTAGAGCAGTAAATATAAAAGAAAATCTTGTAGTAAAGTTTTAAGTGAATTATAAGGAGCAGATAAAAGTAAAATAAAGGTGGGAAAAGGTATAAAGTGAGAGAATCAAAAGCGAGACTATGTAAAAAAAATTTAATTTTCCAATAAGGCAATATAATTAAATGTTTTAATTTCTGCCATGGAATGTGAAGTGGGTGTAACTAAAAATGAATGGTTGCAATGCTTAGAATCTACTATATAAATATATGTAAAAAGTCAATTGAGAAAGGGATGCATAGAGAGATAGAATGCAGTAGTTACACCGTAGAAGTTAGTTTTTTCCCGAGAAGGGACTGGGATGGAAATAATGTACAAAATTTTCTTGAAGTAGAAACAATGAAGACTAATGTTTTAAACTGGTGATTTTCTCTTTGGTGTTCAGTTGTTGTGTTGCATCAATTTATACTCTTTATTTTGGTTGTCTCCAACTTGAGGTCTTTTAATCATTTAAATCAGCATATCAAGCATATTCCCTAATTTATCAAGATATATTCCATTTTGTGTGATTTGATTAATTGGTGTCTACAAGCCAGAATTAAATATTCTTAATAAATCACAGTGGTTTTTAGATTTTTTTTGGATAGTTAAAGAAGAACCTGATAGAGAAATATTCCAGCACTGTTTATGCAAGTCATAGACTTAGTAAATTTTTATGCCAACCATAGAATTTTCATAGTTCCTGACAACTAGAGTTAAGCCAATAAGAGGAAACACATATTATTTTTGACTCCATTGCCCATGTGGATAGAAGGAACTGATCTGCCACAACCCAGAGATACAAATTCATATCAAACAATTTATTCAAAAACCTTCCATTTGTGCAGTAGTAGGAGTAGGTGTAGTAATTTTATCTGTCCACTTCCCTTTGCCATTGTGGGCAGATAGTTCAAATTGGAAATACATTTAAATCTGCAACATACACATAGGTGCACCCACCTAGGTTTTGCAAAGCCTGAAGAGCAAAAGGTACAATTGCATCAATTGGCCCTGTTAGTTGGCCAAAAGCGTTGTGAGATCTTGGCAACCTCTCATGGTTCAAACCTGCATTTTTGAGACCCAACATGAGGTAATAAAGTGTTAAAGATGACTACAGTAGAAGCATGTCCAAAAAGGGGCATATGATAGTGTTTTGCAAAGGAAGACATATTTTGTATCAATAAATCAAAGAATGTGTGAAATAAAGGGTTGTGGATGTTGTAATCATCCAAAAATTATGAATGTGATAGTAAGCATACATGTTAGTCATGTATCTATGGATGTACGAAAAAGAGCATTACGTGGGCACCAATATTAATGGTAGCATTTACAAGGTGGTGTAGATGATCTTGGAAGACAGTAAAATCTTTGAAAACCTTTTGGAAAAGTAGTGGAAGAACAATCATATTTGATGCATAAAGGATCATGAACACCAAAAATACCTTCATAGTCACTTAGATGAACAATGTAGTGTTGTGGAAGTGAGCAAAGAGCACAAAAAAAGCAGTGGACTATGCATTAGAATTGGAGGATAGTGATAGCCACAATAGAGGTGACCTTCAACAAGATACTCACACTATGCAATGGCAATGAAATGTTTTGCAAACCAACAGTAAAAAACAAAATCCAGAGCCTTGTATGGAGTGATTTTTTGAAAATCAAGGGCATCAAATATGTATAAAAAAAGCTTATGGCAGCCTGTTGAAACCCTCAACATAAAAATAGGTTTATTTGGTATGCATGGCTACGACCATAGAAGGGTAAAGGATCTACATGAGAAATGAAGGTCGTTGCCTTTATATACAAGAGAAAAGGAAAAGGTGTACAGATCTTTCTGATTTAAACAAGATGAATAGAAAATCATTAAGCCACAACTTTGATAATCAAGAAGTGTTCATTTTTAATTTTTTGTAGAGGATGCAAAATATATATAGAAAAATGCAATAGAGCAATATAAAAAGCTTACCCAAGCATAAGAGACCATTGTTTGTCAGATTTTGTGGGAGGAAATGCCACTATAATGCCATAATTTTCCATGAAAGATCCTCCATGAATACTCCAATTGAACCCTATGATGGCTGTCAAAGGCTTTAGAAGATGTAAAATTGAATGCAATATTTTTTTTTGCATTGTTTTGGTATTAGGGTTTGTGCCCTAATCACAATGCTAATCACTTAGGTGATTTATCACTTTGTTTTAAAAAATATGCAATACAACCTTATAATGTGATTCCCCTCAATATGTCAAGTGTTTACTCGTTTTAAACACTTATGCTTTACATTATTTTTGTTTTACTTTCCACATAGGCCAAATCTTAGCCATTTTAGTTTACATTTTTTATTCTTTTGAAAATGTAAAACACTTACTTAAGTGGTGAAATTATAAACCACTAAGTTTATGTTATTTTAAAATGAAAAATGATGTGGATTATTCCTTCAAGGTACAGTTGAGAGCATGTATCTATAAGACCAAGTCATGAAGGATATTTGGTTGAGATTTTATGAAATTCCAAGCATCTTGGAGAGAGTTGAGGGAGGTTTGGGAGCAAGTGCCAAAGATATAGGAGATTTCTTTGACTGGAAGTTAAAATATAGGGGTGATTTGGAGTGCTTTTATGGTGGACATGGTCGAAGTTGAAATTTTCAAAATTTTGGAGCTTATTTGGAAGATATCTTGTTGCTATATTCTAGGCTTTTTGGGGGCATCTGACCCAAGGAAGTTTCTTGCTCCTTCTTTGGTGCAACTGTTTGGAGAGTTGGATATAGCCACTAATGTGACTCATTTGTAACTAGTTCTTACCTATAATTTCTTAGTCTTGTGAATTTTTTGAAAATTCCTTGGAGGCAAAATACAGAGTTTGTAACTCATTCATAGTCCTGTACAACATTTGACACTTTGAAAATCAATAGAGATAAGCTCTTTGCCTTCTCATCTTCTCTTTCATTGAGTGAATTTTTAATGATTTATGCCATTACATGTGAATTTAATATTTTCCTTGTTATAGTGTCTCATTAGCATCACCTTTGTGTAGAAATATATGTAAATTTGCAAGTTGTGAGTTGTATTGTGTTGTAGATAGTTCAAGTTGTGAAAACCTTTTTCCTTATTGAATTGAATGTATTAGTCTTCTCATGAAATATTCATGCAATACATATAAATTTTTTGAGTTGTGCATAGGGCAAGTGCATGGAAATGGGTAGCCATTCCGTGGACACCCTTAAAAAAAAAAAGTTGTTAGACATAACGTGAGCATGTTATAACGTGCTCGCCTTATGTCATCGGTTAAACCTAGGCAAGGTCCCGATGGATAAAAAATTGCAAAGCAATAATGTGAGCACGTTATAACGTGCTCGCGTTATTGACTGTTAAAAGCAAAAAAAGAAATGCAAATCTCTCATTTGCATTTCGATTGGTTTTTTTGTGCACCCGCAGCCAAAAACACCAAAATAACGTGCTTGCATTCAAGGAGAGGAATTTCTTTACCAAGCATCTGAATTTCTTCGCAACGATGGCACCATGATGATGAGGAGCTATAAGAGGTAAGGATTCTATGCTTTTTATTTTGAATTTGATATTTTTAGGTTGAATTTGATATCTATTTGTTTGAAATTTTAGGAGATGCAAATCAACCTGTAAACCCTCAAAATCCCCAATAGTAGGACCAACCAAATCCTCAAGATAAAAATCAACCACAAAATAAACCTCCTCCACCAATCACTCAACCCCCTCCTGGCACTCAACAAAATTTAATGAGTGAAATTGAGAACAACAAAAAACAAATTGAGGATTTGATCAATAGGTTGAGTGATCCAAATGGTTCAACCATAGAAAGAATGACCCTAGCAAATTCCTTGAAAGATATGTTAACAAACGTAGATTCAATTAGCAAACAAATAACTGGATGGGAAGATAGGAGGCAGGCATCTAGGGAGTATTATACAAATAAACTATCATACAAGGATGTGAAAGATTTAAAAATAACAAAAGGTGATTTGTGCTCATTATTCACCGACCCATGCACAAATCAAAATCTTACCCTCAATGCAAAGAGGTTTCCTATCCAATGGTGCCACCACCAACAAATGAAGGAGCAATTTTATGATAGGTGGTACATGGTCTTCGATTACCCACCATGCAACAATTGCGAGGTCCCACAATATTTCCTTAGGAAACTATACAGTGAGTTCATATTGAACAAAATCCCAAATTATTTTGATATGAGGGATTTCCAGGGGAGAGGTGGAGGGTCAGCTCAGGATAGACCTGGTGCACAGTCGGATCCTATGCGGCAAGGTAGACGAGCTCTCGCTAGGCCGCCTCATGAGCACATCGTTATGCCTTCCGTCGTGAAGGAAAGTGCTGATGTAGAGACATTGCAGGCAATCAGCACTTTGACCTAGAGTGTCATCCATCATACTAGCCCTATTCTACAACGCCATCTAGGGGAGTCTTCTAGTGGTGGTGTTCGAACACATGTGTGTCAATCTTGCAGGGCTACTTGTTCACATGTCCCCACTAACCCTCAGGAGACTGGTACGTAGGATCCGTCTATAGCTATGGAGATGGAGAGGGCAACTGACATTTTGCATAAGGCATATGGCATTGATAGTCAAGTAAAAGTTATTGCATGTGTTCATTGAATTTAATTTATAAAATTTTGATTTTGAAATGCAAGATTAACTAAAAATGTTTTATGATTTTAATAAAATTGTAGGGTCATAGTGTTGAGACTGGATACACCATCCCCCCACCAACCTATTTTTGCAGTACACCTATCACTAGGGTATGTAACTAGTAAACAATTATAAGTTTATTTCATATTAATGGAATTGTTTTACGAATGGTAATTTAATATGCAATTTTGGATCTTGAATAGACTAATATTGGAGATTTTGATGGAACACTTCCCAATGGTGGTGGATTTACTCAAACCTTCACGCAGGTAATAGAATAAAGAGTTTAACTAATGAATCAAGTACTTAATAGATTTGTGTAGTTTATACATGCACATCATTGATTACGTTGAATAATTTGTTGTTTTATTGTCAATTGTTGCAAGATGATACACCTTTGAATGTGATGAGGGCAATGGATATTGGTGTGACATCTGCTATACAATCCTCGATGGCTTTGACAGAAGAGGTATGAGGCAAATTAGGAAATTTTAATTTACATTTTTTGTTATAGATGTTAGTTAGTCAGTAATCAAACCATTATTGATTCACGTAGTTTTTGTCTATTTGTATGGTTTATACAGTGCTTGAGCACCTCTGAGCATGGGCATGAGGATATTTCCCTCATGGGGAGAGATCGTGAGATGGCTGTAAGTGATTATTTTGTCAAATATATCATTTTTTATAATGTAATTTCTATATGTTCATGTCTTTACTTCTTATTGTAATAGTTAAAACTTCACCATGAACTAAACCCTAGGAAGAGTAGCAGGAGCACTCCATGAGGCAACAAAAATGAGTGATCGACCTATCGCCATCTGAGTGAAAAGGAAAGGGAAAGATTTTATTTCCTGGGCATGGAGAGCAATGACTTTTGATTCCATAGTCTTTTATTGTATGCCTGCATGGTAGTTTTGTACATATTTTTTATTGGACATATTTGACATTGTATGCCTAGATGGCATTCTCGTAAGCCTATATGGCTATTTTGTACATATATTTCATACTTATATCGACATATATTTATGTATGCCTACATGGCTATTTGGTTAATACAAATATCTTTTTTCGATGCCTATCCATATTTGCATTCTAAATTGATGGCTCAATAGATATGAGTTACATATATTCGAGTGTATACTTTACAACTTGCGTGTATAATTTGTGACTTACATGCATTCGATTGTGTACTTTGTGGCTTACATGTTTTCATGTATATACCTTGTATTCGTGCATATACTTTATTTTAATTTGTGTATACTTTTTGAGGCTTACGTGTTTATGAGTACTTGTAGTTCCCTTATTGACATGTACATATTTGACTTATTCACATGTATAATTATTAATTGGTTAGCCATAGCATTGATCTATGTCATCCTCAATGCATGATCCTTGAGATGGAGTAAGTACACCCTCAAGGTCAAAAGGAGTTTCACATGCATTCTTCGTAGGCTCATTTTGGTAGTGAAACCAAAAACCTCTTACATCATTGAAATGAAAAAAAAATTCCTTTATAGTAGGTCTGAAGCCATTATCATTCTCCATTAGTTCTTCATGTATCCACTCCCCATTAATGGTTGTCTCATGACCTTCATGAAACCGAGCACTTATCTCATTTGTGATAGAAGAAATGTATGAATATTTATCTTCCTCCTTATGAACCATTCATTATCATGAGAGATGGGTTCTTGTGAACCACTACTGATGAATCATGGGTCAATGAGTTTGACTTGTAAAACTACATGATTGAATCCTGATAGCAATATCACAATATTTATATATCTAAATACTGCCATCTTACCCACACAAGATTCTGGAAGATGCTTCCCACCCTTCTCTTAGTGGTTGCTCTCATTGCACCTTCTACCTAGCTTCAGCTTGGTGTAGAGAATACGAAGACCCCAACTTGAGATCTTCACACATGCAAGAACAACTACGTCCTTCCTGCAGCTTGGATGGATCAACTTGCAACCAAGAACCCACACTACTTCCTGGTGTAGATTGCCTTCTACATGCTCAGAACCTTCTGCCTCTGATACCATTATGATGCAGAGGAAACAACACAAGACAATGGCTCATCCACCCTTCTCACTATTGATCACTACTGATCAAGACATGTTCTTAAGCCTCTAACTCTATTCGCCACCTTTCCGTTGTTCAAAGCTCGAGTCACACATTGCTCAAACACAATGGTCGAGCGATGTAATTGTTTCTTTGAAAACCGTTATACATTTAAAACCATACAAGAATTTCACACTCGGTTATATTATGTATATTCCCTATCAACTGAAACCATTTTTCCCATTCCATTCGGGACTGTCATAAAGAAACCAGAAAACAAGACATCCATGACATTCAAAACAATAGTGAATCCTTCAAAACTAATCTGCATTCACAATTTGCAAAACAATAAACCAGGAAAGATAGAGAGAATGACATGACAGGAAATGGAAACTCCTCTTTAACAAATTCCAGATATTAACACTTCAAAAACATACATGCTTCGGCCAAAGAGCCCAATTTCTTCTCCCTCTTGTTTACTCTCTTTTTTGTTTTCCCGTAGTTGCACTCTCTATTTCTTCTATCTCCCCGTGTTCGATTACATGTTGTCTCTTTATAGAGATTCTATGGTAGTTAGACAAATTGTTCATCTACCCAATATTCCCACTTGGTTACAACTGTCATTTAATCCTTTTGATGAATATATCATTGCAATTTTAAACACTTAACCATTTCTTAGCATGGTCCCACGAAATTCTAAATGACTAAAACATTACAAAATTATGAAGCTTGTCATAAATTTCAAGAGTCGAGGTGTCCTCGTACCAGTATCCTAGTTGTCCCTTTGTTGATTTATCTCCTCACTGATCCATCTTATTGGATTATTTCACCTTTTACCCATCTCTTTCTTGAAAAACTCAATTTTAGGCCTTGTAGCCTTTTCCCCCAATTTGGCCTCCTAGAACCCGTTTTCTTGACTCTTCTCACAATCAATCTTAACAACCCCAAAATGTTTTTGTAAATTATTTCTTTTGATCATCAAGGCTCCAATATTTACTAGGCCTTAGTTCCTACAAGTTTTTGTACATATGATTGGGTTCCTATGGTTTTTGGCTCTTTTTCCTTCTTTGAGGGCTTCAATGACCTCCTCAGCTCTCCTCCGGGCACACACATGACTGAGCTACATGTTCCTACACTCCCATACTCTTTATTGGCACAAACCAATCCATTTAGCAACTCTCCTTGCTGCTGTCCTCTCCAAGCTACTAGCCAAAATGCACTTGCACTCGCCTAGTGCTTGATGATTTCATCACCTTCCCTACAAAACAAGACCCCAAAACCTATATGTACACTATATACATAGTCCCCAACTTGATTCCAAGTGGCCATGAGAGGAAAGCCATGGGAATTCAAGTGGGACTCATTATTCACAAAATTGGCCTGAACCGACAATGAGACCAAGAAAACCAAAAACTTTCCAAAAGATAACCAGTCGATCTAGATGACTAATCTAATGCTGCACAAGGTAAGTAAGTGACACAAATGGAAGACTCAAAGCATTAGATAAGTCCTTTTGATCCATTCTTGACTGGATGAAGGCTCAAACACATAAATTCAATGAAAACTTGCTCTCTTCCAATCACAAAAATATACTCTCCAAGTCTCAATTCATGAAAACAATCCTCCAACCCAGGTATTAGGGTTTTTCTAACCTTATATACCTTTCTCCCATGTTCTAGGACCCTTCGGTCGGGCTTAGAGCATCATTAATGTCATTTTCCAACTTTTAGGACAAATAGCCAAGGCAACATTGCTCAAAATGCTCATAGTGTCCAAGACTTACCCAAACCGCAAGCCCCTGACAAACCTATTTCCAATTCACTCATCAAAAACACTCTTGGGAATTTATATCATAGTCCTTATTCCCTCTTTCATCCTAATCTGATAGTAGCCACTTTTCAAATCAATCTTGGAGTAGTACCTAGCACCCCCCTAAATAGTCCATTAAGTCTTCTATCTTAGGAATAGGAAACCTATATCTAATGGTTATCCTATTTATGGCCCTAGAATCAGTACACATTCTCCACTTATCTCCCTTCCTAGGTGCCAAAACCACTGGAACAACACATGGGCTTATGCTTTTCCTAATCAACCCTTGGTCCAAAAGTTCTTGAACTTGCCTTGCTATCTCCTTGTTCTGCTCTAGTGTCATTTTGTATGCAGCCTTGTTAGGCAATTTTGCTCTTGGTACAAAGTCAATTTGATGACTGATTGCCGTCTTAGGTGGTAGTGTAGCTAGTGTGCCTTCACAAATGATATTCTTGAACTGATACAATAGTTGCTTCACCTATGCTGTCATAGGTAGCTGACTAGGTGACTCCTCCTCCTTTGGCTTCAACATGATTGCATAGAAAACTCCTTCTTCCTCCTTCATGTCTCTTAGGAATTCCTTTCCACTCATCAAAAGTACACTGGATTATGCCTTTTCCACTATCCTTCTTGGGGAAAAAACTTCATGGTTAAGTGCTTGAGCTGGAGTATACTAGAATGGGTGACCTCTTGGGAAGGCCTAGTGCCTCACCTCTATGAGCATCACTTAGATGCAATGATTGCTAAGTGGGCCATTCAATATCATTTCAAATTTGTTTCTTTAAACAACTTACAAATTTGCAACTTAAGACTCCTCCAACCTAAGGGATCGATCTGGTGGAACATAGCTCAGAGCGATTCCACATGTTTCAGTGCAAAAGAGGACCATGCCTAGCATAAACATACCTATTTGGACATGTTGGAATAGTCCGCTTGGTCACACAAGTTGTAGAATGAAAGTTGCACCACTCTGCAACTTTGCACTGCTTGCATTTGATGCTTTTTCCATCAAGTGAAAATTTGCCAACACTGGAAAGCCACTCCGAGATAGCCAAAACTGAGAGAGGTTTTTGTAGAAAGTCTCAATGCAATCCTCTAGGATCAGATGAAAAGTTTCTAAGCATCACGGTATCCAAGTAATAACATGTTGAAGTTTGCAGCTATTTTTCACTTTGGACCCTTAAGGGATCGATCAGGTGGAACATAGCTTAGAGCAATTCCACGTGTTTCAGTGTGAAAGAGGACCATGCCTACCATAAACATACCTATTTGAACATGTTGGAATAGTCCACTTGCTCACACAAGTTGCAGAGCAAAAGTTGCACCACTTTGCAACTTTGCACAACTTGAATTTGACACGTTTTCCATCAAGTGAAAATCCACCGCCATGAGAAAACCACTCCAAGATAGCCAAATTTGAGAGAGGTTTTTCTAGAGGGTTCCAACACCTTTCTATTAGATGAGAAGTTTCTAAGCATCATAGTATCCAAGTAATAGCATGCTGAAGTTTGTAGCTATTTTGCACTTTGGACCCTTAAGGGATCGATCCTGTGGAACATAGCTCGGAGAGATTCCACGTGTTTCGGTGCAAAAGAGGACCATTCCTAGCATAAACATACCTATTTAGACATGTTGGAATATTCCTCTTGGTCACACAAGTTGTAGAACGAAAGTTGCACCACTCTGGAACTTTGCACTGCTTGCATTTGATGCTTTTTCCATCAAGTGAAAATCTGCCACCATTGGAAAACCACTCCGAGATAGCCAAAACCGAGAGAGGTTTTTGTATATAGGCTCAATACAATCCTATAGGATCAGATGAGAAGTTTCTAAGCATCACAGTATCCAAGTACTAGTATGCTGAAGTTTGCAGCTATTTTGCACTTTGGACCCTTAAGGGATCGATCCGGTGGAACATAGCTCAGAGCGATTCCACGTGTTTTGGTGCGAAAAAGGACCATGCCTACCATAAACATACCTATTAACACATGTTGGAACAGTCCACTTGCTCACACGAGTTGCAGAGCAAAAGTTGCACCACTTTGCAACTTTGCACAACTTGAATTTGACATGTTTTCCATCAAGTGAAAATCCGCCGCCACGAGAAAACCACTCCAAGATAGCCAAAATCGAGAGAGGTTTTTCTAGAGGGGTCCATTGCCTTTCTATAGGATCAGATGAGAAGTTTCTAAGCATCATGGTATCCAAGTAATAGCATGCTGAAATTTGCAGCTATTTTGCACTTTGGACCCTTAAGGGATCGATTCGGTGGAACATAGCTCAGAGCAAGTCCACATGTTTCGGTGCGAAAGAGGACCATGCCTACCATAAAAATACCTATTAGGACATGTTGGAGCAGTCCGCTTGCTCACATGAGTTGCAAAAAAATGTGTACAAATTGTTTACATGACCTTTATATGACCTTTTTCACATTGTTTACATTTCAAAATTCAAAGTTTGCAAATTTTCCTACTCAAGGCATTTACAGAACAAGGTGCTACTACACCAAACATGAACTTCAACCTTACAATATTTGAGTATATCTCATTATGTAATTAAATCTTATTACAATGCCTCTGGCACTTCATTCTCTGAGATCTTTTACAATGTCACTCATACATTCAAGATTCTTTTTAAATGTCTACATCATAGATGCTCATCATGAGGTTAACTTCAAATGAGTAACTTGAGATTCCCTCGCTAAGCTTCACATGATCTCTTATAATGGCTTGAAATCAAAATTGAGATTTGTCAAAATCATCAAAATAAGTATGTTGCATTGCTCTTTTGGTTGAGATTTTTGATAATGGCTCTTAAATCAACATTTTCTGCAACGAAAGATCAATCAACCCTCAATAGTTTACTTACAAATACGCAAAGTAAAAGAGAAAAAGAAAGAGCATCCAAAATGGAAATGAAATAAAAATAGATGGAAGGCACTTACAGATGTTGCATGCAGGCATCAAAATAAGGATGTTGCATTGCTTTTCTGGTTGACATTCTCTTCGATGGCTCATATATCAGCATTTTTTGCAAGGGGACACCAATCACTGTAAAAGAAGATGATAGCATTGGAATCAAACAAATTAATGTGCATACAAGTATAAATTAATAAGAACCAATGTGCATATACTTACAAATTAATCCAACGAACCATCCGGGTCTGCTCTACTCTTTATTGTGTCAAGTATTGCCTCATGGTCAGACTCACGGACCTTCCATAACATCTTGTTCAAAGGTCTACCCCCATATTTGGTCAAATGAACATTGGATGCCACGAAAAGGTTTGAGTAATGAAGAATCTTACGATGCACATCAAATTCCTAAAATAGCCAATGTTTAACACTTGAATGTGGGTACCTTCTAAGCCATGTTTCAGTAGCCACAACTGAGCCTGTAGGGTATTCGATGTTTTCTCCATCTATAACTGGGGCCTCCAGTTTCTTTTTGGTCTCAACATAACAAGACAAGTAATAGTCTATTCCCTCTTCATTATCTTCATCTGCAATAACTGCATAAACATGCCCTACATTGATATGTGCAAAAACTCTCTTCAAATTTGTCAACATTACGAATACAGTACAAAGTAAGATCTAACGATATGGAATTTCAACAACTAAGAAAGTAGATATATCACCTCGTTGAACTAGATCTGATATGTGGTCAAAATCACCAATGATTCTATTTTTGTCATTTCCAATGCCGTTAGAGGGTGATACATGTGAAGTAGGCTAAGATAACTTGTGAACCATTTTTCAACCCACTCCCTTGACTCACAATCATTCCAATCTTGCATTGTACATGAAGAACAAAAGAATGCCATCTTTCATGTATCGATGCTCCATGAACCTGTATTTGAGCTAAGGAAAGAGTGTACCTCACTCAATCATATTAATGTACAACAGTCTTCATATGGTGCAATGTTAGTATCATCCATCAACCAAAGAAATCTATGAACTGAAGATGTACCTTCATTACCTGGACCCATCAAAGCATTACACCACTCGACGATTGATTTTGCATCTATCAACTTTGCACTGTCTTTATACTTTAACTCTTCTCATGCTAATGCTCTTTTCACGCATGCTCCTGCACCATCATGCTCCCCATTTCCATGTCTAGCCTCACAAAAGTTCCACATATGTTGAACACCTATAATGACATGCATCCTGCACAACCAGTAGAACATGCACGAGTTCTTGAACTGTGCTACACAGTTATCAGACCATATTATATGTTGATCGTATTCTATGCCCCTCTGAGCCAAACCACTATAGAACATCTAGAAGCAACCTTGCATGAACTCTGGAGAATGTGAGAGATCATCACTAATGTAAAAGTGGTACTCCCTCAATACCTTCCTTTGCTCATCTGTACTATCAGATGCATGAATGAATGCTATGTGCACAAATATCGAAACTTGTGTAGAGTTGTAATATTGTGATTGTACCTCATGTTGTGGTTGTAGAGTGTAGTTCTCTACAAATTCAATCACGGATACTATGCTTCCAACTAGAAAGGTGTCCTTGCATAGCTTGAACTGTGTGTCCAACCATCGGGCTCTATGGGTATGCATTGCATACTGAGACAGTATACTGTCACGAAATGTGGTCATAAATTTGTACACTGGAATCTTCTCAATAACCAAATCACACCTTTTTGCTTGAGACCCATATTTTGTAGCATATCCCACTATTTTATACTTCCCGAACTCTACTAGTTTTTGTCCCACCTCATCTATGCTTTCCATATGTTGACATACTGGCATACGACAGAAGCCACCACAACGCTCGCATGAACCATCCAAGCATGTTGTCCTATAGAATATCTGGCCATCCTCTATTTGACATAAAATTTTTGATAAGAACTCTCTTGAAGATTTTTGTGGGGCTTCTATGCCACAATCCTGCAAAACATCGTTAGTATGAAAATCTAAACATATAGAACGATAAACATCGTAATGGTTAGAAAATTCAATATGTAGTCTACAACAACAAGTAGTGCATGTGTGATTTATCTTGACATAAAAAGGTTTAAGCAATTCAAAATATCTTTGAGAAATACTAATTTGAGGATAATCATTTTCAAATTTCTGAAAAAATTGGGTTTGAGTCATATCCAAAAAATGCTTTGGATGTGGCTCACGATTCCGACTACCGATTCTCCTTCTTACCACATCCCTTTGATTTGGAGATGGCCTTGTGTTATTCTTCCAATACTCTTCAATTAGTGTTCTCAAGGCTTCGACAACTTCTTTATCTTTTCATGACAGTCTCCCCGAGAATGCCCATAATTCATTTGTATCATTGCCCTCAATTCTTTGCCGCCTTTGAATGGCTATTGATAAAGTTTTTCTACTAATTCCTATTTTTTCACTAGTATTTCTAATTAGGCAAGCTCTCTTTGTTTGAAAACTTACCAAAGTCAATGTAATGAAACGTCGGGTGACATTAATATCCTTTGAGCGTGAGGTCTTATCCACTCTCTCATAAGCATCCATTAGATTCTTCACAATAGTGTCTTCACTCAATGCATTCGATGTTCTTAACCCAAGAGTCTTCATGATGTTCCTGTACTTTACACCCCACATCATTTCAACAAATAGTTGACATCTTGCAGTCTCATTTAGCCTTTCAAAGAATCGTTCCCAAATCTTATCAGCATATCTTCTACAAGTGCGTGTTGAAATCTTACCTTCCATGTGTTGCAAAATCTCATCATCAATATTAATCAAATACTTTGGTTTTCTATGCAAAATTCTTGGTGGTGTTCTCCTAGGTACATACATCTCAACATTAGGAATTTCATCAATATTTAATTGAGGTGAGCTAGATTGCATACCTTCGATCGAGGGTGGAGAAGAAGACATACATTGAGGTTCACATGGGGATGATGTACTCTCAACTTGAGATGTGTTGGATGGTGTCCAACAATATTCACTTGCAGTAAATGGTGTCCCTCCATATTCACTTGTAGTAAATGGCGTCCATTCATATTCACTTGTGCTAGATGGTGTCCCTCCATATTCGCTTGTGCTTAATGGTGTCCCTTCATATTCACTTTTCATAGAGGATGTGTCTCCAACTACAGTATCTGAATCTATCTTACGATGATGCTTTCGCATTCATGCCTTTTGTGCTGCCAATTCCTGTTCTCTTTTTGACGGTTGAGGTTCCTCTACAATCGGGTTGTTTTCATCAATCATTTCCAATTTCTTCTTTTCAGGATATTCCACCACCCAAACTCTCTCCTTTTCTTTCAAGGTTTCGTTCTCTTCATCTATTAGTTTCCTCTTTGTCTTTTTCTTTGGAATGGAAAATAATTTTATCTATACCATGGTGATGAGATGAATATTAGTTCCTAAAAAATGTATCCATTCAAGATAATTGAAAAATATATGTCATTGAAGGCTTCATTTAAATAATACTTACAATCATCTTATACAAAAGTAGTCTTTTATTGTTGATGGTTCTATCCAGCCACCAAGGGAAAAAGGACTATGATGTAAAGTCCCAATAGTGTTTTTGATGTGTGAGTTAAGGCAAACTTAGGGTAGTCTAGAGCCTTGAAGTTCGGAGAAGCCTGAATGATGAAATTAGGCAAATTAGTCCATGTAGACTTGGCAATTTGTCCTAAAAGTGGGAAAAGGGAATTAATGATGCTCTAAGCCTAACCCAAGGGTCCTAGCATGTGGGAGAAAGGTATATAAGGTCATAAAAACCCTAATTGAGCATGTGGGAAAGCTATTGTATGATTTGGAGTTTTGGAAGGGGAATTTATGAGTTGGAAGAGTGCAAATTTCATTGAATTTCTATTTTTGTGCCTTCATCCAGTCAAGAATGGATTGAAAGGACCTATCTAATGCTTTTATTTTTTCAATTGTGTCACTTAATTACTGTGTGAAGCATTATATTAGCCATTTAGTTCAATTGCTTTATGTTTTGCAAGTTTTTAGAGTTTTTGGTCTCATAGACGGTTCAGGCCAGTTTTTGGAAATAATGATCCCCACTTGAATTCCTATGGCAAGGCTACCATGGAAACTAGGAATCAATTAGGGGACTATTTTTACAGTGTACATATGGTGTGTGGTGTCTTGGTTTGTAGGGGAGATGGTGAATTCATCAAGAACTAGGCGAGTGCAAGTGCATTTTGGCTAGTGGCTTGGAGAGGACAACAGTAAAGAAAGTTGCTAAATGGACTGGTTTGTGCCAATCAAGAGCAAGAGAGTGTGGGAACACATATTCCAGACATTTTTTTACAAGGAGGAGAGTTGAGGAGGCCATTGAAGCCCTCAAAGTTGGAAAAAGGAGCCAAAACCCTAGAAACCCTCGAAAATAGGGGGTATGAGGACAGTCCTATGTACGGACACCAAAGGGGCTAAAAACCTAGTAAATCTTGAAGCCTATGGTACCACTAGAAATAATCTATAGAAATATTTGGGGGTTGTTAAGACCGTTTTTGAGAAAAGCCAAGAAAATGGGTTCTAGGAGGCTTAATTGGGCAAAAGGCTACAAGGCCTAAAATTGGGTTTTTCAAGAAAGCGATGGGTACAAGGTGAAAGAATCCTATGAGATGGATCAGTGAGGAGTCAAATCAACAAGGGGGTAGTGATAATACCCTTTCATAGCCCCTCGAGTGGTTAGGACACTTTGGGTTAGTGTGGAGCCCAGGGAAGCTTAGTGGTGAATTGAGAGCAATGGTGAAGAAATTGAAATTGGTGGAGAGTCTTATGAGGTGAGAGGGCTTTAGGAGGGATCCCTGAGTAGGGTAGAGAGTAATACCCTAGGAATACCAAAGAATAGGTCTTGGGAAGGGCAATATTTCTCTTGAAAGATAAGACTCCCCATCAATTGTTGAAGGACTGGTCTATGTAATGAACTTTTGACCTTGTGCAGGGTATTTTGAAGATGTTTGATGCTTTGGAATGGTTTGGGAATGGTCTTAAAGGATTAATTTTGGTGAATGGTTCTGAATTTCTATAATTGGCAAGTGTAAATAATTTGGTAATTTAAAATGTGCATTGACAACCTAAGGTTATAATGACAAACAAAAATGAAAGCAAGCCATAATAGAATGAAATGAAAGACTTCACATACCTTAAAAACCAGACTTTCAAATGGAGGAATTCAACTCAATTATGTAGCCTTAGCTTCTTCTTTCTTCAAACTCCACAACAATTTGACTTGTTAAAAAGCTTGTTCCCTTCCACACTTCAATTGTATATCAGTTTTCAATGGAATTCAAACTTCAATTGATATTATATGTCTTTCACTGTCGAAACTCTGCTATTTCATGCAAAGGTGGTAAAAAGATCATGGAAAATGTGATGGAAAGTGAAAAAGATGCTTGCACACTTCACAACATCATCAATAATATATTTTTTGTCAGAGCATGCGCAGAACCAGGGGAATATGCAGACTGTGGGCCTTCAAATCACTGGTATATTGATTTTTTTACCGTTTTAGTGGACTACAAAATGCGCACGCGTTATAACACAAGCATGTTATGTGAAATTAGGTTTTCTTAGTGTATTTTTGATAGTATAGGAGTTTCTAAGAGAGTGGGAGGGAGAGAGGGGGAGAGTGGAAGATAGAGAGGGAGGGAGAAGGGGAGAGTGGGAGAAAGAGAGAGGGAGAG
>CM021108.1:556294247-556309812 GCA_007115665.2 Sequoiadendron giganteum
GATAAAAAAGGAAAATTTCTTGATTTTATGCAAGTTACAAAATATCATTTTTTTACTTTTTCTCTCTTTGATAACAATATAAATTGTGATATATCTTGGTCTAACAAAGTGCAAAGTAAAGATAGGACCAAAGACATGAATATTTTTGGAGGAGAAAATCAAAAAATGGACACAGTCATTCATGGAAATGAACAGAGTATAGAGACAAACCATGAACTATGGTTGGAAGAAGGCAGAGTATGGTTGCATCAGACGAACTATGTACAATCGACCTTTAATGAGGTAATTTTCATACATATGATCCAATTCATTGGTAGGTACACCTTTGAATTTATGATTATTAAACACATAAAACTTAAAATAATTCATTGTTATAGAAGAATTGTTAAGATTTTTCTAAATGAATTTAAAGATAATCTTGCGGAAATTCATACCAAAATGACAAGGGAAATAATCATAGAAATTAGAATTAGTTGTTTTGTTAGGGTTAATTGCTCATTAGATTAGAAGCTTGGTTAGTTAGGGTTAGTTTTCTTTTTACGGTTTTATTTTCTTTTGTTTGCTTCTTCTTTTTTTCTCTTTTTTGTTTCGCCTTTGAATTTGCAAATTCTACTTAACTTATCTTATGTATGCATGAGAGTTAATCTAAACATTTGTAAAATTATACAATGAAATACAAAATGATAAAACCATACCCAGTAAATTAACACTTTAAGATGTACTAGAATCTATATATATGTGTATATCATGTACATACATGAGTAACAAAATTCTTCCTTCAAAAGACCAAAAAGTCAAAAAGAGTAAGCCTAGCTATAGGTAGTAGTAGCCATTTAGTCGATATGGGACACATCATCTATCAAAGCTAAATACCATACGTAGGTGAGTTCCTAGTGAATTTCTAGGTCATGAATATGGAGGTCTATGAGGAAAGGTTTAAGTGGAACTACTTCCCTATGCTCCAGGAATCGAGGAATATCATCCATGGAGGGGATTATGATGTTTAGGTGTGCCATAGACAAAATAGTGTCTAGATTATCCAAATATTCAGGCCTTACTATCAAATTCAAAGTCCAGTAAACATCTTTCATAGCCCAATATCTAGAAGAGATACAACAAAGTGAGAAGAGACATCAGAGTAAAAGTAAAAGTAGCTGCTAGATTCTACATACTTTTTCCCAAGAACTAAGAACAAGTTTGGTATAGTGAAACTGGAATTCGTAATGAAGAAAACCTTTTCAATCCTTTGTGATGTGATACTTCCTAAGAAAACATTTTTGTGGCAAGAAAAACTTAAGAAAATTGGAGTATCCATGGCCTAGAAGAAAAATGAGAATAAACAGAGCAAAAAGAATGCAAAACCAAAAAAGAAAGCTAAGAAAGTGTGTGAAGAATTCCAGAAGAGATGAAGAATTTATAGAAAATTGTGAGGAAGTTGTCATACATAGTTTCCTCGACTGAATTCTTGGAAATTGTAAGCAAGGTGGTAACCAAACAATTGTCTTTAGAATGAGATGTTAAATCAAATTAATTCTTCACACATTGTTGGTGATAAATTGCTTCAAATTTGAGTAGTATGAAGATTGAGAATCAAGTAAGTTAGAGATTTCAAAGTTAATAGTGGTCATTGCAAATATTTTTCTCAAGACATTAATTATGGAGGTGCTTGTGTGTGTGGAACATAAAAGAAAATGAAGCTGGTAAGGTAGTACACATCATCACCTGGGTAAGTTGAAAGAAGTGATACATGCAAAGTCAAGCATGCGAATTTAATAAAGAATAATGTGATCATGTTTCAATGTAATTATGACAATCTCATTCAATTAATGAGGTGCAACGCTATCAAATTGGAAGTGCTAGCCTAATATTTAACAGTTGCCATAAGATTTAATCGGAAGGGTGGTAACTAATGTTTCTAAAATTAGATTTAATTTGGTGATTAAATTGTTCATTGCTAAATTTTAATTTATGCATATCTTTTAACACATAGCGAGTTGCAGTTAGCTAGGATTTGGCATAAGGCGGTAAAATTTAGCTGAAAACATGCACCAACAAGGAATTATTAAGTGATTTATTGAGAAATGGTGAATTGATGAAGGGATTTGCATTGAATGAAAAATCAAAAGGGTAAGGTTTGCTACCACTGTAATTCCCAACCTAATAGCAGGCTTCACTACCTGCAAGTTGAAAATGAGCTATTATTGAAATATCAAAAGTTGAAAATGAGCTATCATTGCAATATCTAAATAAAAAAGAGAGATAAATCAACTCTTTAGGCTATCCAAATAACTCTACCAGGTCTATAGACGCCTGATTGGTAGTAGAGTAATGTTTGGGGGAATTATAGAGATAACCTTGTCAGGGTTATAGATGCTTGAATAGCACCAAGGCTTTATCCCTGGTTGGCTTTGGAGGATCACCATATTATTTAGTTCAATTTCAATGAACTAATTCTTTTTACTAAGTTCAAAAAAATGGAATTAATTAGAGCATACATGGATGTTTCCAAGGGAGTGTTTATTTTTTTAATTCCAGAATCTAGGTAAAGGTAAAGGTTATTGTTTTAAAATATGCATAAATTATAATTTACAATTGGTGATGTAATTTCAAAATTTTGTTTAAATTTGGTTTTACTGGTTGCAAGTTGTTGTGTGGTCTCACAACATACCCCAAGATTGTAAGGCTTGGAGACCCAGAAAAAAAAAATCTTACTCTTATGGTATGAGCTAGCTAGTTAGAAAATCACTGGAAGTAAAAGGTAAAGGAAATCTTTAATCAAAGACTACTTCATAATGTAAGTGTTTCGGGTGTCGAATACCAAGAACCAAGAATGTTTGAAAGGTAGAAAAGGTAATGCAAATATGAGCAAAATGTTTTAGTCTAATATTTGAAGTCTGGTAAGATGGAAGTCTGCTAAAACTGAAGTCTGGGGAAAGTTCATGGGTAAAGCTGAATATCAGGTACCAGATACTGGGTTGTGATGTAAAGTGGGATTTTGAGATTTTGTGATTATCTAATGAGTCTAATAGTCTGGTGATCTGGTATATGTAAAAGATAATCATGCAAGGATTCATAATGTGCTTGGAAAGCATTTTATTTATGAGAAATTTATGTTATAACATTTGAATAATTGTTTTATTTACATGAGATGTTTATAAATGTTTTTAAGGGATTTAATGAGTGGAATTTGTGATTGCAGGAAATGCAAATTGTGATGCAAATTTTGGGTATAGGTGGTTAGGAAAATCAAGTTTGTAGATAGATCCAATGGTGTTACTAGGTTCAACGATACACTTTAGAGGCTCATGTTGGAATAAAGTTTGTTACAAAGACATGCTAGATATCAGAAACTTGGAACTCTAGAGTTTAAGTATGTGACAAAGAATTGTACCCATTCTGGGAGTTACTCATTCCTCAAATGTTCAAACCAAGGATGAATCTAGAGTGTAGGAATTGAATTTCCACTTAATCATTCTGCATATATGGGAATTTCTTACATTCAAATGAGTAGATTTTTTTAGTTCCAAGAAGGAACCCTGATAATAAAAGATGAAAACCCGAATAGGTTCAATGAGAAATTGGAGTTGATCTTCATTGAATTCAATTGTAATTTTATGTTCAATATTTACATTCCATGTGCATTAATATGATTGGTCCCTTGGATTCTCTCTCATGTATTTGTATTATCCTATATGTGCCTTGTGTTCTATAAAAGACCAGAGGATATCTTACTTTTAGTTGTTTAGAATTTGTGGATGTCAGAAGAGCCAAAACTTCTCTAAGTTTTGTTCTTTTTTCTTGTTTTCTGAATCGTTCTAGTCTAAAAACTGGTATGGGTATGTGCAGGATCATGAGGGGCCAAAAATTGGCAATGGGAAAAAAATCACATTTTGGATCAACTCAAAAATGCGGAAATGCCGAGTTGAATTTTTTTAGGTTTGGGTGTCAATAAATTGCTCCAAAGCAATGCCCAAACCTACTTTTGAAAATCAGATATCTGATTTGAAAAGCCTGTATAAATTAAAAAACTCAACTGTTAAAAGTCATTTCACATAATTTGGACGCAGGTGCGCACAGGGAGAAGAAGAAATCCGATATCTGATTTCACAAAAAATCCGATTTGAAAGGTAAGTTATTGGTTTTTCTAATGTTTTAATCAATTTTTCAATTAGATTCTTATAATTTTAAGTATTTTTTATGATTTTTTTTTCAAAAATAGGGTTTTTTATTGATTTGTATTAAAAACTAGAGTTTACAATGAATTTTTATTAAAAATTAATGTTTTTAAATGGATTTTGATTAAAAACTAGTGTTGTTGATGTATTTTTATCAAAAACTAGAGTTTGTTATGGATTTTTGTGAAAAAGTAGGGCTTTTTTTGGATTTTTATTAAAAACTAGGGGTTTTTTACAATAATTTCATTTATATTGTGTAATTTTAACTAGATTAATAGGTTTTCAACTTTAATCAGGTATTATGGCTGAGAATGAAAATGCACAAATGCCAAATGCTCCACCACCTCCACAACCACCAATTGAAGACTTAATTGGTGAAAAATTGGGGCAATTGAGGGGCATTTGTGAAGTTTATAAGGCAATCCCTCAATTGAGAGATATGACAAACAAATTGAAGGAAATAATTTATAATATAGAAATCCTCTCCAGTCAGCATAATTCCTTTCATTTGGGGTGAGAAGACATGAGGGAATATTATGCATGTGGATTGTCTTATGATGATGTGAAAGATCTCCAAATAACCAAAGCCCAAATAGCCTCTTTATTCATTAACCCCCGCACTGGTTTTCCAGTGAATGTTAATAAAATAAAACTTTCCATAAAATGGTGCATGAATAGGGACATTGTAGATCACTTTTGGGATCGTTGGTGTATGACTTTTGATAAACCACTGAACAACAATTCTGATATACTATTTTACTTTATTAAAAAATTATATGCTAAGTTTTTGTTAGGGCATCATGTCAATTACTTTGACATTAATCCCTTCCAGGAATCGATGGAGGTATGTCTTGGGATAGACTAGGGGCAGTTAGAGTAGTCCCACGCTCAAATGGTCCCCTTCCTCCCCTTCCTCCCCTTCGTCCACCACCTCCAATATATCATCCAAAGATTATCCAGGATGCAGCCACACAGACTATTTAGGTTGTTCACTCTTTGAGTGTCATTTGGTTTTGCATGCTTCTACAGTAGGTCAGCCACATTTTGATGATGTTGGCAAAGGCTCGAGTGTTGCTGCATCATCCTCCTCAGGTAAGATTTAAGTTGTAAATTCATAACTTGCATTTGTTTTTAAATGAATATTAATAAGAGATAGTATCAAATACTAATATTTATTTACATGGTGTATTTAACAGTTGATGTCTGAGGAGGAGCTCATATGAGTGAATGATAGCACCCTTAGGGCCATTTCATTTGGCTTGGACACACACATAGTATATATTTTCGCACTCACTCGTTTAGATTTTTTATTATATACTTGCTTGTCATTTGAATTGTCATTAATGAAATTATATAATAACTTATATGTTTATCTTATTTTCCTCTCGTATAAAATACCTAGTGCGAGTGAGGTGCAGCCTTGTCCATACTATGGAGGCACAAAGTTAGATAAGGGGAAGGTAATTGAACTCAAATTGGATTGAATTAAGATTTTTAAGATCTTATATTGATTATACATACATTGACATAGATTGGTAGTTTCATATGTACTTGTCATTTTTATGTATAGGAAATTATGAGCTATATAAAGATGTTGACAAGTGACACACCGCCTAAGGGAGTAGGTATTGGAACAACTCAAGGAGTAGGTGTTGAAACACCTCAAGGAGGAGGTGTCGAAACACTTGAAGGAGATAAAGAAAAAGATCAAACTAAAGAGGTATGTGTTTATTTTATTTTTTGTTTGGTAAATATGTTCCTATTACCAATAATCGTATGCTAACTTGGATCAATTTTATGTTTTTGTTCACATATATAGATTGGAATTTCAAAATTTGGTTTGGTATATTCTAGGACTCCCAACCCTTTGAAGAGACGTATATTTCAGGTAATCAAGATTTCAATTTTAGAGTTCAATTAAAATTCAATGTATATTGATTTTGATGTTAATTATTCAATTTTAAATTATATAGTATAATTAATCTCAATTGTGGTTTGAATTTTTCTTGTACAGCTACCCTCAGAGCCAATGAGTGCTTCAAAGAGGCTCCATTTTGATGATCCACCAGTAGTTTAGGATGAGATAGACATTTTGGCATGTAAATTTTGAATACATATTGAGATGGCATATGCCACATTTTGTAAAACTTTGTTTGAGTTGGCGTCGATGCCATTTTTGTATATGGACATACACTTGATTATTGGATAATTTGATATATAGAAGTTGACAATCAAAATTTAATTTGTTCCTCATGTGCATGATTAAACTCTTTGAAAATTTTATCTTGAGCAATGGTTAAATATCAATGTACAATAGCATAAAAAAGAATGGTTATATTATGTAGTTTATATTTATATCGTTGATTACATGATTGCATTACACATCTTTCAAACTCAAATCATTACTTCACATTGCATAACTAACAACTAGATGTTCATAGATGAAAAAATTTCAATTACAATATAGTTTTTACAAAGTCAACCTAAGCAGTTATGCAATTACTTCACATTGCATAACTAAAAACTATGAGCAGTTGTCAATTGCATTTTCTTGACATGGAATTCTATGAGACCACATTTCTTTGAAGATTTTTTTCAAATAGTCCACTGCCTTGTCTATGCTACCACATTTTTCATACATGTCTACCAAATCTTTTTATCAAACAGTTCATTTTTCACACATTTTTCATAGCGATCACATTAAGTTGTAATAAATTAATGATAGCCTATGACTATTTAATTTATACTCATTTGATTTAAATGGATGAGGCCGACCTCCTTGAAGAGTCACCTTATTTTGTATAAATACAAGGTGATGTTTGTTTATTTCCTCAATCAAGTTCATTCAGCATAATTCGCATTCCAAGAAGAACTTCACACTTGAGCAGTAGCACTTCATCTTGCAATAGCAAGCCAATTTCAAGGAGAAGCATATTCAATTGTATCTTTGCATCTAGGAGAGGTGCTATTATTCATTGTATCAAATTTAGCCATGATCTAGGCTTGAGTTGTAAGCAGATTTCTGCTCTTATTCCTTCATTATATAAGACATATTTGCTGGTTTTTTCTCCCTCAAGAAGAGGGTTTTCCCAAGGTATCTTGTTGTGTTTATTGTCTTATGTGTTGCATTTTTTGAGTGCTTTCAGTTGTATTATCTGATCATTAAAACACTAACATGGTATCAGAGCAGGTTTGGAAAAGATTGTGATCAGATTTGTTATTGCAGCGATACCTCTATTCCCTTTTTTTTTTGTCTATCTCTATCTTAGTCAAGATGGTGAATGGTCTTAAAATTGAGGATAGACTTGAAGGAGCATCAAACTTAACTTCATGGAGATTCAAAATTATGCTCAATTTGGAGGAAAACGAATTGGTTGAGTGTGGAGAGAAAAGTTTTTGAACCTACAGATGAGGAAGAAAGATATCAAGGTGAAGAAGATGTTAGTTGATTTTGTGAAGGACCATATTGTTCCTATCATCTCTAAGACAGCGAGAGAAATGCTTAAGACTTTGGAGGAGATGTATGAGATCAACAACACAAGTCATGCTCTAGCCTTGAAGCAACAACTTCATCATGTTAAGATGGTGGAAGGAGAATTTTTCATCACCTACTTCATGCAGATTTCTGAATTGAGAGATCAAATCTCTACCATTGGTCATATTGTTGATGACAAGGATTTGACCATGTTGGCTATTAATGGTCTTCCTTCATCTTGGGAGTCTTCCATTCAACGAATCAACGTAAGATCGAAACTTACTAAGTTTGATTAGTTGAGGGCTGACTGTATTCAAAAGGAGTCAAGGTTGGCTATGAGAGGTATTGGATGAAGCCCTACAAATGAAGACATTCATGTTCTTTCCTGTTGTGATGAGTTTTCAGTTGAGGGAAAAGTTGCCAAATGCAAGTAGTGTAAAGTTGCAAAGTGGTGCAACTTTCATTCTCCAACTCATACGACCAAATGAACTATTCTACCACATTCGGATGGGTACGTTTATGCTAGGTATGGTCCTCTTTTGCACTCAAATACACTGAATTACTCCAAGCTACATTGGACCAGTGATTTCCCTTAAGAGTCCAAAGTGCTAAAAGGCAGCAATTTTTGATGGATTGTTACTCAAAAACCGTGATTCTTATAGACACTCCATCTGAGGATATGGGATCATGTTGGGATAATCTACAATAACCTCTCTCAGTTTTTGCTATCTCAGAGGTGTTTTCCCATGGTGATGAGTTTTCAGTTGAGGGAAAAGTTGCCAAATGCAAGCAGTGTAAAGTTGCAAAGTGGTGCAAGTTTCATTCTCCAACTCATACAACCAAATGGATTGTTCCAAAACATCTATATGGGTAATTTTATGCTACATATGGTCCTCTTTTACACCCAAATATGCTGAATCACTCTGAGCTACATTGGACCAGTGATTTCCCTTAAGAGTCCAAAGTGCTAAAAGGCAGAAATATTTGATGGACTATTACTAAGAAACCATGATGCTTATAGACTCTCCATCTGAGGATATTGGATTTTGTTGGGACCATATACAATAACCTCTCTTGGTTTTCTCTATCTCGGAGGTATTTTCCCATGGTGATGAGTTTTCAGTTGAGGGAAAAGTTGCCAAATGCAAGCAGTGTAAAGCTGCAAAGTGGTGCACCTTTCATTCTCCAACTCATACGACCAAAAAAACTATTCCAACATGTTTGGATGGGTACGTTTACACTAGTTATGGTTCTCTTTTGCACCCAAATATGCCGAATCACTCTGAGCTACATTGGACCGACAATTTCCCTCAACAGTCCAAAGTGCTAAAAGTCAACAATCTTTGACAGACTATTACTCATAAACCATGATGCTTACAGACTCTTTTTCTGAGGATATGGGATCATTTTGGGACCATCTACAATGACCTCTCTCAGTTTTTGCTATCTCGGAGGCATTTTCTCGTGGTGATGAGTTTTCAGTTGAGGGAAAAGTTGTCAAATGCAAGCAGTGTAAAGTTGCAAAGTGGTGCAACTTTCATTCTCCAACTTGTATGACCAAATAGACTATTCCAACACATCTAGATGGGTATTTTTATGCTAGGTATGGTCCTCTTTTACACCCAAATACGTTGAATCACTCTGAGCTACATTGGAATGACGATTTCCCTTAAGAGTCCAAAGTGCTAAAAGTCAACAATCTTTGACGGATTGTTACTCACAAATCATGATGCTTACATACTCTCCTTCTAAGTATATGGGATCATGTTGGGACTATCTACATTAACCTCTCTCGGTTTTTTCTATCTCAGAGGAATTTTTCTGTGGTGATGAGTTTTCAGTTGAGGGAAAAGTTGTCAAATGCAAGCAGTGTAAAGTTACAAAGTGGTGCAAATTTCATTCTCCAACTCATACAACCAAACAGACTATTCCAACACATCTGGATGGGTATGTTTATGCTAGGTATGGTCCTCTTTTGCACCCAAATATCTCGAATCACTTTGAGCTACATTGGATCAACATTAGTGAAATTAGGTGTAAAATAGTGGTTACAACATGCTAATGTCAATGAAATGTGGGGGAAAAAATATTTAAGGGTGGTTCAAGCTTGTGCAAGTACTAATAGATGTGTTTGATGAGTTTATAAGGTGTGGCAAGGTTTGGGGAGTGAAGTTGCACCCAAGTTTGGTTTTGATGATCAAATTGGAGTTTAAATCATCTTTAATTGTAATTGTGTTGTTTAAAGCCACCTAGCTCTTGCATCAGAAAACTCTTAACCAATCAACTTGAACATCATGCACACCCAAATACCTTGTTTCCACTTTGCTAGATCAAAGAATCAATTACATGGGAAATAAAATTCACATGAACGTTTTACATATTTGTTTTTGGAAAAAGTGGCAAGCCACTGTAATTTATTATATATAAATAGGAGATATTACAAAACTTGGTTCAAATGAGCATATCGACAAGAAAGAACAAGGAATAAAACCTTTGGTTGTAGCTTGATTAAGTACAAAAATCTCTTTACATTTTAAATATACCCTTTATACAATGCCAGAAATTTGACTCGTATTTCAAAAAACATCACTAGATATAGATTATGCCTATACACAGTTACGACCTTGTTACATTATTTCACATTTCAAAATTATAATTTTACAAAATTCTCCTATTGGAGGCATTCAAGGCATAGTCTTCCACAAGAGTAGTATGTTGATGTTCTGGAGTGACAAGCACCTGTACAAACCATCAAGGTAGTAGTTAAACTACATACAATAGAAAATATTCTTAGAATAACCAATCTATATTATTGTAATATGTCGCATACCTCTCCGAAAGGATTAGAGCTACCTATTGTTGCAGTAGGTGCATGATCAATCGTGCCAAGAATATCACAAAAGTTGTCAAATGATAAATCTATATTGTCACAACAAAAAAGATGCTTAGAATAACCAATCTATATTATTGTAATTTGTTGCATACCTCTCTGAAAGGATCAAAGCTGGCTATTGTTTTAGCAGGTCCATGATCAATCATTCCAAAAATATAACTATTAAAGAAATGTGCATTGCAATAGTATACAAAATATTAGTATTAAATAAAGAACACTAATGAACTTAAGCATAATGAACCTAAGCATTGTACCTTCCATTCTTGAATATGCTATTCAAGTGTGCTTGAAGGGTCATCTCTTTGCTTAAGAGTATCCAATATTGCTCCATGATTAGTATTACTAAGTGTCCATAGTTATTTTGTCTTTGGTTTGGCATGATGCTTCAACAATTTAACATTTGTTGCTATAACAAGGTGTGAATACATGAGAATGGTTTTGTGTTTCTCATAGTCTTTAAATGTAGGTATGCCATTCTTTCTAATCATGTATGTTCACAACCAAGTTCCTGCAATCACAACTGAACCTCTAGGATACATGAACACATCATCATCTTCCATCGATTGTGTTAGCTTGTGCTTTACCTACACACATCGAGCCAACTGATATTATGATCTCTCTTCATTCCCCTGCGATGCAACAACTACAAAAACATGTCCTAGTTGTAGTAGATCTAAAATTTGGTCGTAATCAAGTGAACTTTCCATTGTGTCATTTGTCATCAATATAGTTTGAGATAAAGGAGTTAGATACTATGGAACCCATGTATCCACCCACTCACTTGACTCGCATTGATCCCACTCGCACTAAATATAACAATTAAAAAACAAGCCAACTGTCGTGTCCAAATGGTCCATGTGCTTGCATCTGAGCTTCGAAATGAATGCATCTTTGAAGAATCTTTGATTGTATGACAATCCAATCTGCCTCCCATTGTACCCTACTCAACCAACCAAAAGAATCTACACACTATTGAATCAAGTGTCCCTCCTTGTGACAATGCTTAACTACACCAATCAACAATAGAATGTCCATCACTGAATTTCTCTCTTGAAATATTCAATTGCTCCTTAACTAGAGCTCTCTTTACACATGCACCTACTCCATCATTCTCCCCTTTCCCATGCCTAGCTTCAAAAAAACTCCAAATATTAGGTACACCCCTCTTTACATGCATTCTACTCAACCAATAAAACATACAAGCATTCTTGAATTGACCTATGCAGTTATTTGACCAAATGAGATGTCGGCCTAGTGCTATATCACGCTCCTGCAAGAACTCAAAAAAATTATTGAAACAATGTTGGACATACTCGAACGAGTGAGATCTATCATCACTCATATAAAAATGATACTCTTTGATTATCTTTCAATCCTCCTCTGTACTATCAGGTGCATGTCTAAATGTTATGTGGACAAAAATAGCAATCTGAATGGACTTGTAATACTGAGATTGAACCTCATTTTGTGGTTGCAATGTGTAGTTTTTAAAAAAATCAACCACTGATATAATAGTTCCAATCGGAAAAGAGTCCTTACATATCCTAAATTGTTGATCAAACCACTGAGACCTATGACTATGCCTTGCATACTTGTAGAAAAGATTGTCCTTGAAATCTGAAATAAAATCAGCAACACTGCATTCTTTTGTAACCAACTCGCATCTAGAAACTTCACCTCCACTCTGCAAAGTATATTTGATTGTCTCATATCTCTTTTTCTCAACAATATTCTTTCCAAATTCATGTCCACAACCCTCATGAAAACATTGAACAAAATTTGACAAGCCACCACATTGTGAGAACTTTGCATTTAAACACATTTCTATAGAAAAAGGAACCATCATCTCTAGAACATAAAAATAGATCTAGCAAGTCCCTTGATGATTTCAGAAGAAGCATTGAACCACATTCCTGCAAAATTTCATTAGTATGCAAAGTAGAATGGATATAGCATAATAGTTCATGGTACATTAAAAACTCCACATGGTATGTGAAACAACAAGTATTACGAATCTTAAGAGGCATACAATAAAATGGCTTCAAACCTTCAAAATTCCTTTGCAAGATTTCCATATTTGGTTGTGTTTCAATAAATTTGTTGAACAACATTGTTTGGCTTGATTCCAAGAAATGTTTAGGATGCAATGTATAGTCTCGATTGACAATTCTTAACTTTAAAACATCCTTTGCATTGGGTGATACTCTAGATTTATCATGCAAAAATTGTTGAATTTCCTACTTTACATTATCGGTTAGCTTCTTATCAACACGTGAAAGCCTCCTGACAAAAGCCCATTTATCATTTTGAAAAGAATCATCTATTCTTTCTCTTCTTGCAAGTGCTCTATCCAAAGTTTTACGATTTATGTCAAAATCAATACAAGTTTGTCTCATAAAGTGATCCTTTTTAAATTGATGGCTTACTAGGGTAGTTGTAATGACTCTCCGAGCAGCTCTCTTATCTTTTTCCTTGTTATTTTTTCCAATAGACTTGAGAGCATTAAAAATATTTTTGACAATAGTTTTTTCGCTCTTCTTGTTCACATGAATCTTCAATTTGGCTAGCAAAGGTCTCATCTTTTGCATCTTTAGCAATTGTACAAAAATTTGGCATTGCTCAGTCAATGTCTTATCACTAAAATATTGGTTGAAAAGTCTTCTAGCCCACAACCGAATAGTTTTTGTTGACCTCTTGCCTTCAAAATTGTTTATAATGTTATAATCAATTTCAACTAACCATTTAGGGGTCCTTGAAGGTCTTGAATTTGGAATATGTCTTTCTTCCACACAAGGTTCTTCATTTCTCATGTAATCTGGTGAAACATAATTTACACTTGTTTCAATATTATGTTCAACATCTTCATTTCCAACATTTTTACCTTGAACATTTTCAATATCAATTTGAATATCATGTTCAACATCTTCAATTCCAACATTTTCACCTTGAACATTTTCATTATCAATTTCAATAATTTCATTCCCAATTTGAATATCATGCTCAACATCTTCAATTCCAACATTTTCACCTTGAACATTTTCATTCCCAATTTCAATATCATGTTCTGCATTTTCACCTTGAACATATTCAATTTCCTCTTCACTTGAAAGACCATAGGGCTTAGGTTTACCAATATTTAACATACCTTGTTTTTTCTTCCTATGACCTTCTCTATCTCTTTGTCTATATTTTGATATTTGTTCATTTGTAAGATTTCTCTTACCCTTTTGCTGCCGACGACTGTTGCTCCCCATTATACCTCATAAAAGATGCTAAAAAATCATTCCTTATGACAAACTTGAGTACAAGATGCTCCAAAAAGTTGATCTTTGTCTCTTCCTGTTTGAAACCGCGCATTTTTCATCTGCACAGTGCTGCAAATAGAATGTAGGGTCTGTTGGAATGCACAATAATGGCCCAAATGGGGTTTTTCTATGGCCCAAAAATGTGATATCTGATCCAATCAAATATCTAATACAACATTTTAAAATGTTTTGCAACGGTAAGATTCTAGCTCTACACATCGGAGTTTCACAAATCAGATATCCGATTTGTGCCCACATAGACCTAAGGGTTAATGGTAGAGAGTGGGAGAGTGGTAGATTGAGAGAGGGAGAGGGAGAGAGAGAGTGAGAGGGAGAGTGGGAGAGTGGGAGAGGGAGAGATGGATATGGAGAGAGAGGGAGAGGGAGAGGGAAAGGGAGAGGAGAGGGGGAGTAAGAGGAGAGGAGAAAGGGAGAGGAGAGGTAGAGAGGAGATGGAGAGAGGGAGAGAGGAGAGGAGAGGGAGAGTGGGAGAGAGGACAGGGGAGAGGGAGAAAGGAGAGGAGGAGGAGAAGGAGGAGAGGGAGGGAGGGAGATGAGAGAGGGAGAGAGGGAGAGGAGAGAGGGAGAGAGAGAGAGAGAGGGAGATGGGAGTGAGAGGAGAGGAGAGGGACAGCGAGGAGAGGAGGGAGGAGAGGAGATATGGAGAGAGAGAGAGAGGAAGGACAAGGAGAGAGGAGAGGAGAGAGGAGAGGGGGAGGAGAGTGAGATGGAAGGAGAAAGGAGATGAGAGAGGAGAGAGGGGAGATGAGAGAGAGAGGGTTTAATGCTGAGGGTGAGAGGGAGAGAGAGATGGAGAGAGAGAGAAGGGGAGAGAAGAGGAGAAAGGAGAGAGAGATGCATTTAGGGTCAGGAGAGAGGGAGAGGGGAGAGGAGGGACAGATGGAGAGAGAGAGAGGAACACATAGAGGGAGAGGGAGAGGAGAGAGTGAGTGGAGAGGAGAGAGTGAGAGGAGAGGGAGAAAGGGAGAGGAGAGGGAGAGGTTTAGTGGCTGAGGGAGAGAGGAGATGGAGAGATGGAGAGGAGAGAGAGAGAGATAGAGAGGTGGAGAGGAGGAGGGAATGAAATGAGGAGAGAGAGGAGAGAGGAAGAGGAGAGGAGAGGGAGAGAGAGGGAGAGAGGGAGAGGTAGAGGAGAAGGGGGATGAGAGGGAGAGGGAGGAGGAGGGGAAAAGGGAGGGAGAAAGGGAGAGGGAGAGGGGGAGGAAGATGGAGGGGGAGGCGAAGGAGGAGAGGGACGAAGGGTGGGAGGTAGGGGGAGAGAAGGAGGAGAGGGAGAGGGAGAGGGAGGGGGTAGGGGGAGGAGAGGGAGAGTAGGAGTGAGAGTGAGGATGGAGATGAGAGAGATGGATGAGATGATGACATGACAGAGAGATGGAGAGATGAGATGGACTGAGATGAGAGATGGAGACTGAGAGAGAGAAGGACAAGAGAGAGAGGAGATGAGATGGAGAGAGAAAGAGGAAAGGAGAGGGAGAGAGGGAGAGAGAGAGTGGGAGACAGAGACAGAGACAGAGACAGAGACAGACAAAGAGAAATATAGATAGAGATAGAGATAGACAGAGAAAGACACATAGAGACAGAGAAAGAGAGAGACAGAGAGACAGATAGAGAGATAGATAAAGATAGACAGACAAAGAGAGAATAGAGAGAGAGAGAGAGGGAGGGAGCGAGGGAGGGAGACAGACAGACAGACAGA
>CM021108.1:556309912-556541314 GCA_007115665.2 Sequoiadendron giganteum
CCCTCAAACCTTAAACCCTACTACCCTAGAAACCATCAACCCTATAGGTCCTCCATCCTAATCCCTCAATCCTATACCCTCAACCCCTATCACTTTCTCACTATCTATACATCTCACCTCTCCCTCCTTCCCTCCCTTCCACCCTCTCTAATTGTCTCTATCTACCATCTCCCTCTTTTTCCGTACTCTATCTACCATCTCCCTCTTTCTGTGTACCTCTCGTTCAATCAATCCCTACCACCCTCTCTCACTCCCTCTCTCTCACACTCCCTCTCACTACCTATCTCTCAAGTCTCTCCCTCTCACACTCTCAAGTCTCTCCCTTTCGCACCCTACCTACATAATCCTCTCTTTCTCTTTGTCTCTCTCTCTCTCCCTCTCCCTCAATTCTCTCTCTCCCACCCCCCTCTCTCTCTCTCCCTCTCCATCAATTCTCTCTCTCCGACCCCCCTCTCTCTCTCTCCCTCCCTCTATCCCTCCCACCCTACCTAGCTAAGTCCCCCTCAATCCAACCCCTTCTCTCCCACTCCCTCTCTCTTAAACTCTCACTTCGACCCCCTCTCCATCTCTCTAGACTCTCTCTAAACTCTCCCTTTGTCTAAAGACATACATAAATGCATACATACAAGCATAATACATTTGTACATATAATCTTACATCCATACAAGCATACATACATACATGTACATAAAAATATATCAGCATACATAAATATATTAGCATTTAACATAAAGTAAGAAATAACGTGAGCACATTATAACGCGCTCGCATTATGGGTTAGTAGACATGTTCCCCACAGAAGCAAAAACCATGTCAAAGTGAGCTATAACATGAGCGCATTATAACGTGTCGTGTTATATCTTGCTTTGAGAATTACCGAACTTTAAGCTTGGTATTGCCTTGGAATTCCAATGACCAGAGACGTGTTTTTAAGAAATCCACCATATTTCTCATAATCAAGTTCGTGCTCACCGTCAAGATTGCATGTGGTTCAATATCAAAAAAATCGAGCACATGGGTAATGTTGGGTTATCTCTTAGCTATCCAACAATGTAATTTTTTTCACTTTCTGAAAATGTTAAGTCTTTCATCCATAATTTATTTTATTTGTATTTATTTTTTTTTCCAAAAAGCGGTGTTTGGTATTTTTTTCATTATAAATTAACCGTTCATCAATTTTTCAAATAAATTACATTTTTAGAAACTAGACTCCATTCTGCAAAATTAAAAAATTAAAAAAACAACAAATCAATTAGTTTCCAAAATTTGTAGGGGTAGCACGGCCAAAATTCTATTTTTAAGATATGTCCACTTCAAAAATTAGTAAAAATTCAAATATTCATTAAAAAATTATCAGAAAAATCATGCATCAACTACATACTATTAGCTAACTTCTGACCATTGCGATTTTAAAAATACTAAAATAAAGTTCACCATACGAGGGTCGTACAAGAGTTGCTATGTTATGTTTTTCTGACAAAAACAACAGCAATTTGTGTACATCCCTCATTTGAACCCCTTAATCTCAATTATTTTCAAAATAAATTAGTAGTTTAGAAAGTAGACTTGGAGCACTTGAATCCTTCTTTTTGTTCCATCTCAAAATTTTGAGTCTAAGTATCCTCAATTTCACATCCAAGGTCAGTATTTCTTGATTTCAGGAAAAAGTTGTCCACTTAAGTCCCCTTTTTGGGAACCATCTTGGTGCATTTACCCCATATTTAGATTGTTGAATGATTGTAATTGTGTGTGTAAGCATCTTTATAGGTCTCATTAGGTTAAATTTTAGGTACATCACCGTAGAGTTAGATTTCATTTGAAGTACTCCTTCTTACCCCTTTTCCTAGTCAAGTAGTAGTTTAGGTGATAAAGCAACTAGGAAGTCGGCCTTCTTTGGAGGTTCTTTTCCATTACAGGTGACCCATAGCTCGGAAAAGCTCCCATGTTTCTCTAAAGCATTAATTTTTACAACTTAACCAAGGTGAAACTTTAGGAGATAATAGTTTTTGGCATGCCCAGTGGGACTGAGAACTGATTTTCAGTCTCTTTTTGTACTATGCATTACTACGATTTGGTGTGTACAACAGTACTTTTTTCCTTTGGGGGTAAGTTTTTGACATACCTGGCAACTCCAAGATCGAAGTAACTAGTTTCAACAGTCTAAGTGTAGATTTCATGGTAACATGACTTACCATTCACCATTTCATGAATTTTTTGTGCCTACATCTTCCTATTAGTTGTATCTTACTGATGATATTGCTAGTAGTTTTCAAAAATCAATAGCAGCAGGTTACCAACAAGCTCAATTTTCCTACCACCCAACTATCCCTGCTCAAGTTTCATGGTAGCCTATATATTCTTATAACCATTCACAAAATATACTATCAGATTTTCAAGAGAAAATGAGGGATGTTCTCAAAGAATAGGAGATGGAATGGCAAAGGAGGTAATATGAGGAATCTTTTCCAATAGAGGTGGCAAGGTATGAAATAGAGTCAACTACTACCTTTCCAAATCCTTTCTTTGATGTAGGGTTTCACTTTCCAAGGTTCAATGTATTACGCTTCAAACATAATGAATCTTCTATTGAAAAGAAAGTAGAAGAAGTAGACTCGGTTTCTACCTTTCCAAATCCTCTATTTGAGGAAGGGTTTCACTTTCCAAGGTTCAATGTATTATGCTTCAAACAAAATGAATCTTCTATTGAAAAGAAAGCAGAAGAAGAGAAGATCATTGATCCAGATAGCTTACTCCTTTGGGAGAAATTTAGAGAGGTAAATCCTATACATTTAGCTATAAGGTGTTATCAATTACAACAACAAAGGATTGAACAATAAGAGGACATTAGATAGTGTGGTGAGTTTCTTATCGATAATCATCAATAAGAAAATGGAGTATTAGACCTGGAGGAAGAGCAAGAAGTTGAATTTGACATCATTGTCCAGGATATGAGTTTTGATGTTTTCAAGCATGTTATGCATGAGAAAGATGGTGTTCAGATTTTTGAAGAGGTGTGTACATATATAATTGAACAGTTTTGTTCAATGTTGGATGGCAAAGAGCCACTGTTGTTAGAGATTGAAAAGCATGTTGATCTAGAGTTGTAGGTTCACAAGCTTGAATGATTGCTTAAGTAGAAACAGGAGTATGGTCCTAATAGAGAGGAGTTCATTCTCTCAAATCAAGAGGTTTCTCATGAACCTAATTTGTGAGGTCTTATCTAGTTGGAGAAACTTCCTTTCTACTATACAACAAAACATGAAGCTGATTCATCAGATCAAAGTTTGTTTCAAGAAGCTTCTTTACTGTTTGATTTTTTCCCTTCCTTCATTGAAGAATACAATCCTGATTTGGAATGTACTCATTTGAATGATAATGAAGACCTTGAGCTTGAGTCAGTTGTCCCTAAGAGTCTTCTGAGAGCTGACAGTTTTGATGAGTTATTGGTTGTACTAGTAGAGGAGGATAATTCATTGTCCATGGAAGAAGAGTTGACATGACAACTTATTATGCAAGGTGAAAGTTATGATGTCATTTTTAATAATTCAAAATATCTTATCGATAGCCCAAACTTAGCCACAAAGTAGGGTAGCCATGAAAAACAAGAGGATAATGAAGTAGCCAGCAATGGAGTTCCAGTTTTTCCCATTCAAGAGGTTGTTTGATCAAATATTTAGCCAGTTTGGAGGCCACTGAAGTACCAAAGGTTGTGCCTGCACCCAAGCATGAGGTTACAATTGAAGAAGAAGTTGACTTTGGAGTTGCAGCTAAAGGTGATCAAATTCAGCTCACATGTCCAATCCAAGACAACAATAAGCATGAACAAAATCAGCTTGAAAGTAAGCTTATTTGATTTTTTTATGAAACATTGCAATAGTCTATTGAATATCTGCATGTGTTTCATGTTCTTTCAAAAATAAATAATCATGTAATGCATCGGTTGTTGATAACGAAGGGTTGTTATTTTTCAAAGCCACTCAGTGGTTTTGTTTGACCAGCTTCCTTGTTGTTTAGTTTAGGTTAGCATAGGTTTAGGTTTCACTTACATTCCCTAACTTCTTTTCAAGCATAGTTAGGTAGTTCCCTTTTTCTTGTTTTATTTTCAATAAGTTTCAAGGTTCCATTCATATCATTCTATTCAGTTGCAGAAGTTGTGATTCTATTTCCTAAGTCATAAGCCTAGTTTTTGAGTAACTCCATGCCTAATGGACAAGCCTAGACAATTGGCCAGGATGTTCAACAAACAAACATGTAGTAGATGTCACCAAAAATGTTACTAGAGTTTCACTTATAGCTCAATTAGGTAGAGCTTTTTTTATTTGAGTTGAAAGAAGAAAGGGTACATTTTTAATCTTTCCTATATTACATTCAAGTGTATAAATGAAATAATCCAAAAGATTACATTTACAATTACTACATTCATACAAGTGCATGTAATAGAAGAAGGTTTCAAATCTTTTCTGAATAGAGTAGTAATCCTTTATTGAATGTAAAAATGTACATTGTGTGAGACTAAATTTACTTATTCAATGGAATTGAAGAAAATTACATACATGAATAAGTAAATAAAATTAAATGTTCATATAAGGAGGGAAACCAATCATTTCCTGATAATGATTGGTTCAAGTTGTGTTGTCTTGCTTGCTACTACCCCGAGTTGTTTGTGTCCTTCTTAGCTCCATTTTTCTCCTAGTTCCTGCATCTGGCAATAACAATGTTGTTAGAGAAATTCTCTAAGCAATGAAAAGTCTCAAACATTATATGAACATTTACCTATGCATGTATAAACTAGTCTCCAAATGCATTAAACAAACAATGCATAGTTTAGGTGTCTTGGAGAAGCATCAAAGTAATCAAACACACCTAAAACATGTTGGATATTGTGGTTTTGTTTATAATATGTGGTTGTCATTGATGTCAACAATATTAGATTTGATAATTCAAAAGGCTATATATGTCGAGGATATTGAGAAAATTGTAATAAATATATCACAGGTAGTTTGTGAAGCTGAGAAGGTCAAAGTGATGGAAAGTTATATACATTGATGATCAGAAGGTACACATTAAAGGGTTTGTTGTTAAGCATTTCTAGTATGTTGTCTGAAAGTTTCAAAGGTGCACATCAAGCATTGAGAAAGATATAAACTTTTGTGTTCCTACAATTATTCAGTTACTATAGAAAGTGTTTCTCGAAGATGAGATTGCAATTCTAATGAGTTAATTTGTTGCGTACATTCCTGAGTTGTTCAGTGATGTTTCTACATTTTTCTCTATTAGTGTGGTACATCCATGTTGATTGGTGTGTTCGTGATTGAATATTTTTCCTTTGTGTGTTTGATTTTTCATGTTCTTGGCCGACATGATGGTGGTAGCATGTTGTGGATCCTTATGGATTAATATTTTATTGTTTGGCATGTTTGAGGATGTTGATTTAGGTCCTCACTATGTTATGACTGACTTAGGCTTGTGCGCATTGAGATTTGTTTATGTATTAAGGCCGACAATTGTAATTTATTTTTTATTTTTGGTTGATAGAGTTGTTGATGTAAATTCATATAGTGGATATATAAGAATGATTTTTTCTTCATTTTTGGAAGTGTGTGCGATTGTGTATGTGAAATGTGTGAATAAAAATCACATCATTTGAATATAGAGCATAGTGTGAAGAAGATTGTGCAAAGTGTGAAGAAGTGTTTTTGTGCCTAATCGGAACTGTCGTCAGGCTTTTATAGAAGCTATTTTTTTAGTTCAACCTCATTAGATGGATTTAATCTGATATTTTGTGTAAGTTAGTGAACCTTCACTTTGAGAAGTGAGCTCTACACAGTGTGCCTGAATGCATGTGCATTCCCTATTCATTCTTTCATTATAATTCTAACAGGGTATAATCTTGTGGACTAACATCCATCGTGGTTTTTCCCATAACAAGGTTTCCATGTATAGAATCTTGGTTTTCATGTCTTTGATGTGATATTGATTTATGCTTGCACTGCTAATTATTAGATATGAGATTAAAGGTTGATTAAATTTGAACAAGTGTAAATTTTGTAACAACCGATTCAACCCCCCTCTCAGTTGTCTATCCTTGTGTTGCCAAAAATTTGTATCATAGATAGTTCCTCTAAAGAATTTTTATAGCTTGAGGTGATTTGAGATGGAATCATACAAGAATGATAGTCCTAGATTTGATGGTACAAACTACTTTGTATGGAAAGTCAAAATGGAGTGTCATTTGAAGTGCATTGGTGAGTTTTTCTGAAAGATTACAAAAAATGCATATACAATTCCTCAGAATGGTCCCTCTACTGCTGATGAGATCAAAGAAGCCAAAACTAATACTAGGGCTATAGAAGAATTGCTAAGTTCTTTGACAGATTCAAAGATGACAAATGTAATAGGTCTGAAGACTGCACATGAGATCTGGAAAAAGTTGGAAACATTGTATGAAGGAGATGCACTAGTGAAAGTTGCTAAGCTACAAATTTTGAAAGGAAAGTGGGAGAACATGAAGATGAGTGAAGATGAAAACATATTTTCTTTCACACAAAAGGTAAATGAATTAGTGATGGGAATTATATGTGCTTGTGAAATCTTGGAAGAAGATGAGATTGTGGCTAAAATACTTAGATCTATGGCTACTTCTTAAAAAACAAAAGCTCATGCTATTGAAGAACTCAGGACAGTAACAAATGTGACAAGAGACATGCCAATTGGAAAAATTGTTGCTTTTGAGTTGAGTGAACTTTGTGAATATTCACCTAAGATAGAGTTTGCACTCAAAGCTATTGTATCCAGAAAAAGCCAACATAGATATGATCCGAGAGAAAGCTCCAGGAAGACATTCAAGTATGAAGATGAAATTAAACTGATTGAAGATGAAGAAAGAGAGCTAGAAGAACTGGAAGCACTAATTGTGAAAAGAGAAGCTAGAGGACAAGGTAAGTACAAAGGAAAATCTCCTATTAAATCTTTCTCTTGTAGTAAGATAGATCATTTTTCATCAAGGTGTCCCGAAAGAATTTCTAGGTATAAATGTGATAAAACTATATTTCAAAAGAAATGTTATTATGTTGAAGGATTTACTGATGATGAATCTGATAAAGAAACTAGAAATGAAGATGAATGGGTATTCATTTCTATCAAGGAAAATGGTCTGGTGTCCATTGAATCTGCTAGTAATAAAAATATTGAGAAATCTCTTGCAGCCAGGATTGATGAGAAGGATGAGTGGGTGATTGATAGCGGATTCTCACATAATATGACTGGTGATAAAATCAATTTTTTAAGCTTGGAAAAGTATGAAAATGGTGTTGTAATATTTGGAGATAACAATGCTGGTGTAATTTATGGTAGAGGCACTATTTCTCTTGGTGGTAAATTTAATACTGATGATGTTCTTTATGTTGAGGGATTGAAGCATAATTGTTTGAGTGTTGGATAGATGGTTGACAAAGGTTACAATCTTCAGTTTAAAGATTGTAAATGTAGGATACTAGGAAGCTCAAGAAATGTGATTTCTTTAGGTACAAAGACAAGAGGTAATATTTTTCATTTAAATGATGCTAGTGAAAGTTATTTTATTGCTCAAGTTGATGTAAGCTGGTTATGGCATAGAAGGCTGTGTCATGTGAATTTTGATAACATTATCATAATAAGCTCTACACAAGCAGTCATAGATCTACCTAAGTTAGTGAAGCCTACTAGCACTATATGCAAGGAATTTTAGATGGGAAAACAAACAAGAATTTCATTTTGGAGCAAACAACATCATTCCAATGGAGTACTAGATCTGGTACATACTAATCTATGTGGTCCATCCAGAATTGGAAGTCTACAAGGAGAAAGGTACTTTATGTTCCTTATTGATTATTATTCTAGAATAGTAGGGGTTGATTTCTTAAAAGAAAAACATGAGGCATTAGAGAAATTCAAAAGCTTCAAAGCTTTGGAAGAGAATGAGATATGTTTAAAGATGAAATCTTTGAGATTAGACAAAGGTGGTGAATTCACTTCCCAAGAATTCGATTCATTCTGTGAAGAGCATGGAATAAAAATACAGTTATCTACTCCTCGAACCCCACAATGGAACAAAGTTGTTGAGAGAAAGAACAAAACAATTTTAGATGCTGCCAGAACTATGATGTTGGAAGGTAATGTTCCTCATTTCTACTAGAGAGAAGTTGTAAGCACTGATGTATATACTATCAACTGGGTGAATGTCAATAGTAATTCTGGTAAGACCCCTTTTGAGCTATGGTTTGGTTATAATCCTACTGTTAAATATTTCAAAATCTTTGGAAGCAGATGTTATATCAAAAGAGATGAAGATATAGGTAAGTTTGAAGCTAGAAGTGATGAATGAATATTTCTAGATTACTCTACTAACAGAAAATCCTACCATTGTTACAATAAAAGATTGAAGAAAATGGTTGAAAGTGCAAATGTCGGAGTTGATGAAGACACTGTTAGATCATCCAGGTATTGTGGATATGATTCAGATGACCAAAAAGATAGTACTAATGATCGAAATAATGCATAGACACATAATCAAACTCAAAGTGTTTTGATGAATCAAGAAAATCATGAAGAAGAAGACATTGGAAATGCAGAAGAAATAAAAGAAGAACCCCAAATTCCAAAGTATGTAAAGAGAAGCCATTCTGAAAGTCAGATCATAGGAGACAAGAACAAAGTTGTGTAGACTAGAAGAAGAATTGCAGAAGAATATTGTATGATTTCCAAAATTGAGCCTAGTAATGTCAATGAAGCATGTAAAGATGAGTATTGGATGGAATCCATGAAGGAAGAACTGATGTAGATAGAGAAAAATGATACTTGGATTCTTGTTCCTAGACCTCAAGACAAAAATGTGATTGGAACCAAATGGGTTTTTCAGAATAAGTTGAATGAGCAAGGTGAAGTAGTTAGAAACAAAGAAAGAATGGTACGTAAAGGATACTCATAGATGGAAGGTATTGATTTTGAAGAAACCTTTGCCCCTATTGCTAGAATTGAAGTTGTAAGATTATTTCTTGCTTATTCTACTTTCAAGAATTACAAAGTCTATCAAATGGATGCAAATTCAACATTCCTAAAAGGTGAATTAGAAGAATAATTCTATGTTGAACAACCCGTTTGATTTCAACTAACTGATGAAAAAGACATGGTTTGTCGATTGAAGAAAGCATTATATGGACTCAAACAAGCCCCTAGAGAATGGTATGCTAGATTGGATAAACACTTTTTCAAACTTGGATTCAATAAAGGTATAGCTGATAAAAAATTGTATTTCAAGTTGGATCATCATAAAGAGTTGATTATTGAAGTTTTTGTTGATGACATTATTTTTGAAGGTGATGATGACTTATGCATGAAGTTTGTTGATGAAATGAAAAGTGAACTTGAAATGTCAATGATAGGAGAACTGAAATTATTTTTGGGATTGCAAATTACTCAGTTAGATGATGAAATCTTTATCTCTCATTCCAAATATGTAAGGGAGTTACTGAAATTTTTTGGCATGGAAGATTCAAAGCTAGTTAGTACACACATGGTAACTGGATGCAAGCTAACATAGAATGATGATTCTCCTAAGGCTAATCAAACAAGATATAGGTCAATGATTGGTAGATTATTATATTTGACTTAGACAAGACCAAAAATTATGAATGTTGTGTGAATGGTTTCTAGATATCAAGTTGATTCAAAGGAATCACATGTGACTACAATAAAGAGAATTTTCAGATACTTGAAAGGAATAGTTGATTTTGGTATTTGGTATCTTGAGGATAATGATATTACTCTGAATGCTTTTATAGATGTAGATTGGGTAGGAGATGTGGATGACAAGAAAAGTACAAGTGGTGGTGCATTCTTGCGAGGGAAGAAGTTGGTGTCTTGGCTAAGAAAAAAGAAGAATTCCATTTCCCTATCTACTGCTAAGGTAGAATACATTTTTGTTGCAAACAATTGTACTCAAGTATTGTGGATGAAACAAATGCTGAGAGATATCAAAGTTGACTATGATGAGCCTATTTCCATATTTTGTGACAATTCAAGTGCCATAAAAATTTCTAAGAATCTAGTGCTACACTCAAAGAAAAAACATATATCTATCAAGTATCAGTTTTTGAGAGACAAGGTGAGTGATGAAGAGGCCATATTGGAATATGTCCCTACAAAGGAACAAATTGTAGATATCTTCACTAAAATATTTCCTAAGGATAATTATGAGTATCTCAAAGGAAAGTTAGGGGTTATTTCCCCTCCTAATCTGAACTAAGATGCAAGTCTTTGCATCAATCCATGGACTTACAATCATATCTTGTTTCAGATTGATGTTGTGGTGGTTGCTACTCATAGGGAGTAGTTAGATGATTCAGATGATATGTGGTTCAGAGCTTGTGTAACTTTTCCATTGATGTCAAAGGGGGAGAAGTGCAATAAGTACTAAGAGAGAGAAGATGGAAGAACAATGTAAGGAAGAGAAGAACATGTTGAGAAGAGTTAGTTGTGTTGATGGTATTTTTCACATCATGTGCTGCCATCAATGCCAAAGGGGGTGATTATTGGATATTGTGGTTGTGTTGCTAATCTTTGGTTGTCATTGATGTCAACACTATTAGAATTAATGATTTTGAAGGCTGCATATGTCAAGGATAATGAGAAAATTGTAATAAATATATTGCAAGCAGTTTATGAAGCTGAGAAGGTCAGAGTGATGGAAAGTTCTATGCATTGATGATTAGAAGGCACACATTAAAGGGTTTGTTTCTAAGCGTATCTAGTATGTTTTTCAAAATTTTCAGAGGTGTGCATCAAGAATTGAGAAAGTTATGATGTTTTGTGTTCCTATAGTTATTTAGTTATTGTAGCAGGTGTTTCTGGAAGATGAGATTGAAATTATAATGAATTGAGTTGTGTACATTCTTGAGATGTTCAGTGATGTTTCTAGATCATCCTCTATTAGTGTGGTACATCCATGTTGATTGGTGTGTTCGTGATTGAATATTTTTCCCTTATGTGTTCAAGTTTTCATGTTCTTGGACGATATGATGGTGGTAGCGTGTTGCAAATCCTTATGGATTAATATTTTATTGTTTGGTGTGTTTGAGTATTTTGATTTAGGTCCTCACTATGTTGTGATTGACTTAGGTTGGTGCGCATTGATATTTTTTCATGTATTGAGGTTGACTGTTGTAATTTATTCTATATTTGTGGCCGACAGAGTTTTTGATGTAAATTCATGCAGCAGATATATAAGAACGATTGTTTCTTCATTTTTGGAAGTGTGTGCGAGTGTGTATGAGAAATGTGTGAATAAAGATCAGATCATCTGAATACAAAGTAGAGTGTGAATAAGATTGTGCAAAGTGTGAAGAATTTTTTATGTGCCTAATCGAAACTATCATTAGGCCTTTGTAGAAGCTAAATTTTAAGTTCAACCTCATCAAATGGATTTAATTTGATTGTTTTATGTAAGGCAGTGAGCCTTCCCTTTGAGAAGTGAGCTCTATGTAGTGTTCTTGAATGCATGTGCATTCCCTATTCATTATTTCATTATACTTCTAACAGGGTATAATCTCATGGACTAACATCCACTGTGGTGTTTCCCCTAATAGGGTTTCCACGTATAAAATCTTGGTGTTCATATGTCTCTGATGTGCTATTGATTTATGCTTGCACTGTCAATTATTAGATATGAGATTAAAGGTTGATTATAGTTGAACAAGTGTAAATTTTGTAACTTATTCACTCCCCTCTTGGTTCTCTATCCTTGTTTTTCCAAAAAAATATGCAAAGGTTTTTTCTAACTTGTTTGTTTCATGTGCAAATATAGGAAAAGCGATGTTACTATTTTATCAAATTTCAGCATGTGGGTTTAAATGTGGCTCCCACAAGGGTTGAGCCTAGTGTGTTCCCTTTTTTGTGTTTAAGAGACATGACATTGAAATACAATTCATTAGATAGTCACAAGCCTTAGATATTTTGACAAGATTAATATGTTTCATTGCTTAATGATTAAACATCGTGAGGGACAATTCATAGGACATAAATTGCAGACCAATGAGGATGATAACCACAAAATTTTGAAGGAACATTTTTAGAGTCATCAAAGTCATTGAAGAAGATCTCTAGGACAATGAAAAAGGCATTTAATCCTAGCCAAGGCCAATGACTGAGATTTATGATAGTCAAATAACTATGAAGTCTCCTTGACACTGGCAGTGATTTAAATGTGAGAGTACGACATTTACTCATCGTGAAAGGTAGGGTTTTAGGATTTTGGGTAGCATGAACATTCTCTTTATTATGAATGACTAATGAGAGGAACAGAGGAACCTTTAGTATGAGTTTATCATTAGAAAACATACGTACAATGATCCAATCAGAAAAACATGAAGAGAGTAATTACAATCATCATAGTGGAGGTAGTGCAATCACTTGAATGACAATCTAGGGAAGTAGGCTAGATAGTCACATATTGGATCATCTATGAAATACTTAAAGACAATTTTTCATGACCATGATTGTATTGACTAAAGTTAGACACCTTATTAATCAAGGTTTTCTTCTATTAATGAGGGCAATTTGTTATCAATATAAACATCATATAAAAGCTCTATCAAAATTTCCGTAATGTTCTGTATAAGGAATATTCTGGTGAAGACTTAATCATCTATTGTTAAGGTAGAGGAGATTTTATTGATAGTCTTTGTGTGGAGAGGAAATTTCCATTAAACTTAGCAATCAAGTTCAATAGTGAAGTCAAGTCTTTTCACTATCAATATCCATAAAGAATGGTTTACTTTCATCTCCAGATATAAGCCATTAAAATATTGCATAGTGAGTTCTCATGGGTAGTTTATGAGGTAATAAAGTGTTAAAGATGACTATAGTAGAAGCATGTCAATCAAGGGACATATGGAAATGTTTTGCAAAGGTAGTAATCTCTTCTATCAAAAAATAAGAGAATGTGTAAAATACAAGGTCATGGATGTTGTAATCATTCAAAAATTATGAATGTGATAGTAAGCATATATGTTAGTTATGTATTTGTGGATGTACAAAATAGAGAATTACGTGGGAATCAATATTTATGGTAGCATTTACATGGTGGTGTAGATGACCTTGGAAGACATTAAAAGCTTTGAAAACCCTATGGAAAAGTAGTGGAAGGATAGTCATATTTGATGGATAAAGGATCATGGACACCAAAAATACCTTTACAATCACTTAGATGAATAGTGTAGTGTTGTGGAAGGGAGCAAAGAGCACAACAAAAGCAGTCGAATATGCATTAGAAGTGGAGGATAGTTATAGCCACAACAGAGGTCACCTTCCACAAGATACTTGCACTATGCAATGGCAACATAACGTTTTGAAAACCAACAATAAAAAATAAATTCATAAGCCTTGTATGGAGAGATTTCTTGAAAATCAAGGGCAGAAAATATATTAAAAAATCTTATGGTGGCATGTTGAGACCCTCGACATAAAAATAGGTTTATTTGGTATGCATGGCTATGACCATAGAAGGGTAAATGATCTATGTGAGAAATGAAGGTCGTTGCCTTTATATACAAGAGAAAAGGAAAATGTGTACAAATATTTCTAGTTTAAACAAGATCAACAAAAAATCTTTAAGTCATGGCCCTAGTAATCAAGAAGTGTTCTTTTTTTTCTTTTTCTTGTAGAGGATGCAAAATATATACAGAAAAATGCAAAAGAGCAATATAAAATGCTTACCCAAGCATAAGAGACCATTGTTTGTCAGATTTTGTGGGAGGCAATGCCACTATAATGTCAGAATTCACCATGAAAGATCCTCCATGAATACTCCAATTGAACCCTATGGTGGCGGTTGAAGGCTCCAGCAAATGTAAAAATGAATGCAATCTTTTGTTTTTACATTGTTTTGGTATGAGGGTTTGTACCCTAATAACAATGCCGACCACTTAGGTGATTTATCACTTTGTTTTAAAAAATATGCAATACAACCTTATAATATGATTCCCCTCAATATGTCAAGTGTTTAATACTTTTAAAGACTTATGCTTTACATTCTTTCTTTTTTATTTCCACATAGGCCAAATCCTCGCCTTTTTATTTTGCATTTTTTGTTCTTTTGAAAATGTAAAACACTTACTTAAGTGGTGAAATTATAAACCAATTAGTTTATGTTATTCTAAAATTTAAAATGAGGTGGATTATTCCTTCAAGGTATAGTTGAGAGCATGTGTCTATAATACCAAGTCATGAAGGAGATTTGGTTGAGAATTTATGAAATTCCAAGCATCTTGGAGAGAGTTGAGGGAGGTTTGGGAGCAAGTGCCAAAGATATAGGAGATTGTTTTGATTGGAAGTTAAAGCTTTTGAGAGCAAATAGGGGTGGTTTGGAGTGCTTTTATGGTGGACATGGTCAAAGTTGACCTTTTCAACATTTTGGAGCTTATTTGGAAGATATCTTGTTTCTATATTCTGAGAGTTTTGGGGGCATCTGACCCAAGGAAGTTTCTTGCTCCTTCTATGGTGCAACTATTTGGAGAGTTAGATATAGCAACTAATGTGACTCATTTGTAACCATTTCTTACTTATTCTTTTTCAGTCTTGTGACATTTTTGAAAAGTCCTTGGAGGAAAAATATAGAGTTTGTAACTCATTCATAGTCCTATACAACATTTGACACCTTGAAAATCAATAGAGATGAGCTCTTTTCCTTCTCATATTTTGTTTTATTGTGTGAATTTTCAATGATTGATGCCATTACATGTGAAGTTAATATTTTCATTGTTATAGTGTCTCATTAGCATCACCTTTGTGTAGAGATATATGTGAATTTGCAGGTTGTGAGTTGTATTATGTTGCAGATAATTCAATTTGTGAAAACCTTTTTCCTTCTTGAATTGAAAGTATTAGTCTTCTCATGAAATATTCATGCAAAACATATAAATTTTTTGAGTTGTTCATATTTAGGTTGTTGAATGATTGGAACTTTGTGTGTAAGCAGCTTTACAGGTCTCATCAGGTTAACATTTAGGTGCATCATCGTAAAAATAGATTTCATTTCAAGTACTCCTTCTTACCCCTTTTCCCAGTAACGTAGTAGTTTAGGTGATAAAACAACTAGGAATCTGGCCTTCTCTAGAGGTTCTTTTCCATTACACGTGACCCATAGCCTAGAAAAGCTCCCATGTTTCTCCAAAGCATTAAGTTTTACAACTTAACTAGGGTACAACTTTAGGAGATAACAATTATTAAGGCTTTGTAGGATGTCACACCTGATACGTCTATAGATATATCTCTTACTCCATTTGAAAATATGAAACTTTTACTGAAATCCTTGAAGGAGTATGCCACTGGACTAAGTGTAAAAAAAAAAGTAGGAAGATGAAGAGAAATTGAATAAGAAAAGGCTATTGATCCTTCATGACAAGTGGGCCTTGGTACATGCCAATGTAGAAAAGAGCCTTGAATCTATAAAGGCTTGTGAATATGAAGCTAATTATGTGTTTACCTATTGCATAAGGCTACCTGATGCCACTCAAAGAATAAAAGATCTCATGGACTCCATTGAGTGCCAGTTAATTGTTGTCTCTAGTACCTAGAATGTATCCATTAACAGAGACAAATTCATTTGGAATGTTATTTTTGCACACAGAGAAAATGTTTTCATGCTATAGAAGCACAAGGAAGGGTTAATAAAAAAATTTGGCTTGCTTTGTGACAACATAAGGATGGAGTATGCTCTGATAGATGATGCTTTGGCTAATGCTAAGAATTTTGATAAGATCAATCTATCTTCAGATGCTTTAGATGAATCTAAAGAAATTTTTATTGCTTTAGAATATTGGAACAAAATTTTGATATCTTCCAAATAGAGTTGGGAGAGTGATAAAGTGGCCTAGCAAGGCATTCTTCAAGAACTACAAAGTGCTCCCTCCTCCGAGTAATTTTTTTTGTTTTTACATTGCTTGGGATAAACTCCTCAGGAGGAGTTAAGTATTTTGATTCTCTGTGTCGTACATTTAGAACCCTATGTACATATTTTCATTATTTTTGGTTGACCTTTGTACTTGATGTCAAAGGGGGTGAATGCAAAGAGAAATAAAATATAGAAGTCTATAAAGTATTTTGAATGGCTACTCCTCAATAGGTGTAGACATGTTGCCATAAATGAAAAAGGGGGAGATTGTTGGAAGAATGAAGAAGATCACATCTCTTGATATAGTTTTTGTTTTCATTCATGTCACCATGATATATGAGTTGCAACTACAAGAGTCAAAGTCATATTAACTCGATATTCTAAACTCGTAATGCAAGATCATCCTCTAGTATTTTTCTCTATATTTTCCTCCTGTAAATAGTTGCTACTTCAGTGTTTGGGAAAATAAATTTTATAGAAGCATGCATGGACAGGAACTCGTGCGTACAGATGCTCGTGGTCATCACCAGTATCTTTTTCTAAGATTAAATTTTTGTTGTTAGGTCTATTGTTGGATGACCTAATAAGTGGTTGAAGATGAAATGGATTAAAAAAAATTGTGTAATCCATGCCGACTTGTTGTCATGTGCTACACAGTTGGATTGTTTTTAAGGAAGTTTTATATTTACTTGAGCCAACCTGATTGATACTTGTGGGAAAATAAGATATATATATACAAGATTTTTTTGAAGATAAGAATAGGATATTTTTGTGAATGCGAATGTTATTAGATTATGTGTGGAAGTGAAAAGAGTGAAGAGTGATCTGCTAACATGCAAATTTATTGAGCTATAAAGGAACTGTATCTACACTTGTGGTGTAATTTCATCAATTCAATCTCTAGTGATTAGCCATTTTGTTTCTACAACTTCTATAGGTAGTGAGCCTCCCATTTTTGGATAGCGAGTCCTAGCAGTGAGCCACCCTTTTGTAATATCTTATAACCAATTATACTATATTGTGAGTTAATCCTCACTATGGTTTTTCCCATTATAAATCTTAGTGTTTTTGTGTCATGTGCTCCATGTTAATTTAATGCTTCTTCTTGTCTTAATTTTCATATGCTTTGGATTAATTGGATGGTGTTTGTTCAATAAGTTTAAGAAGATATTGATTCAGCCCCCTCTCAGTATCTTAGATATTTAATAGAAGAAAACAAAAGAGAAGAAATATTCCTTCAAGTTCGATTACTTTGTTGTTTGTGAATAGAAGGAAAATAGGTTTTCCCCAAAATATGGAAATGCTAATAAGTGGGATGATGGACCTATTTCCAACTAATTCATTAGGAAATGGGATCCCTATAATGAATTGATTATCAACCCTAAGGTGAACCAACCCAGTGTGAGAATCTTCAGATTTTCTTATACTTGAAGGACGGGGGTCAAGGTCAAATAACACTTAGCGGAGAAAAATTAAAAATAGTAAATCAGCCACAAAATGAAATCTAACGCTTGAAACAACAATATTAAACTCGATATTAGTAGAACTAGAAAACTAAATGCAAATATGAGAAGGGAAGAGATGTGTTAACCAATCACCAAGAGGTAGTTTTTGAAGGTTGATTGGAACTCATTCGCCCATGGGAAAATGGGTCTTTTGTTAAGGTTTTTTCACAACTTTCAAGAGCCTTTGATACTGATGTGTAGCTCTTTATTTTTCTAGGTTTTAATGTTAGAAAGTCAGAAATCAAATCTATAAGTGAGATTATATGATTTGACAACAATTTTGACAACTTTTCCAACTTTTCAATATTTCTCTTCAAAAGGTCCTTAATCCTTCTTCAACTTGAATCTGCAATCACACACACAAAATAAAAAAATGTTTATTTCTTGGTGAATGGGGTTTTATCTTTCTCAAACCCCATTTTGGAATCAAGTCTTGAACTAAAATAATGCATGAAAGAGGGAATGAAGAATTAACAAAGCTATGTTACCACTCAACAAACCCTTGTAGTAACCTTGATAATGGAGATATTATGAAGTTTCCAACTTGCATGAAATGGTTGAATTGGATGTAGATCTTCACACTTGAATAATTCTTGAACTTGATCTTGAAACCTACGTCATGTTAGCTCTAAAAACATGCATGATGCAAGAATACTTTGACATGATGAATAGATCTTGATTGTTGCAATAAATCTTTATTATATCTATTCTTGAATTCTCTTGATTATAAAATTTTCTCTTGTGAAGTCACATAAATATTCTAGGTGAAACTTAGTGAAATAACCTTGTATTTATAGGTATGTATCCTTAATTTCCCAAAATTCAAATATCACAAGTCGACATTGAATTATAGATTTGAAGATGTTAAAATAACACCAAAAGTATAATTTAAATTTAGGTCCAAATGTCTAAGGAGGATCCATTCACCCATGGGAAAATGGGTCTAAGGTCCCTATTCCTGGAACACACATTTCTCAAGGTAAAGTGTTATGTTTAGGCATTAATTGTTGTCAGGTTTCCCCTTCAAAAAATGTAATTTATTAGGCTTTTAAATGAATAAAAGGGATTATTAAGGCCTAATTAAGCTCAATTTAATTAAAAGGGCCCAAATAAGTTTGAAAATGTAAAGAGATAGATTTCTCAACACTAAATGAAGGAAATATTAAGTCTATTTTAAAAAGGAGGGTCCAAACAAGTGTGAAAATGTAAAGGGATACATTTTTTCTACACTACATTTAGCCCCCACTTTAGTGAGAGGATGACCTTATGTAAAACTCACACTAAAGTATACAATCAAGAGAGTTCTAGTTATACAATTTTTGGAAGGATAAGATGACAAAGATCAATGAGGATGATCAATCCCCCGAGATATAAGATCTGATGGAAAAACTAACAAAGGCAGAAGGAGACACATACCTATGTTAAACATATATATGTATATAGTAATGACAAGGTACCCAATCATACAATTTCAAAGACTAAAAGACAAAAAAAAAAGGAAAAACAGGTGGATCAACCGTCGACTGTCCAACTTGATATAAAACATGCCTCAATTTTTTTTCCAAAAAAAATTACAAGAGGAACTCATTGTCCACTATGCAAACAAATAATGCATGCTCACACAGGCTAGTGAAATCCGTTTTCCACTAGGTGAACCCCTTGTTGCAAGTATGGATATGTTTGGTGGTGTTGTCATTAATTTTATCATTGATGTCAACATAGATTTGTGTATTTTCCAAGTGCTTTTGAGAAAATTTGACAAATAATGAAAGCAGGATTAAAAGTGTGTTCTATGTGTGCTCTGGTATTATGGTGTGTATTTCTTTTGTGCCGATCTTGTGCCTATGTGGATCTGTATGTGTTTTCATAAGATTTTATGAATCATATATACTAATTTTCAACTTTTTGTTTGATGAAGAGTAGAAGAGATGTTCACCGGTTTGTGAATTGGTTTGCCAGAACTATTTTTTTGTGGAATGGGAGAAATATTTTGGCTCCACAGTCTTCTAATATTTGGTTTCAGATCTGGAAGATCTGGAAGATGACTATTTTGTATGGTTTTTGTGCTCTAAAAAAGTTGCTTTTGATTTGACACTCTAGAAGACCTGCTCCATAGCTTCTGTGTTTTTGTTGGTTGGACCGATTGGACTGATAAAGATTTTTTTGTAAATAAAGTTGGTCATAACTGTTGCAGATGTATTTGAGATGTTCTCAAAGATGGTAAAATTACTAGTGAAGCATATTGAGTAATCCACTTGTGTTTATCTTATTGGAGATGCGTGTACTTCAAAGATAATTGGTGTTTTCATTAGGTTTGGCTGACCTAGTGTCTACACATTACATTTGGCTTTTGCATCGACTTGAGAAAATGTGTTCGAGCTTCAAGATGTTGTTTGGGTCCTAGATTAAATATGTAATTGGTCCTCTCTCATTCTTATCCACCGCAGGAATGTTGAGTTTTTGACTTAGTATGAATTTGTAAATGAAATTGTATATCCGACCTTGGAGAATGTTCCGAAGGTTGAAGATGGTATAAAAGAAAGTCAAGTTGTAGTGAAATCAATATCTATCCATCCACAAATTGAACAAGTGAGTGAATTTTGTGAATAATTATGAAAAGAAGAGAGTGGAAGAGTGAAGTAAGGCAACAATACTTTAAGGTGTTAGATTCCTGAAAGCAGTGACTAGAAGGCATCTACAATCTTTTGATCTGGTTGCGAATATGTGGAACCCTAGTGGTGGATCTCTATTTATATTCTTTTGTTTTTCTATAGGCAGTGAGCCTCCTCTTGGATAGTGAGGCCTTCTCAAGGAAGTGAGCCCTTAATTTGGTTAGTGAGCCTTTCTATCTAGTATTGCATTAATACTATATTATGAGTTAATCCTCACCATGGTTTTTCCCTCATTGGGTTTTACACATAGATCTAGTGTCTCTAGTGTTCTCATTTTGTTATTTGCATTTCATGTTTACATTTATTAATAGATTGAAGTTAAGGTGAAAAGACCATGTTTAAAAGTAAATAGATTTGATACAACTGATTTACCCCCCCCCCTTCTCATTTGTCTTGTGCATTTCAACACCCCCAAGGGTGGAAAATGAGAGAATATTATGAGGCTCCCATACCATACCAAATTTATACCTCTGATAACTTTATTAAGGCACCATACAATACAAAATTTGAGCTTTATGAGGCTTAGGAAGCTACGTTATGCTAAACACTTATGAACAAACAAGGCTCCACATGCAAGAAAAGTGTGTTATGTTTGGTGGCCACAAAAATGGTTGTAACTTTGAGCTTCACAAAGTTAGCAAGTTGTGTTATGATAAACACATGAACAAAATGCAAGTAAGATAAGACATGTTCAAAGGGGTTTTTCTTAGTTCATGTAAGGTCTCTTCTTACAGAACATTGTGCCAATATCTCCAAGAGACGACAAGTTGAGGATAAAATATTCACACCTTAGGGAATGCAACACATAACATTACCACTAAGAGGAAATTTGAATGCCAAGAAAGGTTGCAGTCTTGGAGGAAATCAAACCCAATGACACCACCAAGAAGAAGACCACACAATGAAACATAAGATATAGTCCAAGATCTCCAAAATGATAATGGAAATGTATGCCCCCACTATAAAGAAATTGATAACATTATTTTGTGAGCAATTACTTTAAATTAGCAAGTGATAAATGCTAAACAAGACATGAGAGCTTATTTGGAAAGCCATATGTCAAGCATATGTTTCAAAATTAATCTATGTCATGAAAAGGGGTTGCCCCCAAAATGAAATCCTAGACACATAAGGGATCTATGGATTCAGAGCCAGCATATGTATTTTCTATAATGATATTATAAAGCTCAGAAACATCATCATTCCCCAAATAACTCATAGAACAGTGAGCACAATGGATGAATGACACACAGAGAGAAAGAAAATAAAGAATTTTTTTTGGGTCAACATGGAAGAGACCTAAATTTCTCAATGTCTTGCATCATCCCCAAAAGGAAGACACAAGATAAAATAATATATATATTTTTATGAAATATAGAAGAATGTAGTTACAAATAGAGGAATGAACATAAGGACACATCAAATAGAATAGTAAAGAGGATCACATTACACACATTCAATCACATAAAGAACATGAAAAAGAAAATAAAGACAAGACTAGTAAGGAACATGTGATTCAACCTATAGTAGGTCATCTGCATCCCCATATTTTTCATCATATGTGGAAGGAAGAGAACTAGCCAAAGGGACAACACCAAGTACCAAATTGGGACAATCATCAAGTTCAACACGTGGTGAATCACTCTTTTTAGGAGGATCATCATTATTGTTATCATTTAAGCTCATTGAAGTGGAAAAATATAAATTTAACTCTTTATGCATTTCCTCATTATTTTGTCAATCTCATTATCATCATCCAAGTTAATCACAACAAAAGGTCTAATGATAATATCCGTAGAAGATTCTTTTTATTGTTGTGTTTGATATTTAGGATTTTCTTATTTCAGTGAAGGTGGATAATCATCATGCATTTCTTGAGGTAAGTTTGGTTTGTAATTTTCTATGTTGTTGTTTTCTTCTTTTTCTTGTAAAAAATAAGAAATAGCACAACATCTATGCCTATGCTCTCTAGCATTTTGGTTTCTTTTAGTTTGATTTTCAAGTTGCGATTGTGGTATTGTAGGTCTCTCAACCATAGGTTTCTTTTATTTCCTTAAGGGAGGAATATAAGGAACAATGGGATGATCTTCAATCACATTCTCTTTATCTTTGTAAACTTGTTTGATTTTAGGAGGCATGACAAGACTTATTTGGTTATCTTGTGGTATCTTATAGGAAATAGGTAAAGGATTTTTCATGGATTGATCTTGGTTACTTGGAAGGGAATTTTCTTCAATCAATGTTTCATCAAGGATAGGAGGCTCAATCATGGGTTGAGGTATATTGGTAAGGGAAAAATTTGTTATGTGGTTTTCCTTAAAATTTTGATAATATTTTAAAAAGAATTCCTCACGAGGCCTAATAGGTTCCATAGGTTCAAACCAAAATAAATCTAATGAGAAATTCCCATGGGAAGACACAAGATTAAATCCACTATGGTCCATAGTAAATATCTCATTTCCAAATGGAAACTTTAAACATTTATGCACTACCAATGGGACAAAATTCATGGAGTTAAGTCATGGCTAGCCTAACTTCACATATTATTGGTCTAACAAATAGATGACATAAAATGAGATAGTTTAATGTTTTCGGTCTAAATTTTAGAGGAAGATTTATTGAACCTATCATAGGGAAAGAAAAAAATATTATGTGTTTTGATCCATGCTTTTAGTTTTTCATAAATAACTTCATAAAGCTCATGCAAAAATAAGAATTCTTCAATGATCACATTATCTACACAAACAAGATCAATTAATATCTCATTATTAGGATTTTCATTAATTCTTCCATATATGTAAAGAGGACCATCAGTTCCATGTTTAATTATGTCATGTTGTGAGAAAGCAATGTCAAGTGGCATATTTTTTGGGCCTTTATGAGGTTGAACTTCAATGAATCCAATTAGATTTTCCATTTTTTCATGATTTCATCACTCGTGTCAACATTCATCACATCATTCTTTGTTTCACTAGATTTGACAAAGGAAATGATGATTTGGCATAGTATTAGTAAATATTTGCAAGTTTTCATTAGGAGGAGTTACAAAATTATTACCTTGATCATTAACACCACCAATTTGAATGTGATTAGAATCAATGAGGTCTTGCACAATATATTTAAGATGCTTGCAATGTTCCATATCTTGTCCATTTTTTGGTGAAAATGGAAATAGGAATGTTGTCTATAGTTTGGAGGTAAAGGCTTAGTAGGATCAGGAGATCTAACAAGAGGTTGTTGGAAAAACAAGAATAGACAACTAAGAGGGGGGGTGAATTAGTTGTCATAAAATTTTAAACTTATTTAACCTTATTAACCTTTAATGTCAGATCTAATAAATAAAAGTGAAAGCATGAATCAACAACACATTAGAAGCACACATGACACCAAGATTTTTGCATGGAAACCCTGTTAGGGGAAAAACCATGGTGGAGGTTAATCCACAATTTATACCTTGTTAAAAGTATAAAGAAAATGAATAAGGAATGCACATGCATTCAGGCACACTTCCTAGAGCTCACTGCTCAAAGAAGACAAACTGTCTTACATAAAAATTTCAGATTAAATCCATCTAAAGAGGTTGAACTAAGAAATTATCTTCTTCAAAAACCTGATGACAGTTTCGGTTACACAAAAAAAACTTCTACACACTCTACTCTACAATAAAATGATCTGATCTATATTCATACATTTCACATTCGGACTTCTCACATACACATCACACACACTTCAAAATGAAGAAATAACCACTCTTATATCTGCATCATGGAATTGCATCAACAACTTTATTGGCCAAAAATAAAAGAATAAATGAATTACAAACTATTGACCCAATTCATAAACAAATCTCAATGACACCAACTGAAGTTAGTCACAACATCCTCAAATGCACCAAGCATTTAAAAATTAATCCATGAGGATCCACAACACGTTACAACCATCATGTTAGCCAAGAACATGAAAACTCAAACACACAAAGGAAAAATCTTCGATCAAGATCACATCGATCAATGCAGACATGCAAAAAGGATAGAGCATGATATATAAACATTAACAAACATCATAGGAGAATACACAACAACTAAAATTACTAGAATTACATTCTCTTCTTCTAGAAACACCAGCTACATTAATAGAATAACTGTAGGAACTCAGAAACTCACAACTTGCTCCAATCTTGATGCAAACCTCTAAAAATTCTAGAGTATAAACTAGATAGGTGCATAAACAAACCCTTTAAAGTGAAACTTCTGAATACCAACATATTGAATTTTCCACCACATTGAACTTCATAGCTTCACAGATAGTTTACAACATATTTATTATAATTTTCTCAATATCGTCGACATATATAGCCTTCAGGATATCAATGACAACCACATATCAATAAAGAAACCACAACATCCAAAAATATCCCCCTTTGGAATTGATGGCAACACATGATGTGAAAAATACTGTCAACACAAATAACTCTTTGCACATTACTCTTCTCCCCCTTTGTTCTACTCTTCTCCCCCTTAGTTTTTACAAGGTTTTTCATGTTACACTTCTTCCCATTTGACATCAATGGAAAAGTTACACATGCTCTGAACCACATATCTTAATCATCTAACTACTCCCCTTGAGTAGCAACCACCACAACATCCATCTAGATCAAGATATGACTATGAATGCACAGACTGACACAAAGACTTGGATCTTTAGTTCTGATTAGGAGGGGAAATCACCCCTAACTTCCCTCTGAGATACTCAAAAGTATACTTAGGTAATGGCTTAGTAGAGATGTCTTTATTTTTTCCTTAGTAAGCACATACTCCGTCTGACTTCTTTATCACTCACTTTGTCTCTCAAAAAGCGATATTTGATAGATATATGTTTTATCTTTGAATGCAACACCAGATTCTTAGAAATTTTTATGGCACTTAAATTATCACAAAATATAGCAATAGGCTCATCATACTCAATTCTGATATCTCTCAATATTTGCTTCATCCATATTACTTGAGTATAATTGTTTTCAGCAACAATATATTCTACCTCAGTAGTAAATAAGGAAATGGAATTCCACTTTTTACTTAACCAAGACACCAACTTATTCCCCAAGAAGAAGGAACCACTACTAGTACTTTTCCTGTCATCCACATCTCTTGCCCAATCTACCTTAGTAAAGGTGCTCAAAGTAATATCATCATATTTAGGATACCAAAGACCAAAATCAACTGTCCCTTTCAATTATCTGAAAATTCTCTTCACAACAGTCACATGAGATTCCTTTGGATCAGCTTGATATCTAGCAACCATACATACAACATTCATGATGTCTAGTCTAGTCTAAGTCAAATAAAGTAATCCATTGATCATTAACCTATATCTTGTTTGATTTTCCTTAGTTGAGTCATTATTTTGTGTTAACTTGCATCTAGTTACCATGGGTGTACCAACTAGCTTTGAGCCTTCCATGCCAAAATTTTTTTGTAACTCTCTTACATATTTGGACTGAGATATAAAGATTCCATTGTCTAACTGAGTAATTTGCAATCCCAAAAATAATTTCAGCTCTCCAATCATTGACATCTCAAACTCACTTTTCATTTGATCAGCAAAATTCATACATAAGTCATCATCACCTTCAAAAATGATGTCATCAACAAAGACTTCAATAATCAACTCTTTATCCTGATCCATCTTAAAATACAAATTACTATTAGTAGTACCTTTATTGAATCCAAGCTTCAATAAGTATTTGTATAGTCTAGCATACTAGGCTCTAGGGGATTGTTTGAGTCCGTACAGTTCTTTCTTCAATTGGAAAACCATATCTTCCTTATCAGTTAGTTGAAATCCATTTGTATTCTCAACATATACTTCTTCTAGCTCACCATTTAGGAATGTTGAATTTACGTCCATTTGATAGAATTTATAGTTCTTAAAAGAAGCATAAGCAAGAAAAAATCTTATAGCTTCAATTCTAGCAATAGGGGCAAAGGTTTCTTCAAAATCAATACCTTCCATCTGTGAGTACCCTTAATTTACATACTAGTCTTTCTTTATTTCTGACCACTTTACCTTGTTCATTCAACTTATTCCAAAAGACCCATTTGGTTCCAATCACATTTTTATCTTGAGTTTTGGGAACAAGAATCCATGTATCATTTTTCTCTATCTGCATCAATTCTTCCTTCATTGCTTCCATCCAATATTCATCTTTACATGCTTCATTGACATTGTTGGGCTTAGTCTTGCAAATCAGACAATACTCTTATGCAATTCTTCTTGTAATCTACACACCTTTATTCTTATCTCCTATAATCTGATTTCCAATATGATTTATCTTTACATACCTTGGAACTTTGGAATTCTCTCAAACTTATGGTTATTATCTTCTTTCTTTTGCACTTCTACTAGCTTCTCCTTCTTATTTCTCTTGATTCACTGAAACAATTTGAACTTGATTATGTGTCTAAGAATTCTTTCCATTATCAGTACTATCACAGTGGTCATCTGAATCATATCCATAGTATTTGGATGATCTAGCAGTGTCTTCATCAACTCTGACATTTTCACTTTCAACCATTTTCCTCAATCTTCTATTATAGCACTGGTAGGCCTTGCTCTTAGTAGAGTAACCTAGAAAGATTCCTTCATCACTCCTAGCATCAAACTTGCTTATATCTTTATCTCTCTTGATATAACATCTAATTCCAAAGATTTTAAAATATTTAATAGTAGTCTTATAACCAAAACACAACTCAAAATGACTCTTACCAAAATTACCATTGAAATTTACTTGGTTGATAGTATACACAACAGTGCTTAAAAATTCTCTCCAATAGATATGAGGAACATTACCTTCCAACATCATAGTTCTAGCAGCATCTAGAATTGTTTTGTTTTTTCTCTCAACAACTCTATTCTATTGAGGAGTTCGAGGAGCAGATAACTATCTTTTGATTCCATGCTCTTCATAGAAATAATTGAACTCTTAGGAAGTGAACTCATGTCCTCTATCTAACCTTAAGCATTTAATATTTAAACCGATCTCATTCTCATCCATAGCTTTGAAAATTTTGAAATTTTCTAATGCTTCATGTTTTTCTCTCAAGAAAGAAACCCATATCATCCTAGAGTAATCATCAATAAGCAACATAAAGTACCTTTCTCCTTGTAGACTTCTGATTCTAGAGGGACTGCATAGATCAGTATGTACCAGCTCCAGTACTCCATTAGAATGATGTTGTTTTCTCTAGAAATAAATTCTAGTCTGCTTTCCCATCTGACATTTCTTGCATATGGTGTTAGTAAGCTTCACTAGCTTAGGAAGATCTTGAACTACTTGAGTGGAGCTTACTTTGACAATGTTATAACAATTAACATGACACAACCTCTTATGCCATAACCAACTTACATCAACTTGAGCAATTAAACAAATTTCACTAGTAGAACTCAGGTGAAAAATGTTACCTCTTGTCTTTGTACTTGAAGCAATAACATTTCCAATACTTCGCTGTACCCTACATTTTCCATCTTTGAACTGAAGATTGTATCCCTTGTCTACCATTTATCCAAAACTCAAAAAATTATGCTTCAATCCTTCAACATAAATGACATCATCAGTATTATATTTACCACCAAGAGAAATAGTGCCTTTGCCATAAATCACACCAGCATTGTTATCTCCAAATCTTACAAAACCACCATCATAATTCTCCAAGATTATAAACTTTCTTTTGTCACCAGTCATATGATGTGAGCATTTTTTGTCAATCACCCAATCATCCTTTTCTTCAATTATGGCTGCAAGAGCTTTCTCAACATTCTTATCATTAGCTGATTTAGTGGACACCGAACCATTTTACTTGATAGCAATGAATACCCATCCATCTTAATTTCCATTTTCCTTATTAATTCATCATCAATGACACCTTCTTCAGCATAATAACATTTCTTTTGAAATCTAGGCTTGTCAGGTTTGAACCTAGGAACTCTTTCAGGACACCTTGATGCAAAATGACCTATCTTATTGCAAGAGAAACATTTAATAGGAAACTTTCCTTTATACTTACCTTGTCCTTTGGCTTCTCTTTTCACAATCAATTCTTCTAGCTCTTCTAACTCTCTTTCTTCATCTTCAATCTATTTCATCTCATCTTCATGCTTAAACATGTCTTTCTAGAACATTCTCCCGAATGATATCTTTGTTGGTTTCTTTTGGATATAGTAGCTTTAAATGCGTATTTTATCTTAGGAGTAGATTCACCAAATTCACTTAATTCAAAGGTAGAAATCTTACAAATTAGCATATCTCTTGTTACATTTGTTACTATCCTGAGCTCTTCAATAGCATGAGCTTTCATTTTGTAAGAAGTAGGAAATGATCTAAGCACTTTAGCCACAATCTCTTCTTCATCCAAGATTCCACTGACACATCTAATATCCATCACTAGTTCATTTACTTTTTGCATGAAAGAAATAATGTTTTCATCTTCACTCATTTTCAAGCTTTCCCACTTGCCCTTCAGACTTTGTAGCCTAGCAACTTTCACTTGTGCATCTCCTAAATACAATATTTCAAGCTTCTTCTAGATATCCTATGTTTTTTTTAGACCCATTACATTTTTCATCTTTGCATCGGTCAGAGAACTCAATAATGCGTCGATAGCCCTAATATTATTTTTTGCTTCCTTGATCTCATCAAGAGTAGAGGGACCATTCTAAGGAATAACATATATGTTCTTTATAATCTTCGAGAAAGGGTCACCAATGCACTTCAAATGATACTCCATTCTATCCTTCCACAAAGAGTAGTTTTTTCCATCGAATCTAAGACTATCCTTCTTCTATAATGCCATCTTGGATCACCTCAAGTTGTTGAACTTCTTTAGAGGAACCTTCTTTGATATCAATTGGAAAAACAAGAATAGACAACTGAGAGGGGGGGTGAATCAGTTGTCATAGAATTTAAAACTTATTTAACCTTATTAACCTTTAATCTCAGATCTGATAAATAACAGTGAAAGCATGAATCAACAACACATCAAAAGCACACATGACACCAATATTTTTGCATGGAAACCATGTTAGGGGAAAAACCACAGTGGAGGTTAATCCACAATTTATACCCTATTAAAATTACAAAGAAAATGAATAAGGAATGCACATGCATTTAGGAACACTGCCTAGATCTCACTACTCAGAGAAGACACACTATCTTATATAAAACTTTAAGATTAAATCCATCTAAAGAGGTTGAACTGAGAAATTATCTTCTTCAAAAGCTTGATGATAGTTCTGATTAGGCACATAAACATTTCTTCACACTTTGCTCAAACTTCTTCACAGTCTTCTCTGCAATCAAATGATCTGATCTCTATTCCCACATTTCCCATTCACACTTCTCACATACACATCTCACAAACTTCAAAATGAAGAAACAATCGCTCTTATATATCGACTTCATGGAATTACATCAATGACTTTGTCGGCCAAAAATAAAAGAATAAATGAATTACAAACTGTCAGCCCAATTCATGAAAATTTTTTAATGCGCACCAACTAAAGTCAGTCACAACATAATGAAGACCTAAAACAACATCCTAAAATGCACCAAGCATTCAAAAATTAATTCACGAGGATCTGCAACACACTACAACCATCATGTCGACCAAGAACATGAAAACCCAAACACACAAAGGAAAAATCCTTGATCACGATCACATCGATCAATGCGGACATGCAACAAGGATAAAGCATTATCTAGAAAAATCAAATAATATCGTAGGAGAATACACAACAACTAGAATTATGAGAATTACATTCTCTTATTCCAGAAACACCAACTACAGTAATAGAATAACTACAGGAACTCAAAAAATCACAACTTGCTCCAATCTTGATGGACACCTCTAAAAATTATGAAGTATAAACTAGATAGGCTAAAAACCAAACCCTTTAAAGAACAAATTTTGAATACCAACATACTAAATTTTCCACCACACTAAACTTCACAGCTTCACAAGTAGTTTCCAACATATTTATTATAATTTTCTCAATATCCTTGACATATACAGCCTTCAAGACATCAATGCTAATAGTGTTGACATCAATAAAAGCCACATATCAACAACACAACCACAACATCCAATAGAGGATAGGAAATTAGTTTCTATTTTAAGAGTTGCAACATGATATTATGAACGGTATCATGTAGAGGGGTGAATTCTCTATTTCTATCTCCAAATGTGTATGGATTTGTCATCTTTATAGAAGTCTCTTGGTTATCAACATGTTGAGTTGGTTGAGGGGGATTAAGTTATAAAAATCCATTAGTTTGTTTCTTAAATGGTTGATACTTGTCATGAGGCATGGATTCAATTTTTTTAGGATGCTTAGAGGGAGTTTTCACTTCATGACTACTAACCAAATTTTGGTAATCACGAAGGGTAGTACACAACTATGTGAAGGAGGGAAATTTCAACATTTCAAGTTTATCTTGTATTTTGTTTTGAAAATTGCCAATAAACATTCTTTGAAGGTCAGCATCAAGAATCTTAATGTTTATTTATGATTAAATAAATTTGTATCCTGCTATTAAATTAGTGACCTTTTCATCATCCTTTTGTTTTCATGTCATTAAATCGGCTAAGGTCATCTTAGGGCCCATGTGTATTTGGAATTTATTGTAGAAGGAATCAATAAGTTAATTGAATGAATGTATTCAATTATTCAGTAAGGAGGAAAACCATTCCAAAGTAGTGTCTTTCAAGGATCTAGGGACGATTTTAGCTAAGATTGTATCCTAAAAAATGAAGTCACTACATGGGGTTGTCTATGCAGAAACATGGCTAACATGATCTCCTTTCCCACCATATTTCTCAAATCTAGAAATCTATATACCTTGTGGCATTTTTTTTCTCAATATCTCCGAGGATAAGGGGTTTTTTTGACCTATTGTGAATGTTGGCCATTTTGATCTTGACTTAATGTAGTAATTTGTTGTTAGAGGGATGAAGAATTTTGTGAGAGTGTGTTAAGGATAGGATCATTGATTGTATTGTGAATGGAGGTGAATAAGGTAGAGTTATATATGTTTGTAGAGGGGAAGTGACTTGTAAGTTTGTGAGGAGGGATGTATTAGGAGATATGATATTGGAATGCACAAAGCTAAATGGATTCCCAATGGAAATACTTAAGGAAGTATTGACATTCTAGTAGGTTGTAAAATTGTTGTAACAGTTGGATTTGTGTATGTCAAAATAGAGTTTATGGTTGTAGAAGGAGGAATTGGAACTCCGTCTTGAATTTGAGTATAACCAAAAGCTTGAGAAAAACTAGTCATGGTAGGGACATGTTTATCAATAATGTGAGATAAGCTACGAGCAATCTATATTCCTTATTCATTTTTCAATCATTCTCCTAATGTTATCAATGATAGCAATAACATTACTAGCATTGTATTAAAAACTCACAAAGTCATGAAATTTATCTAGTTCTTCACCAATTCTCCTAAGGTTCTCATGAGGGACATTAGAAATTATTGTATCAATAGTTGTCACATTAGTTTTGGGTAAGGAAGTCATACGAAATGAAGTGTTAAGGGTATGGTCCATAGTGGGTTGACTAGTGTCAACACTATGAGTGAAAGGGATAGAAAATAAAAGATCCATGATGACTGATGTATCGTGGGATGACATGAGTCTTGAAATACATCTCATTATAGTATTGGAAATAAGAAACCAAGTTGTGAAGCTCATAAAAGTTTCACTAACCCAATGTGCACCCAAAATGGATGCAATCAAATACCCTAGAATGTAAAGTGCAATGCAAGCATATAAAATAATTTTTTAGATTTAAAACAAGATAATTTTTTGATTATGCTATGTAAAAAACTGAAAATGATATATTTTAGAAGCAATTTTGAATTCAAACAATGCCCTAAATTTAATAAATTAAGCTTAATATGAAAAATTTCAAATAACATAAATTTTGGAAACTAAAATAGCAAACTAAATATAGAAACATAGAATCCAAGAACATTGTTTTTAATGCTTAGAAATATAGAAAAAATTCCTTGATTAGGGACTCATTCACCCATGGGCGAATGGGTCTTGTTGTGTGGTCTCACAACACTCCCCAATATTGTAAGACTTGGGGACCCAAAAAAAAAAAATCTTACTCTTATGGTATGAGCTAGCTAGTTGGAAGATCACCGGAAGTAAAAGGTAAAGGGAATATTTAATCAAAGAGTACTTCATAATGTAAGTGTTCTGGGTGTTGGATACCGGAAAAAAAGAATGTTTGAAAGGAGAAAAAGGTAATGCAAATATGAGTAGAATGTTTCGGTCTAATTTGAAGTCCGGTAAGATGGAAGTTTGGTAAAACTGAAGTCCAAGGAAAGTTCATGGGTAAAGCTGAATACCAAATACTTGGTACCGGGTTGTGATGTAAAGTGGGATTTTGAGATTTTGTGATTATCTAATGAGTCTAATAGTTTGGTGATCTGGTATATGTAAAAGATAATCATGCAAGGATTTATAATTTCCTTGGAAAGCATGTTATTTATGAGAAATTTGTGTTCTAACATTTGAATAATGGTTTTATTTACATGAGATGTTTATAAATGTTTTTAAGGGATTTAATGAGTGGAATTTATGATTGCAAAAAATGTAGATTGTGATGAAAATTTTTGCTATGGATGGTCAAGAAAATCAAGTTTGTAAATAGATCTAATGGTGTTACCAGGTTCAATTATGTACTTTAAGCATACGTTCCAGATATTAGAAACCCAAAACTCTAGAGTTTAAGCATGCGACAAAGAAGTGTTCCCATTCTGGGAGTTACTCATTCCTGGAATGTTCAAACCAAGGATGAAATTGGAGTGTAGGAATTGAGTTTCCACTTAATTATTCTAGATGTATGGGAATTTCTTACACTCAAATTAGAATATTTTTTTGGTTCCAAAAAGGAACCCTAATAATAAAAGATTAAAACTTGAAGAGCTTCAATGAGCAATTGGAGTTGATCTTTGTTGACTTCAATTGTAATTTTTTGGTCAATCACTACATTCCATGTCCCTTGATATGATTGGTCCCTTGGATTCTCTCTCATGTATTTTTCTTATCCTATATGTATCTTGTGTTCTATAAAAGTCCAAAGGATATCTTATTTTTAGTTAAGTTCAAAATTTGTGGATGTTAGAAGAGCCAAAAATTCTCTAAGTTTTATTCCTTTTTCCTATTTTCTGAATCATTTTGGTCTAAAAACTTGTATGCATGTAGACATTGATTAATATCATAGACAATTTGATATCTACCTATCTCATGAATATTTAGTAGCTAGTTTTGTTAGTTCAGCCAAACAAGACTGTATGCTGCACCATTTAAGGGTGCATGCAAAACCTACTTTGGTGTCCAAACTAAAACCCCTCTCTTTAAAATCTCAAACCATTTTATATGTAGTTGTGAAGAAATCTAGTGAAGTATAAAGTGGCTTGCTTTGATTTAATTAATTATTTGGGGCATGCAAGGAGAATAACTGAGAGAAAAATTAATTTTTCATTATTTTTTATGCTTTATTTTAGAATAGATGTTTACATTTTGAAAATGTTCCAAAAAATAGATGAATAGATGGAAATTTATTGAAAATATTTTTTTCTATGGAATTGTTGAATGCTTAAAGCTAAATCTACTTAAGTAATAGTAAATGAAACTGTTGATGTTCATGAAATATTATTTCAAATCTTTTTATTTCATGATATTTGTTCTTAAAATTCAAATTGAAAACTCAGTGTCTGATATATAATTCTAAACAACATATTCCCTTTGAGATTAATAGCAAAATCACATCATACCCTAGATTGAATCTAGTACGATCATGACCTGATTACTAGAGACTTGGGATTGAGCTGAGTCAATATTTTGTTCTATTAAGGTAGATTCCCTCTTTATATTGTCTTGTTCCATATCTTTCAAGAAGGATAGGATCTTTGTGGTTTGTCTATCAAGATTTTATTCTAACTATTTTTGTGAGTGAAATCATCATCAACAAGAATTAGCGCTAGAAGGAGGGCCATTCTGAATTTAATCTAGTCCTGATTCAAGAAGAAAGCTTGTAAAGTGAAATTGAATGCAAGTTGGTATTTCAGTATGGAAGTTGAGAAACTTTGGAAAACATTTAACCATAGTTTACATCCTTTAGTTTTCTCACCTTTGGTAGAGTCACCAAGTGTAGAATTCATGATACAATTGATCACGATGAACTTGATTGTGACTTTTATTTAACTAGGGTAAGCTTGGCCATGTGTAAAATGATTCCACTAATAGAAGATGTCCTAACTACTAGAAGAAAAGAGTCGTTAACGAAAAATGATTGCAACCCTGGTGCAATTAGAAATATTAAAAAATTAGCTAATACATCAAAACAGTTGGATAACTGCAATTATTATAATGAAAATCATAACACATTGTGGTCAAATAAATGAGAATGTCAAGATTTAGAAACATCACATCAAAAATGAGGAAACAAAAATAATGAGTCATCATTCTCCTTGTACATGGAAAACAAAAATGAGGAAAAGGAGTGGGAAAATCGAGCGAGATATGCATATATTTTACCCCAAGCTGAAATTTTACAAGATAAAAAAGGAAAATTTCTTGATTTTATGCAAGTTACAAAATATCATTTTTTTACTTTTTCTCTCTTTGATAACAATATAAATTGTGATATATCTTGGTCTAACAAAGTGCAAAGTAAAGATAGGACCAAAGACATGAATATTTTTGGAGGAGAAAATCAAAAAATGGACACAGTCATTCATGGAAATGAACAGAGTATAGAGACAAACCATGAACTATGGTTGGAAGAAGGCAGAGTATGGTTGCATCAGACGAACTATGTACAATCGACCTTTAATGAGGTAATTTTCATACATATGATCCAATTCATTGGTAGGTACACCTTTGAATTTATGATTATTAAACACATAAAACTTAAAATAATTCATTGTTATAGAAGAATTGTTAAGATTTTTCTAAATGAATTTAAAGATAATCTTGCGGAAATTCATACCAAAATGACAAGGGAAATAATCATAGAAATTAGAATTAGTTGTTTTGTTAGGGTTAATTGCTCATTAGATTAGAAGCTTGGTTAGTTAGGGTTAGTTTTCTTTTTACGGTTTTATTTTCTTTTGTTTGCTTCTTCTTTTTTTCTCTTTTTTGTTTCGCCTTTGAATTTGCAAATTCTACTTAACTTATCTTATGTATGCATGAGAGTTAATCTAAACATTTGTAAAATTATACAATGAAATACAAAATGATAAAACCATACCCAGTAAATTAACACTTTAAGATGTACTAGAATCTATATATATGTGTATATCATGTACATACATGAGTAACAAAATTCTTCCTTCAAAAGACCAAAAAGTCAAAAAGAGTAAGCCTAGCTATAGGTAGTAGTAGCCATTTAGTCGATATGGGACACATCATCTATCAAAGCTAAATACCATACGTAGGTGAGTTCCTAGTGAATTTCTAGGTCATGAATATGGAGGTCTATGAGGAAAGGTTTAAGTGGAACTACTTCCCTATGCTCCAGGAATCGAGGAATATCATCCATGGAGGGGATTATGATGTTTAGGTGTGCCATAGACAAAATAGTGTCTAGATTATCCAAATATTCAGGCCTTACTATCAAATTCAAAGTCCAGTAAACATCTTTCATAGCCCAATATCTAGAAGAGATACAACAAAGTGAGAAGAGACATCAGAGTAAAAGTAAAAGTAGCTGCTAGATTCTACATACTTTTTCCCAAGAACTAAGAACAAGTTTGGTATAGTGAAACTGGAATTCGTAATGAAGAAAACCTTTTCAATCCTTTGTGATGTGATACTTCCTAAGAAAACATTTTTGTGGCAAGAAAAACTTAAGAAAATTGGAGTATCCATGGCCTAGAAGAAAAATGAGAATAAACAGAGCAAAAAGAATGCAAAACCAAAAAAGAAAGCTAAGAAAGTGTGTGAAGAATTCCAGAAGAGATGAAGAATTTATAGAAAATTGTGAGGAAGTTGTCATACATAGTTTCCTCGACTGAATTCTTGGAAATTGTAAGCAAGGTGGTAACCAAACAATTGTCTTTAGAATGAGATGTTAAATCAAATTAATTCTTCACACATTGTTGGTGATAAATTGCTTCAAATTTGAGTAGTATGAAGATTGAGAATCAAGTAAGTTAGAGATTTCAAAGTTAATAGTGGTCATTGCAAATATTTTTCTCAAGACATTAATTATGGAGGTGCTTGTGTGTGTGGAACATAAAAGAAAATGAAGCTGGTAAGGTAGTACACATCATCACCTGGGTAAGTTGAAAGAAGTGATACATGCAAAGTCAAGCATGCGAATTTAATAAAGAATAATGTGATCATGTTTCAATGTAATTATGACAATCTCATTCAATTAATGAGGTGCAACGCTATCAAATTGGAAGTGCTAGCCTAATATTTAACAGTTGCCATAAGATTTAATCGGAAGGGTGGTAACTAATGTTTCTAAAATTAGATTTAATTTGGTGATTAAATTGTTCATTGCTAAATTTTAATTTATGCATATCTTTTAACACATAGCGAGTTGCAGTTAGCTAGGATTTGGCATAAGGCGGTAAAATTTAGCTGAAAACATGCACCAACAAGGAATTATTAAGTGATTTATTGAGAAATGGTGAATTGATGAAGGGATTTGCATTGAATGAAAAATCAAAAGGGTAAGGTTTGCTACCACTGTAATTCCCAACCTAATAGCAGGCTTCACTACCTGCAAGTTGAAAATGAGCTATTATTGAAATATCAAAAGTTGAAAATGAGCTATCATTGCAATATCTAAATAAAAAAGAGAGATAAATCAACTCTTTAGGCTATCCAAATAACTCTACCAGGTCTATAGACGCCTGATTGGTAGTAGAGTAATGTTTGGGGGAATTATAGAGATAACCTTGTCAGGGTTATAGATGCTTGAATAGCACCAAGGCTTTATCCCTGGTTGGCTTTGGAGGATCACCATATTATTTAGTTCAATTTCAATGAACTAATTCTTTTTACTAAGTTCAAAAAAATGGAATTAATTAGAGCATACATGGATGTTTCCAAGGGAGTGTTTATTTTTTTAATTCCAGAATCTAGGTAAAGGTAAAGGTTATTGTTTTAAAATATGCATAAATTATAATTTACAATTGGTGATGTAATTTCAAAATTTTGTTTAAATTTGGTTTTACTGGTTGCAAGTTGTTGTGTGGTCTCACAACATACCCCAAGATTGTAAGGCTTGGAGACCCAGAAAAAAAAAATCTTACTCTTATGGTATGAGCTAGCTAGTTAGAAAATCACTGGAAGTAAAAGGTAAAGGAAATCTTTAATCAAAGACTACTTCATAATGTAAGTGTTTCGGGTGTCGAATACCAAGAACCAAGAATGTTTGAAAGGTAGAAAAGGTAATGCAAATATGAGCAAAATGTTTTAGTCTAATATTTGAAGTCTGGTAAGATGGAAGTCTGCTAAAACTGAAGTCTGGGGAAAGTTCATGGGTAAAGCTGAATATCAGGTACCAGATACTGGGTTGTGATGTAAAGTGGGATTTTGAGATTTTGTGATTATCTAATGAGTCTAATAGTCTGGTGATCTGGTATATGTAAAAGATAATCATGCAAGGATTCATAATGTGCTTGGAAAGCATTTTATTTATGAGAAATTTATGTTATAACATTTGAATAATTGTTTTATTTACATGAGATGTTTATAAATGTTTTTAAGGGATTTAATGAGTGGAATTTGTGATTGCAGGAAATGCAAATTGTGATGCAAATTTTGGGTATAGGTGGTTAGGAAAATCAAGTTTGTAGATAGATCCAATGGTGTTACTAGGTTCAACGATACACTTTAGAGGCTCATGTTGGAATAAAGTTTGTTACAAAGACATGCTAGATATCAGAAACTTGGAACTCTAGAGTTTAAGTATGTGACAAAGAATTGTACCCATTCTGGGAGTTACTCATTCCTCAAATGTTCAAACCAAGGATGAATCTAGAGTGTAGGAATTGAATTTCCACTTAATCATTCTGCATATATGGGAATTTCTTACATTCAAATGAGTAGATTTTTTTAGTTCCAAGAAGGAACCCTGATAATAAAAGATGAAAACCCGAATAGGTTCAATGAGAAATTGGAGTTGATCTTCATTGAATTCAATTGTAATTTTATGTTCAATATTTACATTCCATGTGCATTAATATGATTGGTCCCTTGGATTCTCTCTCATGTATTTGTATTATCCTATATGTGCCTTGTGTTCTATAAAAGACCAGAGGATATCTTACTTTTAGTTGTTTAGAATTTGTGGATGTCAGAAGAGCCAAAACTTCTCTAAGTTTTGTTCTTTTTTCTTGTTTTCTGAATCGTTCTAGTCTAAAAACTGGTATGGGTATGTGCAGGATCATGAGGGGCCAAAAATTGGCAATGGGAAAAAAATCACATTTTGGATCAACTCAAAAATGCGGAAATGCCGAGTTGAATTTTTTTAGGTTTGGGTGTCAATAAATTGCTCCAAAGCAATGCCCAAACCTACTTTTGAAAATCAGATATCTGATTTGAAAAGCCTGTATAAATTAAAAAACTCAACTGTTAAAAGTCATTTCACATAATTTGGACGCAGGTGCGCACAGGGAGAAGAAGAAATCCGATATCTGATTTCACAAAAAATCCGATTTGAAAGGTAAGTTATTGGTTTTTCTAATGTTTTAATCAATTTTTCAATTAGATTCTTATAATTTTAAGTATTTTTTATGATTTTTTTTTCAAAAATAGGGTTTTTTATTGATTTGTATTAAAAACTAGAGTTTACAATGAATTTTTATTAAAAATTAATGTTTTTAAATGGATTTTGATTAAAAACTAGTGTTGTTGATGTATTTTTATCAAAAACTAGAGTTTGTTATGGATTTTTGTGAAAAAGTAGGGCTTTTTTTGGATTTTTATTAAAAACTAGGGGTTTTTTACAATAATTTCATTTATATTGTGTAATTTTAACTAGATTAATAGGTTTTCAACTTTAATCAGGTATTATGGCTGAGAATGAAAATGCACAAATGCCAAATGCTCCACCACCTCCACAACCACCAATTGAAGACTTAATTGGTGAAAAATTGGGGCAATTGAGGGGCATTTGTGAAGTTTATAAGGCAATCCCTCAATTGAGAGATATGACAAACAAATTGAAGGAAATAATTTATAATATAGAAATCCTCTCCAGTCAGCATAATTCCTTTCATTTGGGGTGAGAAGACATGAGGGAATATTATGCATGTGGATTGTCTTATGATGATGTGAAAGATCTCCAAATAACCAAAGCCCAAATAGCCTCTTTATTCATTAACCCCCGCACTGGTTTTCCAGTGAATGTTAATAAAATAAAACTTTCCATAAAATGGTGCATGAATAGGGACATTGTAGATCACTTTTGGGATCGTTGGTGTATGACTTTTGATAAACCACTGAACAACAATTCTGATATACTATTTTACTTTATTAAAAAATTATATGCTAAGTTTTTGTTAGGGCATCATGTCAATTACTTTGACATTAATCCCTTCCAGGAATCGATGGAGGTATGTCTTGGGATAGACTAGGGGCAGTTAGAGTAGTCCCACGCTCAAATGGTCCCCTTCCTCCCCTTCCTCCCCTTCGTCCACCACCTCCAATATATCATCCAAAGATTATCCAGGATGCAGCCACACAGACTATTTAGGTTGTTCACTCTTTGAGTGTCATTTGGTTTTGCATGCTTCTACAGTAGGTCAGCCACATTTTGATGATGTTGGCAAAGGCTCGAGTGTTGCTGCATCATCCTCCTCAGGTAAGATTTAAGTTGTAAATTCATAACTTGCATTTGTTTTTAAATGAATATTAATAAGAGATAGTATCAAATACTAATATTTATTTACATGGTGTATTTAACAGTTGATGTCTGAGGAGGAGCTCATATGAGTGAATGATAGCACCCTTAGGGCCATTTCATTTGGCTTGGACACACACATAGTATATATTTTCGCACTCACTCGTTTAGATTTTTTATTATATACTTGCTTGTCATTTGAATTGTCATTAATGAAATTATATAATAACTTATATGTTTATCTTATTTTCCTCTCGTATAAAATACCTAGTGCGAGTGAGGTGCAGCCTTGTCCATACTATGGAGGCACAAAGTTAGATAAGGGGAAGGTAATTGAACTCAAATTGGATTGAATTAAGATTTTTAAGATCTTATATTGATTATACATACATTGACATAGATTGGTAGTTTCATATGTACTTGTCATTTTTATGTATAGGAAATTATGAGCTATATAAAGATGTTGACAAGTGACACACCGCCTAAGGGAGTAGGTATTGGAACAACTCAAGGAGTAGGTGTTGAAACACCTCAAGGAGGAGGTGTCGAAACACTTGAAGGAGATAAAGAAAAAGATCAAACTAAAGAGGTATGTGTTTATTTTATTTTTTGTTTGGTAAATATGTTCCTATTACCAATAATCGTATGCTAACTTGGATCAATTTTATGTTTTTGTTCACATATATAGATTGGAATTTCAAAATTTGGTTTGGTATATTCTAGGACTCCCAACCCTTTGAAGAGACGTATATTTCAGGTAATCAAGATTTCAATTTTAGAGTTCAATTAAAATTCAATGTATATTGATTTTGATGTTAATTATTCAATTTTAAATTATATAGTATAATTAATCTCAATTGTGGTTTGAATTTTTCTTGTACAGCTACCCTCAGAGCCAATGAGTGCTTCAAAGAGGCTCCATTTTGATGATCCACCAGTAGTTTAGGATGAGATAGACATTTTGGCATGTAAATTTTGAATACATATTGAGATGGCATATGCCACATTTTGTAAAACTTTGTTTGAGTTGGCATTGATGCCATTTTTGTATATGGACATACACTTGATTATTGGATAATTTGATATATAGAAGTTGACAATCGAAATTTAATTTGTTCCTCATGTGCATGATTAAACTCTTTGAAAATTTTATCTTGAGCAATGGTTAAATATCAATGTACAATAGCATAAAAAAGAATGGTTATATTATGTAGTTTATATTTATATCACTGATTACATTGCATTACACATCTTTCAAACTCAAATCATTACTTCACATTGCATAACTAACAACTAGATGTTCATAGATGAAAAAATTTCAATTACAATATAGTTTTTACAAAGTCAACCTAAGCAGTTATGCAATTACTTCACATTGCATAACTAAAAACTATGAGCAGTTGTCAATTGCATTTTCTTGACATGGAATTCTATGAGACCACATTTCTTTGAAGATTTTTTTCAAATAGTCCACTGCCTTGTCTATGCTACCACATTTTTCATACATGTCTACCAAATCTTTTTATCAAACAGTTCATTTTTCACACATTTTTCATAGCGATCACATTAAGTTGTAATAAATTAATGATAGCCTATGACTATTTAATTTATACTCATTTGATTTAAATGGATGAGGCCGACCTCCTTGAAGAGTCACCTTATTTTGTATAAATACAAGGTGATGTTTGTTTATTTCCTCAATCAAGTTCATTCAGCATAATTCGCATTCCAAGAAGAACTTCACACTTGAGCAGTAGCACTTCATCTTGCAATAGCAAGCCAATTTCAAGGAGAAGCATATTCAATTGTATCTTTGCATCTAGGAGAGGTGCTATTATTCATTGTATCAAATTTAGCCATGATCTAGGCTTGAGTTGTAAGCAGATTTCTGCTCTTATTCCTTCATTATATAAGACATATTTGCTGGTTTTTTCTCCCTCAAGAAGAGGGTTTTCCCAAGGTATCTTGTTGTGTTTATTGTCTTATGTGTTGCATTTTTTGAGTGCTTTCAGTTGTATTATCTGATCATTAAAACACTAACATGGTATCAGAGCAGGTTTGGAAAAGATTGTGATCAGATTTGTTATTGCAGCGATACCTCTATTCCCTTTTTTTTTTGTCTATCTCTATCTTAGTCAAGATGGTGAATGGTCTTAAAATTGAGGATAGACTTGAAGGAGCATCAAACTTAACTTCATGGAGATTCAAAATTATGCTCAATTTGGAGGAAAACGAATTGGTTGAGTGTGGAGAGAAAAGTTTTTGAACCTACAGATGAGGAAGAAAGATATCAAGGTGAAGAAGATGTTAGTTGATTTTGTGAAGGACCATATTGTTCCTATCATCTCTAAGACAGCGAGAGAAATGCTTAAGACTTTGGAGGAGATGTATGAGATCAACAACACAAGTCATGCTCTAGCCTTGAAGCAACAACTTCATCATGTTAAGATGGTGGAAGGAGAATTTTTCATCACCTACTTCATGCAGATTTCTGAATTGAGAGATCAAATCTCTACCATTGGTCATATTGTTGATGACAAGGATTTGACCATGTTGGCTATTAATGGTCTTCCTTCATCTTGGGAGTCTTCCATTCAACGAATCAACGTAAGATCGAAACTTACTAAGTTTGATTAGTTGAGGGCTGACTGTATTCAAAAGGAGTCAAGGTTGGCTATGAGAGGTATTGGATGAAGCCCTACAAATGAAGACATTCATGTTCTTTCCTGTTGTGATGAGTTTTCAGTTGAGGGAAAAGTTGCCAAATGCAAGTAGTGTAAAGTTGCAAAGTGGTGCAACTTTCATTCTCCAACTCATACGACCAAATGAACTATTCTACCACATTCGGATGGGTACGTTTATGCTAGGTATGGTCCTCTTTTGCACTCAAATACACTGAATTACTCCAAGCTACATTGGACCAGTGATTTCCCTTAAGAGTCCAAAGTGCTAAAAGGCAGCAATTTTTGATGGATTGTTACTCAAAAACCGTGATTCTTATAGACACTCCATCTGAGGATATGGGATCATGTTGGGATAATCTACAATAACCTCTCTCAGTTTTTGCTATCTCAGAGGTGTTTTCCCATGGTGATGAGTTTTCAGTTGAGGGAAAAGTTGCCAAATGCAAGCAGTGTAAAGTTGCAAAGTGGTGCAAGTTTCATTCTCCAACTCATACAACCAAATGGATTGTTCCAAAACATCTATATGGGTAATTTTATGCTACATATGGTCCTCTTTTACACCCAAATATGCTGAATCACTCTGAGCTACATTGGACCAGTGATTTCCCTTAAGAGTCCAAAGTGCTAAAAGGCAGAAATATTTGATGGACTATTACTAAGAAACCATGATGCTTATAGACTCTCCATCTGAGGATATTGGATTTTGTTGGGACCATATACAATAACCTCTCTTGGTTTTCTCTATCTCGGAGGTATTTTCCCATGGTGATGAGTTTTCAGTTGAGGGAAAAGTTGCCAAATGCAAGCAGTGTAAAGCTGCAAAGTGGTGCACCTTTCATTCTCCAACTCATACGACCAAAAAAACTATTCCAACATGTTTGGATGGGTACGTTTACACTAGTTATGGTTCTCTTTTGCACCCAAATATGCCGAATCACTCTGAGCTACATTGGACCGACAATTTCCCTCAACAGTCCAAAGTGCTAAAAGTCAACAATCTTTGACAGACTATTACTCATAAACCATGATGCTTACAGACTCTTTTTCTGAGGATATGGGATCATTTTGGGACCATCTACAATGACCTCTCTCAGTTTTTGCTATCTCGGAGGCATTTTCTCGTGGTGATGAGTTTTCAGTTGAGGGAAAAGTTGTCAAATGCAAGCAGTGTAAAGTTGCAAAGTGGTGCAACTTTCATTCTCCAACTTGTATGACCAAATAGACTATTCCAACACATCTAGATGGGTATTTTTATGCTAGGTATGGTCCTCTTTTACACCCAAATACGTTGAATCACTCTGAGCTACATTGGAATGACGATTTCCCTTAAGAGTCCAAAGTGCTAAAAGTCAACAATCTTTGACGGATTGTTACTCACAAATCATGATGCTTACATACTCTCCTTCTAAGTATATGGGATCATGTTGGGACTATCTACATTAACCTCTCTCGGTTTTTTCTATCTCAGAGGAATTTTTCTGTGGTGATGAGTTTTCAGTTGAGGGAAAAGTTGTCAAATGCAAGCAGTGTAAAGTTACAAAGTGGTGCAAATTTCATTCTCCAACTCATACAACCAAACAGACTATTCCAACACATCTGGATGGGTATGTTTATGCTAGGTATGGTCCTCTTTTGCACCCAAATATCTCGAATCACTTTGAGCTACATTGGATCAACATTAGTGAAATTAGGTGTAAAATAGTGGTTACAACATGCTAATGTCAATGAAATGTGGGGGAAAAAATATTTAAGGGTGGTTCAAGCTTGTGCAAGTACTAATAGATGTGTTTGATGAGTTTATAAGGTGTGGCAAGGTTTGGGGAGTGAAGTTGCACCCAAGTTTGGTTTTGATGATCAAATTGGAGTTTAAATCATCTTTAATTGTAATTGTGTTGTTTAAAGCCACCTAGCTCTTGCATCAGAAAACTCTTAACCAATCAACTTGAACATCATGCACACCCAAATACCTTGTTTCCACTTTGCTAGATCAAAGAATCAATTACATGGGAAATAAAATTCACATGAACGTTTTACATATTTGTTTTTGGAAAAAGTGGCAAGCCACTGTAATTTATTATATATAAATAGGAGATATTACAAAACTTGGTTCAAATGAGCATATCGACAAGAAAGAACAAGGAATAAAACCTTTGGTTGTAGCTTGATTAAGTACAAAAATCTCTTTACATTTTAAATATACCCTTTATACAATGCCAGAAATTTGACTCGTATTTCAAAAAACATCACTAGATATAGATTATGCCTATACACAGTTACGACCTTGTTACATTATTTCACATTTCAAAATTATAATTTTACAAAATTCTCCTATTGGAGGCATTCAAGGCATAGTCTTCCACAAGAGTAGTATGTTGATGTTCTGGAGTGACAAGCACCTGTACAAACCATCAAGGTAGTAGTTAAACTACATACAATAGAAAATATTCTTAGAATAACCAATCTATATTATTGTAATATGTCGCATACCTCTCCGAAAGGATTAGAGCTACCTATTGTTGCAGTAGGTGCATGATCAATCGTGCCAAGAATATCACAAAAGTTGTCAAATGATAAATCTATATTGTCACAACAAAAAAGATGCTTAGAATAACCAATCTATATTATTGTAATTTGTTGCATACCTCTCTGAAAGGATCAAAGCTGGCTATTGTTTTAGCAGGTCCATGATCAATCATTCCAAAAATATAACTATTAAAGAAATGTGCATTGCAATAGTATACAAAATATTAGTATTAAATAAAGAACACTAATGAACTTAAGCATAATGAACCTAAGCATTGTACCTTCCATTCTTGAATATGCTATTCAAGTGTGCTTGAAGGGTCATCTCTTTGCTTAAGAGTATCCAATATTGCTCCATGATTAGTATTACTAAGTGTCCATAGTTATTTTGTCTTTGGTTTGGCATGATGCTTCAACAATTTAACATTTGTTGCTATAACAAGGTGTGAATACATGAGAATGGTTTTGTGTTTCTCATAGTCTTTAAATGTAGGTATGCCATTCTTTCTAATCATGTATGTTCACAACCAAGTTCCTGCAATCACAACTGAACCTCTAGGATACATGAACACATCATCATCTTCCATCGATTGTGTTAGCTTGTGCTTTACCTACACACATCGAGCCAACTGATATTATGATCTCTCTTCATTCCCCTGCGATGCAACAACTACAAAAACATGTCCTAGTTGTAGTAGATCTAAAATTTGGTCGTAATCAAGTGAACTTTCCATTGTGTCATTTGTCATCAATATAGTTTGAGATAAAGGAGTTAGATACTATGGAACCCATGTATCCACCCACTCACTTGACTCGCATTGATCCCACTCGCACTAAATATAACAATTAAAAAACAAGCCAACTGTCGTGTCCAAATGGTCCATGTGCTTGCATCTGAGCTTCGAAATGAATGCATCTTTGAAGAATCTTTGATTGTATGACAATCCAATCTGCCTCCCATTGTACCCTACTCAACCAACCAAAAGAATCTACACACTATTGAATCAAGTGTCCCTCCTTGTGACAATGCTTAACTACACCAATCAACAATAGAATGTCCATCACTGAATTTCTCTCTTGAAATATTCAATTGCTCCTTAACTAGAGCTCTCTTTACACATGCACCTACTCCATCATTCTCCCCTTTCCCATGCCTAGCTTCAAAAAAACTCCAAATATTAGGTACACCCCTCTTTACATGCATTCTACTCAACCAATAAAACATACAAGCATTCTTGAATTGACCTATGCAGTTATTTGACCAAATGAGATGTCGGCCTAGTGCTATATCACGCTCCTGCAAGAACTCAAAAAAATTATTGAAACAATGTTGGACATACTCGAACGAGTGAGATCTATCATCACTCATATAAAAATGATACTCTTTGATTATCTTTCAATCCTCCTCTGTACTATCAGGTGCATGTCTAAATGTTATGTGGACAAAAATAGCAATCTGAATGGACTTGTAATACTGAGATTGAACCTCATTTTGTGGTTGCAATGTGTAGTTTTTAAAAAAATCAACCACTGATATAATAGTTCCAATCGGAAAAGAGTCCTTACATATCCTAAATTGTTGATCAAACCACTGAGACCTATGACTATGCCTTGCATACTTGTAGAAAAGATTGTCCTTGAAATCTGAAATAAAATCAGCAACACTGCATTCTTTTGTAACCAACTCGCATCTAGAAACTTCACCTCCACTCTGCAAAGTATATTTGATTGTCTCATATCTCTTTTTCTCAACAATATTCTTTCCAAATTCATGTCCACAACCCTCATGAAAACATTGAACAAAATTTGACAAGCCACCACATTGTGAGAACTTTGCATTTAAACACATTTCTATAGAAAAAGGAACCATCATCTCTAGAACATAAAAATAGATCTAGCAAGTCCCTTGATGATTTCAGAAGAAGCATTGAACCACATTCCTGCAAAATTTCATTAGTATGCAAAGTAGAATGGATATAGCATAATAGTTCATGGTACATTAAAAACTCCACATGGTATGTGAAACAACAAGTATTACGAATCTTAAGAGGCATACAATAAAATGGCTTCAAACCTTCAAAATTCCTTTGCAAGATTTCCATATTTGGTTGTGTTTCAATAAATTTGTTGAACAACATTGTTTGGCTTGATTCCAAGAAATGTTTAGGATGCAATGTATAGTCTCGATTGACAATTCTTAACTTTAAAACATCCTTTGCATTGGGTGATACTCTAGATTTATCATGCAAAAATTGTTGAATTTCCTACTTTACATTATCGGTTAGCTTCTTATCAACACGTGAAAGCCTCCTGACAAAAGCCCATTTATCATTTTGAAAAGAATCATCTATTCTTTCTCTTCTTGCAAGTGCTCTATCCAAAGTTTTACGATTTATGTCAAAATCAATACAAGTTTGTCTCATAAAGTGATCCTTTTTAAATTAGTGAAACCGTCCATTCCATTCCTTCCTTCCTTCCATTCCATTCCTTCCTTCCATTCCTTCCATTCCATTCCTTCCATTCCTTCCATTCCTTCCATTCCATTCCCTTCCTTCCTTCCGGTGGGAGAGGGAGAGGGAGGAGTGAGGGAGGAGGAGTGTGAGATGGGAGAGTGGGAGATGGGAGAGAGAGGGAGAGAGATGGACAGGGGTTGAGGGGAGAGGGGAGGGAGGGAGGGAGGTGAGATGAAGAAGATGGAGAGAGAGGTGGAGAGTGAGAGGGAGAGATAGAGATTGAGAGGGATAGAGGGACAAAGAGAGTGGGTTTATGGTTGAGGGAGAGAGGGAGAGAGGGAGAGGGATAAAGGGAGATTGGGAGGGAGAGAGAGAGGGAGGGAGAGTTGGAGGGAGAGAGAGGGGGAGAAAGAGGGAGAGTGTGAGAGTGAGGGATAAAGGGAGAGTGGGAGAGGGAGAGGGGGAGAGAGAGAGAGGGAGGGAGAGTTGGAGGGAGAGAGAGGGGGGGAAAGAGGGAGAGTGAGAGAAGGAGAGGGAGAGTGGGAAGGAGAGAGGGAGAGAGAGAGGGAGAGAGGGAGATAGGGATAGAGAGAGAGAGAGAGAGGAGTGATTGAGTGAGAGAATGGGGATAGATAGAGGTGGAGAGAGAGAGGGAAATAGATAATATTTATATATTTTATATATATTAGTAATATATATATATATATATTTATATATTTAAATATTTATAGATTAACTAAAATATTTAAATAATATTTAAATATTATACATAATTCGGTAAGAGATTATCACAAATTGTATATTATATATTGCATTATAAAATATATTGTATATTATATATATTAAATTATAAACTTTATTGCATTTTTGAAATCATATATTAAAAATTATATAAATTTTTTAAAACTCATACCTAAAATATATTAGATATCAGATTCAAATCAGATATCCAATTTGATCACACAAAATTTAATGCCTAGGGATTAGGCTCGGGCTTGCTTTGGAATTTGGTTCGAACCTACCAATCCTAAGAATTCAACATGAGAAACGTGTTTAACAACTTACCTTGCTTTTCTAGACTTTGCCCATGTGGCTGATGAGTTTTATTTTAGCTAAAATTTATGAAATGGAAATGGTTTTTAAAGGAGCTTCTCAGATTTCTAACAATATAAATTATACTTTATTTTGAATCTAATAAATAATTATTATTCATTTTCTTTTGGAATTATGACTAAAGTCCTGATTGATAGCCTGATAGAAAAACATCTATAGCTTTCAAATGGTATCACTTTTTTTGAATCCAAAACATACATCACATTTTATGCTTGGCATACTATAGGATTAAATTTATTTATTTTAAATCATGAAGTTTTGACCAAGTTAAGGTGGTCAGACATACGAGTTTTTATTATTTTTAAAAGTTGTAATAAAAAATTCATAATTAATTATTTACTTAAAAAAAATATGCATCACATATGGACATGAGTCTTCTACTTATATCTAAAATCTTGTAAAAAAATATTATCATTTTATTATGGTTAGGGTGGTTAGACAGACACCTACTTCTTATTTTTTCCCTAAAATTTAAGTACTATTGCATTGAAATTTCAATTTTTCACCGAATAGATTTTTTTTTTACAAAAATTAACCTAGTAGTTTAGAAACTACATTCAATTTTCGACAGATTCTATTTTTACATATTTTTGAAATAATATAGATAACTTATTCAAATTTTTACGTCAAGTTGCCTAACTCTGATTTTTCTAAATATTCATTGCCACTTAAGGGCCTATTTTTTCCATGATGTTCCTGCACATACCCGTATGCATGTAGAAATTGATTAATATTAGAGCCAATTTGATAGATACCTATCTCATGAATCTTTAGTAGTTGGTTCTATTAGTTCAACTAAACAAGACTGTATGTTGTGTCATTTAAGGGTGCATGCAGAACATATTTGGTGTCCAAACTAAAACCCCTCTCTTTAAAAGATCACACCATAATATATGTAGATGTAAAGAAATATGGTGAAGTATACAATGATTTTCTTTGATTTAATTAATTCTTTGGGGCATGCATGGAGAATAACTAGGAGAAATTTTAATTTTTCAATATTTTTTCTGCTTTATTTTAGAATAGATGTTTACATTTTGAAAATGTTTCAAAAAATAGATGAATAGATGGAAATTTATTGAAAATATTTTGTTTTCTATGGAATTGTTGAATGCTTAAAGCTAAATCTACTTAAGTGATAGCAAATGAAATTGTTGATGCTCATGAAATATTATTTCAAATCTTTTGATTTCATGATATTTGTTCTTAAAATCCAAATTTAAAGCTCAATGTCTGATATATATAATTCTAAACATATTCCCTTTGAGATTAACAACAAAATCACATCATACCCTAGAGAGAACCTAGTACAATGATGACCTAATTACCAGAGACTTGGGATTGAACTAAGTCAATATTTTGTTTTGTTAAGTTAGATTCCCTCTTTAGATTGTCTTGTTCCATATCTTTCAAAAAGGATAGCCTCTTTGCAGTTTTTCTATGAAGATTTTATTTGAACTATTGATGCAAGTGAAATTGTCATCAACGGGTCTAACTTCATGGTTTCTAAAAATTGATTTACTAGTTTTTGAGATGATTTCTATGGTTTTTAGATTCTAGTTTTAGACAGTAAGTTACAGTTTTAGATTTTTGGAAGATGAGATCTAAATGCAAGCACAAAATGATGCTAAATGACAAGCAAAAAGACCTAATTTGAGATGCAATTTTGATTCAATTTTTGGTTTTATGTTTCTTATCATTCATTGTTATGTAAATACTATGGAAAATGACTGATATTTTTGAATTTTTAAAATTTAAAGAATGCAAAAATGAAAACTTAAAACCCTGAATGAGATGCAAGTCAATGCAATGAAATGAAAAGTTATGAAAATCCAAGATCTAGGGTTGAAAATGGACTCCAAATCATATATTAGAATGTTGAAATACTTGGATGCATTAAAATGAATATAAGGTAAATAGGTTTTCCCCCAAATATGGAAATTTTAATAAGGGGGGATGGACCTATTTCCCACTAATGCATTGGGAAATGAGATCCCCATAATGAATTGATTATCAACCCTAAGGTGGACAACCAAATGTGAGAGTATTTAGATTTCCTTATGCTTGAAGGACGGGGATCAAGGTTGAACAATACTTTGGGGAGAAAAAATAAAAATAGTAAATCAACTCCAAAATGCAATCTAACACTTGAAATAGAAATATTAAACTCAATATTAGTAAAACCAAAAAACCAAATGTAGATCTGAGAAGGGAAGAGATACGTTTACCAATCGCCAAGAAGTTGTTTCTGAAGGTTGACTAGGACTCATTCACCCATGGGAGAATGGGTCTTTTGTCGGGGCTCTTCTACAACTCTTGGGAGCGTTGGATGTTGATCTATAGCTTTTGATTTGTCCAGGTTTCAGTGTTGGAAAGTCAGAAATCAAATCTATAGGTGATATTCCATGATTTGACAACAACTTTTGCAACTTTGACAACTTTTCAATCTTTCTCTTCAAAAGGTCTTCAATCCTTTTTCATCTTGAATTTTCAATCACATACACATGAGAGAAAAATGTTTGTTTTTGGGTGAATGGGGGTTTACCTTGGTCAAACCCCATTTTGGTAATTGAACCTTGAATTGAAATAATGCATGAAAGAGGGAATGAAGAATGAAAAAATCTATGTTACCATTCAAAAAACCCTTGTAGAAACCTTGATAATGGATATTTTAAGAAGTCTACAATTTTCATGAAATAGTTGCATTGGATGTGGATCTTGAATCTTGAATAATTATTTGAATTCTTGAATTGATTTGAAACCTACATCACAATGTTAGCTCCGAAAACATGCACGATGCAAGAAGTATTCGACATGATGAATAGATCTTGATTGTTGCAATAAATCTCTAGTATATATGCTCTTGAATTCTCTTGATTATCTAATTTTCTCTTGTGATGTCACATAAATATTCTACATGAAACTTAGTGAAATAATCTTGTATTTATAAGTATGTATCCTTAATTTCCCAAAATTCAAATATCACAAGCCAACATTGAATTATGGATTTGAAGATATTAAAATACCACCAAAAACATAATTTAAAATTAGGTCCAAAGGTTTAGGGAGGACCCATTCATCCATGAGTGAATGGGTCTCAAGTCCCTATTCTTATAACACACATTGCTCAAGGTAAAGTGTTATTTTTAGGTTTCCCCTTTGGAAAATATAATTTATTAGGCTTGTAAATGAATAAAAGGCTTATTAATTCCTAATTAAGTTCAATTTAATTAAGAGGTACCAAATAAGTGTGAAAATGTAAAGAGTTACATTTATCAACACTAAATTAAGGAACTATTAGGTCCATTTTAAAAAAGATGGCCCAAAAAAGTGTGAAAATGTAAAGGGGTATGTGCAGGATCATCATGGAAAAAATAGGCCCTTAAGTGGCGATGAAAATTCAAAAAATTAGAGTTAGGAAACTTGACGTAAAAATTTGAATAAGTTATCTATATTATTTCAAAAATATGTAAGAATAGAATCTGTAGAAAATTGAATGTAGTTTCCAAACTACTAGGTTTATTTAAAAAAAGAAAATCTATTTGGTGAAAATTTTAAATTCCAATGCAGTAGTACTTAAATTTCAAGGAAAAATAAGAAGTAGGTGTTTGTTTGACCACCCTAACCACAATAAAATGATAATATTTTTTTTATAAGATTTTAGATATCAGTAGAGGACTCATGTCCTAATGTGATGCAAAAATTTTTGTAATTTTTTTCCAAGTAAATAATTAATTATTATTTTCTATTACAACTTTTAAAAAATATAAAAACTCGTATGTCTAACCACCTTAACTTGGTCAAAACTTCATGAATTTTTTTTTTTTTTTAATCCTATAATATGCAAAGCATAGAATTTGACACATGTTTCAGATTCAAAAAATGTGATATCGTTTGAAAGCTATAGACATTTTTCAATCAGCCTATCAATCAGGACTTTAGTCATAATTCAAATAGAAAATGAATAATAATAATTTATTAAATTCAAAGTACAAGATAATTTATATTGGTGGAAAGATGAGATTATCCTTTAAAAACCCTTTTCGTTTCATCAATTCTGGGTAAAAATAAAGTCGTCAGCCATATGGGCCATCATATCACTTACATATCACCACTTTTTGGCGCACCATGATCCTGCACATACCCAAAGGGATACATTTTTCTACACTATAGTTTGTTTTATATTTTAATTTTTGAAGGAGCTTCCAAGAAAAAACAATGTTATATGGGCTAAGAATAGACTGGTAGCCCATCAGATCTCAGAATACCTACACAACATTGGTGACATGAAAGCACATGATAAGTAACTTACTAAAAAATTTGTAGTGTTTTAGAATTGAGAATGTATGAAAGGGAGAGGATCCCTAAGTAAATGGTAGATAAATATGAGAATGATATCACATTTTTGGTTACAATTGACGAATGCATTATTGAAGCTGTGGATCCCAAAACTGTTTGGATTCAGCCACTTGGTTATGAAAATAATGTATAAGAAGGTAATGGTTATGTTAATATATTGTTGAAGAGATCTAAAGACACTACTCAAGAAAGATATGACACGTATGAAGAGAAATATATGGAAGTGCGCATGGAACTAAAGAAGGAAAAAATAAGGAAGAAAGTGGAAAAGATGGTGGATGAGTATGCCAAAAGAAAGGGGTTTACAAAAGAAAAAGTGTCTAAGGAAAAATCAAGAGCAAACGGTGAGAAAAGAATAGCAGGTGGATCCACTAGACCTAAAAGATCTGGAATAATAGCTTTCACTACTCCCCCTAGTATCCAAAATCCCTTTGGAACAACATCCACTACCAACATAACTAAGAGAAAGGAGACTAGTTCTTCAATGAAGGAAGAACCTCAAGTGGGTCATGCCACAAGGCTTGAAAAGAGAAGGAAAGCTACTCTGGTATCCCCCACTACTACCACTATACAAAAAAGAAGAAAATAGAAATTTGTAAGAGAGAAAAACTTGAGTATACTATCTGAAGAAAAAGAAGATGACGAAGGACCCTAGTTTGTCTTGAAACGAAGAATAATTGGTATAAAGAAATAGAGGATAGATATAGTTGATACCTCCAAAGAAGAGTAAATTGAGAAGGAAAATAAATCTTTTGGAATACACATGCATGAGAATATGAAATAGAAGAAGCAAAAAAGAAGACAACTCCAAAAATACATCACAGTCCAATGAAGTTGGATGCATTGTTTAATAGTCTTTTTCATCATGAAATGTTGGGAGAAACAATTGCTTTATACTAGGATGTAGATGAGGTGTATAGAGTCACCATAATTGAAGCAGTAGTCAAATCCATTATCATCATAGAAGAGGATATGGAAAACATAAAGAAGAAGGTTCCAAATGATGTGTGGAATATTTTGTTGGAGAGGAGAGAAGAGGCAATAGATAAAGAGAATAAGATTAGATCAGATGATTTGGAGAAAATTGGCTTCTCCTTGTCTGATGCTAACAAGGCCACATTGGCCTAATTATATAATAAAGATCTTAGAACTAAATAGAGGGTTACAACTATTATGGGAAGAGAGCAAGATCAGCTTGAGAAGATGGAAAGGAAAATAGAAGAAAAGATCACTAATATTTCTCATAAGTATGACATGATTTCCATTTCTACCACCAATAAAGAACTAGATCTAGAATCAGAAGCTCAATAGGATTATGTACAAGACATTGGATTTATTGATGCAAAGGAAAATATAGATAATTCTCCTCCAGATATATAAGAACAAGTGCAAGAAAATGTTCAGGATGAGAAGGTTACAAAAGGAGAAACTGGGACCAGAGAGGAAAATACAAAGGATAGCACCTCTATTCCTTCTATCAAACATGATACAGTAGAAGAAAAGTCTAATTTCCTATCAGTAAACAATGATAAAGGAAATCCAAAGACAATTGTCCCTCTAGGAGACATAGAACAAGCCACTAGTGAAGGTGATAAACATGATGTAGATAAAGAACAAGGGTAGGTGAATGAAGAAAATATGGAAAGAGAATATGATGGTGAGAAGGAAGAAGATGAAGATAAGAATGATAATGAATAGAATGAATGAGGAGACAATGACGAGGATAAAGGAGAAGAGGAGAAAAAGGAATATGAAGACAAAGCTAAGGATAAGGCCTGCAGAGAATTAGAAAAGTTTGAGGAAGAAGAGAACACTAAGTTTGAATGGAATAAGTAGCTAAGAAAACTATGGAGTTATCTAAGCCTTTCGATGAATCTTCCTCTAGTAATCCATTGAAAGATCTCTTATCTAAGAAATTAGGGTTCCAATCAGTAGTTTCATCACATTTATTGCATTTTCCCATGCAATACGGTAGTGTAGACTTAGATAAAATATCTCCTATACATAAGTTTCAGCTAGGTGATGTGTTTCACACATAAAAAGTAAAATAAATAATTGAAGCACACCAAAGGAGTGGTGAGTTGATGGATGAATCCATAAAGGATTTTTAGGAGATAAAACCTGGGAAAAATGTTGATACATCCTTATCTGTAATGGAAAAATTAAAAATTTTGATTAACTCCTTCAAGGAAAATTCCTCTTTTTTAAAAGGACAAGTTGAAACAAGGATTGAGATGAAGCTTGTAGAAAATAAGTTTCTAGAGATTATAGAGAAGTGTGCATCTGCACACAAAAATTTTGAAGAGTGTTTGAAGGAGGTGAAAGCATGTTAAGAAGAAGAATTTCTTTTTTGTATTGCATGAAGGGGTCGTATACCGCAAAAAGCATAAAGGATGAAATAGACTCAACTAAGTCATAGATAAGAAATGCATCATGTGCCTATGATATGGAACAAGACAAAGGTGATCAGAGCTGGTCTTCCATAGTATATTTTCATGATAGATTCTTTACCCTACAGAGCTAGAAGGAAGTTATAATCAAGCAATTTGGGAATTTAAGGGATTTGGTGAAAGAAAATCATATACCTATCTCAAGTACCCTTTCCATTACTAATAAAATTTCAAAGTTAAATGTTACTCTCAGTACTTTGGAAGAAGGAGAGTAAACATTGGTGGAGCTTGAGTCTCAATAGAATGCTTGTAGTAGCAATGAAAATTTGGGAAGAAGGTAAATCTGCTTGGTAATCCATTTTATAGAAGCTTCAAGGGTCAACATCCTTAGGTTGACCATTTTTTCTCTTAATCTTTTTTTAGTTTTTCAAGTTTATAGATTCTTTTGTAAATATGTGGGTGGATTAGGAGTTTTCCATTAACTTCCTAAGGGGGAGTTAGTACATTCATTTAGTTATTTCAGTTTGTATATATGTAGAAGGTGGAGCATATAGAGTGTTGGTACTAGTACACCCTTTTCCCTTGATGTCAGAGTGGGAGAGATACTTAGAGAGAAGTTAAGTTGGAGAGAAGCTAGTATTGTTTTGGCACATTTTTCCATCAATGAAAAAGGGGGAGATTGTTGAAAGAATTAAGAAGCTTATCATTAATGAGTTGTCATTGATGTTAGCACTATATTAAGGATGATTGCGGAAGAGACATTCGCAAGAGTGTTTGATCCACACACAAAAATAACTAAATATTTTTTCTATGTCTACACCAGTAGATTCAGTGCACCAATCCCTCTGATAATTTGGTTCACATTTATTCACCCTTAGAGATACACCTTTGCAATTATAATATCTTGTTTATGGTTTTCATTAGTATCTTCATTTAGAATTCCACTTGATTTGGATATGTGGTTTGTAAGTTACAAGTAACAAAAGATCAACATATAAGGTTTAGAAATTTTTTTGTGTAATCAATATGACTTCGGTCCACACTCCTCTATAAATTTGGATTAGACCTTGCATTTTTTGAAAACTTTTAACAAGTGTCAAAGCATTGCATTTTCTATATGGCATGAAATTTTGAGGTCCATGTGTCCTATGATGATGATGTTGCACATGCATTTGTCATTGTACCAAAATATCAACCTGTTAATGCATGATACAACCGCTATATTTATACAAGATCAAGATCCACAAGAGGCGGTTAAACCATGTCATGAAGCCCAAGCATCGTGCTAGACTACACCTACCACAAGAAGAGGAGACCAATGGTCACACCTTGCAACAATCCCCCCTATCACAAGCGTTGGGTTTGAACCTGTGACCTCGGCTCTGATACCAATTATTGCACAGGCAACTATCATTTCACCAAAAGATTGACCTGTTAATGCTCAATATGGGCATTGGATTTATACAAGATCAAGATCCATAGGAGTTGGTTAAACCATGTCATGAAGCCCAATATTCGCACTGGACTATGCCTAATAAGAAGAGGAGACCAAGGGTCACACCTTGCAATAGATGAATAGTTGGAGTGTTTTGTTTTTAGGTCTCGTGCTTGGCTGACCTAATGTATGTAAAGGGTTGTGAAGATTAAATATATGTTGTGAAAATAAGAGGGAGCTATTATAGTTCCATTCAAACCTATATTACACTTTGCATGTGTTATTTTTGGTGTGAAAGTATTTTGATTTGAATTAGGTGTCGACAAGGCATGTTTTGTATGTTTTAGGGCTACATCTAGTTAGATCGATGTAAGTGATTTTTGTGATGAGTTTAATATATATATAAGGTTGTTTTGAGATTGTAGATATTGATTTTTTAATGTGCACATGATCTAAATACAAGCAGTGGTGAGAAAATATGTAGAGTTGAGTGAATAAGTTGTGAATGTTGAGATAAGAATTGTGTGAATGTGGAGTAGAGTAAGGCATTGATCCAGATCAATGTGAAATTTTCAATTGTGCTTCATCATAACTAAACCCTAAATATTGTAGATGAATTTGTATCAATTGAAATAGGTTGTAACCCACCCCTTCTTTCTTCTATATTATCCTATGTGGGTAGTGATTCCACCTGCAGTGAGCACTTCAGTAATATACTATATTCAGATATAATATATTGTGAGCTAACACTCATTGTTGTTTTTCCCTTTTTGGGTTTTCCATATAAAAATCTTGGTTTACATGTGTTATGTGATGTTAATTTTTTCATGCTTTCTTTCTTTACTCCAATTGAATATTCTTTGGTAATTGGATGGGTAATGTTTGAATGGTTTAATAGAATACTGATTCACCCCCCTCTCAGTATTTCAAGTGCTCAACATGGGTGATTCACGATTTCAAGCATAGTACATTGTACTCATTATCACCACCTAAACCATCATCAAATTGATCCACGCCTATGTCATCCATTTGATTTAATTTCGAACAATACAAGCTTTCAAAACTATCCAACTAATTCAATATTTCAAGTATAACACATTGTACTTCAATATCACCACCTAAACATCTAACTACTCTAAATCCATGAATTCTTGTAAGGATACAAATCATCTTTATATGAGACCTAATGAATTATTGAAATTAATATCTTGCAATTTTACAATGATATATGAGATATCATTTTAAATAGATAAAATCTCATTTTCATTTTAGACATGCCTCATGGAATTGATATAATTTAGCTCACATGTTAAATTAATTTTTCCAAATTTTATTTTAAGTTTCATTATTTCATATTTTTTAGAGATAACTATCTCATTAGATGTTTAAAACAATTTTAATGTCTTCCTTATACTTGAATAGATGTCATGTAATGTGTTCCATGTTGGAGTTGATAAAATAAAATCCACAAAACCCAGTGAACACCTGCAAGCAAATAACTTGTCACATCAAGAAGAAATACTGTAGCACAAAGGAGGTGCTCTAAAAAGCCTTAAGCAAAAATATGCATAATAGAATGAAGAATATACAATGAGATCAATCCTTATAAAAGGAGATCGAAAAACCCTAAAGGAATACATTTAATAATTAGAATAATTATTAAATTCCTACAAAATGCAAATTAAGTTTATCTTAAGAGGAATAAAAGGTGACTTAATTAAATAATTAAGTAAAAACAAAGTTATACTCTAACACCCCCCCTTAAGATGAAATTAGGAAGTATCTACGAAAAAAGTGCATGAAAGCAAAGCAAATACAAGCTAGAAATCAAACTTGGGTCCCAAAAACTCGACTTGATGAGGTACCCAATCTCTATAAAGTGGAGAAAAGGAGAAAACCCAATGGGAAAAAATCCTCTCCAAAAGGAGATGGAAATACAAGAGTGAAAGAATAAGAGAGATATAAGAAGGACTCAACATGACACTCCAAGAACTTCTTCTATCACACAGGTACAAAATATGTTCCCCCATAAGAGAGATAAAAAGAGGATATGAATCCCCCCCAAAAAGAAAAAGCTCCTATATCACTAGAAAACATATGAAGATAAAATATGATCCACTGTATGCAAACAACATTTATCCCCTTAGGAATAAATAGGCCAACTGATGAAATGTGAAGACAATCCAAAAACATGGGTGTATCTAGAATCCAAATGCAAATGTTAGGTGTCTTTGAAAACTATTCAAGCATCCTCAAGTCGAAAAGAAAAAATGCCAATCTTGAAACCTATGAAGACTGACGAAGCACATGCTCCAAAGATGATGAAGATGATGGGTGAACAATGGTGATATGGCTGTCAACAAAGAGGAGATGAATTTCCTCAAAATAATCCTCCAAATTTGCAATAGAGGACTCCACAAACAAGAAAGATATGTTTGCAACATAAGAGTCCAAAGTAGCTATGTTTGGAAGATGAATGATGCCCTACTACACTGAATTAGGAACAACAGGAGATGTTGATGAAGTCTCAATTTGAAGAGTGGGAACATGAATACAAGTCTTTGAACCATCGACATATGCAAGACCTTTGATATACTCAAGCTCCTCTAGAGTATGATTATCATAAGGTATGAAATCTGCATTTGCAAGAGGGATGAGACAATCTATAGCAGGATCCTCTGGGAATGGAGAGATATTAGAGTCTCCAAAAATATCCCAAAGACATTTCCAAAGTGTGTGAGGACAAGAAATGTCAGATAAAGGACACAAAGTGTCAAAATCAACACTACAACCAATAACCCCTACATTGTGATCTTGAATAATAACCCATGTTGATAAATTCCTTGATGTGTCTAATGTAGGTATAAGTCAATACAAATGAGGCAAAATACCAAGCCACCTGAGATGTGTTAGGATGCCATGACACCAAGACTCATAGTTGTCCTTATCCAGCTTGATCACATAAGGGTGAGTAGAAAAACACATGATACTCACTCAAATGAAAAAATCAGATACTGAAACTCTCAACAATGATAAATCAAATCAACATAACCCATCCAATGCAAACAAATCCCATGTAGGTTCCAGAATGTCCAAGTAATTAAGAAAATTTAAAAAAAACACAAATCTAAATAAAATATACCTGGTAAATTTTCTGATCAAACCAACTATAGATCTGGAAAGAGCACTGGAACACCTTTCCAACTCCTATTCATTTGCACATAACAGAGTTGGAACACAAAAGTTACCCCCCCCCCCGCGAAGTGCAAAAACCATCTTCTGACTTTGACTAGAGAAAAACAAATCAAGACATAAAACCTGGAAAATAAAACCTACACCATTGGATAGTGCTCGAAACCAGCTTTATGATGCCTATTTGTTTTCAAAAATTTGAGTTTGTATGCAAAGGTTATGGCCAAAATACAAAAACTGCTCCAAAAGGTTTGAGGGTTAAGCTTAGAGGTTAGGCTAGCCACTAGCATTAACCGCTAGTGGTTAACTAATGGTGGCAGCCATTACCACTATATTTTAATTTATTTTTCTTCAGATTGTGTGTTGTACCAAGCTGTATGACCCAAAAATGAAAAAAATTGCCTCTTGAAGTCACTGTGTTCGATTTTGACGATTTGACAATCGATTTTGGGGTTTTTGGGTGCTCTGAACACAATGGTGAGGTCCTTTTGGGCTCAAAATGCTCCAAAATTGCAAGTATGCTCTGGATCAAGAACCTCTCAAAAACCTTCAAACCCTCATAGATCTAATGCCGTGAAGCCAAATTTGATGAAACAAAGGTCAATCTTGACTGAATCAAGCATTCTGGACGTAATGGTGAGGTCCAAATTGACTCAAAATGCACAAAAATGTTGCTTTTAGGATAGGATCCCTCAAACAACGAATAGGAAGTGGCAGATCTGAAGCTCTGATACTGTGTTGGAGCTGATAAAGAACAACCCACATAACCTATCACATCGAGAGGAAATACTATAGCACAAAGGAGGTGCTCTAAAAAACCTTAAGCAAAAATATGCATAATATAATGAATAATATACAATGAGATCAATCCTTATATAAGGAGATCGAGAAACCCTAAAGGAATGCATTTAATAATTATTAAATGCCTACAAAATTCAAACTAAGTTTATCTTAAGAGGAATAAAAGGTGACTTAATTAAATAATTAAGTAACAACAACCTTTTACTCTAGCATTCCAAGTATAAGAGTAGAAGTCTTCCAAGGTTATATTATTAAATAATTTCATATGTATGGATCTCGATGTTTTGCATATATGACATTATTTTTCATGTACAAATAAATTTAAATTGTACAAGATTTAATTATTTATGGTTTTCAAGTTCAACTTGTATAAATTAAAAAAAAAAAAGTTTTCAAACGATAAATTTGTAATTTATTTTTTTTGTTTTAATTATATGTAGATCTTTTTATTTATATACATATGGATGATGATGACAAGGGTTCTCATCATTCTCCTCAGTCTGAGGAGCATGCTCAAAATAGATCTAGTTTTTATGAGGATAACATTAGGAGATTAGAAAATTCATTGACATGTTTAGAGAAAATCATTCATAACTCCCCTAATCTTTCCAATAGAGATAGATTAGTTACTATTAGAGATGAGATTTTACATATCATTATTGTGATTTGATCATACAACCCTTATGATGAAATTAGCACTGAGAAGATTTATTTCTCTTGCCAAGAGTGTTACTAGAATAGAGAAATTGACATCTATTGGTAAGGTAGTTTCACAAGATAATGTGCATAACATGTTCTCCTTTTTAAGGGAAAAGATAGAATTAGATGATATATAGTAAGTAGGTGTATAGATGAGCTTGTTGCTCCTTTTTTATATCTTTGATTGTTTTAATCTCATCATAGATGGCCTCATAATGAAGAGCTTCCACTTTATTTTTGTAAACAATTATATGCAAAGATTCATTTATAGTGAGATGTGGACTACAAATCTTCTCCTTAGCATGCTATACAAGTTAGAGGTAGGTTTTTTGACAAACCTAAATATAGACATCCAAGTTTGTCACCACCTCTCAACAAGAGGGCATTAGTTGGTCTAAATATTTTGGTTCTTCCAAAATGTTTGGAACTAGCAAGAGTAGGAGATATAGCAAAAAGCCCTACCAGATTTGAGATTTTGATAGTATTTCTACCATTACCACATAGATCGATTAGATGTCATCTAGTCATGTTGTTAGATACTTATTACGGTCATGAATTATCCTTCCTCCCACTAAGGCTACATCGAATAATTTTGATTCATTTATTCATGCCGATCTACCATCACCATCAAATGTGGCACATATGAGTGACACGACTATGCACAATGTGTGTGCAGTCTCCATTACTAATTTACTAGCAGCATACCAATTCATTAGTGAGGAGCATGGGATCCCTCTAGATGTTGTACTGACCCATATTAGACTTTGAAATCCTACTACATAGATGAGCCAAGGGGAGATAACTTCACATGGTACAATAGGGTACCAAGATATTCCACACCATCCTATAAGCTCCCTTATGCATCATATTCCTATTGTTCATGCAACTTGTCTAGGTTCTTAGCATGTTCTAGATCATGTTGAGGTTATTATGCCAGATCATATTGTTCTTGGAACATATATCAAACTTCTTTTTGGAACTAATACTATACCATGTAAAATTGTCCCTGAGGTGTCTATGTGTTCTTGTGATGTCAATGGGATTGGTAGAGCCCTCCAAGACGCACGATAGGTACCTGAATATTTTATATATAAATTTCCTTCAAAAAATTTGCATACATATATTAAATAAAATTGATTTTAAAGTAGTTCTAACTCTTGATTGAAATCATGTATTTGAAAATTTCCAACACTATGGTGATTTGGAGCATGCTGGTGATCCCATGTATTATTCATTTGAGGTACATTTAAATAATATTTAAATTACTTGATACATTCACACATTGAACTTATACATTGTAAGTTTTAGATAACTTTATATATACACATGTATATTAAAATAAATTAAATGTACTTGAACTTGAGCAAGGCTTGGGACAGGGCACGCAATATGGATTGATATAGCTTGGATCAAGATAGGGCACATGATAGGGATTGAGACATCTTTGATTAGGACAGGGATCAAGATAGCTTGGATCAGGACAAGGATCAAGACAACTGAGTTTAGAACAGGATCAAAGAGGGATAGGGTAGGGATCATATTCATCTATCCATACTAGATATCCTTCTCATTGAGTTATTTTACAAGCACACACATGTGTTATTTATCTTTAGACATTATGGTTCAATCTTATTATGATTTATCAAATTATATATATTTTACATTATGGTTTACATCACATTATGGTTTGTCATGTCATGTTTTTGAAAAGTTAAACAACATTTACAGGGCGTTGTACCCTACACAACGAGCCACAAGGGCCAAAAAAGGATGACTTAAACAACTAAAAAAGTAGGGAAAAAACCAGAGACAACCCAAAGGCAACACAACAACAACAAAGTAATAACAAACCGACCAGCCATAGGAGCAACTAACTAGCTTTGTACCAGTTCTTGATCAAGAGGTCCACCACCTCGTCTCCCACCCACTCTTTATTTTCCTGGCTATTACTCCCCTCCAGTTCCTCCTTAATGGAATTTGACATAGTACTCATAACAAAGTGACCCAGTTTCATGGTGAAGTGGATCAGCCCCCAAAATCTTTTGTCTAGAGTGTCCAAATGCTTTGCCACCTTATCAAAATCCTCCCCAACATCCATAGCACCCTGAACCTCTCCAGGCTCATCCACCAGCGGGTGCGAAGGGCGTGAGCTAGAGACATCAGAAGGGAGCTTGCTATTCACTGGAGTAAGCAAGGGCCTCTCCACAACATCTTCTTCCACCTCTTCTAACTCTTCTTCCTTGTAGCCCTTGCTATCTAACTACTCCTCGTCTGAGTCCTCAATGATTAATCTTTTCTTGCTGTTCTTGGCCAGCCTCCCAAATTTCCTCCTGACACTTTCCCCTCCAGTCATCTCCATGTTCCCCACTACCGTGTCCCCTCTAGAATCTTTTCTAACTGCATTCTTACCCTTGCCCACTTCGACAGTCGCAGCCTACATGCATTTTTCCTTGCCTTTTCTTGGCATAGAGCCAGTAACAGTCGTGTCAGCCATAGTTGCTTTTAGCTCACAGATCCCTTCCGTAGCACTGGCATGGGCCATGCCCAACCCACCCTTAAGATTTTTGGAGGTAAATTTGGTCTTGGCGTTCCCCTGATCAATATTAGACTTCCGAGGAGGAATCTTGGACTCAGCCGGGGAGATATGCACTGTGGAAAGGGGTTCAATGTTCTCAACACGAACAACGGTGATGGCTTTGGGCGGACAGAGGGAAAGATGAAAGTGATACAGGCAGAGAATTAGCCCCTAATGGAGTGGGAGCGGTGGAAGGTCACAGGGATTTCGGCTGGCCAAAGCTTTACACTTGTCCACAAAACTTTCCAAATCCATTAAAAGGAAAAACGGAAAGCTAAGAAGCATTTTGAGCCTGAGGTGGTTTAACAAGGGGAAATGATAAAAGAAGCAAGTTTTGAATCTACCTTCCAATGTAACGTATTTCATCAGTGCCATGCAAACCTGGTCCCACTGCTTAGGAAGCTCTTCCCTTTCAAACCCTGCCTGGTTCCTAACAAGGGTTTCCTCTCGTCTAAAAAATGCCTTTAGGCTCTCATGGTCCGGCTTTTTGGTGTGCTTAGGATATTTTTTCCCATCACACAGTAACCCCATAGCCTGCACAATCACATCCTCATTGATTTGGAATGAAATCCCCCCAATTGAGACCCTCCTATCCTTCCACGAGCTGGAAAATTGACCAGATAAAATGGGATCATGGCCGACTAAGCTTTCCATGAGCGAAGCAATTCCTCCCTCCACACAAATATGTCAGACAAGCGGGTTGTTTTGGAATTCATCACAACTATCTAGTTCCATTTGAACGCAATCACCTCCCATACTGCCAGACTTCACAGGAAGCTCACTAAAATGCGAGAAAACTCAAAAGCAGCAGTCGTGAACAATAATCTTAATCAGATAGTTAAGGCAAGAATTACAGTGAAGCAAATCTAAACTCGCATACCAGTCCCATGCGTGGAGAGGAAATATGGCAAAGTGAGAAAGGAAACAAAAATTAAGGAAATTATGATTATGGTATATTGGGCGAAAGTTGGCAGAAATGTAGTAATAGCACAAAGTCCCAAGCAGTAATAAACTAATTTTAGCAATCCTCCAAATTAAGCCACATGATCCCCTAGCTAAACTAGCCAGCCCAAAGTCTCTAGAAAGCAACCAAATCATATCATAGCAAGTCCCATCATTATTAATACACTCACTCCTCCCTAAGTAATGAGGAGATAAAAAAAGCAATCCAATTCCCAAAATAATAGCTCGCATAGTACGGTCCCTCACTTGATTAATAAGTCACCATTTTCCAATTAATCCACATCACGCCCCCAGAACTATACTTGTACTCCTCAATTAAATCCCCACCCCACCATCTCATCATAAAAACTAAACCCATCCACCAAGTCCAATAGACATACACGTGGACACTCCTTCCCCTGTCCCACACACGCTCATCTCTACCAGGATAATTCCACCTATACTCCATACCCATATTGACATTCATCCACCAGCATAACCAAATTAACCAGTGCCCCCCCTCCCCGTCAGCTCTTCGAAAGTTGAACATCATTATAAACCATGGTAGCCTTTTCCCACTCTATCAACACTTGAATATTTGGCAGTAGTCTTTCCTTATTCCTCCAACATCTAGCCAAGTCCCAACCTGAGCCAAGATTAGCCAAGGCATCTACCACACAGTTTCTTTCTCTAAAAATATGGGTCACCTTTTTGTCTCTTAATTTAGACATTAGGAAGCTAACATCCATCAAGATGTCCTTGGTATTCCAACCTATGAATCCATCTTTTTCCACTGCATCCGTCATCGCTTTAGAATCTCCTTCAATGTGGAGATTAACAATTCCCAGAGAAACAACGATTTTGAGGCCCATGAACAGCGCACGAGCCTCAGCTGCCAGAGCCGACTGAATCCCAATGCCCCTAGCAAATCCTGCCACCATATTCCCCATAGAGTATCTGATAATACCACCTATACTTGCCCTTCTTGGATTGCCTTTAGCAGCCCCATCAAAGTTCATTTTAAACCATCCACAATCTGGAGGCTCCCATTTAGTATTTCTCCTAGCTAGAAGTTTTGAATTATTAAAGGCATTAGCCTTTAGATCCTGGTGCCATTCCTTGGCCAATTTTATTTCATAGTCCCTCGGCCCCAACTCGGGAAGTTTTCCATCAAGGAGGGAGATGTTCTCCTCTATGAGCCTAACACCTATGCCAAACACCTCCTTGGGGCTCCGCTCAATATTCTTGAAAACCCTGTTATTCCTCTCCTTCCATAAACACCATCCTGAGATTAGGGGGGTCTGTCTCCAAATCTCAATAGTCAAAGGATGGAGAAAAGGCCCATTCCAGCCCAAAAAAAATGACAAAAGGTCTTTGCTCATAACCTAGTGGACATCAAGTTTCTCAAAAGCCAACCCCCAAACTTCAGCAGCATACGAGCAATGTAACAAAAGGTTGTTGACCATTTCCTCCCCCTCCTTGCAAAGGAAACATCTATTGGGGAAGCATAACCCCTGAGTTCTCAAGTTGTCTTGAGTTAGGATCTTATTATGATAGACCATCCACCAGAAAAAAATTATTTTAGGAATCATGTGGCGATTCCAAACTCTCCTCTAGTGTTTCTCAATAGGAATATCCTTAGTCAGTAGTCTGTAAGAAGAATGAACAGAAAGGCCCCCCTGCTTATCTAAAGCCCAGAAGAACTCATCCTCCCTGTCATAGGAAGGAAACTTGTAACTGGAGAGAAACACTTGAAGAGATCTAGCGAGGTGACAATGGTCAAGAGAGTGGGGGCAACAAAGGGAGAGATCTCTCCAAATCCTAGCTCTAGGAGGCCTAGTCACATAGTCACTGATATATAACCCAAAGAATCTTTGAGAATCATCCATCACCACTCCAAATTCAGATCCAGCCAAAGGGGATTCCATAAGCCAAGCATCATCTTAGAATCTGATTTTGACCCCATTTCCCATTCTCCATCTGATCCCTTTATTTAGCAAGCCTTGTGTGTTACAGATGCTCATCCAGATCACAGAACCTAGGGGATGGGGTTCCGAAATATAATCAATCAAAGGCCTATTCTGGAGGTATTTAGCATTCAAAATTTTGCACTGGTCCTTGGTGTTCCTTAACTGGTCCCACCCAACCTTGGCCATCAGTGCGCTATTAGAGGTAACTATCTTTCTTATTCCAATCCCACCACAATCTTTAGCCTAGCAAACCCTTTCCCATTTAACCAAAGCAATCTTCTTTTTCTCCCCAGTACCAAACCAAAGGAAAATTCTCTGAATTCTTTTCAACTTCTCCGTAATATAGCTGGGCATCTTAAAAATAGCTAGGAAGTACGTGGGGATACCTTGTATAGTAGCAGTAAGAAGTTGGAGTTTTCTAGAATGACTGAGTAAGGATCCCTTCCAACCAGCCAACTTCTTTTGGATCCTCTCCAAAATAGAGTACCAAAACTCTGGTTGAACCTGTTTAACCATCAGTGGGAGCCCAAGGTACACCAATGGGAGAGAATCTGCAACACATCCGAGGATCGCAGTCACCCTATTTTGCAAATTTGGCAAGCAATTAAAGAAGTAAATCTTGCTCTTCTTGTAGTTGATACACTGACCAGAGCAGGAGGCATAGTTGTTCAGGAAAGCTTTCCATTTGTTGGCTTCCACAATAGAGGCCTTCCCAAATAGGAATGTGTCATTCATGAATTTTTGCACAACAATCAGATAGAGAGACGTAGCCGCTCTAACACCAGATATGGAGCCCTCTAACAGTAGACTCATAAAGTTCCGGCTAAGCACATCAACAACCATAATAGAGAGATAGGGGGAGAGAGGGCCCCCCTATCTGAGCCCTCTTCCAATAGAGAAGAAACCATAGGGAGAGCCATTCGCTAGAATCAAGAACTTAACAGTACAAACACACTCCATGATGAGCTTAATGACCAAGTTGTTAAAGCCAAACTTAGCCAGGACCTTAGGCATGAATTCCCATAGAACCTTATCATAAGCTTTGGAAATATCAAGCTTAAGTGCCATCCCTGCATTATTGCATCTATCCATAGAATGGATTAGTTCATGAATAGTCAAGGAAGCATCTAGAATGTGGCACCCCGGGACAAACCCCATTTGAGTGTGGCTTATAATTTTATCAAGCAGAGGCTTAATCTAATTAACAAGGATCTTAGATATGATCTTATAGCAAGTGTTACAAAGACTGATATGTCAAAAATCAGACATAGATAGAGGCTCACTAACTTTGGGAATAAGGGCAATGAAAGTGTGATTCATTTGCTTAAGAATCTTACCAGATTTAAAGAAGTCCCTAGCCGCAAGCACAAGGTCCCACCCCACAATATCCCAGAAGATTTGGAAGAATGCAGGGGGGGAACCCATCAGGTCTAGGAGCTTTAAAGGCCCCCATGATAAAGGTATCCAACCAAACCTCTTCCGAGGAGACACCCTTAAGGATATCTAGGTTGTCCTCAAGAGAGATGGAAGCAGGGAGATGTTGGAGGATCTTACAATCCAGAGCCATGTTGGGCACCTTTGTAGGGGCTGAAAAAGCCTCCAAGAAATAATTAACCACACGAGACTTAATGTGAGCTAGGTTAGATATCACCTTCCCAAAGAAACTTGTCAATTTAGTAATTTGATTCCTTTTCCGATGTTTGATGGTAGAAACATGAAAAAAGGACATATTCCTATCTCCTTCCTTCAACCATTGTACCCTCAATTTTTAAGAACCTTTTCCCATTCTATTCTGGCATCCTTCTCCTAATTGTTGGTCCACTGACTAACATCTCCCTCATCCATATTCTTTTGCAAGGTACTCAACCTTACCTCGAGCTATTTTTTCCTTTGATAAACATCCCCAAACACATTCCTATTCCAGCCCTTAACTATCATTTTAATATGTTTGAGTTTATAGCAGAGTCTAAACATAGGGGAACCTTGGACAAAAATATTCCACCATTCAACAATTTTGTTTTTGAAGTCAGGGTGAGAGTTCCACATTATTTCAAAATGGAAAGGATAGGGACCCCCATAAGGATGAATATTAGTGGTCAGAAGAAGAGGGTTATGGTCCAAAACCGTCCTAGGCAGAGTAACTAGGTTGGCCTCTAAGGCATTAGACCAATGGGGAGAATAGAGGAAGTGGTCAAGCTAAACCTGAATGAAATCGCCACCTGCCCACCTATTAGACCAGGTGAAGTGTTGGCCCCGAAGTTCAATATCTATTAACCCTGAATTACACATAAAGTTTGCCAGATCCATCATGCTGTCAGTGTAATCCATCGGGCCCCCACTTTTTTTAGAAGGTAACAAAGGAGAGTTGAAATCTCCAGCAACTAGCCACCTACATCCTTTTTTCATATTTATCTTAGACACCATATTATTCCAAAGCATATTCCTCAAATTCCTCTAATTAGGAGCATAAATATTTATTATAGACCACACAACTCTGCTAATAGAGAACAAAACCCCTATGCTATTTTTATAATGGAATAACTCTGAACCCTACAAATAGGAAGGATTCCAAAGCACGGCCAAACCACCCGAAGCACCCTTAGCATCACTGTGGATATAGGAGGCATTAGGCCATAGAAAGTTAGCAACTTTATCAAAATTAATCATCAACATATTAGTTTATTGCAAGAGACAAACATCAATCTTATGCTCCTTTATGTAGTTCTTCAAGGCATGTTGTTTGTGCGAACTATTTAACCCCTAGACATTCCAAGACATAATCCTCATTTCTGACCTTTTTTTGAGGTCACGTCCAATGTCCTCTACTTCCCTAGGGAAATCTCATTTTTCATTTCATGCGTTCTAGTGGATCTCTAAGAGGGTCTCCCAGGCTTGGAATCCCCTCCAACTTTTGCCTTCTTCTTCCTTCCCTTCTTCTTAGGCATAGTCCATATCCCTTTGTCTTTTACTTTCTCCAACTTTAAGATTTCCAGGTTTTTAGTAGACTCTTCAATCATACCTGAACATTCTTCCTCCCAAATTTTTCCCTCTTCAACCGAATCCCCATAAGTCCTTAGAGAGGCCAAAAAACATATCAGATCAACAGCTGAAGAACCCGAACCAATGATCTTAATAGAAACCCCCAAAGGCAAGTTACCAACAGTCGAGGATCTAGGATCCTGAGACAAAGAGACCTCCCGGGGAAAAGTTCCCAACACCGAAGAGACCCCAATGGTCAACTCCATGTGAGGAAAAATGGGGGGTGGAGGACGTGGAGAAAGCACAGGAGGTTGAGCAGGATCAAGGGGAACCCACTCAGATCCTCCGGAAGGCCTCATGGTATCCGCAGCCGAAAACGTAGGATTCAACACTTCCAAAGGCTCCCGATTGACCGAAGATTTGCATTCAGAAATGAGATGCCCAGCTTTGGCACATCTTTGACAAAATACCACCGCATTTTCATAACAAACAGGTTGGGTCCAGTTTCCCAACTTAGAACACAACTTGATTGAGTTTGGAAGAATTTTATCAACACAAATATTGACACAGAATCGCGCAAAGACTAACCTTGACTTCGATTTAGTGACAACATCCGTAGTAACAAACTGACCCAACGAGTCACCAACAGCCTTGAAAATCGCTTCATCCCAAAACTCCAAAGGAAAAATCGGCAGTCGTACCCAAATGGGAGCTGACATATTAAGGTCAACAGCAGGGTCAAAACCAAGTTTCCACCTATACAAGGCAAAGTTGTGCTTCCCGTAGACCCACGGGCCCGATGATAGAGTGGTCACTAGATCCTCAGCAGCAACAAACCAAAAGAGGAAGAGACCCCCAGACATCGCACAAATCTCCACACTACCCTTAAGCCTCCACTTCATAGCAACCCACTTCTGAACCATATCCACTATAGGCCGATAGGAGAGGAATCTACCCACCACTGCATTCTCCATGGAGGAAAGGATTTTGTCACTAATCGAATCCGGTATGTCAAATACAGTACCAGCAGTCGACACAAATTCAGGAGGAGCCAAAAACAAGGAAGAGGTTTGTTTCCCACTAGTCAAAACATTCTTCCAATTGGCAACTGGAGCAAACTCAACCGCTGGAACAAAAGAACTGCCCGAAGAAGCCAAATCCTTCAAAATTCCAGAAGGAGAAAGCGCAAATCCCGTAGAGAGGGTACCCATCAGACATGTCTCCATAGGAGGGGAGCACGGGTTAGGGGAGCAGAGGGGGACCATTGGATACCCCCATGACAGAGTCCACCATGCACACAGAAATTCAAAACACCAAAAAGCGGGAAGCGATGGAGAGTAGAGCAAGAGATTTTTTTAACCTTTCATGTCATGTTATATGTACCCATTATTATGGTTCAATCATTATGATTTGTCATATTATATATATTTTACATTATGGTTTGTCATGTGTCATGTTAATTGCTAATTTTTTTTGTTAATTTACTTATTATAATCTCATGTTTTTTGGTTCTTAAATTTATTTAGCAAACTACCTTAGATTTTACTTATTTAGCATTTGTACCTTAAATTATTTTTCTTTTCTTAAATATATGTTCTTGATAAAAATTAGAGCACATATTAATTTATTCAATCTTGATTAATGTGAATCATCCTTTGAGGTGTACATTATATATGTTGTAATCATTTAACCTTTTACAACCTAGTTTAAGTTATGATTTTTGGTACATTTGAAAATGCATAAGGGTGATGGTATTTTAAAATACCTTTAGGGCTATTGACAAATTGTTATGGATAGACCTAGACTAGTTTACCCTCTTGTTGGATTTAATTTATGACTTTGGCTAAATGTTGGATGAAAACATACATAAAGCATGCAAATGACATATTTATATATAAATTTTGAGACAATAGACTCATTTCATGATCTAAATAAAAATGTTCCTAGAATGGTTTCTCTTTGTATTTTAAAAAATGGGTATAATTAATTACATGTAAATGAATGTCTTTAAATACTAATAAATATAAATAATTCATGCAAACATGTACTAGGTCAATTCCCAAAACCTAATAAGAAAAGACAATTTTATAATTAAAGAATTAAATTTTATTGTCAATCTTCAGCCACATAAGATCAAACCTAAGAATTATAGGATTGATCTTAGTGGGAAAATACAAATCAAACCTAAGTATATGATCATTCTCAACCAACATGAAAACTAAATATTTAAACACAAAAATGAAATTTGGTCAATGTATTTAATAGTGTATGAGCATACTCAACGAAGTCACTCATTAATGAATCAATTTTTATTTTCTAATAAAATTATTTAAGTGAAATTATGAATCTCATCATACAATTAAAAATTAAAAAACTTAAAATTAGTACATATAATTATATATTTTATGTTTCAAACTTTCTCTAAAACATGACAACTTTAATCTTATATCTAGTAATTTAAATGGCATCAAATAATCTTAATTATAACTTAGGTGCTTCATGCTCTTATGGGAAAAATTTCATTAATAGTTCACCATATAGCATATTCTCGGTCTCATAAATTGCATTATGGAAAACATGAATATGAACACTTATTTATAACCTTATCCTGAATTTCAAATTATACATGATATTAATTATAGATTTGATTGACACGTGATCATAGGTACAAATCCTACTTGTAGCTAAAAATTATTATCTACTAGTTTAAAAAGCTACTATAGAAATCATTTGTACCTACTACCATTATTAACTAGTTTAGCTAGTGCTAGACAAAATTCTATAGAAAAACATTGTAATCCAAGCTTTCAAAATTCCACTAAATACACCAAGTAAGAAAGCTGAAATTGAGCCTTGAGGTGCCAATATCAGCCTTCAACTTCTGAATTTTTTCCTTAGATTATTGCATATACTATTTTTCTAATGTCTCCATGTTCCCTTCTTCATAAGCAACACCTTCCATTGTTCTCTTTATTTTTGAGCAGCTTCATGTATTTTAGATTGCAACTCTCTCTCAACATCTTTAACCTCCTTTTCTTCTGATGATAAAATATTCTTATCTTTCACTTCCCTTTCTAAGTGGTTAATTTTAGTCTTTTATTGTTTTCTACACTTTCAACACTTTCAGCTATTGCTTTTTCATCTAAAATTTTATCATCGACATATTTTTGATCATCCCCAGTGCTCTTACTTGGCAACTGATGTAGGAGCATCTAGCAGTGTAGGGAAATCTTGCATCACCCAAAAAAAAATGTTTTCTTTATTTTCTTTAGTTGTTTTGAGTCCCATGATGGAACTTAAGGGGTATAAGACTATCAAAAGTCAAAAATAGTGAAAAAAATTGCTCACTTACTATTTGTAGTAAGTCGGCCTAAATGAGCTTGTATAGACCTAAAACTATCACTCGAAGGAGAAGAGCTGAAAATAATTTTTGATCGCAAAAGAATCACCTCAATACCTTGAATTTTTGGGGGGAAATTAAAGTTTATGTCCTGAATGATTTCTCCAAAGTAGCTTAAAATTCAAATATAAAACTTTGGAGGCCCTGAAACAACTCAAAAAGTGGACGAACTTACCTACGGCCGGTCCATGTATTGTAGATCTCTTCAAGAGATTTCCAATGATATGTAATAATAGAAAACCAAACACCTAGATCAAAATTTACGGCCCCACGAAGTTTCCCCTCTAAAAAGTGAATTTCATTAAAATTTCTTCCTAGGCTAGAAATCAAATGGTGGGACTTTTGGCGCCAAAACAAAAGGGAAAGTTGTACTTTCTAGAAAATTCTAGGGTGGTTATTGGGTAAAATAAAAAGGATATGAGGGGGTTGTAGAGGGTGGCTCCATTAGTATAGATTGTGGCTTTGAATAATAGGTTTTTTTAGGGTTGATTTTGTTGTAATGAGTCAAGCTCATTAGGTTGTAGCATGTAAGTTTGAATCTATAATTTGATTTTTTGAAAATAATTAAAAGTGGGTTATTTTATGTTTCACATCTTTTTTGTTGGTATCTATTGTTATGTTTGGCAGGTTTGGGCAGTGTGGCTATCATCAAGCGGTATCATATCTGGAGTTCTTGAGTGTGTAGACAGATCACTGAGTGTGAGGCAACTTACACTAGGACTTATGGTTGTGGTTCTATGAGAAAATATTCCTCCATGAAGAAACCATGGTGGAAGCAATGTTGGGATAACAAAAGAGATTTTTAGAGCCCTCTAAAGACAAGTTCAAGCATTGCAAGAAGAGTTGCATAGAGGAGCTAATCTCAAAAGAAGAGATGAAATTGATTATGAGGCTAAATATGAGGAGACATTCAAACAGGAAGAACAAGATGTAATGGATCCTAGAGAAGTCAGACTCATTAGGGCCATTTCTAAGATTGGAAAGAGGCCGAAGATAGAATTTTCTAATTTTTCTAGAAACTTAAATCTAGAGGAGATAACCAATTGGATGAATGACATGGAAGATTATTTTGAGTATGAGGAAATAGAAAACCCAGATAGGGTCAAATTTGTGAAGGAAAAATTGAAATTACATGCTAGCATACGGTGGAAAGAAGTCCGATTAGAAACAAATAGAAGAGGAAAAGAGAAAATAACAAGATGGGATCAAATGGTGGAAAATTTGAAGAGATAGTTCATTCCTAGGGACTATGAGTTAGATTTGTTGAAGAAGATGCAAGGGTTGAAACAAGCAGGAAAATATGTTAACCTTGGAGTATACAGAATAATTCTACCAAGTCTTGATTAGAATAGGTCATTTTGAGGCCAACAAGGAGAAAGTTTCTTGTTACATAAATAGGTTAAAGGTGAGAATTCAAGAAGAGTTGGGTTTGGTAAGAATTTCTATCATTGAAGATGCATATCAATTTACTTTGAAGGTAGAAGAAAATTTGAATAGAATATTTGAAAGCAAGAAAAGAGGTGGGTCTCATGGTGGAAAGACTAGTGGATGGTCATATGGAGGTTGAAATGAAGATCAAAATAAGGGCGAAGGATCCAGCAGTAGATAGAACCAAAAAGGAGGTAACACCTACCATCCTTGTGATCAAAATAATTGAGACCAAAGGGGAGGAGGAAGATCTAGATGAGGAACGAGAAGAGGAGGCTTTTGTGGAACCTGTTTCTAGTGTGGAGAAGGAAATAGAGCCTATGAGTGTCCTCCACATCAAGGAAGGAAAAATAGAAGACTTGAGGGTAATGCACGAGTTGCACTTGTTGATGAAGATGTCGAGTCTTCACATTCTGAGGATGAAGAAAGAGGAGAGGTTTTTGTTACTAGAAGAGACTTGTTGAATGAGGATAAAGAGCTAACTCAAAGGAAGATTTTTTTTTGCAGTAGATGTAAGTGTGAAGTTAAAGTTTGCAATGTTATTATTGAAGGTAGTACTAGTAACCTTGTTTCAGAAGAGATGGTTAGTAAGTTGTGGTTGGAGAGAAGAAGGCATCTAAATCCATACTAGAATTATTTCTTATAGAAGGACCATAAAGCTTTGGTAAATGAACAATGTCTAGTAAGGTTCAAGATTGGAAATTACCATGTTGAGGTATTTTGTGATATTATGCTATGGATGTTTGTCATATGTTGTTAGATAGACCATCGTTATTTGATTGGCAAGCAGTACATGATGGAAATGCCAACACCTATCCTTTAACAAAGGATGGAGTTCGTCATAAGTTGAAGCCCTTAAAAGAGGTAGAGGAAAATATATGCAGCAATGAAATAATTTGTTTGGTTGATGGAATAAAGTTCCTAGAATGTATGAGGCATGAGCATATGTGTTTTGCATTGATCCCTAGATCTAGTAAAGAAGATACTAATGAGGTACCTATAGCTGTTTCAGATTTGTTGAATGAGTTTTAGGCTATTATTTTTGATAACATACCCAAAGTTTTTCCTCTAGTAAGAAATAATAGTCATCATATGGACCTAATTCCTAGAGATAGTTTTCCAAATAAGGCAGATCATTGTATGACTCTAGTAGAGAGTGAAGAATTGAACAAACAAGTACAAGAGTTGTAGAAGGGATTGATCAAAGATAGTTTAAGTCCATTCGTAGTACCTGTAGTACTAGCACCAAAGAAGGATGGGGAATGGCGGATGTGTACTGATTCTAGAGCCATCAACAAGACTACCATCAAGTATAGATTTCCCTTGCTGAGAATGGATGACATTATGGATTATTTGAGTAGAGCTAGGTACTTCACAAAGATAGATTTGAAGAGAAGATATCACCAGGTCTAGATTAGAGAAGGAGATCAATGGAAGACAACCTTAAAAACCAAGGAGGGCCTATATTATTGGCTATTCAAGCAGTTTGGGCTAACCAATGCACCAAACATATTTATGCGGCTTATGAATGTGGTATTGAAAGAATTTTAAAGAATTTTTTTTATTGTTTATTTGGATGATATTTTTATTTTCAGTAAGAAATTGGAGGAACACTTGATGCATATCCAAAGAGTTTTTGAGTAGCTAAGGGAGGAGAATTTGTTGTTAATTTGAAGAAATGTAGTTTTGTGAAGAGAGAGTTGGTGTATTTGGGATTTGTTGTCTCAGTAGAGGGTCTTAAAATAAACCTAGAGAAGGTGAGATCTATCATTAAATGACCTAACCCAAGGAGTGTTACAGAGGTAAGATCATTTTATGGTCTAGAAAGTTGTTACATAGGTTTTATTAAGAATTTTAGTAGTATTTTTGCACCTCTAACTAAAGCAAGGAGAGGGGATAGAAAATAATTTAAGTGGACTACAGGAGAAGCCAAAAGTTTTGATATGTTGAAGAAGAAAGTTATAGAGCAACCTGTTTTGGCACTTCCAAATTTCAATAAGGTCTTTCAAGTAGATTGTGATGCTAGTGGCATTGCCATAGGAGCTATTTTGAGTCAAGAAGGTAAGTTGGTTGCCTATTTTAGTGAGAAGTTGAATGTTGCTAAGAAGAAATTATTTTTCTATTATCAAGAGTTTTATGCTATAGTTCAAGCTTTGAAGAAATAGAGATGCTATTTGTTGTGAAAAGAATTTTTTTTATATACTGATCACCACGATTGGTAGTATCTCAATAGTTAAGGAAAGTTAAATCGAAGGCACTTCAAATGGGTTGAGTTTTTGCAGAGTTATACTTTTGTTTTGAAGCATAGGAGTGGAAGGTCAAATTGATTTAAGTAGAAGGAAAAATTTGTTGATATAGATGAATATAGAGGTTGTTGGGTTCACTGAACTCAAGATTTTGTATCTTGAAGATCCATACTTTGCAGAAGCTTGGAAGGCTTGTTTGGAACCTGTTACATTGGATAGGACAAGATGGTTGGATTTCCTAATCCAATATGAGATGTTCTTTAGAGGAAGCCAGTTGTGCATTCCAAGGAGTTCTATGAGATAGAACCTAATCAAGGAGAAGCATAGTGGAGGATTGTTTGGACATTTCGATCAAGATAAGACCATTGATTTGGTTAGTGATAATTACTATTGGCCACATTTATAGCAATATGTGAAGAAGTTTGTACAAAGTTGTAGAGTATGTAAGATGGAGAAATGAACAAGTCAGAATACTAGATTGTATCAGCCATTACCTATACCTAAGAGGCCATTGGAGGATATTAGCATGAATTTTGTTCTTGGCTTTCCAAGGACATAGAGAGGGCATTATTCCATATTTGTGGTGGTGGATGGATTTTCAAAGAAGACACATTTCATTAGGTTTCATAAGACTAGTGATGTTCATATTGTAAATCTATTTTTTAGAGAGGTGGTGAGACTGCATGGTCTACTAAAGAGTATACTTTCAGATAGAGCTACTAAATTTGTTGGATATTTTTGGAGGATATTGTGGAAGAAGTTGAAAAAACAATTGGAGTTCAATTCTTCACACCATCCAAATATTAATGGACAAACAAAGGTGGTGAACAAGAGTTTGGATAACCTACTAATATGCTTAGTAGGAGATAAGACCAGGGGATGGGATTTGATTATACCATAGGTAGAATTTTCTTACAACAATTCTATCAATACAGGCAGTGGTAAATCACCATTCAAGATTATGTATAGGAGTAGTCCAAGAATTGCTTCTAAACTGAGGAAGATGGATAAGGGGGAGAAGAGTAGTGTTGAGGTTGAATATTTCACTGAGCACCTAAAGGATTTGCATGAAGAGGTGAGAAAACATATCAATAAGATGAACTCCCAATATAAGGCTAAGGAAAATAAAAAAAGGATGCATAAGGAGTTCCATATATGAGATTAATCCATGGTTCATTTGTAAAAGGAGAGGTTTCTAGTTGGTACATACAACAAGTTAAAGATAAATTTTGGACCATGCAAGATCCTGAAGAAGCATGATTCAAGAAATGCATATGAGGTAGAGTTGTCTGATGAAATTCATATTTCACTTGTGTTTAACATTTTAGATTTAATAGAATACCATGAAGGAGGAATTGATGAAGAAATAATAGAAGCACAATGGAATATCTCAACACCTACAGCAAAAAAGGAGGATATAGAAGAAACATTAGATAGTCATGTGGGTAGAAGTACAAGGAACAGGCAGTACGAAGAATATCTCATTAAATAAAAAGGAAGGCCTATTGAAGATTCATCATGGTTGTCTATGGCTGAGGTTAACCATCTTGGTTTCCCTCTAACTCTTGAGAAGTGACAAGGTCACTTTTCAAAGTACCCTAGGTATTTGATGCAAGAGCATGCAATGGTGTAGGCAATCTTTCATCACCCAAAAAAAAATTCTTTATTTTCTTTAGTTGTTTTGAGTCCCATGATGGCACTTGAGTGGTATAAGACCGTTCAAAGTCAAAAATAGTGAAAAATGGTCACTTACTATTTTTAGTAAGTCAGCCTAAATGGGCTTGCATGGACCTAAAAGATTCACCTAAAGGAGTAGAGCTGAAAAAAAAAATCGGTCATGAAAGAATCACATCAATACCCTAAATGGTTTGGGAGAAACTAAAGATTTTGTCCCAATAAATTTCTCCAATGCAGCTTCCAATTCAAATATAACTTTGTAGGCCCCAAAACAACTTAGAAAGTGGATGAACCAACCGTAACCTATGATTGGTTAGTAGATATCTTTGAGATATTTTCAATGATATGCAATAATAGAAAATCAGACACCCAGATCAAAAGCTATGGCCTCACAAAGTTGCCCCTCTAAAAAGTGAATTTCATTAAAATTTATTCGTAGGCTAGAAATCAAATGACGAGACCTTTGGCAACAAGACAAAAGGGAAAGTTACACTTTCTAGAATGTTCTAGGTTGGTTACTGGGTAAAATAAAAAAGGATATGAGGGGGTTGTAGAGGGTGGCTCCATTAGTGAAGATTGTGGCTCAGAATAATAGTTTATTTCTCAAAGTTGATTTTGTTGTAATGAATCAAGCTCATGAGGCTATAGCATGTAAGTTTGAATCTATAATTTCATTTTTTGAAAATAATTGAAAGTGGGTTAGTATCTGTTTCACATCTTTTGTGTTGGTATCTATTGTTGTGTTTTGTGGGTTTGGGCAGTGTGGGCCTCATCATTAACATCCCATACTATTCCTTTTCATGATCGTGCAACTTATTTTTCATAGATATTTTACTTGAAGCTTTAGATAAAGTACTCCCTCATCAACCCTTAGGACAACTCAACATCCCTTTCTTGGATAGAGTTTTTAGTCTCTTAAATAATTTTATGTAGCTTTGCAGCCAATTTTTTCTCAACTTTGAGGGTGTCTTTATGATTAGATAATACAAATTTGTTTATTTTAACAAGTTCTTTACAAGACCTACCTACCTTCTTAGATAATACTTTCATGTCATCACCCAACTGATTCTCTTTTTTTTGCACTTAGATTTGATGTTACCTCTTCTTTATCATCTATTTCCATTTGTATTTGTTCCATGGAATTCTTAAGTTCAAGAATATCTGACTTTATTTTTTCAACTCTAATTATAGAATCATCTCTCACTTTCTCTGCCTGGAAAAATTCATATGTAATTAAAAACCTCTTGAATTTATCCACTTCTACAAATTTACATTCTCCCATTGCATATACTTCATACATACCTTCCTCAAGTTCTCAAGAGTGGGAAGAATCTCTCCAGTAGATACATTATCTATCTCATTCACTTTATTATCATTCCTTTCAAGTGTTCTTAGAATAGATTCCTTTTTCATTTCATACATTCTACTACCTCCTACCTCTAGTTTTGCATTTCCATTAGCCCATGGCACATAGTGCACATGATCCTTCCTCAAATTCTCAAGATAAGGAAGAATCTCTTCCATTAATACATTATCTATCTCATTCACTTAGGTTTGTAAACTTATTTTCTAATATTTTTTGATTTATAGGATGGAGGATGGATAGGGATAATTTTTTTGGATTGGTATGATGGATGTGGGTGGTGACAAATGGTTTGGATGAATAATGGGAAACACATATTTTCATCTTGAGAGAATCTCTATTATATTTCATAAAGATTGTACCAACATTTTTGGATTGTGATCCTCCAGAGATATAGTCAAGACCTTGTGGTCATAGATTTTCTTTGATTTGGATGGTCTCCAATAGACCTTGTTCATGTACGCTTGAGCCTTTACCTTGGTAGTTCATGTTCTTGAGAATTTGATTTAAAGTAGAGTTCTTATTATTTTTAAGCAAGCTACAAGTTCATTGTTAGGTGGATGAGGATGGATGGTTAACTTATTAGGTGGATGAGATGGATGGTTAAATTGTTAGGTGGATGATGATGGATGGTTAACTTATTAGGTGGATGATATGGATGGTTAAATTATTAGATGGATGAGGATGGATGAATGAAAACTTAATGAAATATGTTTCTTTTTCTTCATTATCATCTTCTAAAAAATAAAATATCATCCAAGTAAACAATCACAAACTTACCCAATGGTGATTTTACTACCTCATTTATATCAACCTCATGAATGTGATATAAATTTTAGAAAACCCAAAAGATATAACCAACCACTTTTACAATCTTTCTTTAGTATTAAATTCAATCTTATTCCAACCCCATTCTTTTGATTATGATCTAGTGATAACTGATTTTCAAATCTATCTTGGTAAAATAGTTTACGCCACTTGAATAGTTTATCAAATCACCCATCCCTAGATAAATAGTTTATTCCACTCAGATAGTTTATCAAATCAAATAGTAGATACAAATTATACATTCTCCTATTTTCTTTGGTGTTAGTACTACACATATACATATATTACACATGGAATTAAATGATCTCTAATTAATAGATCATTTTCAATAGTTTGTGTTCTTGTTTTTTCAAGTTTTTTGATTGAAAATGCTTTACAAGATCATTATAGGTAGATTAAACATTTCCTAAGTTATAAGAAAATAGGATCACAAAAAATAAAGCTTCATGGACTACTAATTCATTCAATGTCTATCTAGAATTATATACATGTAAAAATATTCAACACATATATATATATATAAACTTGACTGAACTTGAAAATATACATCTAATCCAACAAAAAATCCAAATTTAGATCACCACATGGAATCAAAAACTATAAAAAGATATAATTCAAAAAATTGAATTCAATATATATAATAAAAGTATTTTCATTTAAATTAGGTCCAAATGTTAAACGTGTATATGTATCCTTGATCATATTTAAAAAATATATGTACATAGAAATAACTTAAAGCTCTTGGAGCATATAATTTTTATCCTCTATATCTTTAATTATCTCTAAAATATTTTCATGATCTTCAATAGATGACCTCCACTTTTGTTTGGCATGTCCTCTTTTAGGTAAATTTTCAAAATTTATTCTTTTTTCTATAACTAAGTGACTATAATGTAGAACCATTTGTCATGGCATATAATCAATAAATATAATACCATTTTTATCTGTCTTTATTTGTTGATAATATGTGCTTCCAACAATGACTGATCCAATGGGATACTCTTGTCCATCACCATCTATCATTGATTCCACAAATTTTCATTTTGGTGGCATACATCTTATTAGAATATTAATCTACACCTTTCGTATTGCTAGGATATGTAACAATAGTAAAAATATCTCTTGTACACACCATGTAGTAAACATATGTAAATACATGATTGAAAATTAGAGTTTTAATTTAAAAACCATTTAAATATTTAGATAAACATGCTCAACTTAGGTATCTAATATATAAATTAATTTTAAGTTAAAATTTAATTTAAAAGTTTAAAATATACCTATAACAACTAAATCATATACATGTTTGTAATCAATTGAATATAGAGGATCATAAACATCAACAATTTCATTATCTTCTAAAGGAGGCATGACAATAATTGTTTTATTTCCCATTGTGAAACATACCCATCTCTAATTTTCTCACATTATAGATTATTTACATTAGCTTCAATGCAATCAACACAAAAACATGATTTTTGTCTCACTTGAATTGCATAAGGCTTGTTATGTCCCTTTTTCATGATTTCATGCAAAATTCTAATACCATTAATTGTTTGACAAATATAAGGATTTGATTGATCAATATCTGTAAATTTCAAACATCCAATTAAAAAGTGTATATATTTATTTGAAAATTTAATTCATGTATCATACTCTGAAATTCAACTATAATGTAAATTCTTGACTATGTACTTTTAACTTCCCAAAATAGTGTGTGTTTTATATTGAGTCGCAAGTGTAAAATTGAATTTTTCACCATTCAAAATTTTCATTTGTATTTTGTATGGCATTACCTGCAAGTTCATATTGATGAAATTTGTCAAGTTAAGAGGTTTAAAATTTTATGATTTTATAATTTAAATTTTTCTATTCCATATGGTATTACTTGCAAGTTCATGTTAGTGAAGTGCACGCTTCACACATGCTCATGCTCCATCATGCTCTCCTTTTCCATGTCCACTCTCATAAAAATTCAACAAAAAAATTGTGTCATGTGTCGCATGTTGTTGGCTTAACCAATTAAAATATTTTATAGACTTAAATTGTCCTGTGAAGTTAGAAAAAATTTCATTCGGACAAAATTAGTACAAAAAAAAGATATACATGTACACAACATATATAAGTAATTGAACAATTCAATTCTTAAAGTTAAGTAAATAAATTTATATAAAATTATATAATTTAAAAAAAAATCAACACTTACCAACACATCTATTAGACCATATCCGGTGTTGTGAAGCATTTATGTCAAATCGTCTCAAGTCTTCAAAAAAAAATTTAAAACAATGGGCGACATAGCTTCTATCATGACCTATATCATTAGTGATATAAAAGTGAACCTCTTTGATGATAATTTGTTCATATTTTCTACTTTTTAAACCATATACATGTAACCCAACATTCATATAGCAAGCTTGTACAAAGATTGCAACTTGTTTTGAATGATAATATTGACTCTGAATCTCAGTTGAGGACTAAATGTATAGTTCTTAGAGAAATCTACAACAGATAAAATACAACTTGGTGGAAAGAAATTCTTTGAGCCACAAAATTTCTTAGCTTTCCATCTTTCACCATGACAATGTTGGATATGTGGATATATGATATTACAAATTTTTTTCATAAATTCATTGTAAGATAATCCACTCTCTTTGAGAACAATTTTTTGGCCTCAACTCATGACTTCATTGAGAATTTCTCATAATCAAATCTCTTCCAAATAACTTGCATTGAATGATGAGTATTGTCAAATTGTACAAGATTATTCAAATTTCCACAATCATTACTTATATTTTTTATACACTTTATATTGAATTCATCTTTAAAATATTCTATTTTTTGCATACAAAAGACTTCACAAATTGTGTTGTGCTTCCAGGGATGACTATATATGGATTGATTAATACCATAAATTTGTATACGACTATAGGTGTAGATGAAATTTAACATTATTTTGACAACAAGTTTCATGTACTTTATTCATACATACAAACAATTGTTGTAGACTCTCAAACATCCATTGAAAAATCTTCACATCTGAAAATTCTTGATTGAAGAATGCTTCAAAAAGGTCATTTTGTGTTGTATCTATAAAAAATTTTAGATGAGAGATTTTTGTACCATATTCACCTATTATTTGTATAGTTTCCCTTCTATTGGAAGAAACACAAGAGTGGTTAGTCCAATATTCAATCACTTGTTTATTTACATCTTCTAAAATTCTATCTTTTTGGGGAATCCTACAAATGCTTACCCAATTATTATCAATATTTTTATCTATTCTATTTATTTTTGCAATATATCTTTGAACAGTTCTCCTAAAAACATTTAGTAATTGGGAAATTTCTTGAACTTGTCTTCTATGTGATAATTTCTTAAACTATAAATTATAATCATCAATGTTCTACGTGCAACACTTGGATCAATAGCTCAACTCTTGTTTTCAATACAATTCATTTCTTCTTGCAAGTTTTCAACAATTGTTTGGTTTAATGAACTTGATAAATTTTTCCTATTATCAACCCCTAACAAATCCAAAATAGGGGCCATTTATTTTCACCTAAATATAAATTTGCACATAATTGTGCTCTTCCAATTAGATATTCTATTCAAAAAAATTATCCCATATTCATTTTGAGTGTAATTTTTATGTGCTTTTAGATAACATATCATTAGATGAAATATTATTGAAAAGAGAATCATCATCCATCTCCATCAGATTTTCCATACCATAGAAAAAGTTCTTATTACTACCTTCAATTTGTTCTTGTACATGTACATCACTTTGGTCATCAATAATTTCCATGGGTTGTTCTTGAGTAGATGTTCCTTCATTCCCTTTTATCTTCTTTATTTTTTTTAATCATACTTCCTCGTTCTAGTCATTTGACTCCCCATCACAAATTGCTCAAATTTGAATTCACCTACATATAAATTTACACACATTATTTCAAAGAATGTAGTTAATATTGCAAATAGCACTAAATATTGTTCATTTGTTAAAGTTGAAGTAAAAAAAATCAAAAGAATTTATAACATTGGTCAATATGATGAGAGTAATTACTATAAGCACTCTATAACCTTGCATCATCTAAAATTAATAGGGAAAACACAAGATTAAATTCATACACAATAGAAGACATAATTAACAAGAACCACACACCACTTGTTCATAGCCACTTGTGTCAATGTGCACCATTATTAGTATCTTTGTATCAACATAAAAAACACAAAAAATCATAGAAATAAAGAAAAGACAAACAAACTAGGTCTTAACTAATGATATTGAAAGAATTTTTCCTCAAGAAGATTAAAACCATATTATCTTAAGAGATCATCATACTCAAATTTTAAATTTATTTTCAAATATAAGGTCTATTACATAAATGCTATTTCTCTAGTGAGATAAGATGATAAGTATATGGAACCATATGATAAATATAGCCACTTAAAGTTGAAATATTAGTACATCAATAGGTAAAATACTCATTGGACCTAAAAGTAAAATTTTATATGATAACATCTACAAGATCAATGAATGAAGTGTAAGAAGCATGTATTATTCAAATTAAACCATAATAAAGGTTCATCAATTAAAATTTATAAATAAATGCATAAATTAGAAACAAATCATGATCATATTTGGTATATATCAAGAAAATATTTAGCATGTAACTAAATACACTATCATGATATCACTTACTATCACCACTAAATGCATCAATATGTGTATCTTTAATAAAATGAGTACTACAAGACATAGGAAGAGAAACATCATGAGATATACCTATATGTGTATCACTAGCTCATATTATATTTGATAAGATATGCTCATAATTATCAATATCACATGCGATATTAAGGAAAGATAATTAGATCATCATTAAAAAGGAATCATGGAGATCCTTGTTACAAAAATAGTTTAGAGACAAAGAAGGGGTATTATTAAATGTATTACAACCCTTTATGTATTCAAATAAGGGGTATTGTTACCTGTATCACAACCCTTAATGTATTCAAAGAAGATAGGGATAAAGCATTATATTTAGATAGGACATGAGATCAAAAATAATGTGTTCAAAAGAAATATAAACTAGATATAATATTGAATCACATGTTGAAGCATAATAAATATCAATGGGTACAACATGAGTCAAAGAGTCATCACTCAAACATAAGAAAATAAAGAATATATTCACTATTGTGAAAATATATATCACTTTAGTTGTAGGAGTAATATTTACCATCATCATATAGTGCATCACTAGGATAATCACCATAAATAATTAGACCCAAAGCATCTTTAGAAGGCTCATCAATAGTATGAAAAAAAAAAAATGCATTACAAGATCCTTAAGGAAAGATCTATCTAGGAATAAAGACATGGATAGTAGAGGTTTTGGATGTAAGAGAGAAACTAAAATGAAATGTAAAATAAATATGTTTGCTTGGTATAACATCACCTGATGTATCATAAAAAAGTAGGGTTAGGTCCTCCTCAACATTTTCCATACAGGATATACAATTCATTATGAATCATGTAAAAAATAAACAAAAAATCTTGTAGAATAGATGAAAAGGTGATAATAAGTTCTGTTGGAATAATGGATGTTGAATCATCCAATGAAGCTGCACACACTTCAAAGGACCTGCCAAGAAGAAATTCAACCACACAGAAAGTGTTGCAACTAAGGGCATGCAAATAGAGATTATCTAATTGATATATAGAATATGTGATTTACAAAGAGTACATATGCCTGATTATATAGGCAAGAGAAAAACCTAAAATGCAAAGGATGTTGCCAAGTGTTCAAATCACACTTCATGTGACAACAAGAAACCCTAACCAACTACCTAGGGAATGATAACAAGATGGAGATAAGTTCTAGAAAAGACAACTCATCTTCTAGAAGGGAATCTTATCTCAACAAAATTATTAAATGATTAAAAGTAACCTAGGACTAATATGATTAATTAACCCTAAGTTAACTTATGCTAGTGTAATAAATAATGAACTACACTAACACCCCCCCATAAGTGCAACTTAGGGAGGAAAAGAAAATGCAATGATTATGCATGATGATGATGGGTCCCGGCTGATGGCCATATTAGGTACGCATGTACATAGGATGAAAATGCAACTAATCTCCCACAAATAGAGAAAAGAGGAAAAAACCCAGTGGGAAGAAAACCCCTCTCCAAAAAAGGAGATGAAATTCAGAAAGGTGATGATTGGAGGACTCAACATCATCCCCCCAAGGACAACAATCATCACATGAATACAATACAATGAATGGCCCCCCCATAGGAGGGAAATAGAGAGACTAGATAGCCCCCCCAGAAAATGTGATCACCTACAAAAAAGGTAAGTGTATGTAGACAAAATATGATCCAGTGCTAACAAACAACTTGTCTCCCTTTCGGAAGAAACATAACCAGGTGCAATTGTAGAGATGCTTCCCATTCTAGATAGGAATTGAAGGAAGGAAGAATGAATATGAATGCAGATGATGTCTCTGAAAGCTGCTCATGTGTCTCCTTGCCTGATGAAGATGAAGATGCCACAACCCACTCAGGTACATACCCAATCAATATAGAAGGAGAAAAATTAGGATGATGCAAAAAAAAATGCTGAACATGATCCAAAGATGACAATGTGATGGGCCTTCCATCGAAGGAATAGATGGAGACTTGATTTCCCCCCCATAATGAAGTGTCCTCAAAACCACTGAGAGAAGACTGAAACCAATCCAATGGTAGGTGCAAAAGAAACTCCGATGAAGATGGAGGAAGTCTCATATATGAAATCTCTGAATAGAGGAGTGATATCCCCTCAAGAATGTCCTCCAAACCTGTAGAAGTAGCCAAGTCAGTGATACCTGAAACAAAGCCATCCTGTGATGTCAAGTCTGGAAAAAAAATATGTGTCCTGATGAATGATGATGATGGAAGCCTCAATCAATGACTCTAGACAATGAATCACTAAATGTGAAGGGATACCAATAGTCTCTGATGGAGGAGAAGGATCATCTGAAGCAACCTTTCCAAACAAACAACATCCTGCATAGCAATATCCTCATGGGGTACTTGATCTGAAACCTAGCATTCTGAAACCTGGTCATTGAGGAAGGGTGGAGTATCTAAATCTCCATATATCTCCCAAAGCTTAGTCAAAAGGATGGGAGGACAATCACAATGATCAATAGAACTCAAAATATCACAATCAACTTGCATTGCAATCACCTCTAAAACAGTATATCTGCTGCAACTCCAAGCAAATTTTTGAACACCTTGACTTGGATAGGGAACTATACCATACAAATGTGGCAACAATGCAAGTGATTAGAGATGGTGTATGATCCCATCTCGCCATTGTTTATAGTTTCCCATGTGCAACATAGTCAAAGAAGGATAATATGCAAGCCCCATAATGTAAAAACAAATTTCTCCAAAATTACAAAGACAATGACCTTCAACAACAAATAGAAACTTCCAAAACTGATATGCAACTGAAGTGATGCAACCAAAAAAATTCTTTTCCCAAGCTTCAGGATATCCAAGTTATTGAACAAATGCACCAAATTGAACAAAACCAATGCAAGAGTACCTGGAGCTGAAACTGATCAAACTGAATGGACTGATGAAAAGAGCTCTGATACCATGTTGGAATAATGGATGTTGATAAACAAAAAATCTTGTAGAATGGATGGAAAGGTGATAATAAGTTCTATGAAAGATGAAAAAGATAATATGAATTAATGTATGCATAGAGAACTTGGGAAAAATTATAGATATATATGGTTATATGGAAATAATGCCTTCAAAGGTCCATGGGTAAGATGTAAGAAATTGTAAAATCACATTAAAATCTTCAATATATGAATAGACATAGACTGAACTTCTTTACCCTATGATAAAAATACATTATAATGCACTTCTATTTTATCTTTTAGGGTATGCGCAAGATCATCATGGATAAATAGGCCCTTTGTAGAAGTTGAGAAATCCAACTTCACAGTCCCCAAGAATCACCTGCATGAAATCACCTATCACGTGCAATAGATATCCAAAACAAACAAGAAGATGTTCTATAAAATCTCAAAAAAGAATGTGCAAGAAAAACCAAAAAATGATTATTTAATAATATGATAATTACAATGTGATCAATAATTATGAAGGAGATCAAGAGAAAACCTAAAAGAAACCCTAATAGGTATACATTTAATAATTAATATAATTATTAAATGTCACAATATGCAAACTAAAGTGAAATCTTAAGAGAGGAATAAAGGTAACTTAATTAACATAATTAAGTTAAAACCTTTACTCTAACAACCCCCCTTAAGATGAGCAAGAGTGCAGCTACAAACATGTGCAAGAAAGAAAAATTAACTACAAACATGAAAGTAAACATGGGTCTCGACAACTAGGCCTGATCAGGTACCCATTTACAAATGTAATGAAACTAAAGGAAACAAGGTAAAGGAGAAAACCCAATGGGAACAAAACTCCTCCCCAAAATAGAATGTAAAGAAAGTAATGCAATGCACTAATCAAAGAAAGATAGGAGGTGGATTACATAATACACCCCATACACAACTTCTATCATATAAGTACATATACAATGGTATCCATAGCAGATATAGAAAGAGCCAAGAAGGTCCCCTCCACAAAGAAGAAACTCTTGTCACTATAGACATAGAAAATGTCCAATTCGATCTGGCACACTTGATCCTGATTACTAACAACATTTCCTCCTAAATCATACTCGCATCTTTTAAACATCTTCTATCTCTTAATTTAATAAATCACCATTTATTTGTGATGAGGGTGCAACCCGAGACACATAAAATCACACACACAACCAGAGAATAATATTATTATTCTGAATATGAAAATCTTACATGTAGAGGATCTCAAATCCTTGAGTTCTACAATACATGCAAATTACATAAAGAAACTATAGAAATTACCCTTTTCGCAACATGCGATATTCTTTCCCCCAAAAACTGCCCACAAAAGTCAGAAACTACCCCATAAATAGCCCAATTCTCCGTTTGGAGCCAAAAACAGCATTCTAATTATGCACAAACTTTCGGAAGCCCTAACTTAAGATCTAACTGTCGGATCTTCAATGATAATACCTTTTCGGAAAGGTCTTGTGAAAATGAAGTGCTAGAAAGTGGGGCCTAAAGGCTAACCACTTTCATTTTCCGCTAATTTTCGGGCCCATCTAGAGCCTTTAAGTCCTTCAAAATTAGCTCCGAAGATTTTGTAGGGCAAAAAGCAGAAACTGAAACTTGAATAACTTTTGAATCGGGAATGATCTTCGCCTGATTCTTTCACCAGAGTGTTTATTATTATATCCCAAAGCTTCCCTTAAATTTCTGTCTCCTCACGCCTTCAAATTCATACCTACTAAAAATAGCAGTTGAACAGAAAAAGCAGAAAATCAGTTTTGAAAGTTGTGAATTCTTCTTCGATGAAAAGGGTATCCAGAAATGCAAAAAGATCTACAAAAATCTAAATGAAAGTAAATATATTTTTGGATGATGTAGGATTGCCCTTACACCACTGGATGCTCCTGCATCAATTTGATTAAGTCTTTCTCCTCCATTGATTAAATTAATCAATTTAATTTAATTAACCTTATATATCTGTTTGATTAAATAAATCATTTTATTTGATTAAAGTCTCTAATGTCCTCTTATTAAAGTAAATAAATTAAAACTTATTTGATTTAATCTAATATTTTCCCACTTAGTTAAATAAATCAAAATCATTTATTTAATTAATCATTTCTCTCAATTCTAATTTAAATCAATTCATCAATTTGAGTCAAAATTGCCAAATCATCTAATCTCTCATTAAATTAATCAAAATCTTGATTAAGTTAATCCCTATCACTAAAATCCTCTAGAGAATTCAACTTGCACATGAAAATAGATTTAATTCATTTATTAAATCTCTATTTTCCCTCACATGGCATCAAAAGAGAATATTCCCTCAAGTTTGAATTCAAAAAGTTCAAGTGGACTTGTACATCCAACAAAGCATTCAATCCTCTTACATGTCCTTGTGCATTGAGCCAAGTGGCATTTATTTTATTTCTTTTTCCCTCTCACATGTCATTTCCTAAAGTTCAAATTCCACCTAATTGTATTTATTGGCACTTTGGCCAAAATGTGCACAACCATCAACCATTCACATGCTGACAAGTGGCATTCAACCATTGGGTGAAAGTTAGTCCCACATTGCCCAAATCTTGCCCTTTCTTCCAAATTCAAATCTATAAATTGGAGGCTTCTCTCCTCATTCTTCATCCACAATTTCATGCAAAGTTACTCTCTTCACATTGAGAGCTAATTTTTCCCATTTCCACTCAAGCATTCATCATTTTCACAATTCATAGCTATGTTATGCTCAAATCTCATTGGAGAGATTTGATCAATCTACACACTTCAATATTTCAATTTAGGAGCTAGGAAAGGGCCAATTTCAACATTCAATTATCACCAATTCCCCAATGGGATCACTAGTTTACTCACTTAATTAGGATTTACTTTCATTTATTTAGTTTGTTCTTCATTTAACTAGTTTGAGTTTGAGTAGATGGATTTCATGGGGAATCCTTCATTCTTGTTTGCATTTGATCTAAGACATTGATTTGTTTGTTGTTTTTGTGCAATTGCAGGTTTAGGGGTTCACATTTTGGTGCTAGAAGGAGGGCTTGAACATTTTTTTATCATTTTTTTCAAAAAAAATCTGCAGTTTTCTCATTTTTTTGTAGGTTATAGGTTCATAGCTCTATATTGCACCACATTTGTAGGCACAGTGCTATATTGCATCGTATCTTTTCCAAAATCCACCGCATTTGTTTCCCGCGCCTAATTTTTAAACTTGCAAACTCTCTCACGGATGTACAGTCTCAAACTCCACCGCACCTAGTCCTATGGCTCCGTATTGTGCTACATTTGAAGGCGTGGCACTATATTGCACCGCATTATTTCCAAACTATGTCGTACCCGCGTTCCCGCCTAAAAAAATTCAAATTTGCAAAACTTGGCCACAAATTTTGTGTCACAAACTACACTGCACCTGTGGTCTTTGTTTTTGCATTGTGCCATACCCAGTCAAATGCACGATGCTACATAGCACCGCTTCTCCTCCAAACTAGGCCGCACCTACTAACTCCACCATGAAAAACAGTTAGAGTTTAAATTTTAACGTGTGCTTTTTGAATTTTTTGATTTTCTAACTTTTGACTTGTTTGTTGTTTTTGTGCCCTCTGGTTTCTGTCATTTTGTAGGTTGGAACAAGGGAGAAATAAAAATAGGAGGTTTCATCATGGCATCATGTTCATCATGCACAAAGTGTTTTAAAACACTATAGTGTTGTTCAACACTTTTAAGGATTTTTAATTCTGTTTTTAAAAGGAATTTGTTTACTTTCATGCCTTAGAAACACTAAATTTTCTTTTGGGTTTTAAAAAGAACAAACAAATTCTTTTTTCAAAAGTTTGCAAAGAAGCTAAAAAGAACCTTAGAAACAATCTACTAGATTTGGTTTAAGGTTTAAAAATTGAACAAGGCAAACTCTCACACTTCAAAATTGGTGCTTTAAAAAGAACTCATTTTTTTCTTTGAGGATTAAAATGAGCATGTGTATTTGATGTTTTGTAATCCTTTTCACAAAGTAATATCATCTAAAAGGCATATGCACTTCTCTCACGCCTCATGGTGATCTTGAGAATCAAAAGTCTTTTTGTGATATTAAGTTGTCAAAAGAAATACCTCCACACTTCATTTTTTGGCTTTAAAATTGAACAAAACTTTTTGTGAGTGTGAGTAGACTTATTGCGTGTGTTCTCCCTTTGTTTCTAAAATTTTTTTGATCAAACTATGAATATGTTTACTCATTTTTTTTTATCTTAGCAGGCATGCCTTGTGGGAAAATGTACTCACCCAAAGGGAGCGACCCAACCGGTAACACACTAAGAACAAGTGTATTTCCAAATGGGATATAAAAGTGGGTACTGGAACAAAATCTAGTATCACATAGTTGGCTCCGATGAGAAGGGAAGCAATGGTCTCTCACCACATGGGTCAATCTCCATGAATAGAAAGTTCGAAATAAATCCCTTGTTTAGAAGGCCAAATCCTTATCTATTTTGTTGGTGCAAAAGGTCATGTCCTTTGAAGCCACCCCACGTTATACATGTGGTTTTGTTGTAGAGATGAAAATTATTCCATGGGAGATTCATGGGTACTAATGCTTGGCTTACCCAAGAAGTGTGTGCATTGTAAGGGGGAGCCTGTGTGGTCAAGCATCTAGTCATCTATACAAAATATGCGCAGTTGGATTCGTCTAAGTGGGAACCCAACAAAATATTATCTCTTCATCCTAGGGTTGTACATGTTCTTGGAAATGAAAAATACATTGCTTGGTCCTCAAAACAATTGAAAAACATTCACAAAAAGCTCCAAATTTCAAACCCCTTGGAGGAAACAAATATCCTTTGACAAATATATGTACTCTTTCTTTCCCTAGGGATCATATCCTTAGAGGTTTCTAAGTGCTTGGATTTTATCATCATTTTTTTTCACTAAGAATAAACCTAGGAAAATTTTGCCCTAATTTCCTTGATTTCCACATAATGGACCTTGTGGGATGAAAAATAAAGTGGGACATTAGACATGCAGTTTGAAACATAATCAAGAATGTGCTTTTGGTAAAAAGAATCACTAAGGAAAGATAAAAGACAAATTGGACCTCACATGTGTTGTCTCAAATGATTTCCCGAAAGGTCAAAATCCCAAAACCAAGATTCAAAAGGATTAGTCTCAAAGCCCACAAAAAATGTCTTGAAATGCTCCTTGAAGTCAGAGAAAGACTAGTGTACAATTTCTATAAGAAGGCTTCAAGAAACCTCCCAAGTTTGTATGCATTTTTTTATCAACAAAATCCTGAGCTTTTCGAAAGGTTTGCTTTCCTCACATAGGAAGTATAGCATGTTCTTCAATACTAGGGTTTTGTAAAAAAGAGTCGTGTCTAGATCAAGGTCTAAGATCAAAATCATCACTCTCATCCATCTCTCCATCAATCAAATCTCATCCCATCAACAAAATTTTGATAACTTTAGAAAAATCATTCATACTAAACTTAAAGGCTAAATCAACATCACTCTATCTTGGCTTAATACACCTAGCCAAATAGTCAAATCTCTTGAGAAAATTTTCCTCTAGGATAATGCAACTTCCTGAGGGTTTACTAGTTCATGATCACCTTGGTTGGCTTAACAAACTTAGCCAATCCATTATCTTGTGTATCTTTTCCCTAGGATAACACAACTTCCTAGGGTTTACAACTTCACTACAATCTTGTTTGACTTAATACACCTAGTCAAACTATCACAATCAATCAAAGCCCTAAAGTTTAGCATAACCCATAAAAATTTCTTAAAAAGGTTTCACTCATTCACCTCATCCATTTATCTCATCATCATCACCACCCATTTTTGGTCCTTGGACTTCCATAGTTCTTCTCTTTTGGGCCTAAATATTAAGATCAAACGATCCCTATTTTATGCTCCAAACAAGATCACAACACAAGAGGAACATGGAAAACATCACCGAAATATCAACTTCCAGTGACTTAGGTCAGGTAACCACTGAGGTAAACCTTGCAGGATCAACCAATCCCCCAAGAAGCTCTTCTCTACCATCACAAAATCCTCAAGAGGAAAGCTATGAAGAGGACATCACAAATGAAGACTTGGGGATGACACAATCAGAAATGCTAGAAATGGTTCAGAATCCAGAGAATCATAAAATTATCAATGCCATGTTTAAATACTTATGCACATTAATGAAAGAAGGGATCCAGTTCCCTTCTGGCTTCACATTGGCACTAGTATGGAAACACCTCTTACAAACACAACCCCAATGTCAACTCCAGATATCACTCAAGGAATGCCTCAAACCACATCGACAATCACACCAACCTCACCAATTGTAAACAAAGGAAGTGCAATGTTTCATGAGTTACAAAAGCACCACCTTGTGAACAACAAAGAGGTAAGTGTGAGCACAACACCGGATAACTCTGTCCTGGTGAATCCATGACACCCATATGTCCCACTCACTTTCCATAATCCCACGGATTCATCATCATTTCATGCAACACCTACCTATCCTTTAAACATACAAACTTCTCTACCGGAAGGAGAAGGTGACTTGTTTGAAACAGTAGGGTCACTAACCCATTCTTCATCCAGGGGAACTTACAAGCTTCCCTCCATTACCGCTCACATCCACATTACCTCTTGGATTGGGTCTTCCCCTCCTACCCACATCTAGTTTCTCAAATCCAGGCAATCCGAGCATCACATCGAATCCTCTCCTTTTGTCAGTAGCATCACAACAAGTGGTAACCACTCAAGCCACCACAATCAAAACATTAGTCGGTCCTCAAATATATCAAAACATACCTTCTCAAGGACTGAGCATCTCAACCACACCTCCAACAACCAAAAACCTGACCACCAACACAACCCTTTCACCTGTCACAATAGTTAGCACCATTCCCAATCCACCACCAATCCCACCAAAAGCTAACATAATGAATTCATTCATCACCCTAATCCAAACCATCCAAAAAGCCAATCATTAAAGGGTACTTAAACAAAATCAACAAGCTACACAATTAGCGGTCAAACAATCCACACAAACTGTGCAATCTATGCAAGCAGCCCAACAAGTGAAAGCCCAAGCTCAAGCCCAACACGAATCTCAATAGGTGCAAGCACAACTGCAAGCAATTCATCAACAAGCATACCAACAAGCTGTGAAAGACTTTTAGGCACAATAACAAGCCAAACTACAAGACTTTTTGGTGCAATAATAGCTCGACCAACAACAAGCTTTGTTGGCACAATAGTAGCTCGACCAACAACAAGCTCTCTTGGCACAACAACTCAACCAACAAAAAGATTTTTTGGTACAACAACAGCTCAACCAACATCAGGCTTTATGGGAATAGCAACAAATGGACTAACAACAAGCTTTGTTGGAACAACAACAACAAGATCAACAACAAGCATTGTTGACACAAATGTAGGCATATAAGCAGGCCTTGAATGCACAACAAAGCTTGCAAAAAACTCCCACAAGTACTCCTCTCACTAATCAAACACCCCAAACACCTCAAAAACACATTCATCCCACCTCTGAATTCGCACAACGATGTCGCAACATAAATCAAACTGCTCTCATAGCAGGTGTTGGACCTCCAAGCATGAAAAACAACAAGAAAACTGGGCAACTTGTGCCCATATCCATTTGACAAAAGTCTCACAATGGTACCGTTCCCAAACGGATTTAAGATCCCCAAATTCAATAAGTATAATGGGACGGGAAACCCTAAAAACCATGTCAGGGAATTTTAGGTATATTTCATGGAGGTCACATACAATGACACATACCTAATGTGACTCTTCCCTTGAGACCTGACTGGTCCTGCCATGGAATGGTTTTCTCGTCTACCCATAGGCATTAAAACATTCTAGGAAATTGTGGAAGCATTCCTTAAGAACTATGCTTTCAACATGGGTGCAGATGTTAGTTTGGAAGAACTATCAACACTCAAACAAGGAAAAGGAGAGAAATTCACATCCTTCTTACAAAGATGGAAATCCAAGGCCAATTAGAGCAAGTGGACCATGCCAAAAGAACAACAATTTTGAATGATCATATCTAATATAGATGAAAAATTGGCATTCTACTTAAAAATGCAATGCATACATCATATGATCAATTGATCCCAAAGGCGCTCAAACATTGAAAGAGCCCTTATTGTATGAGGAGGTGCATCAACATTTACTCCACCATAGGATAACCGCCCGTCCAATAATTACAATGATAAATCTTGAACGTGGTCAAGGAATGAAAACATAACAAACGACAGCGTGGTCGATGTTAAAGTGGTCATAAATGCTCCTAAACAGAATAGCCAAACTCATCACCAACCACAAAATCATAATCGCAATAATGTGAAAACTAATGCAATAGTAGCACAACAACAACCACTTCCCACCAACCAATTCAATAACTTGGGAAATCAAGGAGGGCCACCTCCCCATGAAAAATATCCTCCCAAGCAGAAGTTCACGACTCTTGGGGAATCCATTGAGTCCATAATGAAGAAGTTGGTCAAGGAAAACCTAATCAAACGTTCCAACTTCGAGCAATACATGGAACCCATGACCAAACCACCATGGTATAATGAAAATATCCTTTGTGATTTTCACAAGATCAAGGGACATACAACCACAAATTGTATGAGGTTGAAGAATATCATCCAAGACCTCATTGAAGACAAGATCATCAACATTGAACAACCAACTGGGAACCATGATCTTAAGAGATACAGAAATCCGATGCCAAACCATAATCAAGGAAATAGTTAGGGGAACAACAAAGGAAAACAAAAATATCCTAGCGCTAACCTAGTATATGAGAAAATAGTCGCATGTGTCGATGAAATGGTCATGGTCATTAATGTCAAGGGCACCAACACCGACTGTGGAGTCACCACACATGGCGGCAAGGTCACCATTTTCGGGGCACCACAACCATCTAAGACCCCCATTACAAAAAAAAAGAAGCAATTACCTATGAATATAATGTCATCGACCAGCTAAAGAGAACCCCCACCACAGATCTCCATCATGGAATTGTTAAAAAATTTCGCTGCCCATAGGAAAATTCTTGATGAAGCATTAGCGACATCCACTATCTCTGCCACTCTTGACACATAACAGTTTCAGGCTGTGGTTGGCAATATCATTACCCCAAATCTCCTTACTTTCTCTTATCAAGACTTCCCCCCCCCAATCATCTCATAATCGTGCACTTCACCTACAAGTGTTGATCCACAAAAATAAGTTTAAAAGGGTCCTAGTGGATGGAGGTGTAGGCCTAAACATTTTCTCTCTCAAAATTATAAAGAACTTGGGATTCAATGAACAAGAACAAGAGCATCACAATAAGGGCATATGATGATCAAGAAAGAGTGTCTTAGGGCACTATTAAAATCCCAATCCAAGTGGGACCAACAACCATGGAGACTACCTGTCAGGTCCTCCACCTTAACCTACCATATAATATCCTCCTAGGACATCCATGGATCCACGGAATGAAAGTAGTAGCCTCAACATATCATCAATGCATTAAATTCTTGTACCAAAATGAGGAGGTCACTATACACGGGGATCCCAAACCATTTTCCTACTGTGAAAAATTGGAAGCCAAGTTTTATAAAATCTCCCAAGTGCCAAAAAATTATGAAGGCCCATCCACTGCATAAATCAACCCAGCTAACCTCACCTCCAATTCTAAGACAGAGACACCTGCCATTACTGATATATCTGACATCGAACTCATGATCCAGGACAATGGATGCAAAGAATATAGAATGAAAAAGAGTGCATTTATTGTAGGAGAGTTACCATAATCCCCTAGGTCGTATGGGCAGCCTCGATCAACTGAAACACCCGTTCTCACCCTTAGGGAAGAACCCTCTGTATTCCGCCATTGGGGAGACCTAAGTCGGGAAAATTTTGGTGAGGAATATATTTCAAGCACAATATACCATGATGCAGAACCCACACCCACATTACCTATGGATGAAGCTAATAGAGGGCTACAAATAATGCTTGGTATGGGATACAATAGAAACAAAAGCCTTGGAAGGAATAGTGATGGGCGGTTGGAGCCCATCATTGTAGAAAGAAGAATGTGGAACCTTGGCCTCGGATGTACTCCCCGAGTATAACCATGTGTGGAAGAGGTACTCATAGTAGGGTAGTCAGGTCCTCTCCTAAAGTATCAACAACTACCCTTAGACCACCCGTATGCACCGGTATCCCACTTGACAATTTCACTTTTGACATCACTGATGTTTGTGATAGTAGTGATGATGATGATACCATAGCAGGCCTTCCCATGCTCTTTGAGGATTCCACCTTACTAATTATTAGTGCCTCACCCACCAAGTCAAACCAACAAACCCATAAAATCAACTTAGTATACCCTCAACTCATCGATCATGACCAACGAGGACCACCAATTCTAGACTCATTCGAAAATGATGAGGCCCTCTCAAAATTCATGGGACTAAGGGATGCAGTCCCATGTGGGGATCACAAGGTGGGTTTCGACATCACGTTAGACACTTAGGCATATTACGGGGAGATGATTGAGTCCTTCAGTCACAAAAGAAAAATAATGAGAATAAGCTCAGGGTTATTGAGTGAAAACCACACTGTGGCACTCTCTAACCAGAAAATAGTACAAATAAAGGATGCATCCAATGGTGAAAACCTCTTTGAGGCATCATAGGATGAAGGATTCAATCTCCCCCCTACTATCCTATAGCAAGAAAAATTAGCAGTCCTAGTAGAGGAATGTAATCTTGTTAACTTGGGAACAAAGACAACACCACAAATCACTTTCTATGCTAAGTCACTGCTGACAGAAGAACAAGAACTACTAGCAGCATTTCTAAAAGAAAGGAAGTTAAATTTTGCATGGACCTATGCTAACATGCCAGGTCTAGATACAGAAGTTGTGGTTCATCATTTGGCTATTTACCCTAGAGCGAAGCTGGTAAGACAAAAATTAAGAAAAATTCATCCCTAGATAGCCTTGCTACTCAAGGTAGAACTACACAAGCTCCTGGATATTGGCTTCATAAGCCCGATAGACTATCCAAAATGGGTATACAACCTTGTACCAATTTCAAAACCAAATGGGGAAATCCGTATCTACACAGACTTTAGAGACCTTAACAAAGCATGTCCTAAGGATGATTTTCCACTACCTAACATTGATATGATAGTGGATATGACGGTTGGACATGAGATGCTATCCCTAATAGATGGATTCTCGGGGTATAACCAGATAATGATTGCAAAATAAGACTAGCATAAGACAACATTTACATGTCCTTGGGGCACCTACTACTGGAATGTGATGCCATTTGGGCTAAAAAATGCAGGGGCTACGTATCAAAGGGCCATGACACTAATCTTCCATGACATGATACACAAGACTATCAAAGATTACATGGATGATATATTCGCTACATCAAAGAAGAGGCAAAACCACATAGTAACCCTAAGTGACATCTTTGATAGAATGGAGAAGTAAAGGTCAGAATCAACCCAAAGAAATATGTCTTTGGGGTACAATCAGGTGAACTATTGGGATACATTGTATCGATGAGGGGAATAGAGGTGGATCCTACAAAGGTTAAGGAAATCCTCAGCATGGAAGCACCAAGAACACTAAAAAAACTTAGGGGATTACAAGGCATACTCTAGTCCATTCGGAGATTCATAGTGCAACTAGCAAAAAAATAGATTGCATATTCACATCTACTCCACAAGGGAGTAAACTACACATTCATTGAGAAAGCATGTCTAGCAGTAGTGTTCACTTCACAGAAATTCTAACACTACATGTTGGCATACAAAATCAAACTCATCACCAAGATAGATCCCCTAAAGTATCTACTGTCAAAAGGTATGCTCACAGGAAGGATGGCTAAGTAGGTCATGATACTATCAGAGTATGACATTGAATATGTGGAGTGAAAGGAAATCAAAGGGAAAGTCATTGCAAACCAATTGGCAGAAGCTCCCATCTATGTAGACAATCCACTCATATCAGAGTTTCTAGATGATTCCATCTTTAATCTCAGCATAGCAGATCATTGGAAACTCTATTTTGACAGTTCCCACACACAACATGGATCAGGAGCTGGTGTGTTCTTTATCACCCCACAAGGGGATTGTATACCTAGATCCTACAAGTTGGAATTCCCCTGTACCAACAACATTGCAGAGTACGAAGCTTTAACCATAGGTCTCAAGATTGTAGCATAGTGGCGAATCATGGCATTAAAGGTCTATGGATATTCATGACTTATTATAAACCAAGTTAACGATGAGTACCAAACTAAGGATGATAAGCTCACACCATACAAGAAGGTAGTAGAAAGCCTCAAAGAATCATTTATTGACATCACCTTTGAGTAGATACTGAGGGCTAATAACAGAGCAGCTAATGCCATGGCAATGATTGGATCCTTAATGGATATCCCTTGCAATGTCTCGATACATGAATTCTTGATCGAGCAGCTTCTCATACCCACATTCAAGGTACCAAAGTCAGACTTTGCATGTAAACTCATTGGTCCTAGTGATCTATGCTATCATGACATCTATACCTATCTGAGATTAGGAGTCCTCCTAGCTGACACTACCTTGAACCTCAAACGAACCTTTGTCAAAAGGTCCTTACATTTTGTCATCCTAGCAGAAACCCTCTTCCATAGGAGCATTGATAGAACCCTATTACGTTGCTTAAAACCTGAGGAAGCCTTGAATGCTTTGACTAAGGTACATAATGGCACTTGCGATTTGCACTCGAGTGATATGACCTTGGCCAAGAAGTTACTGAGAACTGAGTACTACTGTTCGATAATGGAAAGAGAGGCACATGACTTTGTCAGAAAGTTTTTATAGTGCCAATAGCACAGAGACCTTATTCATGCACCAACTCAAGAACTATATCACATTATTACACCATGGCCCTTTTCACAATGGGGGCTCGATATCATAGGTAAAATCACACCCACCTCATCCAACAGCTATAAGTTCATCACCACTGCCACAGAGTATTTCACAAAGTGGGTTGAAGCAATTCCCATGACCTACATCACTGGAAAGAAGATATCCAAGTTCATCCTGCACTATCTCATTTATCGATATGGTGTTCCCCAATTCATTATCTTTGATAATGGGACACCTTTCAAGAATCAGGATGTCCCTGACTTGTGCAAAAAATTCAAAATCCAACATCGCTTTTCCGCTCTGTATTACTGACAAGGCAATGGCCAAGCAGAAGCTACTAACAAAACCATTCTGAAAATCCTTAAGAAAAAATTCAATGACTCTAGTCATGATTGGCATCTGCAGCTAAATCCCACCTTATGGGCCTACTACACTAGAATCCAAATTCCAATAGGTGCCACAGCATTTTCCTTGGTCTACAGATCAAAAGCCATCCTCCCAATCGAGATCGAGCTCTCATCACTAAGAATATCATTGTAAAACCTCATCACAAATGAAGAATACAGGGTCACAAGAATAAATGAGTTGGAATTGCTAGATGAATGATGTATGGATGCCCTTAACCATCTATAGGTCTATGAGAATTGCCAGAAACACAACTACAACAAGAAGATCAGGCAACGCACCTTCCAAGTCGGTGAACTTGTGATGAAGGAAAATCGAAAGAATGTTCTGAATCTAGGGAGCAAAGGAAAATTTGAGCCCCACTGGCTAAGACCTTTGATCATCATATCCAACTATAAATCATGAGAACATCAATTAGCAACACTAGAAGGCAAGCCTCTGTAGGAGCCTCTGAAGAACTCCCATCTCAAAAAAAATTGTGCCTAAGAACTTGCAAGGTATAGAACCAAAATACAAAAAAAATTAGAAAATATCTTGAAAAATGGTCACCTTGATGAAAAATTGGCAAATAGGCATCTTGGTGACAATAAAAAAATACCAAAATACAAAAATCCAAAAATAAAAAATAAATCAGAAAAAGGATTGAAAACAGTAAAGAAAAAAATCGTCCTCTAGTGAAAACCACTTTAGTGGCGCTTTGGACAAGTACCTTGGCGAAAACCTAGCAAACAAGTGCCAAGCCTAAATAAAGCAATTCCCATCCACCAGGATCTACGTGACTCACTCATCCATTCCATCACACTCCATTAATCCTTCATCCACCCATCTGCTCGCATCCATACCATAGCCTGAGTTGATGCCCATATCACATTACACAATAGTACTACTTGGCATATTCCTAAGGTCAGTTTGTCCTGCCTTTATTGAAGTAGTCTATTGCTTAACACTGGGGGCATGTCCTTGAAGTTGGCACTGGATCAAATTTATGTATATTCCCAAGATGTGAGAAAATCCAAAAACATTCAAAACATTCAGAAAATTCATCAAAAATCCAAAAACATGTCAAAAATCTTAGAAAATCTTTAAAAAATTTCATCATTCATTCTTTTCATTCTTCCACCTAGTCCAAACTACGTCATTTTTGAGCTTGAATGTAGGCAAGGTTAAAATTTGATCATCCCTCAAGATACCCTAGGTCAGTCCTTAGGCGTCCGTCCCAATAAAATGGCATTCCATTTGTCCATCTATCTCATCATTGAATCAAGTATGTCGTCAGTCAAACTATGTGGTCTCTACATATATAACATAGGCAAGGCTAATCTATGGATCAGCTCTTGAGACCCCTAGAATAGTTCTTTAGGTTAGGCTCTTCACCGTAAATCTTGAAATACCAAAAAAATTTGCAAAACACTTCAAAAATTTCCAAAACAGCCTCAAAACATTTGAAAAATCCAAAATGGTGCTTCCATCTCATCTTGCTTTCGACCACGATCATCACTCGTAATAAATCAATCGTTGCCTTTGTCCTTTGGTGATTCAGTCATAAGAAAGTATAGCAGGTTCAAAAGCAAACACCCTAATCGTTAGAGTCTTGAAAGTCTAAGTCAGTAAGCAAGCAAGTTGGTCAACTTGGAATATCAATAGCTTATCATCCAATCAAACCCATCAAATCCCTGATCACAAAATGTCCTAGGATGAAACTTTTCTACAATGGAAATAAGCATTAGGTACCTCACATTAGTTTAGTCTTGGCTAGTGATATGAAGAACATTAGCTTGTTTGGTTTGCTTTATTTGGTCTTTGATTGGCTTATCTTATTTTGTGCTTATTCCAAGGACCTCTCGATGATGCCTAAACAAAACAGGTTTAGAGAGAAAGGAATGGGGCAAGGATCATTGTCTCTTTTATCTAATATACTTTTGGGATACACTTGTAAAATAACTTAGTCATATGTTCTTTTTTTGGTTTGTGGAGAGGATGTTTAGATATCTTTTTGACCACATAGGAAAGCTTGCTTTCCTATGTTTTGGCCCAAGTTGTTTAGAATGTCTAAAATACATCCTGAATGAAGTATCCATTCTAAGTGTGAACAAGAATACTCCTATCTAATTGTCAAGTCAAAGTCCATCACATTGGGTACAACACCATCCTGGTTCTTTATACCTTGTTGCAGCGTACCTAGGTGTGTTATCAAACATAACATAATTGACCTTTTGAAAATCCAGACTCTTGGTAAATAAAATAACCATCGTCCTAACTCACTCATTATTTCTAAGTTCTTTTATCTTCTTTCCATAATAACATGGTATCATGATAGTAATCAGAACATTGCCAATGCATACACTCTGCATCCACCAGATCATTAGCATAAAAGGAATATTGCATCATATCATTATCTTAAGTTATGAGGAATAATATAAATTTGTTATTCTAAGAATCTTAAGAAAGCATTACATCGTACATAATCATTAGCATCCATTACCATTTGCATCTATTGCTCCAGCATTACCATACATTACATTCATAGGATCATCATTGAAATACATGAAAAAGAAACAAAAACAAAATGCATCCATTAGAAACATACATCATATCGAATAAGCATAAGAAATAGGAACATCTCATAGCATCACATAAAAAATTAGAATGCATCAACACATTTCATAAAAGGTGAATCATCTCATATATATCATCAAAAAATACACTATTATGATACAAAATCAGATCAAGTGTACATCGAAATACATGGTACAATAGGGGAAATAATGCAGCCCATGAATCAAAAAAGAATAAACTATTTATGATCAAGGGCTAGCCTTGTTGGCTGCTACCCTCTCCCACCTACCTGTCACCGTGATCCTCTAGCAGCCGCATCCCTATCTGGTGGGAGAAGTCTGGCACTCTGCCTGCTACTGGCACTACCTATCTATAGTGCTGCCAATAGTACTCGGCCTCCTTGACCACCTCTCTGCAGGCCTATAAAGCAACTAACTGGCCTCGAGATGAGGAATCTATGCTCTCTAACTACCTCTGTCAACCAATCTCCTAATCCCTCTCTAATTTTGTCTGGTCCCTCTTGGTAGTGACTATAGTGACCTGCTGCCTAGCCTCATCTCTCTCTATTGTTAGCATTTGAATCTGACCCTGCAATTTTTGCATCAATGCATCTCTATGGTCAGGTTGTGTTGTTGGTTGCGCTGTTGGCTATTGTTGAGGGACTACTCTTGGATGGCCATCCTACTCCCATACTTGGGGAGGTGACTATTGTGTTAGATCCCTAGGAGGTGTCTGATGAGGAGGTGGTCCACCTCCTCCTCTACCCTATCCTCTGCCTCTACCAACTATCCTACCTCTGAGTCTCCATCGTGGGAGCATTGTACTAGGAACTGTTAATCTCAAGGGAGGCCTGAACCAAGCTCTGTATGCTGGAGTAACCCCTACATCTACTGGCCCCTGATCATATGGCCATGGTCGGGCCACCAACTATTTGAAAGAGGACACTACCTCAGATGATGGAATGGGTTGACCCTAGGCTGTCTCCCTAGTCATACAGGAAAATATCGCCACATACTGATCGTCTAGCCTATCCTGTACCTCTCCAAACTATTTGACCACCCTGTCTGGGAGATACCACTCTATCATGGTATGCTCTCAACCCTGCATCCACCTATCCTATCTAGTGTAGAAAAAATATTGAACATCATCATACCATGGGCCAATGCTCATCCAGGGCCTCCAGATGAACTCTCTCATCTCATCGAGAACTTGTCGCTAGTGTGCAAGACCACCTATGCCAATATGAGTAAAGTGGATTTGTGCTCCACCTAACTGCCAAACAACAGGATCATCAGTCTCAGGAATAACTAGTGTGACATCTGGGCGAAGCACTAGGATCCACTCCCATGCCCAGATATGTAATAAAGTAACCCCAACCCCGAGGGAACTACTGTCCAAGTATACAAACTCATGAAGATCCATGTATAGAGACACCAATAATATTGGTCCCCAAGTGAAGCACTCCCGGCGTTGAACCATCTACTCCCATGCTAGCCCCTAGCCTGGACTAAAATATCAAGCATGTCGATCAAGTGCCACAAGGCTTGAAATGATAGCAGCAATGATCAATCTATAAATGTGTACGTGGCCATGGTATCTCGAGGTCGATCTTCCCATCTGAGAACTGAATCTCGTTAAGCTCCATAACACCATAGCAAGCATCTCTACCGGCATATGGATTATAGATGACTCGAGCCCCATGGATAGGTAATTGGAGGATGCACTAGACATCCTCAAGAGTAATAGTATCCTCATTGGTGGGAAGATGAATAGAAGAAGTCTCATTGTGCCACCGCTCAGCCAAGGTTGTCATCATGCCTAGGTGCACCCGAACAGGACGGACATATGCAATATACCAAAGACCAAGAGCACCAAGTTTCTCTTGAACCAACTCATGCATATCCTACAATCTATGGAGCATCGGCCATCAGTGCTCCTGTGAGTGAAGTACATCAAGCTCCTCTTGCACAAGGGAAGCCATCGCGTCAAGAAAAAGAAAAAATCTTCATCTCGCGCTAAGTTTTCACATCCGAAACAACAAATGTGGCACTGTTTACAAATGTGGTGCAGTTTGGAAAGTTGCAAACTGCGCCGCAGTGGCTGAGTTTGTAAATTTCTAAGTTCCAAAGTGACCCGCATGGTGCTATATGCATATGTGGTTGAATTTGTGGCAAACCCTAAATCCCTAATTGTGCCATGCGGTTAAACTTTCACATGCGATAGAGTTTGACCGGAAATCCCTAATCTCCAAACTGAGACGTGCGATGCTATTTGCGTATGTGGTACAATATAGGATGGTGCAATGCCGATAAAGCATTTTTAGCAGCATTATATAGCACCGCTCAACTTAAAAGACACTTTGACCCTATTTAAAACACGTAAAACAAAAAAAATGAAAGTTGGATAAGCGCACATACCATGGGTCCTGCACCGACTGGCCACTGGTGCACTCGTACTCTCTCTGACACATGCCTGGGAAGCTATTACTGTGCCATTTTGACCAAGACTCAGAGCTTAAAGTATGAAATCTTCAAAGGGCTAAGATTGCAAATGTATTGAAAGTGACCTCTCAAGGTCTATTTAAGCCTAAAAATTAGGGTTTTTTGACCTAATTTGGTCACCTAACTAGGGTTTTGGTTCCTTGATCCCATTTTTGTCCAACTGAGGGCCATGCGACATCTTTTCTAGCATTTTAACGCATTTTTTGGTATTCTGGAGCATTTTTAACCTATCAAGCACCTGGTTGTCTTTTTTTTTTTCATGAGATCATCCAAAAAATTAAAATTTTCATCCGATCTCTCGAGGGGGCAATATTCCAACAATATCCTTCTGTTGGGGCAGTAGTGGGGCATCTCAAAAATTGAGAAATTTTGAACTTTGATCACAGCAGTTTATTCTCTGAATCAATGCAACAAGTACATTGCTTCAAAGAGGGGCAAAATGTAGACATGGAAAATGTACAATTTGATCCGACACACTTGATCCTGATTACTAACAACATTTCCTCCTAAATCATACTCTCAGCTTTTCATCATCTTCTATCTCTTAATTTAATAAATCACCATTTATTTGATTAAGTCTTTCTCCTCCATTGATTAAATTAATCAATTTAATTTAATTAACCTTATATCTTTATTTGATTAAATAAATCATTTTATTTGATTAAAGTCTCTAAAGTCCTCTTATTAAATTAAATAAATTAAAATTTATTTGATTTAATCTAACATTTTCCCACTTAGTTAAATAAATCAAAATCATTTATTTAATTAATCATTTCCTCTCAATTCTGATTTTACTCAATTCATCAATTTGAGTCAAAATTGCCAAATCATCTAATCTCTCATTAAATTAATCAAAATCTTGATTAAGTTAATCCCTATCACTAAAATCCTCTAGAGAATGCAACTTGCACATGAAAATAGATTTAATTCATTTATTAAATCTCTATTTTCCCTCACATGGCATCAAAAGGGAATATTCCCTCAAGTTTGAATTCAAAAAGTCCAAGTGGACTTGTACATCTAACAAAGAATTCACTCCTCTTACATGTCCTTGTGCATTGAGCCAAGTGGCATTTATTTCATTCATTTTTCCCTCTCACATGTTATTTTCTCAAGTTCAAATTCCACCTAATTGCATTTATTGGCACTTTGGCCAAAATGTGCACAACCATCAACCATTCACATGGTGACAAGTGACATTCAACCATTGGGTGAAAGTTAGTCCCACATTGCCCAAATCTTTCCCTTTCTTCCAAATTCAAATCTATAAATTGGAGGCTTCTCTCCTCATTCTTCATCCACAATTTCATGCAAAGTTACTCTCTTCACATTGAGAGCTAATTTTTCCCATTTCCACTCAAGCATTCATCATTTTCACAATTCATAGCTATGTTATGCTCAAATCTCATTGGAGAGATTTGATTAATCTACACACTTCAATATTGCAATTTAGGAGCTAGGAAAGGGCCAATTTCAACATTAAATTGGCACCAATTCCCCCATGGGATCACTAGTTTACTCACTTAATTAGGATTTACTTTCATTTATTTAGTTTGTTCTTCATTTTCCTAGTTTGAGTTTGAGTAGATGAATTTCATGGGGAATCCTTCATTCTTGTTTGCATTTGATCTAACACATTGATTTGTTTCTTGTTCTTGTGCAATTGTAGGTTTAGGAGTTCACAGTCGCAATGGTAGATGCCTGATGTAGAATCCAAAAGGAGATTCTGAAGCGGAAAATGATATTCCTCCCTTGGGAAGAAACGGATCCAAAAGACAATGTTGAAAAAAACCTGTGAAGAGTGATGAACCAATCTATCTCAAGATGTGTGCCATAATAGGATGCTGAAGAATCTCTCTATCTAAACTAAAACAAATGATGTCAAATCCAAACTGATATGGAGAATCTTGAAATGCAACCTCAGAATGCACTGATAATAGTGGGTGTACAGTGATAGCCTGACTATCAAGGTAGAGGAGATGAATGTCCTCAAAATAATCCTCCAAATTTGCAATATAGGACTCCATAAACAAGAAAGATATGTTTGCAACATAAGAGTCCAAAGTAGCTATGTCTAGAATATGTATGATGTACTGCTACACTAAATAAGGAACAATAGGATATGTTGATGAAGTCTCAATCTGAAGAGTGGTAACATGAATACAAGGCTCTAATACCATGTTGAAGTTGAGAAATCCAACTTCACAGTCCCCAAGAATCACTTGCATGCAATCATCTATCGTGTGCAATAGATATCCAAAACAAACAATAATATGTTTTGTAAACTCTCAAGCAAGAATGAGCAAGCATAACCAAAAAATGATTATTTAATAATATGATAATTACAATGTGATCAATCCTTATGAAAGATATCAAGAAAACCTAAAAGAAACCCTAATTCGTAGACATTTAATTATTAATAAAATTATTAAATGTCACAATATGCAAACTAAAGTGAAATATTAAGAGAGGAACAAAGATAACTTAATTAACATAATTAAGTTAAAACCTTTACTCTAACACTCTTAAGTGGCGAAAAATTCAGAAAATAAAAGTTAGGCAACTTGACATAAAAATTTGAATAAGTTATCTATATTATTTAAAAAATATTTAAGAATAGAAGTTATAGAAAATTCAATGTAGTTTCTAAACTACTATGTTTATTTATTTATTTTAAAATTTATTTGGTAAAAATTTGAAATTTCAATGCAGCAGCACTTAAATTTCAGGGAAAAAATAAGTAGGTATTTGTCTGGCCACCCTAACCGTGCAAAAAAATGATAATTATTTTTTATAATATTTTAGATATAAGTAGAGGAATCATGTTCCGATGTGATGCATATTTTCTTGTAATTCTTTTCCAAGTAAATAATTAATTATGAATTTTTTATTACAACTTTTAAATAATATAAAAAAACTTATGTCTAACCACCTTAACTTGGTCAAAACTTCATGAAATTCAATTTATTTATTTTTAATCCTATATTACGTGAAACATAGAATGTAGTGCATGTTTTAGATTCAAAAAATATGATACCGTTCGAAAGCTATAGATGTTTTTCAATCAGCCTATCAATCATGACTTTAGTCATAATTCAAATAGAAAATGAATAATATTTTTAAAAAAAAATTAAATTAAGACAAAATTTATATTGGTGGAAAGCTAAGAATCATCTTTAAAAATCCTTTTCATTTCATCAATTTTGGGTAAAAAAAGTCGTCAGCCACATACCCATCATATCGCCACTTTTTGGCCCATCATGATCCTACACATACCCTTCAAATTAATTTTAAAATTATGTCACAATAAATACCTACACTAACCTTTTAATTCATTTTATTAAGACATTTAAATAAAACAAGGTCAATAGATATTAAAAGAAGCACCTAAGAAGTTCAGTCCAAAATTAGGTGAAGTGAAGCATGTGTTTGCAAATTTCATGGTACAAGTTTGAAGGTGTTGTAGACACTGAAAAATCTCTTTGTTTGTGAAAACATTTTTCTGCATCATTCTCTCTTCTCCCCCATTTAATTATATAATTTTAATTATTTAATCATTTCTCTTTAATCACTTTCTTCTATTAGTTAAATAAATTTAATTATTTAATTAATTCATCATCCCTTCTTTATTTTACTTTTGATTGATTAAATAAATTAATATTTATTTAATTATGTCACTAGAATTTCTCTCTAAAATTAAATAAATCATCATTTATTTAACTATTCACTTAGCCTTTTCTATTATTAAATAATTATTCCAAATTAATTATTTAATGTCTCTTTCCTATTTCCTCTATTTTAATTAAATGGTTGCACAATAATCATTTAATTAATTCCCATTTTCCTTTTTCTTTCAAAATAAATAATCTAAATGATTATTTATTCCCTCACATGCTTCTCCATGAATTAAAAATTATTATTTTATTCCTCCACTACTTTTCCTCTACTTTCTCATTTGAACCTTGATTGTTGATTACTTTCGATCTTCAAAGAATCTTGATTTTCTATCCTTAGCCATCCCTAGCCCACTACTCTATGGTGCATGAAACCTCAACTATTGATCTTGACATCTTCTAGAGTTTTGATCTTGTCCGTCCATTTGAGAAGTTTTTCTATAAAAAAAGTTTGTGTCTTCATTTTGGCTTTACAACCACATTCTCTCAAGTTCTTTTTATCTTTACATTGTCACTTGCGATTATTCAAACACTTTGAAAGTTGAGGTAAAACCTTGAGAAAGAATGGAGGATAAGCAAGGAAGATAATCAACTTTGATAGGGGAGTTTGTTATATGTTTTCATGTTTTTGTTATATTTAGGATTTAGGGTTAGGTTTTAGGTAGAGTGGTTGCTACTTTGTCTTTTCCATTTTATTTCATGAATTTTCCCCTTCCTTACCACACCAAAGCTTAACAAATACAAAGGCAAAGGAGATCTAGTGGAACATATACAAGAATTTAATATGGCATGTATGGACATTTCATATGAGCCCACATATTTGATGAGACTATTTCCTCAAAGACTTTTGGGGATGGCTCTAGAATGGTTTGCACATCTTCCTCCTAGGATATGAACATAGAGTGAATTGGTTGATAGATTCATTAACCACTTTTCCTACAGCATATAAAGTGACATGACCCTAGCAACATTGTGCACCACCAAACAAAAAGAGGGAGAAACACTAACAACATTTAATCAAATATGGTGTATCATGGCTAATAAATTTCTATGTCACATACCTAACAAACAATTGGTCACCATTTTCATAGAAAGTCTCCACATAGAATTAATGAACCAACTTCCAATTCAATGTTGTGTCACCTTTGAAGATACCATTGAAAAATGGTTCTTTATTGAGAAAGCTCTTGTGGCCAAAGGTCTAGTAAAAAATCTTCAAAGAAACCCCAAACACTCCTAATGGTAATGGAAAATTTTGGTCTTGAAATAAGAATGTCACTAATGATGGGGTCATGGACACTAAAGTGGTAAATCAAGGTAACCCCACCCTTCATCTTAAAGGTCCCTCTCCATCAAACACACCAACACCCAACCATGATCAGACATTGAATGATATCCAAAATAATCAACAATAACACAAAGGACCTCCCCACAACAAAAGAACATACACACCTTTAGGGGAACCCACAGGATCAATTTTTAAGAAACTTTTACAATCAAATATTATTTAGATTCCTGAAATTAAAATATATGAACTAAAAGTGGTTAAACCTAATTGGTGGAATGAAAATCAATTTTTTGAATATCATCATGGCATAGGATGTGAAACATCATCATGTTGGACACTCAAGAACCTCATTCAAGATCTCATTGAACAAGGAGACATATCAGTAGATAATTCACAAGGCAAAACCAATGTTTATCAAACCATATTCAAAACTCCCTTGCAAGACCATGGGAAAGGGAAGGCCTCCAATTCAATAAATAATAATAGTGCTAACTATACTCATGTTGCATGTGACTATACCATTAATCACATTCAAGCCCTTGATAATCATGTTGCTACCATCACCATAATTTTTTTTTCAAATTGTGTCATTACCACCCACAGAGCTAAGGTGACCCTTCAAGGGGAAACCTATAATCCACAACCAAAAGGTCAATATAACCTCCTTGATTATCTAGGAAAGATGCCTACACAAATATCCATTTTGGAACTACTTCGCATTTCCCCAAAGCATAGAGCCATTTTGGATAAAGTCTTGCAAGATCTATTAGTACCCTTTGACCTAAATTTAAATCAATTTTAGGCCATGGTTGGATACCTAGCTACACCCCACCATGTCACCTTTTTTGCACAAGATCTTTCTATAAAAATCCAAATCATAATGATCCCCTACACCTTAAGTTTATATTGATAAACATAAAATCAGATGAGTCTTGGTAGATGGTGGAGTAGGTTTGAACATATGTACCTTAAAATTGGTTACAAAATTGATATTCTTTGAGGCTTGCATAGATTGACCTAAAATATTTTTTATCAAGGCTTATTACGATGTTGAGCACTTGTCTAAAGGAGTAATCACACTTCCCTTAAGGGTTGGCCTCACTATTCAGAACATAATTTTCCATGTCTTAGATCTAGAATTACCCTACGATCTTCTCCTATGTCACTCATGTATTCATGCCATGATAGTTGTACCTTCCACTTACCACCAATGCCTGAAGTTTCCTTATAGTGGCCTTAAAATTAACATACCAGTTGATCATGATCCTTTCCACTAATGTAACAATTTAAGAGGAACCACTAAACATCATGTGCCTATTAATAAATAATCTTCATCTTCCACCTCATCCAACTGAATTAATCAATCTCCCCTTGTTAAATCATCCACTCCATTCACCACACCTTCTAAAACCAAGCTCCAGATCCATGACATGGGATGTGGAGAGTATCATATGGATAGTTCAATTTTTGTTGAGAAGTCATCTATAGGTGAAAATTTTAATGTTGCTAAGGATATCCAAACTATTAAGAATAATTTTAAGTTAGCTTTAGATCTTTGTGAGAATATGCAAATAGATGACTTTGCCTAGATTGAAAACTTTTGGGATCCTAATGATAACTCCATCTTTACCATATCTTCTCATGATCTTCTGGAGGATGTTCAAAATCATCCCCCTCCATCTCATGATTCTTTTCCTTCCAATTTATCTTTCGAACCACCACCCTTCCATTTCAACCACCTTGAGTTAGTATATGCATCCCCTACTATTGCCTTTGTTGAGTCTTCTCACCAACTCGTTAAGGGTGTGCAATCCTCCTGTGATGTTAATAATTTCAAAAAGGATAGTCATGAATAATCCATTGAGTTCATCTCCAATCTTTCTAATGAACCACACCTTCCTATCACCTCATCTATCTCATCCATCTCATCTACTTTGTTTTATTCATTCATCTCACCTACGTTCATCCACTTCATAGACATGGATCAACAAGTATCACCTCAAGAAAATAACAAGGATATAAATCAAGAATAAAAGGTGAAAGTTCCTTTTTCAAATGGAGATTTGAAATCAAAAGAAAGAATTCAAAGAAAGAAAGATCATGAAAATTCCTATTGTCAAAATCAAAAGCTATTGGACAAGCCAAAGATAAAAATAAAATTCAACATTTAAATACTTAAGAAAAATTTAATCTCTAATTATGCCTCTTCATCAAAAATAATTGGGGGCATCTATCAAAGTATAATATCAAAAGAGGAGTTTGTTGATCCAAAGTCTCCATTTTCATTATTTTCACCCAATCCATAAACTCTTCCAAATCCATCCATATCCACACAACCATCATATCATTCCATCTCCATTGGCGATGTTTCTCAATGGAACTTTGATGGCAACCCCTTCATGTACTATAACTCATTGGTTCCCTAGAATCCTTTTCATATGAAGCCCAATGGACCATGTAGTGTGCACATTAGGAATCATACCTTGGCTCCCTTTGTCTTTCATGTCAGTCATCCTCATTATCCATCATTCACACCTTTTTTTCAAATTGTATCATTTCATTCGACATGGTCATTCAGGTTTAAACCTAATTGGTTGGGTTCTTACATCATCACAATAGAATATGGGTCTAGTGTTTATCAATTGTCTACTCTTGAAGGTGAATTATTACCTAAGCCCATCAACAACAGGAACCTTTACAGATATTACACTTAGCCTTCAAAAAATACCATTAAAGGTTAAAAATACAAAAATAATAAAAAAAATTAAAAATATTGTCACCTTGATGAAAACCTGGTAAAAAGGTGTCTTTGTGACAATAAAATAATAATAGTAAAGAGAAATAATTCATCCAATAGTGAAAACCACTTTAGTGGTGCTTTGGATAAGTACCATGGTGAAAACCTGTCAAATAGGTGTCATGTGTAGTTAGTATTTTCTCTATCATTTACCATCATTCTATTTGGTTTCTCACATCCATCCATCCATCCTTCACTTATCATAATAAATCTTTGTCATCCTTCTCATGGTCTAGGAACCATTGGCATTTAGTATCCTTCACCTTTCATGACCATCCTTATCATCCATCAATTCCCTCACGCATAATAAATTGGTCCTATACCTAACTGGGGATAATTCCTTGACCTTCATCTTTATGGGATCCTACACATGGTATAAGATTTTAAAACATAAAAATCCAAAAAAATCAGCAAACCATCAAAAATCCAAAAAAATTAGAAAACCTTCAAAATCCCAAACAATCATAAAACCTCCAAAATCAAAAAAAATTATAAAACCTTCAAACCAAATCCAGTTAGAGTATGTTTCAATCCAAGTCCAGTTGAACTATGTTGTCTCTGCACACTACTACATAGGCAAGGTCATCTTTCAATGAGCTTCTAAGGTACTAGGTTGGTCCCTAAGGGATTTGTTGAGTTGAATCAATCATGATTCACATCTTAATAATAAGTCATTTTTGGTCCAAATCAGTTGATTTTATGAAATATATGGAAAAGGGAGAGAGATGAGGGGATGAAAAAAAAAATGTAATCAAGATGGTTAACCTCTCTTTTCCCTAGTTATTTCATTCAATTATGCATAGATGAATATCAAAAAACAAATCTAACTGATATAATAGTAAAAAGGTATGTTTTAAGATGGTAAAATTTTATGTACCTGTTGCAAAAAGTGCTTTTTCGAGCCTCACTAAGGACTCATTCGCCCAGTGGTGAATGGGTTCCTAGTAGGGTTCAGGAAAAATGCTTTCTAATTTATGTTCTTCAATGGTTGCAACTCCAAACTCTAGGTTTTCAGCTTCCAAAATTTAGATATTAATTTTGTAGAATAATTTACATGATTTTGCAAGAAAGATGGCAACCTTGCAACTTGACAACTTTTGACAATTTTTCTCTCCAATTGATCTTAAACCTAAAACCTACAATCACACATCAAAGAGGAGAGAAACAATGCATAAAAGGAGAGATGAATGAACAAAGCAATGTCTACTCACCAATCCTTAGTTGAACCTTGGATAAATCTAAAAATTAGCATGAAATGGTCTCCATGACTATAGATCTTGATCATGAACTTGGCATAAGATGATGGCTTTGAACACTTGAACTTGATCACCAATGCTACATCATCACATTAGCTCAACAACATGCATTACTTTGACATGATGATTGATATCTTGATTGCTGCAATAAACTTCTTTAAATATGCCTTTTGAATGCCTTAGGAATTCTATTGAATTCTCTATCAATTCTCTTGTGAATATCCTTGGCTCGCATTAAATGTTCTAGGATCAAACCATCTAAAATAGCCTTATATTTATACATAACTTATTATAAATTCTTGAAATTCAAATAACATAAGCTGACATAAGATCTTGAATTTCAAATCATTAAAATACCACCAAAAACATATTCCAAGGAGGGTCCTAGGGTTAAGTGAGGACCCATTCTCCATGCGGAAAATGGGTCCTAGGTCACTAGCCTAGGACACACTTTGGGGGATGCAAATTTTATGTAAAAAATGGAGTCCTAAGACCCGGTGAGGACCCATTTTCTAGGTGGCGAATGGGTCCTAGGTCACTAGCCTTGGATAGATAACTTGTAGAATTAAGTTTTGTGTAATATTATTTAAGAGTTTTGGGCTTTATCCCTTAGAATATGCAATCAATTAGGCTTGGATTTGAGTTAAAGGGGCCAATTAAGCTCAATTAATCAATAAGGTCCTAGATTAGTGTGAAAGTGTAAAGATACACTTTACAACACCCTAAATAAGGCACAATTAAGTCTATTTAGTTTAGAAAGGCCCTAAACTTAATGTGAATGTGTAAAACACATTACAACACTAAATTAAGGAAACATTAGGTTCACTTATTATTAATTATTAATTCCCAAACAAAGGAAAAAGGGATACGTTTCCATTTCTAAAGTATATAATGTAGGCAAGGCCATTTTTTGATGAGCCCCTGAGGCACTAGTTCAACCCTTTAGGGTTTTTCAAGTCTATTTTGGTCATCAATCCTATAATAAGTTGTCCCTCTCTAAGGTCAACACTTACGAACATAAGTAAACAAACATCTAGACCAAATCTCAAATCAATAGATCAATTATTCAACTAGTCTTTGATACAAACCGATCAATTCCCTAATCATCGATACCTTTTCAAGTCATGGTCTTATCATTTTTTCTTATTTAGGATGCATCCTTCCTGAATTGGTACAATAGTAATTTGTCAACCTTATCAATTTCCTTATATAGGATATGTCTTTCCTGAAAGTAGGCATGATCAATTAATCTTGTTTTGTGAATTCTAGCAATCAGTCAATTTAGTCAACTAATCAATCAATCTTGTCAATTGGTCAACCCTACTAGTCAATAAATCAGGTCAATCAATCAACATTTTCACTCAATCAATCTAGTCAATCTATTAGTCAAACTCATTAATCAATCAGTCCATCAACTTCATTAATCCTATCAACAACTAAATTTTTGAAATTGATATAAATGGATGTTGACTTTGGTTTAGTTTGTCTTATCTTTGATCATATTAATAGCCCCCTCGAGGATGTATCAAGAAGGATTTAGAGGAGAGATGATATATCATGATCTCTTTTCTTTTGGTTGCTACTTGTGGTTTGTCTTGACAAAAATACTTGGGCAATCAGGTCCTTAGTATGAGTCATGGTATTCCTTGTTTGTTGAGTGTTTGTTTTTCATAAAGGGATAACATTGCACACATTGGTTTATGTTATACCATGGTGTTTATTATCCATTTACTATGATTTTTTTCCCGATGATGATAAACATACAAGTTGACATCTATCAAGAGAGAATATCAATCCCTTTCCATTTGACTAACTTTTCACTAATTTTTGTCTTCTCCATACTAACAGCCACTTTCAACCCTTCTATCCGTAATCATCCTGATGGTGTCTTGTGAAACACAAAAGTATCTTGCATACATAATTATGTTAGAGGCATATAGGCATCATAAAGAATAATAGGAATCATCATGAACATGGTAGGCCATCCATATTGCATCTAAAAATACAAAATAAAGATAGCAACATCATGCATACATTCTTACATACATCTCTATAAATATCGCATATCATATCACATTTGCATATAAAAGGGAAATAATACATAATCATCACATTTCATCTCCCATATCCATGTCATATCATTGCATTTATATACATAATATACATATCCACATCATCGCATTTGTATACATCATTGATATTGCATCACATCATCTAACATCCATAACATCATAAAGCATGTACTATATAAGCATCATACACCTTGCATAGATAGTGCATAAACATAAACGTAAAGTCATATAAATCTATCATAAAGTAACTGCATCCATCCATATATCATAAGATAGATAATCGTGTATAAGCACAAATCATAAGCCATCATCTATAATTCATCATAACATATAACATCATCTCATAAAGTATATAAGTGAATAACATCATAGAATCATAATCCATCATATATAAACATCCATAATAAATCATACATAACACAGTCACTGCCAGAATCATGTATCTCACATATGTGTATATATATATATATGTCAAAAATCAAGGTCATAGTACAATATCAGGATGAATCTCAAAAATGGAGCTCACAGGCTCAATAAAAAAAAAAAAGTTTCAGTGTCTAATATGTGAACCAAAATCAACCATACATGTTGATCTAATATGTCAAATTTTGAGTCCAAACCCTAATGTGAACATCTTGAAGGTTTATAAGCTGAATTATTTCACCGTTAGTGAATCAAAATTGCTTTTCGAAGTAATTTCTCAATTTTTTTAGAAATTTTAAAAAACTTTGAGGGGGCATGGATCTACCCTGCCTTCATCGAGGCACGCTGGTGCATGATCTAAAAAATATTTTCTTAATTATTCTTTGACACAACACTCAAAATCACACTATGTCAAAGAGGGGCAAAATGTAGACACTAAATTTATTTTTGGTCTCTGAACAACATTTTTCCGCATCATTCTCTCTTCTCCCCCATTTAATTATTTAATTATTTCTATTTAATCACTTTCTTTTATTAATTAAATAATTTTAATTATTTAATTAATCATCATCCCTTATTTATTCTACTTCTGATTAATTAAATAAATAATCATTTATTTAATCATTCACTCTTCACCTTTTGTCTATAGTTAAATAATTGTTCTAATTATTTAGCTATTCACTTAGCCTTTTCTATCTATTATTAAATAATTAATCCAAATTAATTATTTAATGTCTCATTCCTATTTCCTCTATTTTAATTAAATGGTTGCACAATAATCATTTAATTAAATGCCCATTTCCCTTTTCTTCCAAAATAAATAATCTAAATCATTATTTATTCCCCCACATGCTTCTCCATAAATTAAAAATTATTATTCGATTCCTCCACTACTTTCCCTCCACTTTCTCATTTGAACCTTGACCATTGATTTCTTTCAGTCTTTAAAGAGTCTTGGCCATCTATAGCCCACTAAGATTTGTGGTGCATGAAACCTCAACAGTTGATCTTGACATCTTCTAGAATTTTGATCTCGTTCATCCATTTGAGAAGTTTTTCTATAAAAGAAGGTTGTCTCTTTCATTTTTCCTTTACAACCACATTCTCTCAAGTTCTTTCTATCTTTTCATTGTCACTTGCAAGTATTGGAACACTTCGAAAGCTAAGGGAAAACTTGCAACTTGAGAAAGAATGGAGGCGAAGCAAGGAAGATAATAAACTTTGATAAGGGAGTTTGTTATATGTTTTCATGTTTGTTTTATTCCTTCTATCATTTGTGCTTTCTTGTTTTGGATTTGGTATTTAGGATTAGATTTTAGGTAGAGTGGTTGCTAGTCAGTCTTTTCTATTTTATTTCATGAATTCTCCCCTTCCTTACAAGTGCAAGAATGATCTAAAATTTTGGGTCCTTGTATGTGTACATCATAACCTAATAACCCTAGTTCTCAACCATATTCAAATGAAAAATAGTGAAAAATAACTTCAAATGTACCCATGAAAAGAGTGACATAATCAATTATAAGTTGAAGATCAATGTATCTTCAAAAATAGCTCTTCTTTTGTTGAAATAAGTACTTTTTTTATATTTTCCTGAATATCCTTGAATTGAAAAAAATGTATTTATATGAAAGTTTTCAGTCAACAGACTTTCAACTAAATATGTTTCAGCTAAAAGGGTTTCGGTTGAAAACTTTTTCCTAGAACGAACTCGGTCAAAAATGGTCTGACTGAAATTGTCTAGTTGGCATCCTACTTGGCAGCTAACTTAGCCTTTTTTAGAGTTTTCTAAAACTCTCAACTTCAACTAAGTATTTCGTTAGTCAAAATGATTATAAAAATATATCTTTTTGTAGAGCTTAGAGTGGTGAATCCAAATTTGTAATTTTTTAAATATTTTGATTAGTTTTAATATATATTTTTAAATAATGCTAGTATGTTATTAAAGTTAAAAAATAGGTTGATTAGAATTTTTTTTTAAAAGTAAAACATATTAAAAAAAATAAAAATATATGGTGTAGTAGAGGAGAGAATCCTCTTCAAAAGGGTATAATTTTTGTTTTGAAAATGATTAAAAAGGTAGGCAATAGTTGAAATCAAATGAAAACTATCAAATTCTGGAAAGTTTTACTTAAAAAAATTATTATGAGAAAATATACATCGAAATTCAATTTTTTTCCATGCATTAGATATTGAAGTTACCTATTTGGAGAAAAACAATTAGGGGAAAATTAAGTTTTTTTCAATTTTTTTCTTCATGTCAACTACACATCACTTTTTCATGAAATTTTTAGCATCCAAAATCTACTCTTAAATTGATTTAAAATAATGATTTTCTTTTAATTTTTTTTTTTTAAATTATAGGAATAAACTTCATCTAGAGTTCTACATTTCAGTATTTTACATCATTTTGAAGTTCAAAATATAAAGACCACTTTTATGTGGTCAAAGTTAAAAAAAAATATTGGTGTTGGTTGATTCCTTTATAAAGTGTGACATAGGTTTGTACTTTTACTCGCATATAAATACAATTATTTTTTACCATTTGAAATCCTAGTGAATTGGTTGAGAAATTGAGAATCCTTAAAAGAAGTCAAGAGAAGAATTAGTATATTTTACAACACTTATTATTAGTTAAGATTCATGTTAGCAATGAATCAATTTTATATGTGAGTTTGTTCATGTTTAATGTTCATTTTTTTTGTGAGTACTAACACTTACAAGACCTTCAATCAAGCATCTAGTTATCCTTGTATGAGATGAGTACAATGAATTTAGTCCATCAATGAAAGTATATATCAATGGTAAGTTGTAGCACATTTTTTCAATTTATTATTCATTTTTATCCATTTCCTCTTCTCAACTTATGGTAAGAATTATTTGCATCATCATAGCCATTGTGGAGGTGGAGACACCAAAATAGAGTTTAATTTAGGCAAGCCCTTATATGGCACAACCCTTTCAATCCTCTCTTGTGTGAAAATGACAGATCTGAATTGGATTTGGGAAAGGATTAAAGACCTAGTTGCAAGATCAAGAATTCAAGCCTAATATGTCAACAAAATAGGGAAAGAGGAAATAATCATCGACAAATAAAGTTTCAAAGCTAAGTCCAAAAAAGAAGAACCTATAAATAATGACCATCTGAGATTTGATTTCTAAGATCTAAACTTCCAATTCTAGGGAACTAGTACCCCTATCCAATCAATTTGAGCCTAAATTCATATGCCAAGTTCCTTTGTCTCTACACTCTATTGTTTTGTAAATTTTTTCATGTTTTAGTTTTATATTTCTCTATATTTTTAATAGTTTGTTGACCTTGATACACATTTACATCATCAAATGAATTTTTCTCATAATCAGTCACTCAACCCTCACAAAAGAACCAAAACCTTGATCCACCATTCTGAATCTTCTATAGATGTTAGTAGCCATGCGGGTGTTTGTGATCATTTTTTGTTCCTTTCTAATATGATGTAGGATAAAGTGTGATTTAGACCCTAGATCCCTTTTTACTACAACAAAAGATGATGCAAAAGTGTAAGTATCAATATTATGTTAGATATGATGAAGTGACGGTAGTGCTAGATATGATGTTGAAATGTGGCATATCCTAAAAGCTCAAACAAGGGAGGCATATTAAGGGTCATGGGGAAAATACTACATGAATCCATTAGAGGTTCATCTCATCTAATCTAGAGGAGGTTAGAATGGTTTAAACCATTGGTTTGGAAGAGATATAAGCTTGCGAGAGAGAGGTGGGGGTTGAGAATAAAGTCTCAAATCAAGAGGTGAATGATTAGGATGTAGATACTCAAGATTAAGATTGGATAGGGAAACACGCTCAATTTTTAACACATAAATGAAACGTGTGGCCTTTCACAAGATGGTTATGTCTAGTGTGAGATAGAGACTTGATTGGGGAAAGATTGGGTCTACTAGTATGGATTAATTTCCTTGCTCTATAAAAGGGAAACCATAAGTGCATGAGGAGGTGGATGGGTCATGGGTTGGTTTCTTTGGAATATTGAAGAGGAAAGAGGGGAAATGAAATAATTTTTTGGAAAGTGAGATATTAAACTTGGGGATTTAATGTAGTATGGGTGGCTTTCCCTCAACAATCAAAGAGGTGGGGGAAGGAACAAAGAGAACTAGGTTAGAGGCCTTGAAAAAAAAGAGGAATGGGAAGGTATGCCAATAAGTATTGCTTTCCTCTAAAAATTGAAGAGGAAATTCCCAAGGAACATAAGAAATTAGTGAATGCTAAACAATAGAAGGCAAAAAAATTGTAAAATAGAAAGAAGGACAACTAGACAAAAATTCTCCTTGAGCCACTTTGAATTTTTCATAATATTTAAATAAGAAATCAATGCAGGGTCAAAGAGTTTCATAGGGTTCAACTAAAACTAATCCAAGGAGAATTTAACATGCAACTAATGGGAAAGGTTGTTGATTTCACAACATGCATCATTTAATTCTTTATTTATCGAACTAGGTGTGTCTCAGAGTAATATACAATAAGGTCTCCAAAAATTGGGGGGTTTTGCACTGTAAACAATGACTTTGATTTTGATCAATCTCCCTCGGGAGCCTTCAGGAGCTCTTAGGATCTCATTGGGAATAGAATGTAACAACTATTTCTAAGAATGACTCTAACTTACTAACTAATTGATGCTTATTTAAAATTATTTTAATCCTAGTGACTCAATTTAGACATTATCTTACTCGATTTCAAGTGGTTCATTAGGATATCTATGAAGTAATTATAGTTAACTCTAAATATAGCATACAAAATTTAAAGTGGCTAAACATAAATCTAATTATGCTACAAGTAATGAACTGTAATCTAGGAAACACTGAATCTATTTATGCTCCAGAGAATTAAACTTTTAAATCTAGAAAGGGATAAAACTAAACTCCCAATAACACATTCTAATTTAGCTTCGACTCTATCCTTGCGTCAGTCATGATTACTGATCCTTCTACAACTATATTCATTTAATGAAATCTACAATGAATGATCTAACTCTGATCTACAATAAAATGATTTAACTAATTCAAATGTCAATACTCTAATCCGAGTAAATATAATTGTTGAATATTGATTAACAAGAATTGTAGTGCTAACATCTAACCAATTATCACAAAATAAAATTAATTGAATCAAATGAAAATGACACAGGATCACCTCCTTCAGTCAAATGTGCCCTTCTCTTCCTCTAGTGGGTCCTTCACATAGTGATTTAGATCAACCTTCTATTTTCAATCGAATTGGCCAAAATTGGCAAGTAAAACAGAGTACAACAATTACAATATTCAACAAGATATTGACTAACTCCAAATAAACCTAAGGATGGATATTTATACTAATATCCCTTATTTTGAATTCAAAACATTGGGGCTAGTCGCCAGATTACAGATTATAAAGACAAATGAAACTCTAACTGAGAGTATCAAGAGAATCTCACATTATTCCAGTTGTAGCAACAGTTCCCTGAATTAGCAGTGAGAGCCAATTTGGAATTATAGCAGTTCAAGATCTTTCTAGAGCCTAAAGGAGCGTGATTAGGGCTATGTTTTTAAATAGGGAGTCTAGCAGATTCAGCTCATAGTCAACATTGAAATGCCTGCATGAAATCCTCAAAGATATATTGCATTTATGATAGCACATGATTCAATTTGCACATTCATCTGTTTATTAACACAACTAAAAGAGGCATATTTAATGTAAAACATCATATCTAATATATCCATCAATTTAGTCAAATATAACATAAAACAAGCAAACATTAAACATATTTTCAACCACCATAATAGTCATTTAATAACATAATAAAGTCTTTTAAGTTTATAAAAGGTTAATAAAACATCTTTTCTGAGCATTCATCATCCTCCCCCTCTTGATATAAACCATGTCCTCATGGTTGAGGGTTTGAAAAATCTATGTTCTTAGACACCAGCCAAGTGACTATGTCTTCCATTTTAACATCATGGTGTACATACTCTAAGAACCTTCTTTGATGAGCATACCGATTCATTCTTTCAACTGCTTCCATCCACTCTCTCAGACTTTCCTCAATAAATTGCGGTTGTGCATCAAATGCTAGAGCTGGCATGATGATAAGAGGAGGCCTAAACCTCATTCCTACCCAGTTTGTCTATTGCTCTTCAATAATTTCAATTACCAATCTTATTCTAGTAAGGATCCAAGTTATGTTCCTAGGTGAAATAGGTTCCCTTCTTCTGAGTTGTGGAGGAATACTTCTAAATCTGTCTCTGGCTATGCTTTGAGTTCTCATTGGTAGATGATCTTGAATACTTTTGAAGACTTGGATACTGTCACTCAGATTTCTTCTATAGATAGGAGCTATATTTTTTGATGTGTCCAAGAATCTAAAGTGAGCTTTGTAAGTTCTAGACCATGGAATTTCATTCCTCATTGGTAACCCAAGTTTCAATTGTGCCTCCTTGTATTGAGTTTCCCTCTGTTCCCACTCTACCTAATTTTGCAACAATGAAACAAAAGATGTGATTTGAAGTTATCCTATGAAAATATTGAGGAAGGACTATGGAAAGTCTCCAAGAAAAAACCCATGCTGAAAGTACTCACATATTTGATTCTGGATAGTGGGGTGACTATTGAAGAAATCCTCAAGGAATTCCCTATCATCTTCATAATCTATTTTTCTTTTGAGTAGTAGTTGATTTATCTTCCACTGAAGAAACCTTTCCCTCAAAAAGAGTTCATAAGATCCTGAAGGTTTCCTCATTGATAGCATTGCACAGGAAAACTCCACTATCTATTGTAATCTTCCATTCATTTCATCTTTTTCTCTTTCCAATTGCTAGTTTTGATTTCTCAATTGCTCATTTTCATGTTTAAGCTTCACAACAATTTTAAATGAAAGATTTATAATTGGGGTAGACAATGTAGAAGCTTCATATGATTGCAACATATTGGACCATTGCCTAAGCTCATGCAATTTTTGCCTTAACTGGTGTTCCTTCTGCTGCAATTTTGCCCTTAGTTTCCCTATTTCCTCTGTATTGAACCTAGCCATTTCTTTTGCCTTGGATGATTCCTAAGCATTAACTTGCTGCATGGTTTTGGTTGTTTCTCTTATTTGTCCTTGTAGAGTGTGCTCTTTCTCGGTCTTTTCTTTCTCTAACTGCTTTGTTTTACTAACAAAATTTTGTAATTCCTCCTTCTTCCTTCTCAGTTTTTCTTCGAGGAATTATATTCTCCTCCTTTCCTCTTCCAATTCTACCTGTATCCTTGACATACCCATAGATTTTTCTATTTCATTTTCTTCTTCTAACTCTTCCTCCTCTAGCAATTGAGTGGATTTTTCTTTCTCAGTCATTGGTTCTTTTCCATCTCTTCTTGAAACAATTAGAGATTGTGGGGGAGACTTTTCAACTTCCTCCTCCTCGTACTCTTCTAAGGCCCCCCTCTCCTCAGATTGAGAGTTAAAGGACTCTCCAATAAGTGTTTTATCAGGAGATAGATGTGGAGCTTTAGGAGGACTGAGAGGTTGCTTAGGTAACAGCTCAGGTGGCTGGTCTTCCTCACTGAGTTCAAAATTTTCCTGTTGACCTTCAAAAGTTGGGTTTTCTTCAGGAGTTGAAACAAAATTCTCAACTATGCTAGGGTTTTCTTCCCTTGTGTCTTATTTCCTCTTTTTTGTGTGACTATGGGTTACCCTAATAGATTCATGTGACTTCCTCTTTTTCTTATGCTTCTTCTTTATACTAGAGGACTCTCCTTTCACCAATTTTTCTATGGACCCCTTTGTGTTTTTCCCTTTTTTACTTTTAATAGGCATAGATAAAAATTCTAACCACCCCTATTTACCATCCTCCTTTAAGAAATGGTGCTTAATTATGAGGTGTATTAAGCCATGATACTTTATAGAAGACTCTGCTCTAGATTTTACCCTAGCTACCATGGAGGAAATTTTGGAAAACATCAATGCAGGAAAATTGACTTTAGTGGAAGGGTCTGCATTGCCATACCTCAAATGCATTAATAACCACATCACTGGACCCAATACAACACCATACTATCTTTTACAGGTGAATAATTTCATAAACCAAGTTACTGTAGTTTGCTGGATGGTTCTTCCAAACTATTGCGGAAAATTCCTCTCGGCTCTCCTTTATGCAATAAAATCTTTGGACTTTTCTCAGGTTTTCTACAAAATTCTGCCACTAAATATTCATATTTCACATACCTTTTTTCCACTAGCTTTTCTTTAGCAGGAATTCCATAAATTTCACTTATAATTTATGAGGTTACCTCAATTACTTCATCCCAGACTCTAGTTACATTCACATGAAATTTTCTCATGAATTCCTCAACTAACTCCTACTGGAATCCCTCATACTTCATAAAAAAATCAAACCACCCAACTTCTTTTAACAATGTTTTAGTCTTTGGGTTGAGAATGAAATTCTCTGGTTCAACATTTTATTTATTTCTCATTGTGCTCTGCTTTGCAACTGTGTTAGAAGAAAAAGGACTATCTAAATTGGGTAAAACACTTAATGGCACCTTTTCCAACTTCAACAATTTTTAGAAAAAAACCTCACATCAATCACACATGTCGTTACTTAATTCATTTACTCATCTAGATGACCCTCACACTACCACCCTGTACTTTATATTTACTATTCATAGTTGTGGCAGCATGGCTGATAGTAAATTGATTGATGTGGATGTGGGACAACTCACTAACAACTGTCATTATTAGTACAACCTTTTCAAAATCACCTTTTGATTCCCCCACCAAATTTGGAATGATTAAATTCATTTATTATATAATTAACAACTCTTTTGGTGGAGAGTTCTATGTTAACACTTACTTTATTTTAAATCATAAAAGCTAAATCAAAAATATAATATTGGAAAATGATATTCATAATAAATGTGTACCTTTTAATAAATTTTATAGTTAATTCAAGTGCATTAATCAACTCAGTTGACGTTTGATTTCAATGAATTAATTAAAGCAAAGAACAAAATTAAAGTGAACGTAACCATTGGAAACTTAAGATGTCCTCAAGAGTCATCAAGAGCTTCAAGAGTTCTCAGGAGCTCTCACGAGCAAACTGAAGTTGATCTAGGAAGAAAGCCATTTTAGGTTTTCAGCCATTCCTTCAAAAAAATTATCTTTTTCTTTTCTCTTTTTTTTTTTGTTTTTCTATTTTTAGAGAGATAAACTGCCATTTACTAGTTTTCAATTTATCCTCTTTATTTAGAAGGTAAACCACCATTTTTTGGTTCTCAATCTACCTTGTTTTCAAGCCTTTCTTCACAAGGTTACTTAAGATCACACTCCCCAATGGAAGGAATATCTTCCATTAGAAAATGTTCAATTATGTGTTCTATTTCTGACAAGAACTCTTCTTTTGATTTGGGTTTGTGATATATTTTTAACTTGTGGCCATTAACTAGCATCACTCTTTTCTCACCATCAATAGGCACCAACTGAACAACTCCATTTTCAAAAACCTTGTCAATCTGGTATGGTCCCAACCACCTTGTGTGGAATTTTCCCTTGAATTCATGAAATTTGGAATTAAACAAAAATGGCCAGTCTCCCTTTTAGAATCTCCTAGTTACTATATGTTTTTCATACCATTCTTTCCTTTTCTTTTGAATCATTTCAGTATGTTGAAGATCCTCCATCCTCATCTCATCCAACCAATTTAGTTGTAAGATTCTCTTTTCTACTGCTTCAGATAAATTAATTCCATCCAATGTTGTCCTTGGTGTTTGCAATTCAAACTCGATTGGCATAACTGGAGTCTTCCCATATACCAATTCATATGGGAAAAACCTAGTGGTAGTCTTCCAGGTGGTGTTATATGTTTGGACTGCTTCATCCAATCTTTTTTCCCAATCTATTTTTCTCAATGACATAGTTTTTTGAGAATATTCTCTAACTCTCGACTGGTAACCTCTACTTTCCCATTCACCTGTGGATGATACATAGTAGAATTTATGTGTTTCATTTCATATTTCTTCATGAAAGCTACCATCATTGAGGACATGAACTGTGGTCCTTGATCAGAAACTATTTCCTTTGGTGCACTAAACCTTTGAAGAATATACTTGTAAAGGAAATCAGCCACCTTGTCTTCTCTTGTTGCTAGTAGATCCTTTACTTCTACCTAATTTGTAACATAATCTGTGCAAACTAGAATATAGCGGTATCCTTTAGAAGGTGGATCAACAGGTCCCACAAAATCAGTGCCCCACTTTTCAAAAGGTTCAAGAGCTATTTGAGGTTGTAGTGGCATCTCCATTGTCGATGTCGGTATGCCCATGCACTGGAACTCATCACAATGTTTCACAAAGAATGAAACATCCTTCATCATAGTAAGCTAGAAATATCCATCTCCTAAGAGCTTATGAACAATCCTAATCATAGAGTAGTGTCCTCCTTCTAGCTCATGATGACATGCATTTACTACAGCATAGACATATGTCTCAACAACACACCTGCAAAGAACATGGTTAGGACACATTTTAAATAATAAACCATTAATCCACTAAAATCTGGAACTTTCATGAATTAACCTCTTCTTCTGTCTAAAACTAAAATGACTAGGGCACTTCCCTATTATGAGGGAATTTTCAATGCAAGAAAACCATGGAGGGTGTATTGATATTGTAAATAAATTTTCATCTGGGAACACATCATCCACTAGTTCTTGCTCACCCTACAAAACAATTCTTGACAAGAAATCTGCAACATTATCCTTGCCAAGTTTATCTATTATTGTTATGTCAAATTCTTATAACAATAACAACCATCTTATGATCCATCCACCCACCACAACCTTTTTCATGAGATATCTTATTGCAGCATGGTATCTATGGATGAATACATTATAACCTATAATATAATGCCTAAATTTGTTAATTGCATAATCACAGCCACAAATTTCTTTTTAGTGGTTTTATAGTTCTTTTCTGCAGGATTTAAATTTTGTCTAATATAATAGATTGCATGCATTAAATCATTCTCATATTTTTGTCCTAAGAGTACACCAATTGCAAAATCAGAAGGATCGGAATGGATATGAAATGCAACTCCACATGTAGGTCCTTTTATGATTGGTGAAGTAGTTAACTCCTATTTAAGTTTCTCAAAAGACTGTTGACAATCATCTGTCCATAAGAATTATGCATCTTTCCTGAGTAATAAAAATAAAGGCTCAACAATTCTACTAAACCCTTCCATGAATCTCCTATAGTACCTAGCATGCCCAAGAAAACTATGAACTCCTATTTGATTTTTTGGGATTTCAATCTTTTGTATAATTTCAACTTTCTTAGGGTCAACTTTAATCCCCTATTTTGAGACATGATGTCCAAGTACAATTCCTTTTGTCATCATCAATTAAAAAAATTCATGGTTTAGAAATGACCTATGGTCTTTACACCTCTGCAAAATTTTGTTTAAACTTTCAAGAGCTTCCTCAAATGTCTGTGCATGGACCATGAAATCATTAGTATACACCTCTACACATGAGGTTGTTAAATCAACAAAGATAGCTAAAACAACTCTTTGAAAGGTATCCAGTGCATTACATAGCCCAAATGGTAAAATTATATAGGAATATGTACCCCAAGGATAGGTGAAAGTATTTTTACCCTGGTCCTCAGGAGCCACTTGTATCTGGTTGTATCCACTAAAGCCATCCAATAAGGAGAAATAACTACTACCAACAAGATTATCAAGAACTTGGTCAATACATGGTAAAGGAAAATGATCATTTTTGGTGGATTTATTTAAATCTCTATAATAAATACACACAAACCACTTACCATTCTTATTTGGAACAATAACCAATTGGGAAACCCATTGACTATCTGATATTGGATAAATAAATCCTAGTTTTATTAGTTTTTCTATCTCCTGTTTGACAAGATCTATCAGAACATGCTTGATCCTTCTCTAACCCTTCCTTACTAGATTGAAATACTCTATATAAATATGATGTGTACACATGGAATGATGGATTCCTCTCATATCCTTGTATTCCCATGTGAAAGCTTCAGTACAATTCTCTAAAGTTTGCTTTAATTTCTCTTCTTGTGAAGGGGACAAGGATGAACTAATACAAAGAGGTTTATCTCCTGCCGTAATTATTTCCTTGGTTTCATTCTTATTATCAAGTGGGTATCCTACAAGTGTGTTCAAAGGACAAGGATGGGAATTTTGTTGGTGCATGATTCCATGATAGTCCTTTTGTTTGACTTGTTCAATTTTGTTAGGATTAATATTTTCTCCTCACATTCTTCAATGTGTTCCATTAGAGTAACCATGCCAACTCCACAATACCATCCCCCTCAGAATCCATATCCTCATCAACCCAAGGTTGAGTATTAGACTCAATTGATGGCTGAGCAGGAGGATACAATGACAACTCTTTCCATTTTTATCCATTGGAAATGATCATACTGCCTGATCTATAGTCTATCAATGTTGCAGTTATTGCTAACCATGGTCTACCTAGAATAATTGGGTATCTAGAATCTTTATTTCTAGATTTAAGAACTATAAAGTCCACTGGGTAATCCCAAGTGTCAATAGTCACCATGACATCTTCTAAAATTCCCTCAGGTTTAGTAGTGGATTGATCAACCAATTGTTAGACAGTTGTGGTGGGTTGCATCACTGTCATGCCTAACATTTCAATAGTATCAGAGGTGATAATATTAATAGCCGCTCCTAGATCAATCAAGACATTGGTTATCTCAATTCCTCCTATACTAAGAGTTATTATAGGACTTCTAGGATCATTATATTTCTAAGGAAGTAACCTACCTGATAATACATCAGTGATTTTTGTCCCTATTTGAATGGTAGAAGGTAATTTCTTCTTCCTACCTGGAGTTTTCATACAAAGGGACTTAACTAACTAATTTATTTCTAGTATATCCTTTATAGCCTATAACAATGGGATTTCAATGTTAATTTTTTTTAACTCTTGAAGAAGTTGAGAATCAACAACATTCATATAGTTTGGTCAGGAGCTATTAGGAGCAATTTGTCCTATCTTTAGGTGCTTTGGGTAGGGTGCCTAATTAACTTCTTTCTCACTCTCAGAGTTTTGTTTCTCATTCCTATTCTCTTTTTCATTTTCCTTTACCTCTTGGTCTTTAGTAATTGGTACATATGGGACATTTCAGTTTCTTAATTGAATATCATTAGCTTCAATGACATTCAACGTAGGTGGATTTGCATTAGAACGATTGTTTTTCAGATTTGGAATAGGTTGTGTTGGAATTTATGGATTGTTTACCTATTCATGAGTAGGATTAGATCCTTGGGTTAACTATGGTGACTATCCCCATGGATGCCTTGGTCCTTGATTCTATCATGGTTGGAATTGTGTTTGTGTTTGTTGCCACTATGGTTGATTTTGTTGCTATTGTGGTTGATTTGTCTGCCACTGTAGTTGGTTCCACTAGGGATTCATCCATTCCGATCGACCCCAAAATGTAGGTGGTTGTTGAGGTGGAAAGGGAGGATTCCATGGATTTGTATTAGACCAAGATTTATGATTCCAGTTAGCTCTGGGACCATACTACTCCTGGTTAGAGTTATATCCAACATTTTGGGATCTTTTCCCAACATAGTTAATTTCTTCTTCCACCACTGGTGGTTTCTTTAGATGATTTTCAATATCTGAGAGAAGACTACAAGAACTTGTTTCATGATGTTTCTCATAGATCTCACAAATATCTACTTGATTCAATGGACATTCCCTTAAAAGGTTTTTCCCTCTACACTTTGAATAATAGATGGACAAAGGCTCAGTGGTCTTTTTATCTCCTTGCATATTTAAATGAAGAAGTAAATAAATTTTTAAATTATCAATTTCTTCCATAACTTGAGACACATCAGTGGTAAGAGCTTTGTTTCTTCTAGAACCTATAAAACCTACTCTAGTCCAAGAGTAGTTTCTACATATTTCAACAATAGCTTCCAAAGTGAGCTTATTGATGTATCCTTTTCCCATAAGATTCAAAGAATCCATTGCATTATCATCAATTCCCTTAAGGAGAATTATTTTACTAATTTTTTTATCTAACCCATTTCCACATCTCTTATGCACAAACTGAAATCTATCTACATAATCCTCTAGACTCTCATCTTCCATCTACCTCATCCTAAGAAATTCCTCTTTCCCATCCCTCACTCGGCAATAATCTTGGAAATTATCTAAGAATTTTGTCTCCATTTCATGTGAAGTTGATATTGATCCTGCATCTAAACCCATGAACCATCTTAAAGAAGACTCCTTCAAGGTAGAAGGGAATAGTTTCAGCTTTTGGTTATCAGCTGTATAGTCATAAGTTTGGCATAAGACCTTAAATTTGAAAAGAAATTGATCAGGATCCTCAAAATTCTTTCCCCTAAAGGTAGGTAGCACTGAAGGTGAAATATTCTTCATAGGAGGCGCATCTAATTCTCTATTCAAATTAATGGGGTAAGAAAAGGTCCTATTTGGTGGGGGATCATTTATTTCTTGGTCACCTATTTCTTCCTCCTGAAGATGTTCTTGATTATTTCCTTGATCTTCAATCTGATGTTGTACAAATTTTTGTTTTTGATCAAATTCAATGTTATGTGGAAGAAACCTTCCTAGATGATCTCTAGCTCATCTCATCCACAAACTAATATCTCCCTTATCAACACTAAGGCTTTATCTTAACAACCATATCTTTAATGTTCCCCGATAATGACACCAAAAATAATGGGCAAGGTCGTTGATGTCATGACTTGCATCATTTCATTCTTTATTTATCAAACCAAGTGTGTCTCAGAGAAATATATGATAAGGAGGACTCCAAAAATTGGGGGGTTTTTGCATTGTAAATAGCGACTTCGATTTTAGTCAATCTCCCTCGGGAGCCTTTAGGAGCTCTCAGGAGTTCGTTGGGAATAGAACATAACAACTATTTTTAAGGATGAATCTAACTTACTGACTAACTGATGCTTATTTAAACTTATTTTAATCCTAATGATTTAGTTTAGACATTACCTTACTCAATTGCAAGTGGTTCATTGGGAGATCTATGAATTAATTCTAGTTAACTCTAAATCTAGCATACATAATTTAAAGTGGCTAAATAGAAATCTAATTATGCTGCAAGTAATGAACTGTAATCTACGAAACATTCATTCTATTTATGTGGAAAATAATTAAAAATTTAAATCTAGAAAGGGATAAAACTAAACTCCCAATAACACATTCCAATTTAGCTTCGGCTCTATCCTTACGTTAGTCATGATTACTAATCCTTCTACAACTACATTCATTTAATGAAATATACAATGAATTATATAACTCTGATCTATAGTAAAATGATTTAACTAATTCAAATGATAGTAATCTAATCTCAGTAAACATAATTGTTGAACATTGATTAACAAGAATTGTAGTGCTAAGATCTAGCCAATTATCACAAAATAGAATTAACTTAACCAAATGAAAATGACACAAGATCACCTCCTTCGGTTGAGCAGGCCCTGCTCTTCCTCTGGTGGGTCCTTCACACAGTGATTTGGATCAACCTTCTATTTTCATTCGAATTGGCCAAAATTGGTGAGTAAAACAAGAGTACAATAGTTACAATATTTAGCAAGATATTGACTAACTGTAAATAAACTTGACGAATATTTATAATAATATCCCTTATTTTGAATTCAAAACATTTAGCTAGTCACCAGATTACAAAGTATAAAAACAAATTAAACTCTAACTGAGAGTATCAAGAGAATCTTGCATTATTCTAGCTATAGCAACAGTTCCCAAAATTGACAGTGAGAGCCAATTTAGAATTATAGCAGTTTAGGATCTTTCTAGAGCCCTCAAGAGTGTGGTTAGCTCTATGCTATTAAACAAGGAGTCTAAAATATTCAGCTCATAGTCAGCATTGAAGTTCTTGCATGAAATCCTCAAAGATATATTGCATTTATGATAGGAGATGTTTCAATTTTCATAGTCATCTCTTTATTAACACAACTAAAAGAGGCACATTTAATGTAAAGCATCATATCTAATATATCCATCAATTTAGTCAAATAAAACATAAAACAAGAAAACAATAAACATATTTTCAACCACCATAATAGTCATTTAATAACATAATAAAGTCTTTTAAGTTTATAAAAGGTTAATAAAAACATCATTTTAGAGCATTCATCAGCAACGAGAGAGGCTAAAATCTATTATGGTGAATAATATATGTATTATGAGTTATTGTGTGAGAACTTAATACACTTATGAAAAATAAAGGGATCACTTGTATTGATGTGAGACATGGGTGGCCCAAATTTAGATGAAAGAAAATAAAGTTAGTAATGATAAAGGGATTTTTATGGTTTTTGGTCCAACTTGGACATAAAAGGTAAGCAAACCCTAGGTAAGAATGGAAAGGCCATCACATGCATTTGTATAAAGACTTGTAATTTTCACTAGTCTTTGTAGACACCGAAAATTGGTCTAGGTCTGCGAGTACACATTCGACTTAATTTTCTATACTCCGTTGTCATGATTAAATAATGTTTATTATTTAATTAACCTTTCTAACACATATTTCCTCTATTAATTAAATACCCCTTTTTAATTAATTCATTAATTCATTAATTCATTATTAATCTTTATTCAACTTGGTTAATTAATTAAATCATATTTATTTAATTATGTCGCTAACTAATTAATTCCCCCTTTATCTATCAATTAAATAATTTTTTATTTAATTAAAGTCTCTTATTTTTGAATGTTGAATTAAATTAACATTTAATTCATATTTAATTAATTATGTCACATTCCTCTATCATTCAGTTATCTAAGTCAATCACTCACCTTCTGACTCGAGATCTATTTTTAGTTCTCTAGTTATCTCTAAATTCAACACCTTTTTCTCTCTACGAGAAGACTCTTTGTCACAACTAGTCGATTAACTAGTTCTAACTCATATGCATGTATGCATTTATTAATTAAATATCTTTATTTAATTAATTAATTATGCATTCGAATTCTTCATCTTCAAGTTCTAACTTTGTCTTTGACATTCAAAGTCTATTTCTTCTATTTTTGGAGATTAAGATGTTGAACTTGTGTTCTAACTCATGTTCTAACTTAGTCTCTATCTGCAACCTTTCCTAAAATCATGTTCTAACTCACGTTCTAACTCACATTCTATATAAGATAGAACTAACATTGCATGGAATTCATCAATCTCATCCGTCGATCTCTCTTTCAATCTGAGCCGATCGTTCGTAAACCCAAAATCTATAAAATGGCCTGTCACAATCATTATTCCTCCTCCCTAAAAAATACAATTTTGAGAAGAGACTTATCTTTGATATTTTTCTTAGATACTCAACAAAGTTATACTTGCATTCAAACACATAAATTTGAGGGCAAGAATATAGAAAAGGAAAAATGGTGAAGAACAATCAAGATAATTCGAAGGGGTGAATGCATATTCGGTGAGAGCTTTCCATTAAATTGTTTAGTTTGTTTACTTTATTTCTTTGTTCTTTGTTGTCTTATTTTAGATTATTTATATTAAGATTTAACATTGTTATTCTAGTTTATAGAAAAATCTATCATTTACATTTGGTGAACCCGACGTGAACACACATCAAAATCCACACATATTTTCATCTTTTTGTTTTTCTGTTTTCTGTTCTTTTTTGCAGGTTTTTCATACGGCGCACCGCATCTATTCCACAAAATGATGCATCTATATCTATGAGCCGCATCTATGAAAAATAGTGATGCATCCACCATCATAAGCCGCATCCGTGAGGTCACGAACCGCATCCGCCTATCAAAAAATTCGCAAACTGCATCCACCTATCAACAAATTTGTGAACCACATCCGCTTGTTAACAGTCAAACAACATTTGTGGCTCCAAAAGCCGCATATGCCTGGTAAAAATTTTTCACTTTTTTATTGTTTTCTGTGCATCCATATTTTTATTTTTCGCTTTTTAGGTTGTTTGGATTTTCACTAATATCTTTTTTCAGTTGTGTTAAGGTGGAATAACATAGTGTTTGCAGGACGAAGCATATAAGACATTTAAAAACCTAAGACAATTTTTCTATAGGATGAAAGTTGAAGAACAATGAACTACTGATAAATTTGCATGCAGGACCTAATTCCTTTGTGTTAATTTATTTATTTAAGCAAGCTTTTGTTTGGTAGATAGATAATCGTCATGTGGGATTAAAATGAATTTTCTATTTGATAGATAGAAAATTGTCATTTGGATTAAAAAGAACCATTGTCTTCTATGTCTAGTGCTTTTGCATGCATTTATAACCCTTACGATTCAGTACACCGAAGTATCCTCTCCCCTTGCGTAGTCATGTGATCCTGGGTGTAAGAGAAACGGTTGCTGACTCTAGAACTTGGGCCTGTCTTGGTGGGAAAAAGTACTCACCCCAAGATGACTTAGACTGGTAGCATGCTAAAGCCAAGTGACTTCTAGCCGGTATATAAAAGTGGATTCTTGGGGAAAGCCCAAGAATCATGCGCACTATTCCAACGAGATGGACATAAATGAACTCTCACCAATGTTGGATAGTGTCCCACGAATAGAATGCCCTTATTAAACACCTTGTTGTAGAGTTACCAAAATCCTACCTACTTGTTGGCACAGAAGGGTCGGCCCTGTGAAGCCGTCTTACATATTTATGGTTTATGTGTGGAAATGAAATGTATGCCATGAGATTTTCATGGATACAGTAGCTTGGTTACTCTGTATAAGTGAGTGTCATGGAGGGGAGCCAGTGGGGTCAAGGTACAAGTCATTCACCATAAATATGTGTAGCTGGAGAAATCCAAGTAAGAATTCAACAAGTATTGTCCTAAAAGCCTAGGTTGTAATTTTTTTTCGAGTCTTAACAGTCCTTTCATCACAAAAAAATTGAAAATACATTGATTGTTGTGTTTTCTCTTTGTTGTACTCATCAAAATATTGATCAAAACAACAAAGTCAGTCAACAACTTTCGGAAAAAAAAATCAACTGTTAGAAAACTGAGTCGCATTTGTCAGTTTAAACGCCGCATATGTATTAGCGAGTTGCATCTATTAGGGGAAATGCCACATCTATCTGTCAAAACATTCACTTTTCACATTTTGCATATCACGAGTCACAACTGTCACATTCTAAGTCACATGTGTGCATGCAAACCGCATCTGTCAGTTTTAAAACTGCATGTGTCCTGGTAAACCACATCTATCAGTTTTTGAACCACATGTAAACCACATTTGTCAGAGGAAAAACTGCAGCTGTTAGAAAAACCATGAGCTGAGTCTAAAACATTATTGTCACTATTTGCTTTAGGTTTTTAGGATCAACCTTGGATTAGAAACTGGTCAATTTTGCTCAAAAACCTTGCATCATTAGGTGTCATATACATCTTAGTTACCATCATTAGGTGTCATATATGTCTTAGTCATAGTAAAGGTCTTAGTCATAGTTATCCTAAGTTGCATGCATATAGATACTCCCTAGGAAATTGCATATCACAAAATAGATAATTTTCCTCGTCATTGGAAACGTTCATGTTCCGGTTTGTCATAGTCATTGAACCTTGTCATTTTAGTCCCATTTAGTGGATCTTTTCAACTCAACAGTCTAGTTTGGAAAATTCACCTTGTCAAAACTATCCTTGTCATACAATTAGGTTCCTTGGTCAAAAACAAATCTTTTCATGCATTTATTCCATAGGTGGAAGATTATACTAGTCTTAGACTCATTTATCGTCATTTGTCCATTTGAAATTTTGCATATTGTCCATCCTACCATATGTCATCTTAGAATATGTCTTTTTAGAAACTATTTTAGCAATGTCATTTAGTGTTAAAAAAATCCAAAAACATAGACATAGGTCATATAAGTTTTTAGACATAGTTTGCATTACCCATTTTGAGCAACTTTTTCATGGTTGAAACAAGGTCCAAAAAGAAACACAAAGCAATGACAGACCCTAACGAATTCATCAATCTGTTCGGAAACCAACCGTCAAGAAGTGAAAGACCACACAAGCCCTTGCTAGAAAAACATGTCACTAGAGACACACATGGAAATATTTACATAGAAGACATAGACGCAACAGTAAAAGATCCTGAATTTGCATCCTTTATTGATGAATGTTTGCTAAATGATCCCCAACACTATCTAGCAAAGTTGCTAGCAGATGGTGCCAAACTACCACCAGGATTTGATATTTGTACTTTGCAAACACAATCAACTCAACCAACACAAACTACAATGTCAACTATCTCTATTCCCCAAATTACCATAGCAATACCAACTAGTATACCAAATCAAACATCATCAATTGTAAACACAATCCCTTTCAAAATCACACAAGGTTTACAATTTACTACGAGGGCAACTTCCTCCAACCCCTTTGGCACCAACATGACTGGTAAGGGAACCAAAGTTGGTGGAAACATACCTATACCAAGTCAAACCATTCAGAAAAGAAGCATTCCAATTCCTAATTAGATAATTCAGACAGGAAACATTCCTGTACCAACTCAAACCATTCAGACGGGAAATATCCCTATACCGAATCATAATATTTTGACAGGATATATTCCCTCGCCCAATCACAACCCACCATAGAACATGGCATATCAAAACACCTACATTGATCCAAATATCACAAACACCATGTCCTTGAAACAAGTTGACATCCTTCAAAACCAAATGCAAACTCTTCAACAGCAGATGGACAACATGTCTATGTCCAGAATGTTGGTGTTTAAAATAACAACCCAACTAGGATTTGTAATTCTCTAAGAAGTAGCCAACCTTTATTATAAAGAACAAGAAAGACTAGTGGCCAACTAACAAGATTCAGTAAAAGACTGACATCTCCTACACTTCTAGCTCTGTAGGACCAAGGTGGTTCAACCTATACAATGCCCAAAACTTAAATTCAACAATATACTGACATTCCCTTTTATAATAGATAATTTCCAATTCAAATATACTAAAGAAAATATTGACAACCTCAAATCTGGCTAAATTCTCGATAAATCAATACTCACTCAGCAATTGAGAGGTATAACACAACATTAAACCTCAACCGAACAAGGATTAAAAATGATTTTTCTATTTAAACTTGTTTCTGAGATGCATTAAGCTGCAAGATAAATCAGTGCCAATTTTGGGCCATGGAGTCAAATACATTAGACAAGTTTATCAGCGAATGGCATTCAACCAGTGGATTTAAAATTGTTGATGCTATGCATCAACTGTTAGTGTCTTACACCAACAATCCCACTCCTATTATAAATCAAATTCTCCTTATCAAATCCAACCTGCACACTTGAAATCACTATTATCTGCTCAAAGTATTTAACCATTTCTTTGAAATAGACCCATAAACAAATAAAACAATCTCATAAAATTTGAGATGATAAACTCAAAATACTTGGTATTATTGAATTCATATGATTTAACTATACAATTATGGAGACAAATTGAAGATATTCATGAATGCGCAAGCACATTTCATGATTTATTTGCACAAAATGGCTATATTTCCTCATAAAATCAGAAATTACAGCTTCTAGACTCAAAAATAACTCAGACTTAACAAACCTCTATCTACCCAGCCCAATACCAAAACTCAGAACCTAATCTCAGAACCCTTTACAATGAGAGAAATAAGAGAAGAAATAGGAGAATTGAAGCAGTCCTAAAATTGATCCAAAATTGCCACCTGGAAACACCTCCACCGTTGAACAGTGATCTGCCAAATATCTTCTCCATTTCCTTGTAACAAACTTCAATCTATTTTCAAAACAGCATGTGCTCAATTTGTTCTTCAATAGAAAAATGCCCAAGTGTCCATTCCCACTCATAACTTGTAGCTGAAAGAAAACTCCATTCTCGTGCACATCTACATTTGTTTTCTATTTTTTCTCTTTGCTTTGATTTTCTCCTTTGCAAAATATGCTACATACTTTATGATGCTGCACTATTGTGTTTTATTTTATTCATCTTCAATGAATAAAATTTTACATCTTTACTTAACTGTAGCTTCACTTAAAGTGTTTTAAATACTTTACCCAGCAACACAATATTTTCCATTCAATTAAATAAAATATTTTACCCCACACTTACCATTCAAAATATTTAACCTTAAATGTGAAAACAGTCCTTTAAAATATCTCGGGTATAATATTACTAGCACCAATTTTAAAATTCCCTCATTTTAAAACTTTACTCATGTAATGGGGCAAGTTAAACACTTTTCCCATGGCCATTATATCTCATCCATTATTCACTTCAAAATAAAATTTACCCTCATGCATTATTTAAATATAAATTTTACCTCCAAACACCTGACCATTTAAAAATGCACTGGGCCCCACCCCATTTATAAATCAAACTATGCAACCATTAATTTTTTAATTAAAATATCCCCGCAGTGCATCCTCGCACACCTTGCGGGGTTTTGTCCGACACCATCAACATTCTCGCGAGGTCCGTGAGAATGGGTTGAAAATGCCCAAATTTCCTTGCTTTTTCTGTGTTGCTCATTCTTGGCAATGGACGCCATTATTTCCTCCACTTCCTGTTCATCTGGCTCGACCCCTCCATACCTCACGTCCACATTGCTCCATTGAGCTTCATGCTTGGTAGGATGTCCATGCCCTATGCTTCCCATGACTGGCCTAGTGCGCGGGCGTGGCTATTTCATCTGGTCTCCTCCTTGCTGCTTGTAGGCTCCTCACTGGTTGCAGATCTCCCTACATGTTGTTGGTCGTGGCTCCTCCCTGTCAAGTCACCCACCATCCATTCTTCTTTCCTACTAGTGCCCTCTAGAATCTCCATTTGTTGCAAGCCGTGCAGGCCCTCCCACTCCTACTCATGCCTCCTAACTGGTGTTCTCAATGGTAGAGGGCCTCCTCCTCACATACGTGGGTCTCGTTTTGTTTGGGCTGAGCCCCATTCCACTCATTGGCCACATGGACCCCTTCATCCTCCCTCTCTATTGTGTGTGGTTCCTTTCTACTCATTTGGCTATGGTGGCCTTCAATGCCAACCTCTTCACATTACTGGCCTTCACCCCTCAAACAACATACTGGCCGCACGAGCTCTTATCTTCATTGCTTGCGGGTTTTCTGCTACTGTGCATGGTTCGTTAGGACTCTCTACAGACTCCTCCTTACCACGTACCTCTCACACCCCCTGGCGCAAGCTCTTAAGCTTCTTCCTCTAGCTCTCTTCCATCCGCACCTCACATGCTTGCCACCACACTTGCCAAGTCTTCCTTGCTTCTACTGGTAGCGTGGACCCCTTCTTTCCATGGTGAAGATTGTATCTCCTCATGTTGACTGCGCATTCACTTGCTAGTTGCGCTAGCTCCTTGCATGGTGCGGGCTTCCCTAATGCCTCCACACTCCTCCAACAAGCTTCCTAACGCGGGCCCCCTACCACTTACATTTGCTAGAAAGTTTCTAAATCCTTTTCAACAAATGCATTCGTTGCCTCTCTTCACTGCCAGCCGTGCCATCTTCACCTGCTAGCTTGTGCCTTCTATCGCTTATGTTGTGGTCATTGTCTCTCTCAAAGACTGACACTGAAGTTATGGTTTGCTCAAATTGCAGAACAAGCATCATGAAATTGTACAGGTGATTTCCTTTTGGTATCATATAGCTGTTCAAATAACTCAGCAAAACTAAAAGTGCAGTGACTTTATCTCATTGTAACTAAAATGAAACATTATCTTTCCTGCCCCTCAGTTCCATATCCTTGAAGCATAATCATATCTCCATCAAATTTGTTAGACTTTGAATTTGAACATCACAAACCTTCACATAACAAACTACTCTTTTAGTACATGTAGATGTTCAACAATTTAGCAAGATTAACTAGTGTTGTGACATTATCCCATAGTGAATAACACTATCCTCAAACTATGATAAAACTTCCCTGACGCTTGATGAATCCTTGGAACTGAGCGAGGCATGTCGGGTCCTCAAATGGGGCCAGCTAAAAAATAATAATTTTGAAACAAAATTCACCTTGAAATGATCTGATACTTCCTTTTGAACACTTCAAAATTTGAAAAACGAACTGGGTCTTCATCAGAAACTGTTTTCTGTCCCTTTTGGGAAACAGTCTAAACAGTTCAGGTTGGCTCAAGAATCAATCTGGGAAACCATTCAAACGACCTCGTGAAACCATAAAAACTTGCAAGAACATAGTCATTTGATCCATCAGTACAGTGCAAAAGATGGCTCAGAGAAACAGATCCTGAAGAACTGGATATTAATCGGTAAGTTGCCTAGTTAGGCTTTTCTGAAACAACAACAGTTCTGAACCAACACAAACTGACTCAACTGCCAATTTGTAAAAATAGTAAATCAACTCTTGGCGATCTGCCATCACACATGGTAAATCATTAAGGTACCTTGAGCACATGTGCAAAAATAATTTGCTTGAATCATCACCGGTCAGAAGTTATTGACAGTCGGAGTTGGCCTCTCAGAAAGCTTGTCAGGAATGCAGTTGCAAAACAGAACCAGCTGCATTTGGTTTCGATCTGCTAAAAATAGAAAATTAGATCATGAGGTTTTGAAAACTAACACCCAAGATCACTTAGGCATGGGGAATATGGAACATCATTTGTTCTGACATGATGGTGAACTGGTTGCGAAAACCAAGCTCAAACAAGAAGTTGTTTCATAAGCTGACACTGTGCAAAAACCTTCCAGCTTCACTTTTTCAAACGTTGTCAGAACTTATCATGGTAAGCTAAAATTTGACATGCCTGCTCACATATGTCTATTGAGTATGTCTGCAAATGGGTTTTGCACGACAATTGACAGGCTTTAAATTATAAGCCTCCAAAATGGGTCAGTCAGGACTGATTCTTTAGGTGCACTTCTGAAAGTGCAAAAGCAATTTTTTTTTAAATAGGCATCTCAAATTTGCAAAGTTTGAGAGTGCCATCAGTGGCTCTAACTAGGTATGTATTCCCCTTGTGGGCATATAAAGATTCTAGATCTCTAGAGAGTAGACCAAATGTTGTTTCCAACATGTGTCTTCAAACTACTCCCCCATTCAAATTTTATTTTTCAATTTCATCTGATGACCCCAGGCCACCAAATGAAAAATGGGGATCAAAATTTACCTCTGTCAAATACTAATCTATTAAAGGAGTTGATCTCCCTCAACTCATGCTTGCCTCTTTCAAACCATAACAACACAGGTGACTGCATGTTTGCAAACAGTAATACCAAACTGCCCTTATGCAAAAGAAAACTTGTTCCCTGTTCAACTCTGTCATCAAGTGGCAACCAAATCAGATAAGCCACATCACTGTTGATCATTTCATTTTCTGATTTTATATCAGGCAGCAACACTTGAAATTGGTGATCAATATCACATGAAAGTATGGTCTTATCACATTCACTAATCCCTTCATCATGATCAAGTTCAGAGGAGACATCATCACTGCAAATCAACGTGCAATCATCTTGTGTATTGAGATAAAATTGCTCATACATTTGTATCTCCTCCAACTGAAATACATCATAGGTCAGATTGTCATCAACCAAACACCATAGCTGAAACACATTATCATGTGTTTCAAGATTCCAAAAATCAGATTTGTCAACACTAAAGGTATTTTCATCTTCATTCAACTCATGGCCAAGAACATCAACCCCCGATGCACAAGCATTGTTTTCTATCTCAGGATCACACATGATGTGAAATTCATCCTTCAAACCATCATGCAATTCCACATAGGATTCTTCAGACACAGATTCAAACCATTCAAAATTTGACCCTAAATCAAGGTCTTCACATTGATTCTTCACAACATGCTCATTGCTATCATTTTCAGGAGTAATAGGGTCAGCAAGGAAACTTCCATGTGTAAGAGACTCACTGCTATCTAAAAATTGCTCATTAGCAATGAAATTAACACCTTCATTCTCTGTCTCACCAATGCATTCCTTATTCAAAGGAAACATATCCATTTTCAAACTATGAAGATGAGAGAGATCATCAAAGAAAGATCCGTATTCAATCTCATACTAACTAACATCACACCCACTACTATCCGGATCATATGACTTCTCTAAACATTGATCAAAAGATCCTATAATGTCAACACAACTTGAAATTATATCAAATTGTTTCACATTATCTATGGATGATAATGTTGATTCTACGTCCATGTGATTGTCACTATGCACGACTTGATTATTCAAAACTGAATTCCTTCCATTATCATTGTGCACATTATCAACATTCTTATGTACCACCGACACTTCTATTTCTGTTTCATACAAGCAGTCATGGAAAACAAAGATATAAACAGGTTCTTCAACATCTTCATCACTTTCATCAGCACTATGCTCATGATCAACAAATTGAACACATATATGTTCATCCTCAGATTCTTCATCATTAATAGAATCAATAGGCTTCATTGATGTCAAACTTGAACTACATGCCGAGTCTATTTTGAGTGTAATTTGATCATTCACTGGTGAATAAATGAATTCATCAGTGTCCATATCACTATATTCTTTGTATGAAGAACAAACCTCTAAATCATTCTCATAAGAAATTTCATAATCATCAGGAGAAAAATCAGTTTGGCCTTCATCAACATTCTCATCACAAGATGACTTATCACTGCATAAACCATGCTCAAATTCCTCAGAGTAGGTTCTTGAACTTCCATCTTCAATGTCTTGGTTACCAACTTGGGAAGAAATATCATCATAAATTGTATCATTTTCACTGACTAAAACATGACATGGGATGATGTCTTTCATCTCTTCTATTCCTTCATCATTCAAGGTATTACAAGAAAAAATTTCATACATATTTATTTGCTCATCAAACCATGTATCTTCCTCTTTATTACTGCTGCAAAGATCTGCATATGTGCTGATTGTAAATTGATTACAATTACTATCCTCATTCATACAAAAAATATCTTCATATGCTGATACACTCTTTTTATTCTTGTGTATCATGTTCTGATTTTCTTGAAACAAACAACTACTACCTTCATTTTGAGACACCATAGTTTGATGATGTTTAACATGAAGTTCATTAGGATCTGCAAATCATGATGATGGAAAAATTGGAGCAGAAACATCACTACCATCTTGACAAATATTTTTATTAATTGATCCATGAGTTCTACTTTCCTGAGGTGTGTTAGGATGATAAATACTCACAACCTTATTTCCTTTCATCATTGAGAACCTCAAGTTGTTCTCAATGTCCATAGCCATCTGATATGCTTGTTGTAGGGTTGTAGGTTCTTTATCCCTCAACAGATAACTCATCTTTTTGTCGAATGCTCCTAGGTATACAACCAAACATTCAACATCATTTGGCCTTATGTTCTCTGGGGTCTCTCTAATGATCATTGAAAATTTGAGATTAAAAGATGGAACTAATTCATCTTTTCCCTTTTCCATGTTCATAAACCTTTTCCTTATCAAAACAGGGTTTATCCTTTCTCCGAATTGTTCCATGAACACTGCCTTGAGCTCTTCCCATGAATGAACATAAGAGGATGGTAAATAAGAGAACCACTCTCTTGCATCTCCTCTCAAGGACTGAAAAAATAACCTCATGATCACATCCTCGTGATCAATCTCATAATCATCCATCAAATTTCTGAACTCTTGCAAATGTTTACTTGTTGATTCAGCCTTATCACTAATGAACCTTGGTAACTTATTTCTGACTTTAGCTGGAATGTCATTTGGGTAACCACTAAGATTACTGAAATTTATAGCTTTGTACCTTCCAGTGCTAAAACCTCTTTGACAATCTGGTTGGGACTGATCACAAACCACAGTTCCATCTAGACCCATGCCAGGATGCATGTATTTAGGCATCTTGATATGCCTTTTTCAAATTTTACATATCAACTCTATAGTTGATCATTCATTTGCCCTATTTCTATTTTTCATAACAATCTTAGAAAACCATAATGCATGATTCAAATGCATTTACACATGAGAGCTATTTAGTGGGAAAATTTAAAGAACATGCATACTTCTCCAACAAGATACATAGGCTGCAAATTACAACTCATAAGTATGCAAACTAAATATTACTGTTCTTTCCCTGTTTTAGTGCTAATCACTGAATAGGGAGCCCAAGTTTTGTCTAAAATGTTCAAGTATGGTTTTCATATACAATTTTCTTGAAAACCAGAAGTGAAGAATACCTGGAAACTTTTGTAGCTGCTGCAAGTTGTCTTCCTGACTGGTAATATTTGTAGATCTAGAACTTTCTTTAAATTTTCAACAGGTTCTATCAATAGAGTCACCACCTCTTTTCATAGAGGACTGAACTTCAAACAGTATGAAGTTCTTTCATAGTTAAAATTCTTCTCTGAGTTCCTTTCCACCACCAGAGCACCACAGATTACAAAACTGTTCAGGTTCACTGCAACACTTTATTCTCCAGGGTTGAAATCCTTCAAACTTTAAACTAAATCAGAATGGTAGATCATTTGACTCTATGCACTGACTCTTAAGGCTAGATTCTGCAATTATATTTTTCTCAAATTCTCCCTAGTAGAGTCACCATTCTGTTGGTGTTTAAAATAACAACCCAACTAGGATTTGTAATTCTCTAAGAAGTAGCCAACCTCTATTATAGAGAACAAAAAAGACTAGTGGCCAACTAACAAGATTCAGTAAAAGACTGACATCTCCTACACTTCTAGCTCTGTAGGACCAAGCTGGGTCAACCTATACAATGCCCAAAACTTAAATGCAACTATATACTGACATTCCTTTTTATAGTAGATAATTTCCAATTCAAATATACTAAAGAAAATATTGCCAACCTCAAATCTAGCTAAATTCTCAGTAAATCAATACTCACTCAACAATTGAGAGGTATAACACAACATTAAACCTCAACCGAAAAAGGATTTAAAATGAATTTTCTATTTAAACTTGTTTATGAGATGCATTAAGCTGCAAGATAAATCAATGCCAATTCTGGGCCATGGAGTCAAATACATAAGACAAATTTATCAGCAAATGGCATTCAACCAGTGGATTTAAAATTGTTGATGCTTTGCATCAACTGTTAGTGTCTTACACCAACAATCCCACTCCTATTATCAATCAAATTCTCCTTATCAAATCCAACCTACACACTTGAAATCACTATTATCTGCTCAAAGTATTTAACCATTTCTTTGAAATAGACCCTTAAACAAATAACACAATCTCATGAAATTTGAGATGATAAACTCAAAATACTTGGTATTATTGAATTCATATGATTTAACTATACAAGTATGGAGACAAATTGAAGATATTCATGAATGTGCAAGCACATTTCATGATTTATCTGCACAAACTGGCTATATTTGCTCATAAAATTAGAAATTACAGCTTCTAGACTCAAAAATAACTCAGACTTAACAAACCTCTATCTACCCAGCCCAATACCAAAACTCAGAACCTAATCTCAGAACCTTTTACAATGAGAGAAATAAAAGAAGAACTAGGAGAATGGAAGCAACCCTAAAATTGATCCGAAATTGCCACCTAGAAACACCTCCACCATTGAACAATGATTTGCAAAATATCTTCTCCATTTCCTTCTAACAAACATCAATCTGTTTTCAAAACAGCATGTGCTCAATTTGTTCTTGAACAGAAAAATGCCCAAGTATCCATTCCCACTCATTACTTGCAGCTGAAAGAAAACTCCATTCTCGTGCACATCTACATTTTTTTTCTAATTTTACTCTTTGCTTTGATTTTCCCCTTTGCAAAATATGTTGCATACTTTATGATGCTGCACTATTGTGTTTTATTTTATTCATCTTCAATGAATAAAATATTACATCTTTACTTAACTGCAGCTTCAGTTAAAGTGTTTTAAATACTTTACCCAGCAACACAATATTTTCCATTTACCTGAATAAAATATTTTACCCCACACTTACCATTCAAAATATTTAACCTTAAATGTGAAAATAGTCCTTTAAAATATCTCGGGTATAATATTACCAACACCAATTTTAAAATTCCCTCATTTTATAACATTACTCATGTAATGGGGCAAGTTAAAGACTTTTCCCGTGGCCTTTATATCTCATCCATTATTGACTTCAAAATAAAATTTACCCTCGTGCATTATTTAAATATAAATTTTACCTCCAAATGCCTGACCATTTAAAAATGCACTTGGCCCCACCCCATTTTTAAATCAAACTATGCAACCATTAATTTTTTAATTAAAATCTCCCTATCGTGCATCCTCACACACCTCACAGGGTTTTGGCCGACGTCATCAACATTCTCTTGAGGTTTGTGAGAACGAGTTGAAAATGCCCAAATTTCCTTGCTTTTTCTGTGTTGCTCATTCCTGGTAATGACCGCCATTGCTTCCTCCACTTCCTATTCATTTGGATTGACCCCTCCATACCTTGCATCCACATTTCTCCATCGAGCTTCATGCTTTGCAGGATGTCCATGCCCTATGATTCCCATGACTGGCCTAGTGCACGAGGGTATCTATTTCATCTGGTCTCCTCCTTACTGGTCATAGGCACCTCACTGGTTGTAGATCTCCCTACATGTTGTTGGTCGAGGCTCCTCCCTATCAGGTCACCCACCATCCATTCTTCCTACATACTCGTGCCCTCTGGAATCTCCATTTACTGCAAGCCGCGCAGGCCCTCCCACTGCTGCTCACACCTCCCATCTGGTGTTCTCCACGGTAGAGGGCCTCCTCCTCACATACATGGGTCTCCTTTTGTTTGGGCCGAGCCCCATTCCACTCGTTGGCCGTCTGGACCCCTTCATCCTCCCTCTCTATTATGCTTGGTTCCTTTCTACTCATTTGGCTATGGTGGCCTTAAATGCTAGCCTCTTCACATTACTGGCCTTCACCCCTTAAACAACATACTGGCCATGCAGGCTCTTATCTTCATTGCTTGCGGGTCTTCTGCTGCTGTGTGTGGTTTGTTAGAACTCTCTACAGACTCCTCCTTACCACGTACCTCTCACACCCCCTGGCGCAAGCTCTTAAGCTTCTCCCTCCAGCTCTCTCCCATCCGCACCCCACATGCTAGCCACCACACTTGCCAAGTCTTCCCTACTTCTACTGGCAGCGTGGACCCCTTCTTTCCATGGTGCAAAACGTATCTCCTCATGTTGACTATGCATTCACTTGCTGGCTACGCTAGCTCCTTGCATGGTGCGGGCTTCCCTAATGCCTCCACAATCCTCCAACGAGCTTCCTGATGCGGGCCCCCTACCACTTACATTTGCTAGAAAGTTTCTAAAGCCTTTTCAATGAATGCATTCACTACCTTGTTTCACTGCCATCCACGCCATCTTCACCTACTAGCTTGTGCCTTCTATCACTTATGTTGTGGTCATTGTCTCTCTCAAAGACTGACACTGAAGTTATGGTTTGCTCAAATTGCAGAACAAGCATCATGAAACTGTACAGGTGATATTTCCTTTTGGTATCATATAGCTGTTCAAATAACTCAGCAAAACTAAAAGTGCAGTGACTTTATCTCATGGTAACTAAAATGAAACATTATCTCTCCTGCCCCTCAGTTCCATATCCTTGAAGCATAATCATATCTCCATCAAATTTGTTAGACTTTGAATTTGAACATCACAAACCTTCATAGAACAAACTGCTTTTTTAGTACATGTAGATGTTCAACAATTTAGCAAGATTAACTAGTGTTGTGACATTGTCCCATAGTGAATAACACTATCCTCAAACTATGATAAAACTTCCCCGACGCTTGATGAATCCTTGGAACTGAGTGAGGCATGTTAAGTCCTCAAATGGGCCCGGCTAAATTTTCTTTTAATTTTGAAACAAACTTCACCTTGAAATGATATGATACTACCTTTTGAACACTCCTTAAGTTAACAAACGAATTGGGTCTTCATCATAAATTGTTTTTTGTCCCTTTTGGGAAATGGTCAAAACAGGTCAAGTTCGCTCTGGAATCAATCTAGGAAACCATTTAAATGACCTCATGAAACCATAAAAACTTGCAAGCACATATTCATTTGATCCATCAGTATAGTGCAAAAGACGGCTCAGAGAAATAGATCCTGAAGAACCGGATATTAATCAGAAAAGTTGCCCAGTCAGGCTTTTCTGAAACAACAATAGTTCTGAACCAACACAAACTGACTCAACTGCCAATTTGTAAAAATTGTAAAGCAACTCCTGGCAATCTGCCATCAGACATGGTAAATCATTAAGGTACCCTGAGCATGTGTGCAAAAAGAATTTGCTTGAATCATCACCGGTCAGAAGTTATTGATGGTCGGAGTTGGCCTCTTAGGAAGGCTATCAAGAATGTAGCTGCAAAACAGTACAAACTGCATTTGGTTTCGATTTGCTAAAATTAGCAAATCAGATCATGAGGCTCTAAAAACTAACACCCAAGATCACTTAGGCATGGGGAATATGGAACATCATTTTTTCTAACATGACGGTGAACTGGTTGCGGAAACCAATCTCAAACAAGAAGCTGTTTCATAAGCTAACAATCTGCAAACAATAGAACAGTGCAAAAACCTTCCAGCTTCACTTTTCAAAATGCTTTCAAAACTTATCATGGGAAGCTAAAATTTGATGTGCCTTCTCATACATGTTACTGAGTATGTCTGCAAATGGGTTTTACATGACAATCAACAGGCTTTAAATTATAAGCCTCCAAAACGGGTCAGTCACGACTGATTCTTTAGGTGCACTTCTGAAAGTGCAGAAGCAATTTTTTTTGAAATAGGCATCTCAAATTTTGTAAGGTTTGAGAGTGAAATGGAAAATGAACTATATCAGCGCAATACCTATCTCCATGTCCATTTGACAAAGCGCTTTACATGACACCTTTCCCCCATGGATACATTATACCGATTTTGCCTATGGATAATGGGAGAAAGAATCCTTTAGAACACATTAGAGAGTTCTCAATAGCATGCATGGACATATCATATGACCCCACATACTTAATGAGACTATTTCCATGAACCCTTGTCGGGATAGGACTGGAATGCTTTTCTAAATTACCATATGGTATACGATCTTGGGGCGAATTAGCTAAAAAGTTTGTCGAACATTTCGCTTTTAACGTAGAAAATGAGGTAACAATTGGAACCTTGTGCCACACGACACAAGAAGATGGTGAAACTTTCACCACTTTCTTCTAGAGATGGTGAAGTCTAGCTAGTAGATGTCCAGTTGAAATACCCGAAAAACAAAAGGTCATAATATTCCTAGAGAACATCAACCCCAAATTACTAAGTGACTTAAGGGTACACTTTTGTACTTCATTCTCAGACTTGGTACAAAAGGGAATCATCCTTGAGAAAGGCCTTATAGACAAAGGAGAAATTAAGGTACCAAGCAGAAATCCGGTTGTCGAACATCAAAACATGCCAAATGATACAATCAAATTCTGGTCTAGGAATAAGAATGTTACAAATGACGACATTGTTGATGCTAAACACATACATATGGGACCAGTTATCACACTTAGAGGTTACAATTCCAATCAATACACTATGAATAGTCCAGATCAAACAACTAACTATGTCCAAAATTCACAGAAACAAAGACCACAACAGAGGAGATTTCCAACATGTGAATTTACACCTTTAGGACAACCAATCAAGACTATTTTCAAAGAGTTGATTAAACATAATCTTATCAAACCTTTGGAACCAAGAGAATATGATCCTAGACAGTTCAAACCTTCATGGTGGGATGATAACTCTTTTTGTGACTATCATCGAACGAAAGGACACAACCTCCAACAATGTTGCCAACTGAAGAATATCATACAAGACTTTGTTGAAAATGGAACTTTAGAGGTCAGTGAGCAGAAAAACACCAAGAATAGTGATCGTAAGATCTTCACGGACCCATTACATGACCACACAAAAGGAAAATCCTCCAGTTTGGGACCCAAGAATAATCCATCAGTCAATTATAACAATACCAATTATGACTATGGTAAAGGAAAGATCATAAATCACCTCTGAGCCACAAATGAGAATGTCAATACCTTCACCATTAAGAAGCATCTAGAATGTAATGTGAACACACGTAGAACTAAGATTACTATTCCTGGACCTTCTTCTTATGAGCCATCTACGCAAGCTTCCAAGTTCAAGTACAACCTTCTTGATCAATTGAGTAAAACCCCCGCCCAAATATCTATCTTGGAATTGTTGACCTTATCACCTGAGCATTGAGCCATTCTAGACAAAGCTCTACAAAACACAATGATTCCTACAGACTTACATGTCAATCATTTCAAAGAAATGGTGGGATATTTGACCAACTCGCATCATGCCACATTTTCCAAATAGGATTACTTGACTGAGAAATCTGATCATAATGACCCCTTACATCTTGAAGTCTTAATCCATCAAAACAAAGTCCGTCGAGTCTTGGTAGATGGAGGAGCAGGTTTGAACCTGTGTACCCTAAAATTCGTTAAGGCATTGGGATTCTCAGAAGACTGTGTAGATACCTCTAAGAGTATAGTCATCAAGGCTTACAATGATGAGGAAAGATCATCCAAAGGAGTTGTCACACTCACTATAAGAATTGGCCCAACAATCATGAACACCAGCTTCCAAGTCCTGGATCTCACCCTTCCATACAACTTGTTGTTAGGTAGACCTTAGATACATGCAATGAAAGCTATACCTTCAACATTCACCAATGTCTTAAGTTTCCCTATAATGACATAGAGATCACTATTGATGGTGATCCAGATCCTTTTCAGTATTGTACAAGCCTAAGGGATATTCCACCACAACACGTACCAATTAACCAAGAAGCTTCATCATCCACTTTATCCCTATACATTGACCCATCACATCTCACTAAGTCCATTTCATTCAAACCTCCATCAACCACTCCTAAACTCGAGATCCAAGACAAGGGTTGTGGCGAATATAATATAAAGGCATCACATTGTGTCACTCAATTGACTCCACCAAAGGCATATTGCCTACCCATGGCAGATAGAAGACAGTCAATGGTCACATTTCATGTTCCCCCTACAATGACATTGAAAAAATGGGGAGAGTTAAGTGACAAAATTGTGGATCAAGGTGATTCTTGGTTATATCAAGAAGAACATGAGTACCCCTCCTCGTCTATTCAAATAGCTAAAGACCAGTATGGAAAAGGATTTAAGATAATGCAAAATGAAGGCTGTGAAAGGCATAGTTGGTTAGGACTCTATCAGAATGGAAGGATAGAACTGATCACTATTTACCCACGACCGAAATATCTAGGGCTAGGGTGTCAACTGCTTAGAATCAGGTTTCCTGGTACTTCGTCATTGTTTCAAGAGGAAGTGAGTGATTACGCAAACATCGAGACATCTCATGAACCACTTCCCTCAGTTTATGAAAAACCCCTAGTTTACGACAAACCTCCAGTTTTTGATGAATCCCCTTACTCAAGTGATGGTGAATGGGATTCCATTTCATCTACCAATACCATGAACATAGATGCCCTATTTGGAGAATTGGACCTAAATGTCAAACATGTACCAAAACTATCTAGTCATCGTCCTAAGAAGCACTTGTCCAAACAAGAATGGCAAGAGAACTATTATTGGGAAACCCTTGATCATGCATCTTGGGCACCTGATAAACCATCTTCTGATGATTTCGCCCTTACTATTGTCCCACATCAGAGTATACCTACACCTAGGAAGAAGGAGCTAGTCCAAAACTTTTGTGACCATGTCAACCATTCCATATTCACCTTGTCAGCAGCTACCTTTAAGAACTCTGATGATGACATGCCCCTTGTATATCCCGAACTTATCGACTGGGATCAACAAGGTACACCTATCATAGATACATTTGAGAATGACAAAGCAATTTTTGAGTTCATGGGACCTAGAGAAGGCATACCACGAGGGGATCATAAAGCTAGTTTCACCATAGACATGGATGATAAAGCATATTTTGGGGAGTCTATTTACACCTCTAGTTGCAAAAATGAGAATAAAAAGAAAAAAGACAATGAAAAAGAAAATGATGAGTCCCTAGGTGAAAACCGAAAGGCGCCTTTGGATGAAGAAAAAGTCAAAATAAAGGACGTATCCGAGGGTGAAAACCTCTCAGAGGCACCCAAGGATAGAGGTTTAAATATTCTCCCTGTTGAACAAGAAAATTCACCAATGCTAGTAGAAGAATATATTGAAGTCAACATAGGTACAAAAGAGAATCCTTAGAAGGTATATTTTGTAGCTTCATTAAGAGAGACAAAAAAATCTGAGTTTAAGGAATTCTTCACAAAGAGACAGATAAACTTCGCATGGTCATATGCTGACATGCCTGGGTTGGATCCAAACCTAATATTGCATCATTTACCACTATTGCTAGGTATTAAGCCAATCAAACAAAAGTGAAGGAAAATGCATTTGCAAATTGCTCTATTGGTCAAGGCAGAACTTAAGAAGCTCTTGGATGTAGGATTCATAAGGACAATAGACTATGCTAATTGGATATCAAATCTTGTACCGGTGACTAAACCAACTCGGGGCATTCGCATATGCACAGAATTTAGAGACATCAATAGGGCGTGTCCTAAGGATGACTTTCCTTTTCCAAATATCGACATGATAGTAGATTTGATAGCAGGATATGAGATGTTATCCCTCATGGATGGTTTCTTAGGATATAACTAGATTAAAATAGCAACTGAAGACCAACACAAGACAACTTTCACATGTCCATGGGGCACATACTATTGGAATGTTATGCCATTTGGCCTTAAGAATGTAGGAGCTACCTACCAATGGGCAATGACTACAATTTTCCATGACTTTGTACATACCCTCATGGAAGATTATGTAGATGATATTATAGAAAAATCAGAAACAAGGCAAGATCATTTAAAGGTTTTAGACAAAATATTCTAGAGGTTGGAGAATTACAATGTCAGGCTAAATCCGAAGTGTGTCTTTGAAGTGAAATCAGGGAAACTGTTAGGGTATATCATCTCTCAAAGAGGCATTGAAATAGATCCAGAGAAGGTAAGAGCTATCATAGAAATGCCTCCTCCAGTCAGCATTGGTCAACTTAGAACCCTACAGGGGAGATTAAAGTCCATTAGGTGTTTCATAGTACAATTGGCAGATAAAATACATCCATTTTAGCATCTACTCAAGAAAGGAGTACCATTTGTGTGGACACCTAAATGTCAAGAATCCTTTCAAAAAATTAAGGACTATTTTCTCACTCCACCAGTCCTAATGCCACCTACAGAGGGAAAACCATTGATATTATAACTCTCAGCAACTGAATCGGCATTAGGGGCTCTTCTTGCACAACACGATGATCAAGGTCATGAGAGAGTTGTATATTACATCAGTCGTACCTGAGTGGGCTATGAACTGAATTACAACAACATAGAACGTGCCTGTCTTGCGGTAGTCTTTCCTACCCAAAAACTTTGGCACTATATGCTCAATCGACAAACTATGTTAATTGCAAAGATTGATCCACTTAAATACCTCCTAAGTAAGGCATATTTAATAGGCCGGTTGGCTAAATGGGTCATGATACTTAGTGAGTATGACATTCAGTATGTCAAAAGGAAGGCTATAAAAGGACAGGTGATTGCAAATCAGTTAGCTGACGCACCTATGAAGGCAGATCATCCATTAGTGGCAAAATTTCTTGATGAGTTTCTCTTTAACATTGACATTAAGACCGAATGGAAACTGTACTTTGATGGGTCACATACAAATCGTGGTTCAGGAGTTGGTATCTTATTTGTTACACCTCAAGGTGATACCATTCCTAAATCATTCAGGATTGATTTCCCTTGTACCAACAACATAGCAGAATATAAAGCTTTAGTGACTGGGTTAAAAATGGCAACTCAATGGAAAATTAAAAGCCTAAAGGTCTTTTGTGCCTCTCAACTGGTAATCCGACAGGTAAATGATGATTACGAGACTAAGGATGAGAAGCTTGCACCTTAAAAGAGGATGGCTGATAGTTTCAAATAGTATTTCAATGACATAACTTTTCAACAAATACCACGTATCCAAAATAGAGCTGCAGATGCTATGGAAACCATGGCTTCCTTGTTGGATATTTTGAGTAATGTGCCTAAGTTCGAGTTTTTGGTCGAACAATTGTTGGTCCCCGTTTATGATGTCCATGATACTGCAATAGTGTGTACCATCGTTCGTCCTATGTCTCCTTGGTATAAAGACATATTCGACTACCTTATTGACCAAACCTTACCCCAAGACTTGTCCAATAACCAACATCGAACCTTCATCTAAAAATCAACTAAGTACACAATCATCGGTGAAATCTTGTATAGACGTACCTTAGATAACGCCTTAATGAAATGTCTCGATGCTGAAGAAGCACAAACAACTTTGTGAGTGGTACACAAGGGTATATGCGGATCTCATTTGAGTGGTCCTACTCTAGCCCATAAGATTATGAGACTAGGTTACTATTGGCCTACAATGGAAAAAGATTCATACGTATTTGTAAAGAAATGTAGACAATGTCAAATACATGGAGACTTGATAAGAGCACCAGTGCAAGAAATTCATCTAATTACATCACCATGGCCCTTCACCCAATGGGGACTCAATCTCATAGGTAAGATACACTCTCCATCATCCAATGGCCATAAATTCATCATCACCACCACCGAATACTTCACCAAATGGATTGAATCTATTCCCATGACATACATAACTAGCACACAAATATCTAAGTTTATCCTAAACTATATCATTTGTCGGTATGGTGTGCCCCAATCCATAATCACAAACAATGGCCTCCCATTCAAGAATCAAGAAGTATGCCATTTATGTGAAGAATTCCACATCAAACACCATTTCCCCACCCCATATTACCCACAAGGTAATGGCCAAGTTGAGGCATCTAATATGACCATTGTTAGAATCCTTAAAAAGACTCTCAATGACGCTGGTCGTGACTGGAACTTACAGCTTAACCCTACCTTATGGGTCTATCTCACAAGCATCTGTACCCCCACCGGTTCCACTCCATATTCCCTCGTATTAGGGTCCAAAGCTATCTTACCTATTGAGGTTGAAATACCTTCTCTAAGGGTATCCTTGAAGGGTCATATTGACGATGAAGAGTACCGTGTCTCTAGGTTACAAGAGCTAGAATTGCTGGATGAGCGAAGACAGAAAGCATTAGATCATTTACAAGCATATCAAAATCATCTTTGTCATAGCTATAATAGGAAGGTTCTCAATAGACACTTTGACATTGGTGACTTGGTATTAATGGAGAATCCTAAGAACCAAGCAGAACGAGAGAAACCAGGTAAGTTTGAACCTAACTGGTTGGGGCCCTATATTGTCACAGAATCTTTTGGGTCAGGAGCATACCAACTCTCTACTCCTGAAGGAAAGCCACTTTTGTCACCTATCAACAGTCTACATCTAAAGAGGTTCTATGCTTAGTCTTTGAGAATCAGTGTCTTAATCTAGAAAAATACAAAAGAAAAAATTGTTACCTTGATGAAAACTTGGCAAACAGGCGTCTTTGTAACACCAAAAAAATTGAGAAAATAAAAAAAAAGTAAAGAGAAATAATCTGTCCAATAGTGAAAACCACTTCGGTGGCACTATGGATAAGTACCATGGTGAAAACCTGGCAAACAGGTGCCATGTGTAGTCAAGCTCACTCTTCCATCTACCATCATTCTATTCGAGCTTTTTCACCATGTTTCATAATAAATGGTTGTCTTATCCATTCCTTGGAATGATTGGCATCTAGCATCCATTCCATCACACTATCCACTCCATCTTCCTAATCTTATTCCCGACTAGGGGAAAATCCTTGTTCTATGGCCTAACACCATGTACATATGGTCACACCGTCGAAAATGTCCTAAAATATCCCAAAAACATTAGAAAACTTCAAAAAACCAAAAAAATAAAAAAATGTTAGAAATAACCAAAAACAGAGTCAAGTGAGTCATGTCTAGTCAGTCATGTCAAGTTAGTCATGTTAATTCAGTCATAGACATGGTCGAACTACATTGCCTCTGCGACTGGGACATAGGCAAGGCCATCAATCAATGTGCCCCCAAGGCATTAGGTCTGTCAGTCTAGGTTTTTCATGTATCACACACATTTTTAATCATGATGCTTTGTATATTCAAAGTCATTGGTCATGTCGAGCTACGAGGTCTCTGCGTGTACAACGTAGGCAAGGCTAATCAATTGATGAGCTCCCAAGACCACACTAGGTCATCCCAATAGGGTTCATTCATAATCACTATCACACAAGTTGCATATCATATTTTAGGGTATAGTCTCATTTCATACATTGTCCACACACACTTTTCGTTTATTTAGTTAAGGAATCAAAATAATTCATGCATCAACAAGGCAAAACATCTCAAATTTTCATCAAGTCAATATCAAACACATTGTCAAAGTGATCAACCTATGTCTTACACAAGATATGTCTTTCTTGTCACCAAGCGTCATCAAATTGTCATAGTCTCATGTGGCTTGTCACTTCAATGTCTTATATGACACATGTTTTTCTGAAACCAGGCTTTGTCATGCCTTATACATAAGTCACCAAGTCGAAATTAGACTCAACGTCCTATGCGATATGTGTCATCCTCTCACATTATGCTATGTCAAACGTCAAACATCAAACAATCCCACAAGATCAAGTTTTGGCGAATACATTTATTTGGATTTATGAATTTATATGTTATTTTGTCTTATCTTATTATCGATTTGTGAATTAGTCCGGTTACTAGCTTTCTCGAGGATGTCCCTTGAAGGATTTAGAGAAGAAAGGATGTCTCAGGACTCTTTTTCTTTGACTGTTGTCTGTCAACTATCTTTTTAACATTGGTTTTTGAGTCATGTTACTAGTTTCCTCAAGGATGTCCTATCAAGGATTTAGAGGAGCAATGACGTCTCATGACCCATCTTTTATTTGTCTACTATCTATGGTTTGTCTTGACAAAATGACTAGGGCAATACTTTCCTTAGTATGAGTTAAGACATTCCTTTTCTATGACTGTCTATTTTTCGTAGATGGATAACTTTGTACACTATGGTCTATCTCGTATCATAGTGTGTACTATCCATCTATGTCATGTCCCGCCCAATGGTGATAACAAGAAAGCATAGCGTATTTGGAAATATATCAAATATTATGTCTTTTTCTCAAATCAATCAACCTTCATTTTATCGTTTTCTCAATCAATCATCCTTAATTATTTCTTACTAACATTCTGAATTAATTCCATCCTAGCATTTCTCTTCTTTAACATGATGATAAAGTCCTGTGACACAATAAAAACATTAGGTTAATCACATTTCACATAGCTACATTAGCATTTCACACATATAGATAGTAACATTAATATCTTCATTGCATACATCCGTAATCATGACATAGTAGGCATTTCATCATAACATAAATAATGTAAATATTGCATGTACATTACCATCACATATAAATAAACATCATATAGAACATTTGTATCCATTATCATAAGTAAGTTAAGACATCCATAACATCATTATAAAATGCATAACTCATAACATGTAGAAACATATAGAAGCATACATTTATAACACATGTACATACATCATCTAGGAAACATAATCATATAGAAATAAAACATCATCCATAACATAGAACTGCATATCATGTAGAAGCCACCAAAATTATATATATATATATCACTCAAAAATAGTGTGTCATAGTACAATGTCTGAATGTAACCATAAATAAAACATGAGCTCGCAGGCTCTCTGATCAAAATACAAATGTCTACATAAGTCCTTGTCATCGTGTCCCACTACCTCTACTGTCATGTGGTGGTGGTGGTGGAAAAAGACTAGAAGGTGCTCTCTGCGAGGTGGAAGGCCTCTCATATGGACCTATCCTCGATGGTCCTACCACCCCCTCGGTACTCTGTGTCCTCTGACTCCTGCTCTGACTACACACCTCTGAAAATGTAGGACCTCGTCTATCTACTGGCACTGCTGCCTCATAAAGATCTCTATAGTATGTAGCTCTCTCCACTGATCTGATCAACTCTCGTACCATGCCATTAGATGAGGACCCACTGCAAAGGTTTCTAACCTCTATGAACTGCTGCTTTATCTCATGTCTCCACACTATAGCTTGGTCTCTCTCCATGAGAGCACTGTCCCTCTCTGTATGAGCACTATCCCTCTCGGTATATGCACTCTCCCTCTCTGCATATGCACTGTCCCTCTCTGTATAGGCACTGTCTCTCTCTAGTCTCATAGCCTCAACCTCTGCAGTCATAAGTCTGAGTCTCTCCTCCAAAGCCTCTCTGTCACTATCTTTAGGAGCATCCTCATCCCGTCTCCCCTCTACAATCCGATCTCTGAGCTCTCTCTCCTGCTCCTCCATCGGTGCCTCCTCCTCAACATCATCCTGAACATCATCCTCTCCATATCCTACCAAAATACCCAGAGGGTCTATAGCCACATCCATATCTACATCCTCTGGAACATCCTCTACTCCGACATCTACCTCTACATGCTCCTCAACCACTACCTCCACTGTAGCATGCTCACCCCCAGTCTGTACATCCACTCTCCCTCTGATGTCTACCATCAGTACATCAACTGCTACTACCTCCTGAATAGGTGCATGTCCACCTGCCTGACCCCCTCTCCATCCTCATCTCCTGCCTCTGCCATCATCTCCATCACCTCTACCACCAACTCTACCCACTCTGGCACCTCCACCTCTTCGTCGTCCTCTCGGCTCTATGCCTCATCTCTCAACTAGTGCTGGTTGGTCAGGATCTGTATAAGGAATCAGGCGATGAACCACCCACCATGCATCATATGTAGCCGTAGTCCCTAGATCTTCTAATCCATCACTCCAACCCCAATGTAATGGTTGTAATGCCTATATGTCTGCCTCTGTAGTAGCCACTAGAATCATGGGTCCCCACCATGGAACCTCTCTCGATGACCGAGCAAACTCTGCTCTACCTCGAGGCTCATCCTGAACCTCTCCAAACTATCTCATGACCCGCTCTGGTAGATGCCTCTCTATAATATGCACACTCAAAATAGTCCTCCCAATGAGATACTATGTCTATCTATAGAATAATAAATGTCTCTCATCATCCAGCCACTCCTCACAATCCATGTACGGTCTCCATGTAAACTGATCTAGAATGTCCAGTGCGTGTCTCCAATACCCGGTGTCCCCAACATGTGTCTCTGTGATATGTCTTGTATATCGGAACACATAAGGATGTCTCACCGGTCTCTCTACAGTAACTGGCAGACGAAAGACAACTATCCTCTCCCAACCCTATACCATCAATAGTGTAGTCCCACAGCTAAGTGATTGTGCATCTCTATATGCAATGTCATGAAGATGAAAGTATAACATCCCGAGTAGACATGGACTCCATGCATACCTCGTCTCACTCTCTAGCATGCCAACTAACATAGCTCCCCATCCCACTGGAAAGCCATGACCCTGTCTGTCTGGTAGAACTATACCCCCGATCAATGTACATAAAATGTAGTCAATCCTATCATATTTATCAGCTAAAACTGGCCACTTGACCTGATAGTGCTTGATCCCAAGCATCCTAATGTCGTCTACCTAATAAAATCTAGCAAGCTCCGTCAATCCTCGTTGGGTATCGTACATAACTCGCTCACCTCTGATCAATAGTCTCAAAATCCTTTACACATCCTCTAATGTGACAATGGCCTCCCCAGTCGGTAGATGGAACGATGAAGTCTCTGAGTGCCATCCCTCACATAATGCCATAAGCATCCCTATGTTTGCCCGAATCACAGGCATCAAGAGGCAATGACGCAAACCAAGTCTAGATAGCAGTCATATCTCTCCACTAGTCAGGCTATCTCTCAGATCATACGTATCTACATGTGACTCTCGTGTGTATATAGGATCTAGTACAACAAGCATTTAAACCATGATTTCAAGAATTTTCAATTTTTTCCTTAGAATTTTTTTTAAAAAAAAAATTTACCAGTCAAATGCGGCTCACATTACAGATGCAATGCATTTTTGCAAATGCATTGCACAAAACCTCACATGCAGTGCATATTACATATGTGTCACATATTTTCCACAACCCCAACCATCCAACTGCACATGCGGTTCACTAAACCACATGCAGTGCATTTTCACAAATGCGGTGCAGTTTCATCGGCCTAACTATCTACAACATATGTGTTTCAAAAATGCATATGCGGTTCACTATACCACATGCATCTATTCCTAATGCATATGTGTTGCATAACTACACACACGGTGCATTATGCTTCACATGCGATCATTCCCTAAACTATCTAAACTAGCCTAGACGTATTTTTACATATGCGTCATTTCGCAGTCATATGCGGCGAATACAACGGCATATGCGTCACTTACGATGCACCACTTTTTCTTAAATACGTGAAAAAATAATTTTGACAAGTTCATTTTTGGATACATACTAGTGGTCCTGCATCGGCTGGCCTCCTGAATGTCTAGATCCGATAACCTCGATGTGCAGTCTATGGAATAGGTGCCATTTTGTCAGCCAGTCAGAGCAAAAAATCCTCTTTTTCTATCTCCTCCGGGTGCAAATGAATTAGGTTTAGCCCTAATTTCTATTTATAGGTGGGTTTCAAATGGCATTTTCTCAGCCCTAATCTATTGGCCACGTCATCTTTCAACTTCCAACAACCCGTATTCATCCATATCAACTCCAATTTCAATTCCGTTGACTCCATAGCATTTTTGACTATCAAATTGACTTATCAGGAATATTTCTTGATTTTTCTAGACTTTTTCAAAAAATGTCAATTTTCCTAAAGGGGCATACCTTAACTTGTTTCATGCTGGGGCACGATCAGGGCATATTTTCTTTGACACAATGCCATACCAACATTGTATCAAAGAGGGGCAAACTGTAGACACCAAAAATTGATCTAGGTTTGCGAGTACAAATTCGACATAATTTTCTATAGTCCTTTGTCATGATTAAATAATGTTTATTATTTAATTAACCTTTCTAACACATATTTCCTCTATTAATTAAATACCCCTTTTTAATTAATTAATTAATTCATTATTAATCTTTATTCAACTTCGTTAATTAAATAAATCATATTTATTTAATTATGTCACTAACTAAATAATTCCCCCTTTATCTATCAATTAAATAATTTTTTATTTAATTAAAGTCTCTTATTTTTGAATGTTGAATTAAATTAACATTTAATTCATATTTAATTAATTATGTCACATTCCTCTATCATTCAGTTATCTAAGTCACTCACTCACCTTCTGACTCGAGATCTATTTTTAGTTCTCCAGTTATCTCTAAATTCAACACCTTTTTCTCTCTACGAGAAGACTCTCTGTCACAACTAGTCGATTAACTAGTTCTAACTCATATGCATGTATGCATTTATTAATTAAATATCTTTATTTATTTAATTAATTATGCATTTGAATTCTTCATCTTCAAGTTCTAACTTTGTCTTTGACATTCAAAGTCTATTTCTTCTATTTTTAGAGATTAAGATGTTGAACTTGTGTTCTAACTCATGTTCTAACTTAGTCTCTATTTGCAGTCTTTCCTGAACTCGTGTTCTAACTCGTGTTCTAACTCACGTTCTATCTAAGATAGAACTAACTTCGCATGGCATTCATCAATCTCATCCGTCGATATCTCTTTCAATCTGAGCCGATCGTTCGAAAACCCAAAATCTATAAAATGGCCTGTCACAATCATTATTCCTCCTCCCGAAATCATACACTTTTGAGAAGAGACTTATCTTCAATATTTTTCTTAGGCACTCGATGAAGTTATACTTGCATTCAAACACAAAAATCTGAGGGCAAGAAAATAGAAAAGGAAAAATGGAGAAGAACAATCAAGATAATTCGAATGGGTGAACGCATATTCGGTGAGAGCTTTCCATTAAATTGTTTAGTTTGTTTATTTCATTTATTCATTCTTTTTTGTTTGATTTTAGATTATTTAGATTAAGATTTAACATTGTTATACTAGTTTGCAGAAAAATCTATCATTTACAGTCTTTATACAAATCATGGAAATAAAAGAATACCTCTATGACTAAATTGACCATGCTAATTCTTGATCAATAAGCACTCCTCAAATGGGTATCCAATTGAGTTTAGCAAGAATGTAAAGAGGACCATTATATATATATATATATCTATAAAGCATAAATAAAAGAGAAATATATTGTAGGTTTGAGGGATAGCCCATATCAAGGGGCTCAAGGGTGGGTTTCTACCATCCTCACCATATCTATTAAAGGAGAGGAGAAACTATCAATGCTAATATTTTGTGCAACCAGAATAGGAACAACATTTATAAATTTAGAGGAATGTTGCAAGAAATGGTTTGTGTATATATAGAATCAAGTTAGGCTTAGTGGTATATTTATTTCCTTTATTGTTTATTTTGGAGACTTGGATGGTATTTGAATGGATAATGTCTTGCATTATGTTCTTAAGATGCAAGAACCATTTGAAATATCATGGCTAGTGAATCTATAGTACTAGTAACAGGCCTTTAGATCATATGAAGGAGGAAGGGGTTGATCATAGTCTAGTGATCAAATGGGAAAAATACACTAAATTTTTGTTTAAAAGAACTGCTACAATATTTGATACAGATATTTGGACAATTTTTAAGAATGTTAGTTTCTTTGATGTTTAAACAAAAAAATAGCTAGTGCAATGAAGGATTTTAAGGTGCCTTTGGTGAAAAATAATGTGAAGGGGAAGAAAAGATGCCCCAAGAAAGAGAAGCATGTTGTCGAGCAGGTTGTGATTGATTCAAGAGAAATGGAGAAATCCCTTATTCCTGATGTTAAAGATGTCTCGAGTGATGGCCTTGAGTGTAATGAGCATCCTATAGAGGATATTGAGTAGGAGAATGAGGTTATTGTGTGTTCTAAGGTGGTTGGTCATAGCTAGACTAAATTTGATTCTCCTATTGGTGTGGAGCAGGTTAAGGGGAGTGATGTGAAGGAAGAGCAACTTGAAGTTTTGGCTAACTTGGAAAATATTCCTGATAACCACCATGTAAAAGTGGAGGTTATTGAAGTTCAGGATTCCCATGCTAAAGAGGATTTGGAGGGAAGAGACGGGGTTCAAGAGGAACCTGTTAAGAATGTTGATTCTCCTACTGTGCAACTGGTCAATTGGGAAGAAGTTAACATGGACATATTCTGTAGAATGGCAGAGGATAAAACTCACAATTTTCTCTCACTTGTAAAGTGGATTTTCTTAAAAGTGAAGGAGCTCAACGTCAAGCTTAAAAATTGGCAAGACATCTATGCTGTGTTAGTGCATGGTAGCCAAAAGGAATGGTCTATTAAAGGTAAGGTCAAGACTATGAATTCTATTCTTGATAGAATAGCTATTGATGATGATAGACTTGGTAAAAGTCATGAGGATAGGTTAACATCCCTAGAAATTGTTGTTCAAAAGATTATTGAGGAGAGGTTTGTGAATATGGAGGAAATAATTAGAAATATTAGTGATGACTTGTAGATTATTGTTTGTGTTAGTAACAAGTCTTTGAATTCTAGTGCTAAGGGTCTCTTAGTTTTAAATGAGAAAGCTATAAAGTAGAATGGAAAGTGTCTAGATCTGGGAGATCATGAAAAGGCCATTGATAAAGTTAACCGCATGGATTTGGAGGAGAAGATTGAGGATATTGGCCCTGATGTGGGGAAGATTTGGGAGGTTGGACCATGCCCAAGAATGAGGAGAAATACTAAGAAAAGGGCAGCCATTTTGTTCAAGGATTTGAAGGATGTGTTCAAGATGCACGAGGGGGTCATTCCTGAAAATATGGCCTCAACCAATGTTCTTAACAATATGTTGTAGTTTTGTTGTTTTTTAGTTGTGTTGCTGATGTTTTTTTGTAGGGTTGCTAATGATTTCTTTGGCTTTATATTTTGTTAGCTTTTTGTTTTTTGTGGGTTGTGGGTCTTCGTGTTTCTATCTTTTTAGCAACTTCTCTCCATTGTAAAGGGTTTTGGGGCCCCTTCAAAACCTACTTTTCCCAATAAAAAACAATAGGTTCTATGGTAGGAGTGTTATTTACAATAGCTTGGGATAATTATTTTGAATATTTTATTATTATTTTTATAGTTATTATGTGAATCAAAATCCATGGTTGATTTAGTAGGAACCTATGGGGGGGTTCCTTGAATTGGTTGAAGCTTTGTTGATAGTTGTAAAGGGTCATGCAAAGTCATGCAAAGGAATAATATCTTGTTAGTATTTTCTTATTCTTGACTAGATGCTAAAGGTTTCTTATGAAAATGTTTTGTAGATATAAGCTAGGTAGTGAATGTACAGAATGTTAAAGAACACGGATTGGTATCTAAATATAAAATCTTTTGTTTTTATAAAAACCCTGCTTGTAATGCATTAGGTTATTAAACTTTACTTGGGGGCCTATATTAGTTTGAAAGTGTTTTAAGAAGTGATTTAATAACTATGGATAAGGGGGGTTTTCTACTCATGAGTCACTTTATTCTCAAGAGATTCTTAAGGGGTGAACTGCCCTGAAATACCTCAAGGAATGGAGCGAGAGTTCTAGAATTTGAAGGAGTAAATAACAAAGACTTTTTGGACAAACTAACCAACTCTTAGCCAAGGGATGATAGTGTAGGATAGGGATGATAGTGCAGCACACTAGAGTCCCAAAGGCATGTTGGCATCTCGTACGGACCAAAGAATGAGACTATCACATAAAGCAACAAGGTGGCCTATAAAAATTTGATTACTAAAAACTTTCAGAATGTGGGAAAATAACATAATATGATAAAAGTCAAATAAAGTAGAAATGATAAAGCAAGAGAAGAAAACGTAAAAAATTCTCATAGTAACCCAAGTAATGAAGCCTCCAACACAGGAATACCTTCAATACTTGTATGTGTAAGATTTGGAGAAAATGTTGGGGCTATATAGGGGTTTGCCTGATTCAAACCCCCATTTCGGTGTTCTCACCTCCATGGACAACCTGATAGATAGAGAGAAATAATAGACTGAAATGAAATGGATGCAAGAGTGATAAAAGCAATGCCTACTCAAGGAGGAGAACCCGTATCACAAAATAAATAGGTAATAGATAGAGTATTTGAGAAATCCCAAGATGCTTCCAAGCACAAGACAAGGGAGATATCAATTGCAAGGCTTAAGGAAGGAATAAGGAGAGGGAAAAGATAGTTGTAAGAGCCAAAAATGTTGCAAAGAATGTTGTAAGAGCTTGAGAGTGTTGCTATAATGAGTTGTAGAGAGATGTGCAAGAAATATATTAGAAGGAATATTGGATAATATCCAAGATAGAAGCCAAGAAGTTAGAGGGCCAAATGGATTGAAAAGACAACTTTTAAAGAGGGAAAAGAATCTTCCCGATCCATTACAAGGCAATTTGAATTGTTACCATTGACAAAAGTAGTCGACAAGTGGAAAAAATTCTTGGAAATGGTCATTTGAATGTTCAAATGTCATGGGACACTAGCACGAAATGCGAAAGTCCACATGACATGCTAGTGTCCAGACACATCATGCTACAAAATGATGAGAAAAAAAAAAGCACAAGGTTTGACACAAAGTTGACATGCAAAGGTAGTTGCTAAAAAGGGATCCTGTGCATCTTGAGAAGGGAAAAATGCTGATGTAGGGGCCAAAATGAGCCTACACAAATGCTAAGGGAGTGGACACTAAAGTGGGTGTAAGAATGTATGTGAAATTGTAAGGGGTGCAGTTTTACACCATTTCATTTTTCCCCCACTTTTGGAGGCATATGAATCTACACTAATGTGCACACTAAATGAAATATAATAAACATAAGTAATATCATGATACCAAAAGGGTACTATAGAGAAAGCAGATAGCTCTTCAAACTAGGGAAATTCCCTAGGCTGAAGACCTACAAAACAAACACATCAGACAAGAAAGATCTGCACAAGACAACAATGTTAGAATATAAAAACACATACACATAGGCACCTAACTAAATAACCAAATTTGAGTCAGCAAAGTGAAAGATACCTCGATGTAAAAGGTTGTCTCAGTACTATGCATCATCCCCAAATTAAAAAAAATAACACATATAAGAATTCTAAAACAAAGAGAATATAAGGATCGATTACTTCAAGAGAAGAATACATACAAAATATAGCGAGGAAACCAATATTGAAGAGAGAAAGAGCATATACTTATGATGAACAAGATAAAAATCTTCGATCTAGTATACATAATTGAGAAGAAATAGAATTTAAGAAAGAGATCAAGAAGCTATAAAGGAATGAAAATTCTAAGAGAGATGGCTCCACATGTCCTCAAACCCAAGGAGAGTTGAATAGATGTGTCATAGATCCATAGACCTATGGAAGGTGAAAAAAAGGATTTATAGGTACTCTCTCCTATAGAGTTGAACAAACTACACCAGAGGCCCACAAAACAACAATGAATAGATCTCATAGGATGAAAGGATTTTACAGGTCCTCAAACTTGAAAAGAAGGTGCCTCAAGTACTCTCTCTTGAGGCAATCTCAATGTAGGGGAATCCATAGAGTCGGATTGGAAAGTAGCTTCATAGGCACACCTATAAAGCAACATGTTAATCCATAGACTAAACATGTTAGTAAAGCTTGATGCAAAGAAGGTCTATAGATTCTTGGTCCTGCAGAGCAAGAATAATCAAAAGAACCTATGAATACTAAAAGATACATTGCAGGATAGTCATAGAAAAGATAGGTCTAGTTAGGCTGCCCCCAAGCTAGACACCAATGAATTCATTTGAGAAAAAATATTTTAAAGGCACTCCCTAGGGAACCCTTCAAAAGAAAAATGGGTCCATTCAAGGGATGCTTCATTTGAAAGACATAGAGAAGAGATGGGGTCGTTAAGAAGGATGCACATCTCCTAAAAATGTTATCACTACCACCAACATGCAAGGGAGGAGAACCATGCAAGATACCTAGAACATATAGATAGAGGTAGAACTCGATATCACTTCCAATTTGAAGAAGAGGTGGGTGCATCAACAAATAAATGAGTGATGGCACCTGAATCAAGAAGTTATATTTTATCCTTCAAGGCCTTACATTCACTAGTGGAATGTCCATGAACTCAATGGTATGCATAGAAAGAAAGTTTTTCTTTGTATTTCTTATGAAATTTCTTATGTGTAAGAGAAGGAAGAGTAATCAAGTGGGATTTTAGAAACCACAATAAAATATTCTCTTTCTCAAATAAATAATTAGGAGTAGGAAGAAACCATTTCTGTTGTGGAGAAAACCTTGAGATCTCACAAGAACAAGTCCTGAAGATATCAGATAATGGAGGACGCATCAATTCAAGAGAATGAGGTTGAGTGGAAATCATGTCACCATTCAACCCTGGTTTCCATTTAGATTGTTTATTTGAGAAACCAAGCCCTAAATTATGTTTATGAGGTACACATTGTATAGGGACCTAAATTCCTTGTTCATTACACCCACAAACTTTATGACCATAGCCTTATTTATAGGAAAGCTTAAAACTAGGATCATAACATGCTTCCAAATCTTGAGAGGAAGGAGGATCTACATATAGAGTATTATTCCAGAAATGGGGATTATACTCCTCTATGGGATCATCATCGACCTTCTTGATAGGACAACTAGAATTAACCTCTTTAATAGAAGTGTGATCATCTTGCTCAGAAGGAGGAGGATCGGTATTAAGGACATTACAACTATAGCTCACATTATCCCATGATATGGAAGAATAATCATCTTTGATAGTGGGTAAGGATGATGTTATTGGAAGGTTTAAGTGGATTGGATCTACTTTATATTCTCTAGTGAAGGATCATGTAAATTCTAGAGAACCCCAATCATCACCAAGACATGCATTTTCTAAAGAAGAGGTAGAAGGACCAAACATAATATTTCTTTCTTCAAAAGGATCTTCTTCAAGCACATCTATCTCAAGAGTATCATTTGTAGTAGGTATTGCTGGAGTAAACATCGACATATTGGAAGAAACTGAAGAAATAAGAGTAGGCACAATCGAAACCTAACCAACAACTACCATTTCACATAAGTTCATAGCCTTAGGGTCAGCCTTGACTATGACTACTCAATTATTGCAAATGAACTTAATAGATTTATGCAAGATAGAAGGTACAACACCCATAGCATGAATCCATGGTCTACCAAGGAGAATATTATATGATAATATTTTTGAAATAACATATACAAGGGTGTGTATAATAATGGGTCCCAACCTCAAAGGAAATACTATCATGTCTAGGGGTTGTCGACCAACATTATTGAACTCACGAATTTCAACAAAAGAAGCATTAAGAGAAGATGAACCAATATTAATCTTAGGCAATAGATCAATGCTACATACATTGAGCATCAAACCAATATTGATGAGAGTACATCTAATGCCAATGTCATTAATGTTAGCTATGATTATTATAGGGTTTGTTTGCTTCTTGTGGATAGAATGTGATATTCAAATAATCCACACGAATATGAGACATCAACACATTAACATCTATCAGCCGCCTATAGAAAGAATGCAAGAGGATCCTTTGTAAGGCTTCCTAAAGAATACCTTGATAAATCGAAGCAGACTACAGCAAGTCCCATAGTGAGATCTTAGTCAGAGTAACATGGAGTTGCTCAACAAGATTGTAATTAGTAGGTGATTTAGTTGTAGGTTTAAGAGATTAAAGAAGGCTTGGTTCTTTATTCATTATATTCTTATAAGTATGGGCCACCTCTCTATAAGAGGGTGCCATAGAAAGATCAAGAGAGTCTCTATCAAATGGGATAACATCAATAGAACAAATCCTTTTAGGAGAAGGACTAGCTAGGGTAAGATAAATAATAGGTCTCTTAGGCCTTTGAGGTATAGTAGAGACATAGATTACATTTACGAAATCATCACAACTAGTGGAATAATTATTCAAATAAATATTCTCAACATCGACCCAGGGAGGATCAAATGTGGAAGGAGATTCATCATTCACTAATGCATCATCTTTGAAAGAGAGGGCATTAGAACAAAGATGAGATTCATCATTCACCAATGGAACATCTCTAAAATAAAGTGTATTGGAATGAAAGGGAGATTCATCATTCATGAATGTATCATCTCCAAAAGAGAGTGCATTTAAATGGAAGGGAAATTCATCATTCACGAATGCATTGGAATGAATAGAAGGTAGAGTAACATTAATAAAGGCATCAATGATTTCATCCTCTTATAGAAAAATATCCTTAGAAGGAATCTCAAGAGAGGGATCAACAAAGAATAGTAAGAAAGGAGACAAGAACTCATTTTCACATGCTTGTAAGAGAACTTCTTGAAGCTTCTTAAAAAAGCTACAAAGAGATAGAAGGAAGAAAGATATAAAATACATTTTGAAATATAGATATAGGCATGTCTATTGATCTAGAGAAATCTAGGGGTGATAGAACTGAGGAAAACCAAAAATTTTGATTTTTTTTTTGGTATTTTATAGGTGCATTTTTGGAGGTCTTTGGAGAAAAATTTGGGATCAAATTGTGTTGGTCCCTAAAATTCAATTTCCAAAGGGACTATATTTTAGCGATTGATTATTCCTCTTGGAGACCTTTCCAATGGTGTCAACGATTTTGAATTTCGAGCACCAAGTCAAAAGTTATAACCCCACCAAGTTGGGGTTAATAAATTCCTAGTTTTTTGAAAAATATTGTGGTCCATGTTAGGTTCACCAAAATGTAGAGAAGGGGGATTCACTACTCATAAGTCTCTTTATTCCCAAGAGATTCCCAAGGGCGAAGTTCCCTAAACTACCTCAAGGAACGAAGCGAGAGCTCTAGAATCAAAAGGAGTATCTGCTAGAACTGGGTGGGGGGGAATTATAGCAGATTAGGGCCTCCTTGCATGGCTAACTCCCTGGTGAACTTTGATGGGCTAGTCAAGGTAATGAACTATTAGGCCATCCTTCATCACCCTCGATAGCTCTGGACCTGACTTTCTTTCTTTCTTTGCATCCATCCTCGAAATTTGAGTTTGGTTCAATGGACTTTAGTTCAGTTCATTGGACTTTCTTTGCATCTAGTTCTGTTCAATGGACTTGGGATCACTAGAGTATCCAAACAAGGGTGAACTACCTCCTTTGGACCGGCTTCAATCCCTCTTCCCTGGGATGGAGCGATGTTCTCGAACAAAAGCAATGAGAAGGATGGGAAGCAGCGAGAACCAAAGAGAACAAGATTAGGCCATTGATGAGCATAGAGAGAGGGAATCATACTCCATCCAAGTATAAATATTGTTTATCCTACTCTATCGAGGCATCGACTAATCTTCATTCCATTTAGTCAACATACCTAACTCATTGGGAGGGGCTAATCTTCATTGTTCATTACCGATTACCGTTGGGTCAGTCAATCAATCAATTTGCATTTCCTTTTCCCATGTGCCCATCCTCACCCCTACACGGGAGTTCAACTAATCTACTATGGCCACTCTTCACCCCTAGAAATAACTAATCTATTAAATCACAAAGGTTTTCTAGACAAACTGATGATCTCTTGGCCAAAGGACGACAACACAAGATGGGGATGACAACGTGACACGTTGGAGTCCCAAAGGCATGTTGGTGTCTCATATGGACTAGAGAATGAGAATGTCAAAGAAAGAAACAAAGCGACCTCTAACAATCTGATTACTAAGAACTTTTAGAATGTGGGAAAATAAAAAAATATGATTAAACTGAAATAAAGTAGAAATGATAAAGCAAGAGAAGGAAAGATAGAAACTACTCAAAGAAACCCAACTAATGAACCCTCCAACATGTGAATACCTTCAATACATGCATGCATAAGATCTAGAGAAAATTTTGGGGCTTTATAGGGGTTTGCCTCAGTCAAACCCCTATTTTGGTGTTTCCACCTCCATGGGAAGCTAGATAGATAGAGAGAAATAATAGACTAAAATTAAATGGATGTGAGAGTGATAAAATAAATCCTTGCTCAAGGAGGAGAACATGTATCACAAAGTAAATAGGCAATAGATAGAGGATGTGAGAAATCCTAGGATGCTCGCAAACACAAGACAAGGGATATATTAGTTGCAAGGCTTAAGGAAGCCAAAAAGAGAGAGCAAAGATAGTTGCAAAAGCCAAAATTGTTGCAAAGAATGTTGTAAGAGCTTGAAAGTGTTGTAATGAGCTATAGAGAGTTGTGTAAGAAATATAGAAAAAGATATATGGGAGAATGTCCAAGATAGAAGCCAAGAAGTTAGAGAGAGAAGTTAGAGGGAAAAATGGATTGAAAAAAAAAAATTTAAAGAGGGAAAAGAAGCTTCTTGAGCCATTACAAGGTGACCTGAGCTATTACCACTGATAGAAGGAGCTGACAAGTGGAAAAAATTCTTGGAAACAATCATTTGAATGTTGAAACATCACAAGATGCTAGTGCAGCCCATGAAAATTCATGTGGCACACTAGTGTCTAGACACATGAAACTACAAAACAATGGGAATGTAAAAAGAACAAGGTTTGATGCAAAGATGACACACAAAGGTATCTACTAAAAAGGGGTCTTGAGCATCCTAAGAAGGGAAAAAGGTTGATGCAGGGGCCAAAATGAGCTTACACAAATGCTAAGGGAGTGGACACTAAAGTGGATGCAATAATGTATGTGAAATTACAAGGGGTACAATTTTACGCCATTGTAATAACTTATCTAAATAATTTATTGAGTGATCAAGGAGTGAGAAAAATAAATCTAGTGCAATGGATTTCAATGATTATGAGAATATTTTTGCTTGTAACTGATCTTGAAAAATAGTCAATAAATAGGTTTGTAAATATGAATATATATTTTGGATCACCGTTTCCATCACACTTTTCATAGTGAGGCACCTCAAAGCTAGTGTAAAGTAGGATAGAAAGGATCTACAAGGATAGGGGGCTACAATGATAGTATTTTGGGATTTGAGGTTAAGTAGTAGAGGTGGATAGAAAGGTGAGATAATGCTAAAAGTGCCCTAGACATTTTTCATAATTTTGATGATTATAGGTTCTATTTTATGCAAAGGGAGTGGGATACTAGTAGATATACCTACATTGGAATAAGTTAAATCTTGCAAGAGAATATATGTGAACCAAATAGGATAGAAGTTCCAAGGTTCCTACAAAGAAATCCATATTGCATGACATGTGAAGGTGAGGAAAATATAGAAGATGAAGCAAGCATCACTCTATATTATGTAGATCTAGTGAGCATATATGTATTGAACATATGGAGAGTATAAATTATATGGACATGGAAATTTTTTACTAGTCACATTAGATTAATTCATTACTTCCTTCAAGGAAAGAAACTAGTGCTAGGAAATCATTGTGAATTTCATGGAAAATCCTAAATCTAGACCTTTGGAATGATTATTTAGAATTTGGTGGCACAATGACACTAAATGTGTTCTCACATTGTCAAAATTTATAATAATTACCAAGATGCTAATAACTGATGATGGATCACTAAGTGTGACTCCCCTCTTCCTAATGATGGATCACTGAGTTTGATTTGAAATGTCGATCTAAAAAATTATACATATTTGAATCCAAAAACTTTCATACTATCATCTTCATGGACTATGGAAAAACTATACCTACTAATCTGTTAATCAATATCACACCTTTGGGAATGAGAGACATGTAGTGTGACAAATTTTGTATCATGTGGAAACTAGTATTAGGAGATCTAAGCTTGAGTTGAACATAAATTATGTAAAGAGAAGGTATAGTTATTCTCATTTGATCAAAATGAAAACTAATAAAAATAGTACCAAACCTAATTGGGGTTGTTGCAGCATGAGAGTAAGACATTTTTATATTTCAATATCTTGTACAAATAATGATGTTAGTGTTGACATTTTTTTCAAAACTCATCAAGAAAACTAAAGGGGCGCTCTTAAAAAAGTAGATGATAAAATTAAAGATGAGAAAAATAATAAAGTTCTTGGCCATATTTGAGTATTATCAATCTCATGCAAAAGGATAAAGGACTAAAAAATTTATTTCTCCTTTAGCACTCAAGTTAGAGCTTTGAGGGGAAAAAACAATGAGTTTTTTTCTTTTAACCTTTCATTCATGTGGCCTAAAGAATTGTATGGTTTTAGGTAACTACAATTGAAGAAACATAGAGAAAATAAGGGGGTGTTGAATAGATTTTGACCCACGTTGCAGCATGGCTCAATCAGATTTAAAGTGGCACATTGCATTGAATGAAGGAGGTATGAAATGTAGCTAAGAGAATCAAGGATTCCAAGAGTTATTTTTGGCTACACCCATGTTGCAAAACTATGTTTTAAATCCGCATATCATTTTAGGTATGTGTTGTGTAGTTAATATTTTTCCTTTTGATATGTTTGAAGTATTTTGAGAAGGTTTTTCCTGTGAGAGTTGCATGTTCTTGTTTTCATCTGTGTTGAGAAAAAGGTGTCTCAAACTTATTGGTTAAGGTTCTCTAAAATCAGGAAAAAACATAGAATTTTTATAGTTTTGGAGGTCGTGCTTCAAGATTGTCACTTACCAAATGCATGCTAAAAGCCTTAAAAGTTTTGCAGAAAATCGAGCATTGGTCTTTGAGATTATTAATTACCAAATGTAATTGTGAGGTCTTAAAAAAGTTGAAAAGTATCAGCAATAAAACTTCAGAGCTTCGTCGTATGCTTTACTAGTGGAGTTTGTGGTATTGGGTATTGACAAACCTCGAGTCCCGACCCACAAAAGGACTTTGTTCTTAGGTGTTGCATTGGTGATAAGAACTATCATCGATGAGACATGTATATTTTGAAGGGAGTCCCTAAGCAGTCCCATCAATACTCCGATGAAACTATATCAAGGTGACTTGTTGTTGTTGGTACCTTGAATACTGTCCCCTCGACATCCTGATGGGAGGCTAGGGAATCTTGTTGGTAGGAGTGGATAACATCATTGGGACATAGATTTTAGTCCCCTTGATGTTCTAATGGAGTGGAACCATAGTGTGTTATTAAGGTGGGATCAATCTATGTGGAAGGTGACATCATTTGTATGGTAGTGACATGGATTTCATGTAGGTGATAAGGACCACTGGGTTAAATTTTATAAGCTTTATCGACAAGCTCTCTTTGTAGTAGAGGGAGGTGTTATGTCATCCTCTCAAAGTATTGATAATATGAGGTAATAAAAGTAAGCAATATTAATATTGGTGTGATGGTAAGAGTTTGGAGGGACATGGTTTTGGATCTCGACACTTCGATATGATTGTTACAGAGAGAGAAAGTATTGACTGTTTAGTTGTTGTGGTTTCTCGTTAGTTATGGAAGTTGAAGTGATGGTTCTCCTGATATTCTTTTGAAGTTGATATGTAATGTAGTATTACAAAGAGAGGTGTGATCGAGTTTGAGAGGGGTTATGCTGTCAGACTATCTCCATATGGAACAAGATGTAAATCTCCATGTAGAGGCTTAGAGACTATCTCCATGTTTATGTTATTGAATAATACAATGGCTCTATGTTTTGGAGTGTGGGGTTTTTTACCCAAAAGGTTTTTCCACACATAGATTTGTGTGTCCATGTCCTTTTTGTTCCATCTATCTTGTTTAATGGTTTTGTTTATTGAATTTGTTTAATGCATGTTGCTAAAACTGGTTAAATTTGCATAAAATTTCCTCTAAGGGATTAATGGTGGGAAATAAACTATGTTTGATTCCAATTTATGGCATAGTAGTAAGTGTTTCTAAGGAAATATGAAGAAATTAAATGTTACCAAAGACACCTACTAATCTCATATGCTCATTCTGGGATGATGAATTTTCCCAACAATTGGTATCGAAGCCTTCATATATGGTTTTTTTGTTCCTAGTGTTTCTAGTTCTAGGTATTCCTTCTATGAAGATTTCTTAGTTTGGAAAGCTTGAGGAAATCTGAAGGAATCGACTGAAGATTGATTCTTTGGTGAGTGAAAGTTGTTTGATCTTTTTTTTTAGTTTCAACAGATAACACACAACTTGAAGGATGGTGAAGCCAGAGAAAATTGAGTTGGTCATATTGAATTGATGTGACCTGAAGCTCTTGAGTTGGCAGTGGAATAATCTTGATGCATGGGGTGGAATTTTTTGATTCTTGGTTGTGTTGCAATGAAGCTTGTATATTGGGTGTCTATGTGAGGCTCCCTGATGATATGGAGAAGCCTGGTTTGTTTTTTAGCCATGGAGTAATGTGCTTATGTTGGGTGATTTTTCTAGTGTTGGAAGGCATTATCTTTTGTTACCTCCATTACATGTAGGTTATGGAGTTGATCATTTGATGATCTAGAAGCTTTTGCAATAGCTTGTCTCCCTCAAATGCATGTGCATGTTGGTGGTTGTGGAGTTGGCCTAAAATGGTCTTGGAGTTCTTGAAATGCCATGTTCCTTTTATCGATGTTTTGTACTTGCATGGTTCAGATTCATGTTTTCAGGTCTGAGGGTTTTATAGATTTTCCTAAAAAATCTATGGTTAATGTTCATCTATGATAATCCATTATTTTGGTTTAATCATTCTGGTGGTTTTTTGTTTCATAATTTTGGTCTTCCAGATGTGAAGTGGGTGTGGATGCACATGGTTTTTAACAACACAATGGTTTTTCAAGTTTTACATGGTCAAGAAAAACCTGTGGTTATGTGGAGCTACATTTAAAGCTATTTTCTAGACCCTAGCTTTTGGGGTGTTACTAGATGAGATAGTTGCAGTTTTGCATGCATGCTTTGTGCATGGTGTGAAGAAGTGTGATTCTTTATCTACATGGGTGTGTTGGTACATGATTAGTCACTCAACATTCTTTTGGTGATGCTTGGTGGATTCCTTGACTATGGTGCTTGGGTTGTGGACTTGATTGGCAAATTGGATCTAGGTTTGATTTTATGTCTGTCATATGGTCTACATGATTCTTTTTTGAATCTCAGTTTGCTAATTACTAGTGCAATGATGGTTTTGTATGTTGTAGTTTTTTATCTATGAGTTATGCAGTTTTGTAGGTGTGTACAACCTATTGATTGCAATGGGATGACTTGAAAGTGGAATGTCTATATCCATGAGGTTGATTTAGTATTGATGTAGATTATATCAATTGGGCTTGTTTGTGGTCACCTATGCATTGGTGTGGTTTCTTTGAGATGGTAGAATGAATGATACAATAGTACCTAAATAATCAGTTATGGGGACTTGTAGCGTGTGTATCACAATGTCATGAATAGCTTGGATACCCATCTTGGCATACTTTTTTTTATAGTGATGGTATTTTTTCTTGGTTTGGATATCTTCATGTCACTTGGTTTTATTGTTAGATGGACATGTTGATGTGTGGAATTGGTGGGTTTTAAGATTAGCAGATGTTTGTTCATGATTCTTGGAGATCTTGGTTGTCATGTTTCAGTGGGAGCTTTAGAAATGACTTGGTCATGATACTTGGAGAGCTCGGTTGCCACCATTTAGTGGGAGATTTTAGTAGTGACTGTTAATAAATTATCTTCTTTAGTGTTGTAGAAGTCAGTAGGAGGAGCTCTTAGATCTTGTTGATGCAGAAGGGTTATTTCAAATTTACTTGGACACTATTTGAAGATGTATAACATCTTGGAGCCATGGAGACCTCTCGTGGTCTTTGGGTTGAGATATTGGTGATTCTTGACAGTTGATGTTTGTTTAGAGTTTTGGCATAATACATTTCTCTTGAGGTTGTGGTATGTTCACTTAGAGCATGTGATCTCCTAAGGGGGGATGGTAAGATCATGATGTCATGATAAGTTCTTGATTTAGATGACTAGAGCTTTGGCCATGGTCTAGTGATTCTCTTTGTTAGGGTCCATTGTTCATAAGCCATGAGAACTTCATGATAGTGCAATGATGCATTTGGAGTTTAGCATGAGATGATTGTTTGTAGGTTCTCATGAACACTTGGAGAATAAGGTGAGGTTGTATTTCTCTTGAGATGAGAGAATTTTTGTTGAGATGGGTACCCTTCATGAGATCTCAACAATTTTTTTGAGGAGCCTACACCTTGGTTGGACATGAGTTAAATAGAGACCTATGAGGAGATTGTTCTTGGAGTGAGTCATGATGGCTTGCATATCTTGGAGGAGAATTATCATTCCCCACTCTTGGTCTACTCGACAACTTATCACTTTAGAGGTAATTCACATCATTTCTCTTAGGTTTTTTATGCTTTCTTTGATAGACATGGATCTTGAGCTGCTATTAGATGGTTTTGAGTGATTCATTGTGAGAGATGGATAGCATGTTTATCTCCTTGGGTTTTCATTTTATTTTATGATTATTATAGGGGATGGTAGTGGGCTGATTTCTTGAGATGGGAAATGGAGTAGTTTGATCTTCTTTGAGAAGCTTACATTCATGTAGATACATGATGTATATATGTTATGTTTGATCTCTTGAGGTTGAACAGGGTTTGGATGTTGTTATGGATTTTCTCTTATGGTAGTGAAGGAGATCATACTTGACATAGTTGGAATTTAGAGGTGTATGTAGGAGGATTTTCTATAGGTATATGATGTGCAACGTTTCTCTCTTTGGTCTTGGTTATCTTCTTGGATGTTTAGTTTCACATTACATTGGTTTGAGTTTTGGTCAGAGTTGTTTTGATCACTAGCTTGTGGTTATATATTTTCACCAATGTTCTTAGGTGATGACATGGAGGTTCTTTTATCTCTTTCCTTTTTTAGGTGTGGAGAACTTGGGAGATCTATGGAGACTTTTGGTGAGAATTGTTCTTACAAGTTATTGGTTTACATGTTTTTCATATCATTGTGGATGTTCCTTGGTACCACATGATGTTGTTTTCACCTTCTGTAATACCCCTCTATTTTGCTTCTTGTTCAGTTTGCTTTATGCTTTGTTGGTTGCAGCTACTTTGATACTGGACACACCTTTTTATTTGTGTTTTGATCGCTACTTATTGAACGATGAACTATTTGTAGGATTTGATAAATGCAAATCCACAACTCGCCAAGAACACCTGCATGCAAAATACCTAATGCTGAATGGAGACCAAAGAGACAGAAGCAAGGGTTTGGAAAATCTCAGTGGAGTGAGAGCAGAATTATTATTTCCCAAAAAGATTAATTACAATAATTACAAAAGCGGCATATAAGGTGAGAAACCCTAAAGCCGAAGAAAGCTAGGTTTGTGCAATTAATAATTAATAAACATATTAATTATTATGCACCTACAAATGACAAGCTTAAGTGAATAGAATAATAGTTAGCATTAATAATTAAACCAAAGTGATTTAATTATAAAGGCAAATGAACTATTACTCTAACACCCCCCCTTAAGCGAAGCTTAGGAGGAAGCAAACCTAGCACAGCTAAGAAAGTAGGAAAAAATGGGTCCTGGCAACAAGGCCAGATCAGGTACCCAACAACAAAGAAATCTCTGTAAAACGGGGAAATAGAGAAAACCCAGTGGGAAAAAAATCTACCCCAAAAAGAGATACAACAACATGCTGAAAAAAACATGAAGGAAGGAAGGCCTCAACAAGACCCCCCAAGGACAACTTCTGTCACCCCAAGCATAGAACGCAACTGAAGATAGCGCAGAGATGCAAAAGGTTTGGTGAAGTTGTCAGCAACCTACGCGTCAGTGGGGATGTACTCTAAAGAGAGAACACCATCCTGAATCTACTGACGGATGAAATGCATATGAAGCTCAATGTGTTTAGTGCGCTGATGCTCCACTAGGTTACGGGAAATGTGAATAGCACTCTGACTATCGCACCACAGAACAGTGGGACGATCAGGAGGAAACCCAAACTCAGTCATCAACTGTCAAAGCCACAAAATCTCTTGACTAGCATGCACTGCCGCTCGATACTCAGCCTCTGTAGATGAAAGTGCACGAGCATTCTTCTTCTTACATGAACATGTGATAGGACTAGAGCCAAGGCAAAAGAAAAAGCCAGAAGTAGACTTCCGATCATCAACATCACCAGCCCAATCTGAGTCAGTGTAGCCAACAATGTGAGGAGCCCCTGATGTGTAATGAATGCCATACATAAGTGTGCCCTAAATGTATCTCAAAATGCGCTTGGCAGCTTACCAATGACTCTCATGAGGCTCGTGAGAGAACCGAGAGACTAGACCAACTACAAAGGAGAGATCAGGATGAGTGTGTGTCAGGTACAACAAACTGCCAATACAATGTAGGATCCACTGAAGGTGAAGTGCAAGAGTTAGACAAAGTAACACCCGACTGAAAAGGTGTGGGAGCAGGCTTGCAAGCAAGCATATCAAAGCACTGAAGCATGTCAAGAGCATACTTCTGCTGGTCAACAAAGATCCCAGCAGGTGACTGAACAATCTACAGACCCAGAAAGAAGTGTAATAGACCCAGGTCTGTCATCTCAAACTGCTCCATCAATGTGCGCTGAACATCCTGAATCATACAAGATGAGCTACCTGTGATGAGAAGATCATCGACGTATAGCACAAGGATCAAAACCTCATCCTCAAGACGCTGAATGTAGACTATAGGATCAGAATGACAGTGTGTGAATCCTGTAGAAAGCAGAAAGGAGTCCATCTTCTCATACCAAGCCCGAGGGGCTTGTTTGAAACCATACAAAGAACGTCAAAGTCTGCAAACCAAGGAGGAATCCTGCACAAATCCCTGAGGCTGCTCCATGTAAATCTCCTCACTAAGATCACCGTGCAAGAAAGCACTCTTCACATCCATCTGAAAAATGGGCCATCCCTGAGAAGCCGCGAGGGATAAGACAAGGCAAATAGAGTTCATCTTGGTGACAGGGGCAAATGTCTCAGTGTAATCAACACCCTCAACCTGTGAAAAACCCTTCGCAACAAGACGTGCCTTATACTTATCAATAGAACCATCAGTAGCAAACTTAGTATGATACAACCACTTGCATCGCACTAACTTTCATCCCTTAGGAAGAGAACAAAGATCCCAAGTATGATTCTTCATCAAAGAAGAATACTCCTCCATAGCACTGTCCCACTCAGTATGTCCTGTAGCTGCCCCAAATGTCTGAGGATCACCACAAATAGCATGACTTAGAAGACTAGAATCCACAATATGAGACCGGGTGTGATGGGAAGTGGAAAGGTCACCGGCCAGAGATCTTGCAACATCAACTGTAACACGAGCCCATCTAGGCATCTATGGAGGATCCTATGGTGGAGGTAAATGGGGATCACTAAGATCATCATCCTCATCATCCTGAAACAAAGTTGGAAGAGAGGAGGGAGTAGTGGTAAGTGAAGTAGACTCTGGAAGCGGGGTATCTACTGCAGGAAGGCGCTCATCAAACTGAACATCCCGTTGAAATAGGACCTCTCTGGAATCAGGGTCAAACAACTTGTATACCTTAACATCCTCACAGTAGCCAACAAAAATGAGGTGTCGGCTCTTCCACTCCATTGCTCTCCTCTGAGCGTCAGGCACAAATGCCCATGCTTCACTACCAAAAACTCAGAATGAAGATATATCAGGCTTGACATGAGACCAAGCCTCCTCAAGAGTCATATGTTGAACTGCCTTGTGAGGCATCCGATTCTAAATATAGTTGGCACAATTGACTGCCTCTACCCAAAAAGATGAATCCATGGACCTGGACTGTATCATACAATTAGCCATCTCCTGAAGTGTTATGTTCTTTCTCTCTGCCACACCATTCTTCTAAGGGGTGTAGGGCACTAAAAACTGATGCTGAAGACCATGTTTTGAGCAAAAATCCCTGAAAGCTTGGTTCACATACTCCCCCCCATTATCTGTGCATATTCGACGAATAGAAAGACCAGATTGCTTCTCCACAAATGTCTTAAAGACTCAAAATGAGTCAAAGACATCAGACTTGTACTTTAAAAAGTACACCCATGTGCGCCTGGAGAAGTCATCAATGAAAGTAAGCACATATCTGGCACCGGAAAAAGAAGGAGTGGGAAATGACATGAGGTCACTATGAATCAACTCCAATGGTGCCAAAGCATGAGTAGCTCATCCCTGAGGAAAAGGATCCCTATGTTGTTTGCCAAGAACACAACCCTGACAAACCCCATCAGTACAAGTAATGTGTAGAAGCCCAAGAACAAGTGCCTGTGTGCTCATCTGCTGAAGATATCTGTAATTGACATGGTCCAAACGCTCATGCCAAAGTCTGCTCATTGAATCTGCATGTGCTATAAGACAGGAACCTATGCGAACAGAAGACTCAAATCCATCAAATCTGTATAGTTGGGATGTAGTGTCAACACTCCCAGTAGCCACAATCATATTAGAATCATGTAAGTCCTGAATAACCACATCATGTGGTGAGAACTCAACTGTCTTACTAGAGCCAGAGTGACAAATCTGATAGATAGACAGTAGGTTCGTCGAAATGTCAGGGACAAAGAGAACATCCTGAAGAGAACCCCCAGCTAATGCAACAGAACTAGAACCCAAAACAGAAAGATGAGATGAGTTCCCAACAGCAATCTGTGAAGTAGCACAAGGAGCAAGTGAGGTGACCAACTGCTGAGTGTGAGTCATGTGGTGAGAGGCACCGGAATCAAGAATCCAGGTGGGCCCAGAAGTCATAGCTCGTGCAGTAAGAGCATGACCTTTCCCTGCAAGGGAGGATGTGGACTGAGGAGCTGAAATGTGATGCTCCTGCATGGCTTCCTCTAAAGCCTCCAAACATTTCCAACACCAAGAAATGGGATGTCCTTCCTTTCCACAAAAGCTACAGGTTTCAACTGATTTCTTCTTAGTCTTGGAGGTAGACTCAGTAGACTTCGAAGAAGATTTACCCTTGGAAGGGTCAGCTGGAGGTTTTGAATCAGTTTTCTATGCAGGTTTGGAGGAAGACTCATTGCCTGCGGAATCTTTCTATGGTTTGCTTTTCTATTTTGGTTTCCCCTGTGAAGACTGAGCAACCAATGCTTGGCTAGAAGAGCCAGAAGCATCCATCTGTTAGATCTTTGCCTGTTCCCATGTCAACCGATCATAGAATGTCTCAAAAGAAGGCATGGTGTGTCTAGCACCCAAAGCATCCATGGTGGAGTAGAAAGTGGAAGAGAAGATCTGATACTGTCCTCGCAACTTTGAGAGTATCAAGAAGATACACTCATCATCTGTCTTGGTTTTCCCAAATCCCTGCAAAACTGAGCACAGAGACTTGAACTTCATCAAGAAGTCCTCAATGGTGGGAAAGCCGGTAGGTGTCAAAGTAGTCAGCTCTGCATCAAGCTGTAGTGCCCAAAATTCATTGACAGTACCAAACAAATCTGAAAACTTGCCCCAAATGGCCCTAGGAGTGGTCAAACCATCCAAGTGAAAGAGGAGACTCTTGGAAATGTTCAGTGCAATCAAGCCCATGGCTTCATCCATTTTATTCCTGTGCTAAAGAATCTCAAAAAGATGTTGTAGGATAGGTTGATGTTCATCTAGGCATGACCATAAGCCACATAACATGAGTAGCCTGGTCATGTGTGCTTTCTAGGTGTGGTAATTATGCGGTGTCAGCCGGGCCACAGAGGGGTCCGACATTGAGAGAAGAAAAAGACAGAAGTAGAAGGGTCATTTTATGAAGGTAAATGATAGAAAGCAAAAGTACCCCCCCACAATGTATGATTCTAACCCTCGTACAACAAATAAACAAATACTGAAAGTACAAAAAATGAGGAAAAAACCTGAACGCCAGATGCAGAGAGAGAGGAAAATGAAGCCTCTACTTTGGCGCCAAAAAATAGTGCCCAAATGGCTGAATCATCAAACAAAACCATCATAGTCATGTTCGCCTAAGAAACACCTTTCCGATGATATTTCATTTTTTGAAAACGGACACTGTATGCCCAAGATACGGCCAAAAAACCACAGGTACCCCCTAAAAATGAGCTCTCTGGAAAAAACCAGTCACTGGAAATAATTTGACGGCCGTATGGCCATCACTAGACGTCGGCGGTCGCCAGTGAGCGGCAACGCCGGCGGAGGTGGTGAGCAGAGCGGGCGGTGGCCGAGCTGGGGTGTGCGGAATTCGTAGGTCGTGGGGGGCGCCGGTGTGCTACTGCATGCAGATGGGCTGGTGCCGTCAAGCATACACACAAGTGCGGCAGTGTGGAGGCGCGGATGGCAGTGCCCAAAATTTGTAAAAAAAATTGATTTTTTTTTAATTTTTTGAGTTTGTTTTCGATTTTTGAGCCCGTACGACCCTGGTAGGCCAAAAATTTTTGCCTGTGGTCACTCTGGCCAAAATAGTCAAAGTTTATATGAATTTTGACTCTCCCAAACCTTCTGAATGCAATGGTGGAGTCCGTTTTTGCTCAAACGGCTCCAGAAAATAGCACCTCCTTCAAAGTGACAGAAAAACCTCAGAGAAGCTATGGTTGTCGTCTTCGAATCGTGGCCTCAAACACCTTCAAACTAGGCAGCGACAGGGTGGCTCTGATACCATGTAGGATTTGATAAATGCAAATCCATAGCTCGCCAAGAACACCTGCATGCAAAATACCTAATGCTGAATGGAGACCAAAGAGACAGAAGCAAGGGTTTGGAAAATCTTAGCGGAGTGAGAGCAGAATTATTATTTCCCAAAAAGATTAATTACAATAATTACAAAAGTGGCATATAAGGTGAGAAACCCTAAAGCCGGAGAAAGCTAGGTTTGTGCAATTAATAATTAATAAACATATTAATTATTATGCACCTACAAATGACAAGCTTAAGTGAATAGAATAATAGTTAGCATTAATAAGTAAACCAAAGTGATTTAATTATAAAGGCAAATGAACTATTACTCTAACACTATTATTGTGTGATGTGGTTATCTGATGACTGTTTTACATGCTTTAATGGTGTAATGATGTTAGTGGTTATAACATGAGATTTTATTATGAGATTATTGAGTAAGATGTAAATGTCAGTTTTGATGAGTGTATTGGTGAAGGGGATGGGTTTGCATCAGTCGGTTGCGAGCGCCCTACGAATCTGTTATTTCTTTTTCACGGTGTGTATTATATGCTGGTTATATTATATGATGTTGTTTACTTGGTTTTCAGGTTGTAGGTACATGACATCTACTCCACCTAGTTTCATAGGTTTGAGCGTGTCGATCCAACGGTTAAGTTGAATGGGAGATAGTAGCTAGGTAACTTGTGTCAAGTCTACACCCTAGCCTTAGTGTGTCGTTAGTTTTGTTTATTGAGTCATAGTTTACCTTATTTTAATGTTTTGGTTTTTGTAAGGTGCTTGTTTATTAAATGAATTTTTAGAATAATTGCATTGGTTAAAAGTGGTGATTAATTTAAATTAAAATTAAAATTATGTTTAGAAGTTATATTTGAATTTATTAATAAAATTTAATTTAATTTATTTAATTAATTAATTAAGTTTTATGTGGTTTATATTATATAAAAGCAAAAAAAATTGAAAGTTATTTGAAATTGTATTTTAAAAGGAAAGTTAGTTTTCAAAAATGTGGGAGTTAATTAATATTAAGATATTTTCATTTTTGATATTGCATAAAAAGTGGATTTGGTTGTTAAAGATATTTTTGATTTATGCCACAAGTGTGAGTTTAATTAATTAGAAGAATTGGTTGCAAATTCATTCACGGGAGAGTTTTGAGGAGGAAAAAGTTTTTTTAGGTTGGAAAGGATATTTTTGAAAAATTGCACAGAGGATTGTTGGAAGAATTTTGGGCTATAGAATTGATTGGTGATTAATCTGTTGATATTGGTTGGGCTTTTGGATTGTTTTCTTGTTTGGATTCACTACATGGTTGAAGAGAAATTGTGAGATCTTTGGAGGAGGCTCTGCATCAAAAAAATCTTCTTGCCTGTAGCTTCAAACTCTAGGTTTTATTTTGTGGTTTTGTTCTTGATTTGTTTAAAGAAAATAGATATTGATTAAAGAATTTGTTTGTTAAATTCATTAGGATTAGAGATTGCTATTTGAGATTGAAATTAAATATTTAGATTTTTGGAAATTTTGCTATTCCCAGTGAAAATTCCTCTATGAAATTGTAAAACAATAGTCTGTAGAATTTAATTTTATTTGAGGAAATTGTAGTAAAATCAAACCTTTGATTGTGCAACATAGGTAGATTGTTGTAGGAAATTTAATCCCTGTAGAAAATAATTAGATTTATTTTTGAAAACAAATCCTCTGTAGAAAACTTGCAATGGAGAAATCTAGATCCCTTTTAGTTTTCCTATTTTTGTATTGTTAGAAATTTGAAGAAATGATTTTATAAATTAATTTTTAAACCTCTCTAAATTTAAGAAGGTTCTCTGGAAAATTTAATTTATTTTCCTATAGGTGGTTATTTTAATATATTTTTCTCAATTTACCAATAAAATTATTCTGTGTACATATATATATATATATATATATATATATATATATATATTTATACATTATATGTATTATATTCTCGAATATATGCACATAACATATAAATATATATATTCTTTATGTGATTAAAGATTAAATTTATTTCTTTTATCAAATCGCTGCACACGGAATTTAAATTCCATCATTGTACGAAATTTTGGAATACTGTGTAAAGTCTTTTAAAAATATATATATAAAAATCATATTTTAAGCGACCCACTGCCGCCCCCATTTGGGAGTGGCTGTGTGGAGGGAGACACCCCTCTGCAGCCCCCTCTACCCTTAAACATCCACCACCCTTTGCATTTGGGAAGAAGGTCGGCGGGGTTTATTCTACTGCCCCTCCTCCCCAAATGCATTGGGGTTTCCTCGTCTATTACCTGCACACGAATCTGTCGATGGTAGCCTACACTTTGGGGCATTCAAATTTTATTTATTTTTATATATTCTTTTAAATATATTTGATATATATACATTGTCTTTAATATGAATAAAACATGTAGGATATATAAGATATATATATTTACATTTATGGTGTATATATATATACATAAATTCAGACTAATTATATATATATATATATATTGGAGTTTATTAATATAGTTTTATTATATTTTGAGTTTTATAATTTGGGTATTTGTTAAAAGATGGTAAATATATTTAAAGTATATATATACAATGAATAGATATAATTATTTATTAATATATGTTTGAAGTATATATAATTTGGAGCATATATATATTTAAGTGTAAATTTAATATTGTATTTTATTTCAATTTAATGCATGCAATTCAGTATTGAATGGATATTTTAAATGAATTGATTTGCATGCATGGATGAATGAAATAGAGAAATTTAAATGAATTGTAGAAATTAGATGTGTTAGTTGTGTAACTGAAAGAAATATTTTCTTGTAGGTGTTTGTTATGATTTAAATGCAATGGAATATCTTGTTTTGCTACATTTAGAAATTATCCTTTCCTAGAGAAAGTAAGGGTAATTATTTTAGTTTATTACTTATCTGATTGAAGTAATTGGCTATTTACTTAAAAGTATTAAATAGGGAAATGGATTTAATATATCCAAAAATAGTCTATTCCCTTTCCATTGCTTGTTGTTATTACTTTTCCTTATGTTCGTGATTGGGGAAAAAGGGTTTTATGATTATTTGAGTTAACCCTATTATCGTGCCTTTGATTTTGTCAATGTTACCTATTGAATGAGTATGGGTTTAAGAAATCCAAATATTAGATTTGATTAAGGAATTGAATGCTTTTTGTAGCTATGTCATCAAGTTGCATTGTGGGATATGGGATTGAGTTTTAGTCCAAAATTGTAAGTCTTCCAGAGAATCTTTGAGGATGAGGGTTGTCAATTCTTTATGTCAACCAATTGTTTTTCCCTTGGGTAGTGCATGGTTTCTTTTTGGTAATTTACCAGGTTTCCACGAACGGGGATGTTTTGTACCTCCTGTGAAAGGAGTGGATTATGTGTTCTATTGCCTCCAGTGTTTGGAGTGATTTTCATTTTATATTGTCTCCTAGAGTTGGAGTGGTTGTTTAATCCATTTTGTATGCACTTGGGTTTCCCTTGGAGTATGGTTTTGTATAGTGTGTTGTCCATTAGAAGAGTGGCTTTTGTTAGGCATCGGAGCCCAAAGAGGTAAATTGGGTAACCTTCAGAAGTGAGTTAATCAAGTGATAATTAAATTAATGTACTTAGATGATTAGGATTCATTTCACACTAATCAAGATAATTTATCCTCACTCATAGACACAAGGGCTCGTTTAGACTTGGGATGAGTGGGAAGGCTTGAAATGGCATGGTCATCTATCTTTTCCTTACGAGAGGTATTTGATGCCGCATGAGTGAGCATGAGGGACGGGGTTCGGTTGAGGTCACCAGGATATCCAGAGCCTATGAAGAATTCCCAGAGGAGATCTCATGGCTAACTATGTGATGACACTCTGTCTAGGACAATAGTTGTTTATTATTTTATGTGTATTTTTCTCTAAACATACTTGATCTATTTTATGTCTGGAAGCAATTTGACCTATGTCAGTGATGTGAGAGTTGTTCTTGTTTATTGCATTTGTCTGGTTATGTCAGTATGAGTCGGCCTTTGGTTAGAGGTTGTAGATCTTTTTCCATGTTACATTGTTACTATCTCCTAGCATGGGGGGTGGGCCTTCGAGTACCACTTGGTTGGGTGGAACATGCACCATAAACTGTTGGGTCCCTCATGATCTTCAGTACTTGGTGGTGAGACATCCAGATGGACAACTCGTGGTCCTTGCTTTATTTCTTGCATTGTTGTATTTCAAAATGTGATAAGTTAGTTTTATCCCTCTTGTATTTATGAGGTGGAATTATGTAATTGTAACACTTATGTAATATTGCCTCATTCTGGGAATGAGTGATGTAGCCAGTTGTTCAAGTAATGAATTTATGTTATGGATGTTTACCTTCTTATCTTTTGATGTATATGTATGTTGAATTAATGTTTACTACATGAGTAATTCATTGCAATGGATTTTAATTGATGTATGTTATTTGGGTTTAAGTAATCTTGGTTGCGTAGCCTTAGGGGATGTTTTCAATTGTAGACGAACATATTTGTGTAATTCACTTTAATATAAAAAAAAAATTGTTTGCTTTTATTGAGAATTGAAACTTCCTCTAGGGTTGTGTGGCGGGGTATTACACCTTCTATATGATTCTATTGGTAGAATCGTTATGCCTTTGATCTTTCAGATTTGGCATTGCCCATGAAATGGGAGTTCTTGGATGTGTTTGGTCTTCTTTTACTGGTTGGAACATGGAGCTCGTATTTGTAGCTATTGGGTTGGCTATGTAGGTGGCATGAATTTGTTGATGTGTATACCTTTGAGGTATAGGTGATTGGATGGATAAGCACTTGTTGTGGGTGTTATTTTCAATCACCTAGGTTGTGTTGAGATCCTTTTAACATGAGCATGAAGCATGGATGGTTTGTGTTGGTTGTTTCTATGTTGTCATTGGTGTCAACATGGTGATAACTATATGGGAAGTCTACTTGGTTTACCAGATGTTTTTCTTGTCAGTAACACCCTCTTGTGATGGATCAATATATTGGTATTTGTGTCTAGAAGTTACCACAAGATCTAATGTGACTATAATCTCTTAACCATGTTTTCTTGACTCATTCAGATAGTTATATCCTAGATATTGATACATCCTTTGTTTTGAGTAGAAAGTTATCTCTGATAGAGCTCAACTCTATAATATACTAATGTTCCTTGTTTGGCATACTATGTGGGAGACTCCACATTCTATTGAGGTGAACATTTGTATGCTACAATTTTTTTGATAGTCTCTATGTTGGTAGTATGATGGGAAATTAATGTGTTCTTAGATCCAAAAAGTGTTTTCTTTGAGGAATATTTTTTGGTTTGGAGAATTTTGTTCTAGTCTTGGCCGACTTGGTATATGCAATACTTTATGAAGACAAGTTATGATTTATGATTGTTATCTGACTTGGTATAATCCACTACATGGATTAAATACTTAAATCATATATGGTGTTGACAAAGGAAGTTTTGATTATTTTGTTTTCATCTAATTAGGTTGACCTAATTAATTTTTCAGATATACTTGTATATATATAAGGTTTTTTGAGGAATGAGATGAGCATGAGCAGTCCAAGTGGATACATGGAGTGAATGTGAAATGAGAAGAGGAAAAGTTGTGTGAATATCTGAGCCTAAATTCTTTATCAGTAGTGATCAATGTAGCTTTGTTAAGTGACTATTGTGTGATATTATTTCATATTCTGGGCTTAATTGGAACTAAACCTTGCACATTGAAGGTGTATCCTATTAGTTCAATCTATTAGCAGTGAGCCAATATCTTGGTATTTATCTATCTTTTGTACTTAGGTTATGAGCCTTTAAAGGATAGCGAGTCCTAGCAGTGAGCCCTATAATATTTTGTATCCGAATATAATATATTGTGAGTTAACCCTCACAATGGTTTTTCCCTCATTGGATTTTCCACATAAAAATGCTAGTGTTCATGTGTATGGTTGTAATGATTTGTTTCTATGTTCCTTCTTATTGATTCAATCAAAACCGAGATAATTTTTAAATGGATGCTAATATTGTTTTATGGAATACTAATTCAATCACATGTGTGAAGGATGAAGTTTTTAGAATTGAAAGAATGGAGGCATACACAATTTTCAAGGTAATCTACCTACAAGTTGAAGAATTTATTGCAAAATCATTCAAAATGGAAGGAATAAATTTAGATAATTCTAAAGGATTATGTATTTTCAAAGAAGCGTGCAAAGGAAGCTTAAAAGGAAATTCAAAGTTTCAAAGTTTGAAGAAGAAATCAAGTGGATTCAAAGTGAGCTCCAGAAGCAAGATATCTATACATTTCTTGTTGGAATTTACAGAGGTATTCCTATTTGAACAATCTTTCATTTTTATAGCTATGGGTAATTAAAAGGTTGTGAGTAGTGCAGATAAAGTGCAAGTTAGTTTGAAGAGATATTTGAGAAATTTGTCAGATGATTCTATTCATGCATTCTCTTGCATCCCTCTGAGAGTGTTTCCCATAAAATATATCTATTTATTGACTTACAATAAGGTAGAAGAGATGTCATCAGTTTAGTTGAGCATTCTTTGGGAAGGTGAATTGAAAGAGAGCCATGATTCCTACAAAGTGTTAGTCAAGAAGAAGTTGGATGTTTGGAGGAAATTTCCCTTGTTTGAGTTTGAGAAGAAGTATATTTGAATAGTTTTGGGCAGAATTTATAATGAATCTCTGTCGATTGATGAAACACATTTGATTACAAAAGAATCTATTAGAGATGGAACTAGTTTTTGTTCCTCCAAACCAGTTCCCAAACTGAAGGCTATGGATGAGAAAGAAGTAGTTGAGGTTATCGTTAAAAATTTTGAAGGGAAAGAGATTGATTTGAGAGAAACTGTTGATCTAGTAATAAGGTATGCTACTATGGTCATTGGTCATAAATTTTATATCCCTAGTAATGAACTTACAGTTTCTACTATTGTTGTGCATACTATTGTTGATATGATTAAAAGAGGTATGGATTATGACTTGTGTGAAATACTTTGTATACATCTTTTGAAAAAATTAAAGGAAATCAAGAAGAGTAAGAAGAATACATTCTAGTATGGCAATCTGGTTGTCTATTTTCTCTTTTACTTTTTGAAAGAGTTACTAGTAAAAGGAAGGATAGAATGGTCATATTTAGTGCCTATTTCCCATCAAATCAGGAATTTCATGATAAATCTTGGTAGATCAGATACACAAGAGACTGCCCTTACTGCATTCTTTGGAGCATTTCAGATGAGGATGAATAGAAGGTCTAGGATTCCAATAAGTGTTGTTGAAAGGTAATCTAGAAGAATAAATTTTCGTGTTTCTATAGATTTTTGTCACATGGAAGTAGTTGAATCAAGGTTAGTTTGGACATATGAATTGGATTATGAAGTGTTAGAGACTGAATTTGATAATTATGCTAAAATTCTTTTGGAAATCCCTAAGAATCTCATTGTAGAAGGTACCTCTAGTAGCATGATCAGAACAGGGAAGAAAAGGAATATTTTTGTTAAGCAATAAGTTGTATAAGGAAGTGAGCTTGAACATGAGCATGAAAGGATAAATATTTAGAGAGCTTTGGAAGAATTGTAGAAGGTTAAATTCCCAGTGTTGATTTTGATTCATCTAATTCTATTGTGGAGAATCTTCGTGGCATGATTGATTCTTTGAAGGTCTGCATCTCCGAACTTGAAGTTCCTGTTCAAATTAGGTCTAATGAAGGAGATTTGGAAGATATCAAAGGAAAATGTGTGAATGCACATAGTCGAGTGATAAAGAAATTGGAGAGTGTACAATTTTTTGAAGAGGCACATGAACTACTTTATTTTTTCCTAGATTAGTCTGGTAGTACACTGGATATAAGAAATGAAATAAGGATGAGTCATTCTTGGATGAGCACTCAGGAAGATACATACAGGTTAGTAGAAGATAAAGATAATCAAAGGTGGTCCTATATTGTGTAGCTTCAAGAAAAAATATTTTCTCTACATGATCAAAGGATGGATGTTATCAAGAATTTTGTGGCACTCAGAGACATGATTAAACTTAGACATACTTTTGTTTCCAGTGCTCTTGGTTGTACTGGTGAATTATCAGAAATTATTCCCAATACTTTAGCAGATGGTATAAATTCCTTAACTAAGCTTGAGCTATTTGAAAATACTCTTGTAAGTGAAAAAATTTCATGGGAAGAAGGAAAAGCATTATGGAAGGCTATCCTAGAGAGTCTCAGAGGTTCTTCTTCAAGTTAATTCAATTCTATGTTCATATATTTTTGGTTACATTTTGATGTGTATACATATATACAAAACCCCTTCCTTTTCCATTGATATCAAAGGGGGAGAGATAGTGAGATGAAGAGATAAAGAGATGAAGAGATGGAGAGATAGAGTGACAAAGGAAAAAAAATGTTGTGAAAAACAATTTTGATAGGGGGAGTATTCAAAGTATTCAATTGTTGGAAAATTATTTTGTCATGCATGTTGCCATCAAAGCCAAAGGGGGAGATTGTTGAGAGCCTTGCAACATGAGAATGAAGTATGGATGGTTTTTGTTGCTTGTTTCTATGTTTTCATTCATGTCAACATGGTGATAACTATATCAGAAGTCTACTTGGTTTACCAGATGTTGTTCTCTATCGGTAGCACCCTCCTATGATGGAAAAAAGTATTGGTATTTGAGTCCAAAATTTATTGCAAGATCTAATACAACTCTAACCTCTTAACTATTTTTTCTTGACTCATTCAGAAAACTATATCCTAGATCTTGAGATGTATTTTTTTGTGAGCAGAAAGTTATCTTTCATAGAGTTCAACTCTGTATTCTACTAATATTTCTTGCTTGGCATACTGTGTGGGAGACTCTACATTCTATTAATATGAGAATTCATATGTTTTGGTTTTGTTGATATTCTCTATGTTGGTAGTATGATGGGAAATTAATGTGTTCTCAGATCTAGAAGGTGTTTGCTTTGAGGATTATTTGTTGGTTTGGATAATTGTGTTCTAGTCTTGGTTGAATCAATGTATGATATATGGTTGTTATCCAGGGTGGTATAATGCATGCACTACATGGATAAAATTCTTAAATCATATATGGTCCCAACAAAGGAAGTTTTAATTATTTTGTTTTCATCTAATTAGGCTGACCTAATTGATGATTAAGATATACTTGTATATGTAAAAGGTGTTTTGAGGAATGAGATGAGCATGAGTGGTGGAAGTGGATACATGGAGTGAATTTGAAATGTGAAGAGGAAAAGGTGTGTTAAGATCTAAGCATAAATTATTTATCAGTAGTGATCAATGTATTTTTGTTGAGTGACTACTATGTGAGATAGTACTTCATATTCTGAGTTTCATTAGAACTAAACCCCACACATTGAAGGTGTATCCTATCAATTCAATATGTTGGCAATGAGCCACTATCTTGGGATTTAGCCATATTTTATACTCAGGTTGTGAGCCTTTTAAGGACAATGAGTCCCTGTAGTGAGCCCCAAAATATTTTATATCCAGACATAATATATTGTGAGTTAACCCTCACTATGGTTTTTACCTCATTGGGTTTTCCATGTGAAAATCCTAGTATTCATGTTTATGGTTGCATTGATTTGTTTTTATGTTCCTTCTTGCTGATTCAGTCCAAATTGAGATAATGTTTAAATGGATATTAATATGGTTTTATGGACTATTGATTCACCCCCCTCTCAGTATTCCAGATGTTCAAAAGTTTGGCTAGTTGGATGGAAGCAGTTAGTTTTATAGTTGTTGTTCTAGCTGATGTTCTATCTTATTTTCTAGAGGATGTCTTTATGGTTGTGTTCAGGTTGGGGGATTTGAAGTTGATGTTGTTAATTCTTTTATATAGCTTGTGAATAGAATGGATTGGTGGTAGTATTCAATAGCCTTTCTTATTAGTTGGATCTTATTCTTGTTTTCTTTAGACTAATGCATATACACCATGCCTCATTCCTTTCCTTTAGAGGATGGCTAGAAGTATTTTATAAGATGGTGCACATCTTGGATATTTTTGTAGGTGTCTAGGGTGATACAGTGACTTTGATAATTTATTGGGAGCCAGTAAGTTCTTTGTTAAGTGGGAGAATTTGGAGAAAAAGGTGTCTCAAACTTACTAGTTAAGGCTCTCTAAAATTAGGAAAACACTTAGAAGTTTTGTAGTTTCAAAGTTCATGCTTCAAGATTGTTGCTTACCAAATGCATGGTAAAAGCTTTAGAATTTTTTTAGGTAATTGGGCATTGGACTTTGGGCTTATTTATTACCAAATGAAGTTGAAAAGTCTTATAAAAGTTTAAAAGTGTCAGCAATCAGACTTCGGAGTTCCATCATATGCTTTACTGGTGGAGTCTATGGTATCGGCTATTGAGAAACCCTGAGTCCTGACCCACAAAAGGAATTAATTCTTTGATGTTGCATTGGAGGTAAGGAGAAGTATCATTGGTGAGAAATGTATATGTGGAAGGGAGTCTCTAAGTAGTCCCCTCGATACTGTGATGAGACTACATCAAGGTGACTTGTTTTTATCATCGAGACCTTGAATATTGTCCCCTTGAAACCCCGATGGGAGGCTACGACTCTTGTTGGTAGGAGTGGAGAACATTGCCAAGACATAGACTATAGTCCCCTCGATGTGACGATTAAGTGGAACCATAGTGCATTGTTACTTAAGGTGGGACCAATCTATGTGGAAGGTTACATCATTTGTATGATAGTGACATGGATGTCGCATAGACAATGGGGATCACTCAGTTAAATGTTATAAGCTATGTTGGCAAGATCTCTTTGTATTGGAGGGAGGTGTTATGTCATCCTCTCAAAGTATTGATAGTATGAGGTAAAAATAGTAAGCAATATGCATATCAATGTAATGATAAGAGTTCAAAAGGATATGGTTTTGGATCTCCTCGATACGCCAATATGACTTCAACAATGAGAGAATTTATTGATGGTTAAGCTATTGTGGTTGTTCATTAGTTATGGAAGTTGAAGTGTTGGTTCTCTTGATACACTTGTGAAGTTGATATGTGATGTAGTAGTGCAAAGAGAGGTGTGACCGAGTTTGAGAGGGGTTATGTTGTTGGACTATCTCTAGATGGAACATGATGTAAATATCAATGTAGAGGCTTAGAGCCTACATTTTATTGTAATTGTTTATGTTGTTGCTAAATAATATAATGGCTCTATGTTTTTGAGTGTGGGGTCTTTTACCCAAAATGGTTTTCCCCACATAAATCTATGTGTTGATGTCTTTTTTGTTCCATATATCTTGTTTAATGGGTTTTTTTATTCAATTTTTTTAATACATGTTGTTGAAACTAGATAAAGTTGCATAAAATTTCCTCTAAGGGATTAATGGTGGGAAATAAACAGTCTAATTCTACTTTATGGAATAGTAGTACATGTTTCTAAGGAAATCTAAAGAAATTGAATGTTTTTGAAGACACATACTAATCTCAGATGCTCATTCTGGGATGATCAATTTTCCCAACAATCTGAAAGCCCATACCTCAGATATTTTTTAAGATAAGTCAAAAAAATTGGGATAGAAGTTTCACCAAGGATATCATAGTTTAAAGGAAGTAATGCAAATATTTTCAAGCATAGTCATAGAGAAAACAACTAATAAGTGCATATGTTTGGAGATCTTTCAAAGGCACATTTCAGATTTATTTATATTGTATAGAGGAATTTGTCAACTCATAAGGCTTTAACCCTCACATATGTTTCATGAAGCCAAGTATTCTTTTTCTAGTCATTGTTATAAAATGAAGGTTATAAGCTTACTATCGTTAAATTGGCATTGGAGTATTGTTCATAGAGTATTCTATATGAAGGGGCTATGAAAAAATAAAGGACTGATTTATTATTATGAAATGGATTTTGAAAAGGGGATAGAGGTAAAGGATTTTATGTAACAATGAAGTTGATCATAGTCATTAGGACTGTGTGTCTTAAATATTTTCTCCTTAACCATGATGAGAGATGAGACTATATTCATTCCAAACATAAGCAATCCAAAGGAGATGTTCAATAAGAAGACATTGGTGTCATCCCAAAGGGAAAAGATTTAGGAAATGATAACACACAATATAGTAGATAAGGAAAAATGTCATCAAAGGGAAAGTATGGTCCATGAAGAATTGGTGTGATAGTATTGATATGGAGGTGAATATCTTTATCAATGCTAACTAGAAAAAAAAAAATCTCTAGATTACATCACAACGATAGTCTCATGTTAACATAATATTATGATGAGAATCCTAGTGAAGGACAAAGGGGAAGGTTTGAGACAATGAAAGGAGGTTTTGAACAAAAATATGAAAGACTTGATAATCATGTAAGAACACAAAATTCTATAATAGTGGAACAAAAAACAATCAATGTATGTGATAGTGCATCCATAGAGAAAGCAGGGATCTACAAGTGTTGTTCCAAGAGGCATTAAATATAGGTGACAATACTAAAATGAGCAAGATTACTTACAAATATTGATGGTAAATAGACATACCAATGAGTAATAGCAAGGATTTTAAAGATAGATTTCAATCATTAAAAGAATTATTGATAGGCCTATTGTGGGGTGAGAATGAAAGGTCAAAATGGTGTATCTAGTCAATGGAAGGCATCATGGATTGCATATTTTATGAAAAGTGGGAGTGCATGAAGATATTTTAAGAGACTTCCCATCATGAGGACTATTTAAGGGTATGTTGAGTGAATGATGATCTTTTAAAATTGTCTTCATGATAAAAGCTACAAAGATATTGAGATCAAAATTTGTGCCAAGGAGACATGACATAAGAGGCAAGAATGATAATTTCAAGAGGCTAGAAAAATATTTATAAGGTAATGGATTGTAGGATATATTGAGCTCAAAAGAAGATTGAAATAGAAGCTACAAATTCCTAGGATGAGTTTGAGTGTTATTCAAGGTTAATGTAGAGTATAATGGTCTTCCATTTATTGTTAGCATTGAGGAAAATTAAACACGTTCAATTGTTGGAGGTTCTCAAAGCTATCTCAAGGTTTTAGTAAGATTAGTGGCTTGGAGGAGTTAGATATATAAGGGTACTTTTAATTGGAATACCTCACTACAAGTTCTCATTCCTTACCATCATTGTAAACCACTAAAAAAATACACACAAGGGAAAGAGGATTCCCCAATGAGCTCCTAGGGTTTTTCACCTAGAAGCTAACTTTGGAAGAATGGCTCTCTTTCACACTAAATGTTTTGTGTTTTTGGGTGTTCATTCAAAGAGTTGGATTTGGGGTTGATTGATGAGGGTTGTGATATGTGTGTGAAAAGTGTAGCTAAGTGTTGTAATAGAATGAATCTAGCTAACTATGAAATGCAAAACCTAGGAAATGAAACTATGTTGGAAGACACATAATGATATGCAAACATATATAAAATGACTTAATAATGTACACTAAATTATACAAAAGAGAAAGAGTTAGAATATGTGCACCTAGGATTAGAAGAGGAATCTGATGGAGGTCTACAATGCTGATGAAAATGTTGTAGAATTTTAGAGGGACACTTGTGCCAATGTGGGTGACCTAGTCCCAAATTCTCAAAAATTGGTCTGGAGCCCGTTTCTGCCAAAAGGGTATCCAAAAATGTGAAAATCCCTAAAAATAATTCTTAGAGGGAAAAGTTCACCATTATGGGCAACCTAGTCCTCTTCTCGATTTTTGAGAATCTGAAGGTGGAATCTGGAGCATGAATTGTCTGTATTTTCTGCACTTCTAGGTGTTTAGTCATGAAAATGTAGAATCTGACCTATAAGTGTCTTCCAAACTTCAACTAGGGTTTCTTCGACCTTAGTGATCTTGGATGAGCTTTTGAATTGTCTTCAAGCTTCCAATGCACCTAAATCTACAAAACACACAAAGAAGGAAGAAGAAATATTGATTCTTAGAGTATGGGGGCTTGCCTTGGTCAAGCCCCTTTGTAGATAATTAAATAAAATGATGAAATTAAATTGGAAAGCATGAGATGTGAAGAAATTTACTTACTTACCTTGCCATGATGAATGATCTTGAGTTGCAGCAATGGAGGTTCAACCCTTGAGTGCTTTAGCAATGATGCCTTGTTGACCTAGAATCTAAAACCCTAGCTTGCTTGAGAAGAAGTGATGAGAGATGAGAATAATGTGTGTTGAGGAGAAAATGAGTGATGCATAATGATAAATTAGGGTTTTGAAGCTTATTTATACAAGTTAAGCCCTAATTTTCTTGAAATAACACCATATAGGCCGACCTTAGTGTTTTACAGACAAGAATCCCAAAATAAATTAGGTTAAATTTGTAATTTATGCCACATGGGACTAGGTCGCCCAAGGTGGCAGCCTAGTCCACCTAGGCATATTTCATTGATTTTTGGTAATTAAAATGTGATTATTTATGTTTGTTTGGATTGTATTCTGAAAAAACACTAAGATAGGACTTATATTTGTATTAAGGGTCACTAAAGGGTTGATTTAGTGGTCAAAAGCCTAGGAAAGCATGAATTTTTTTTACAACACTTTGGCACAAGGCTTGAAAAGGGGTGAAAATAGGCTAAAAAGGGTCCAAAATCCATACGCAAAGGTCCAAATGAGCGAAAAGTTTCAAATTCCACACTTTTTGGTGACACATTTAACCCCCACTTTAGTGAGAGGATGAACTTGCTTCAAACTCACACTAAAGTAGCCCCTAGGAGATGGTGAAGAATGACAAAGAAGAAGAAAAGGAAACATGAAAAAGGAGGTGGTCAAGCACCAAAGGATTTTAGATTCTAAGTCAACTCAAAATAAATTCAAAAGACATTCAAGGGTGAATGCATTACAATAAGATGAGATACATAATCATGCGATGACAAGATTTTAAGTGAAGAGAATGGAAAGGGTGAAAAAGATGTGCTCCCTCTGGGGCCACAGAACATTAGGTCATCTACTGGGTGAGAAACATACACACGGCTGGTATGTACTCACAAAGGTGGATATGGGGAAATTCGTGCTACTCATTGGGCTTCCTGATCAAACCATACCAAAGTTATACCTCATGATAACTTTGATAAGGTGCCACAAAAGAATGTGATGTTGTTAAAAGGGATTTTGATTTGTTCATGCGATGTCTCAACCTAGGAAACATTATATGTAATGTCACCAAGAGAGGCAAAGTGAAAATTTACTCATATTGTATGCAAGAGAGGCAAGGGCTCATCTTCTATGAAAAAGAGAAAAAATGTAGGTGTCTCATCCTAAACAACAATGTGTGTAATGTTTTCAAGAGAAGGAATCACAAGAAAAAGAAGATCACACAGTGAAATATGAGTGGTGATTTATGCCCCCACTTTAAAGGAATTGATACACACTGTTCTGTGAGAAATTTCTTTAAAGTAGATGAAGAGGATGAGGACATGATAGATTGTTCGAAAATCCCTATTCCAAGTCATATTTTTTTGAAAAGTTGCATCATGAGAAGGGGTGTATGTCACATGTGAGTCAATATTAAGACATGTCATCCACATGCCAAGCTCGCTCTTATATATTCATGAAAATTTTAATGATAAGTCAAAAGATACAATGACAAGTGACATACGAGGAAAAAGCTTACTAACCCCTTGCCCCCACTTAGTGCAGGACAAGAGTGAGCCCAAAGGAATGATGGAATACAAGGGAGAGTGAAAATTTGTATGAATTAGAGGAATGAGGTGCCCCCACATGAGGAAGAGCACCAAGCTCCTTAAGATGTTGGATTTTACTACTCAAGGCCTTACACTTATTAGTGTGATGACCATGAACTCGGTGGTAGGTACAATATTTTTTTTTGTTGAAACATTTATTTCGAGTGTGAGGAGGAAGGGATATCAAGTGATCTTGGAGGAGTCTCAACAAGATTCCCTCTTGATCAAGGGTAGAAGGGGATCCTTGGGTGGGAAACAAGGAAGGATATTTCTTAGTATATGATGTCATACCTATGCAAGGCTCTATGGATTGTGAGATTTTATAGACTCCTTTGGAGGAATATATAAAATTTGAATCAAGAGGAGGTTGCAAGACGAAATGGGTTGTAAGAAAAGAGTCCTTTTTTGGTGTTAAAGGAGCACTTGTGAAGGTTGGTTGAGGAAGGTTACGAAGGATAGTGGTGATGGGATGAGGAGGCTTGGTGGTCTTGATGAGAGGACAATAACCAAGACCATGATATGATGGTCATTGCATAGGCTCGATAGGGTTGTCGATACCTTTTTCATGAGCACCACAACCTTTTCCACTATATCCAAGTTTCTTCATGAGCTCATAACCTTTTCCATAAACATTTTGCATATTTATTGGATCGGGTGATGGTTAATTATGTGCTTCAATGGCTGAAGTAGTTAAGGTGGATGCTTTCAAGGAATAAACTGAGTCTTGTGTGGACAAGACTGCATATCCCTATTCAGATTTGTTGTCTATGATCTTGGATGCTCCCACTAAGGGAGGGGTGAAGTCTAAGGAACCCCAGTCATAATCTAAGAGCTTGGTGATTTTCTCAAGATGGTGGTCTTTAGTTGGATGTTGTGAGGGTTCTACTTGGGTGGTTGGTGTTAAGGTATTGAAGTGATTCTCTTTGGAGTTGTCAATGTGTAAGCAACTATTAGGTTCAGGGTCAACATCAAGTGTGTACACTTTGTTGTTAAAGATGTACTTCATCTTTCGATGAAGAGTGGAAGGCACTCCATTCATAGCATGAATCCATGGCCTACCTAAGAGAATATTGTACGAAACCTCCTAAGGCATAACATGAATTGTAGTGTCTAATGTGGCCATTCCAACTGTAAGAGGGATAGTGATCACACCAAGTGGTTTCTTACTGACATTGTTGAATCGTCTGATAGAGAGAGAGTCGGGTTGGATGTGGGATCTATCTATGCCAAGACTATCCAAAAGGCTCACACTACACACATTAAGGGTAGAGCTTGTGTCAACAAGATTTCTCTTTATCCCCTTTGTTTTGTATTGAGAGATTACCATGAAAGCATCATTTTGTTTTTGTACATCGAAACAAGGGAGCTCACTTTGGTGAAAAACAATGTCAGAATTTATTCCATGAATAATAGTTGCTATAAAATTTGATGGCTCATTAGAAGGGATAGGAACTTGTAAGGTTGTTCGCATCATGTTGTCGTAGTGGGGGGAGACTTCAATAAGGTTCCATAAGGATATTTTTGTAGGAGTATTCCTTAGTAGATCAAAAAGGTCATACTCCCTAAGGAGAGAATTTAGGTGAGGGGCAATAGGTAAGATGGGATAAGGTAAAGGTAAAGAAGGGGAGGGTGATGTTTGGAAATGTGGGTTATTGTGGGTGTAATGTATATGAGCAATGGTATTATGATTCGGTTGCTGCAACACATTATGGGTAGGTGGGTAGAGGATGAATTTGGGTTTGGGTTTGGTTGAAGGGGAGTAGAGGACAAGTTGAGGTTGAATAATATTAACATCTTTGAGCAAGGAAGAGGACAAGAGTGACTCTTTATTTTCTGATAAAGACGTAATATTATTATTTTTATGGTTATCCTTATCGGGAATCCTGATATCCTCCCTATGAGGAAGGGTTTTAGGGGAACTACAAATCGATTGTGCTTGACAATCAAAGGTTGGTTCTTCTAAAATAGATTCATCACTAAGAGGGGAAGGATCAATGGTTGAATGGTTATTCTCAATAAGGATATGCTTATGGGAATGAGGACAACTAAAATGTTCATGACCTTCACTAATTAAAACTTAATTTAAACAATGCAAGATGCTCAATAAGAAATATTGATTGTTAGAGTATGGGGGATTGCCTTGGTCAAGCCAATTTGTAGATAATTAAATTAATTGATGAAATGAAATGGGAAAGAATGAGATGTGAAGCAATGCACTTACTTACCTTGCCATGATGAATTATCTTGAGCTGTAGCAATGGAGGTTCAGCCCTTGAGTGCTTCAACAATGATGTCTTATTGACCTAGAATCTGAAACCCTAGCTTGCTTGAGAAGAAGTGATGAGAAATGAGAAGAATGCATGTTGAGGAGAAAATGAGTGATGCATAATGATAAAATAGGGTTTTGAAGCTTATTTATACAAGTTATGCCCTAATTTGCCAGAAATAACACCATATAGGTTGATCTTAGGGTTTTAGAGACAAGAATCTTGAAAAAAATTAAGTTAAATTTGTAATTTATGCCACATGGGACTAGGTCCCCCAAGGTGGTGACTTAGTCCACCTGGGCATATTTCATTGATTTTCGGTAATTAAAATGTGATTATTTATGTTTTTTTGGATTGTCTTATGAAAACACACTAAGATAGGACTTATATGTGTATTAAGGAGCCATTAAAGGGTTGATTTAGTGGTGACAAGCCTAGGAAAGCATGATTTTTTTTTACAATACTTTGGCACAAGGCTTGAAAAGGGGTGAAAATAGACTAAAAGGGGTCCAAAATCCATAGGCAAAGATCCAAATGATCAAAAAGTGTCAAAGTCCACACTTTTTGGCAACACACATTGATAAGATAGGGACTCAAAAAATGTGTGAATCATCAATAAATAACAGATTTTAGGAAAGAAGTCAACACTCACACCTTGAAATTTTTAGAGGCATTCATCATTCTTTAAAAAGTGGCAATCACTCCATCAAAGAAGACATTGCAATTTCAAGAAGATAGTTAACGAGCTTTCTATAGGACAGTAAAAGATGCAAAGTTCGGTGGTCATAGGGTGTTGGCAAGAACTTGAGTCCACTTTTTGGCCATTTAGTGGAAGTTTTTTCCTTGATTTTCAAAATTTGACACATTTGACCTTAAAATTTGAAGCACTTAGAGATGGAATCTTGAAAAAGTCACTAATCATAAAATGTAGTACTCAAAGTCTAGTTTCCAAATATGTAATTTATTTCAATACCGAGATGATACAAATTGATTTTCAATAGGTGTTTCTAAAAAAAACTATTTAAAAGACTTCCTTTTATCATACCATGCACATGTACATCATCCATATTTTGACCTAAATAATCATATTTTTCTAAATCCTTTTGGGAAAACATTTGTAACTCCTTGAAGAACGCTTTCCATATTTTTTGTAATTTTTTATTGAATTTTTTTTGTTAATTTTTTATTGGCCATATGTGGTGTTTTGAAAAATCATCATGTACATCACACATAAGATGACCTAAATTTATCATTTTTTATTTTTTTTTAAATTGAAAAGAATTTTCTGAAGTATGCTTTTATACAATTTGTTTTTTTTTAAATATGTTAATAAAAAGTTATTAAAATATTAAAGACCTTGATAATTTAAGTTTATGAACCTGTTTCATCATAAATTAATTGAAAAATTAAAAAAATCCAATTTAAAAAAAAAAAAACATATTTAGAACTTGCACCATCTCATCTATAATGGGTTTTAATTTTGTCAAAAAAATCTGCAAAAAAAGAATTCAAAGATATGCCCAAAGTCACTATTTTCTTATGACATTGTCAGGACCTTCAACAAGTGCAGGTCAAGCTAGGTCCAAATCTTAGGTTTGGGTCCCCAAGCCTTTTCTTGAATCAAAAAACAAAGCAAAAACCAAACCAAAAATTAAAATTTTAAAAAATGGGATTCTGTTCTAAAATAGGATCCCGTTTCATCAAAAAAAATTATAATTTTAAGAAAAAGGACCCCATTTCAAAATGGGGTCTCGTTTCTTAAAATCATAAAAATAAATAAAAAATTAGAAATGGGATCCCATTTCTAAAAAACATAAAAAATATATTTTTTTATGAAACGAGATCCCATTTTTTAAAAAGGGGGATCCTTTTTTGTCTCGGGGCCCCAAACCTAAACGAGATCTCATTTTGTTGAAGCTAATTTCAGGTTTTTTGCTAAGGAAAAAAAATCCACATTTCATGGACTCATCTTCTTGCATTTACCCCATATAAACAGTTCTATGACTATTAGGGGTTTCAAAACCTTTAAAATGACAAAGTGACAGTCTTTGAGAAGAGACTAAATAGGAGAAACCTAACATGGATAGCCTTCTATGTTGAAGATATTTCAAGTCCCTCAAGTCACATGGATGCATAGATCATAATAAGATTATTTATGAGGTGATAGTGTTAAACTAAAAGGACAACTGTTATTTTTATGCCAAGTCATGTGAGCATAGTGAGAAAATTGAAAAAGACAACCGTATAATGAAGGTTCACTGATAAAATGTAGTTATGATAGGATCTTGAGTGTGCTAAGAGACCAAAAACTTGAATGTGGACAGTTCATGGCAATGGTTAATCTTTATAGAAATAGTGGTTTTCAAAAGGACAACCGTGTATCATTATTATGAAGACTCATAAAAATAACATTCAATATAGTAGTCTTGAAAGATGAATCATGAAGGATTCATAGGATAGTTATGAGAATTTAAACAAGGAAAAACATGTAATGAAAACAAGGTGATAGTGGTTTTCATGAGGGAAGTCACTTGTAGCAAACATAGTGAGGAATAATAGGAGGCAGTTTTATATTCTTCTCTAGTACATGCGTCAAAATTCCTAAGGACAATACCTATTTGGTATATGGAAATATCATCATGACAAAGAATAGAAAAATTTCAAGATGACAATGGTATTAGAGTTTTAGAGGAATACAGTGTAACAATGGTCTCATATATATTGCAAGGATAGTAAAAAAGAGAGAAGTAGCTCATAAGGAAAATCATAGTTAAACTGAAAAACATAACATGTCTAAATATTTCTAGGCATTATACAAAAAGTTTCCTAATAATGAGTTATCAGAATAGAGGAAACTAACAGAGGTATTAGGTTAACACAAAGTTAAGACTATAGCATCAAAGACACCAGACCATGGGCACTATGAAGGTGAATGGATTCATATACGAAGAGTCTAATAAAATAAATGTCTCAATTTTCAAGTTCTCATTGGTGTCATGGAAGGTGTAAAAGGGATTATTTTTCCTATGGTCCTACTAGTAGTGGAAAAACACATACCAAGCATGGTGATCAAGAAAGTCTACTGGCATCATTTCATTGACAGCAAGGATGTTGAATTGTAAAAAATATTTCAAAGTTAATAGGCTTGTACATGGAAGAGGTCTACATAAGTATATTCATGAGGACAAGTAATACACTATACAAGCATGAAGGACAATCATGTCAAATGGATTATGAAAATCATAGGGGAAATATCAACAAAACATGAGCATTTTAGTGTCATGACTATTGCAGGTGACTGAGACGAGGAATAAAGTCAGTCCAATGGTTTTCAAGAGGATAGTCAAAAGGTCACCACACTCAAGAATTACATGTTAGCACAAAGTTTTGAAAGGAAAACTATAATAACCATTAAGTCCATACTCAAAAACCAGCTAGAAACCTAATCCTATGCCTCTCCTAAAGCTTTGGTCATTTCAATCCTTTCTCACACATGCCCTATAAACATTTTGTGGGAAATTGAACTAGTTGATGAATTGGATATTATTTGATAAGATTAAGTAGAAATTGGAAGCACTTATAAGAGAATTTTCAAGCATCAGAGAGGTTAAAGAGAAAATATATCAGCTAACAAAGGAAGAGCAACTTGAAAAGTCAATAGTCTTCTTTCACCAATGCCTTGCTAGAGTTTTTTGCAGAGTCAAATAGGGGAATTAGTTTCTAGGTGACCAAATGAGGTGGAATTACCAAGTCAAATATGAAGTGTCATTTATATTTCTTAATGTATGTCCTACTTTTCCTTTAGTGTAGGATACACATAAGGGAGGTTTAGCCTCATTTTGTAGGTAGTTCATTTCACTTTGACAAATCATTGTAAACTTGACTCAAAGTTTCTTTTCTGGTCTATTTGATATTGTAACTCATATTTTTTAGTCTTGTGATTGAAAATAAAATATTGTACAATATTTTTCAAATAATTTTTCAAGAGAAATATAGATTTTAGATTATGTGTTGTTGTAAACACCTCTTTATCAATAAAATTTGAGCATTTTGGGCCTTCAAACAATTTATTTTTGTTATGTGTATAAAGTAATTGATGTCATTTTTTTGTGATTTTCATATTGGGATCCTAAAATGCATGTCTTATTTCTATAATTTAAAAGCAGAGAAGGTATATTTGTGTAGATTATTTCTTGTGCCATAGTTCAAACAAATGTTAGATTGTGAAGAACAACACACTTTATTCCTTTTAAAATTGCAAAAACATAGAATTTTCAATAAAGAAATTATACATAGATATGTCAAACACTAATGTTGTGCACAAATAGCTAAAAATTTGATTAATTTTGTGAGAAAAAAATAGTTTAGGTCTGAGAAAAACACATTTTCCGTGTATCACCTTAGTAGTAGATACATTTCATGCTATTCCTTCTACCCTATTCTATCAATAAAGTTGTAGCATAGGTTAGATTAGGTGATAGAACCAAAGGGAACCAATCCTCTCTAGAGATTCTTTCCATCATAGGTGACCCCAAAACCTAGAAAGATCCCATGTTTCACTAGTAGGCTAAGTTTTGCAATTTGGTAGGGCTGCACTATATAGTGATAATAGTTTTTGGCATGCCTGGTGAGACTATTTGAACTATCATAGTTCAAAACTTGTCTATTCATTGTTGATATTTGGTGTGTATTCCAAAAATTTATACGTTTGGAGGAAAAATATTCACACACATGGTGACTCTAAGTTCAAATCTACTAGTTTCAAGTGGGCTAAGTGATAGTAAGTACTTAATTTTTTCAAAAAATCATATTTCATTATTTTGATTTTAAGAACATTTCATGAATTTCCAGCTTGTTTGAATGTTGTATGATGTCTTCATTTTATGGAAGTATATTTTATAACCCTTCGTTCCATGAAATTTTTTATTTTAAACCCTCTTACTAGCCATACCAAACATAACAACTTGTTGGTTTTATTCCAAATGACCCTATAACAAGTTATCAACAAACTTATCAGGTTTTTTACCCACCCACCCATGCTCAATTTTCTTGGAAACCTTTTAGCAAGCCCCAAAATACTAACAATATGGGGATTTGTGACATCAAAAGAATATTAATTGACTTTAATAAGAAGTTGGATGATATCAGGAGACAACAAGAATTTTATTTGTAGCAAGTGAAGTTGTCTTACCAAGCTTATCAATACTAGGAGGATATAAATATTCAAAGGAAGCAATATGAGGAGTGTCTTGCAAAAGAGATCTCTACTAAACAAGAGAAAATGAGTTTATTGTTTACCCAAGTACAAAGACTAGAATCCCAATCAACCTCTTTCATTCCAAATCATCTTGTGAAAGAGGAGGATCCTAAGTCAAAGTTTCCAAGTTTCAAGCAAGATAAGTCTCCTGAATTCTCAAGTAAGTGCTCTGAATTTGAAATACCAAGTTTTGGGGGTTACTTTTCCATTGCAGAGCATGTTTTTGAGAAATTTCAATCTACTATTCCTAAAGAAGAGCCCTTTGAAGAGATTTTTCTACCTTGAGAAACTCAAAAAATTCCTTAAAATCATCGACCAAATCAACCTTCTCATCCTAGTACCATTTGTCTTTACAAAGGTGGACCCATTATTTCTCAAGATAGCTAGTTTAGTTAGAAAGAAGAGGATTTTTTCAGGTAAGAGAATATCTACTTGCAACTGACGAACCTACACATGATGGACATAATTAAAAATTAGACTTGTTACAAGTGGTTTATGAGCATGATCAAATAGGAAAATAAGTTGAAAAGAAAGTAAGAGGGGTTGAATGTGAAATTTTGATTGACTTTTTTGATGAACTTCCACTTTTTGTAGAAGGTGAAGAAAATATGTCAATCTCTATGTTAATAAATCAATCAAAATACCAAGATTACAAGCAAGAGGGAGGTGGTGAAAAAGAAGAGTCTATAGTTTGGTTTGATGAGTTGCCTTCTTTGGTTGAGTAGGATGAAAAATACTCTCGTACCAACATCAACAATAGGTTTGCAACAACAAGGAGATACAAAACTTCTTGATAAGGTCTAATATACCAAGTGCAAAATGAGGACAATGCTATTTTGAAGGGTGAAAATATTGGAAAACATGAGGATAGTGAGCTAGAAATTGATGAAGAAATTTTCACTGGCATCATAGAAGACTTTTTTGCAAATATTGACATCAAGATAACACTTCTTGAATTAGAAAACTATGACTAACACAAATTAGAGGAGAAATCATCCATGTTTTCATTTGAACAACATGAACCAAATCATTATACTATGCATAATGTTAAAGAAGCAGTGCATAAACATCAATCTAGCAATGGGAGTTCAAATTTTATTCTTTCAAGAGGATGTCCTATCAGAAATTTAGCAAGGATGAAGGCCCATAAGGTGTCACAGATCATGTTTGTTGTTGGCGTTTTAATTTTTCCCACTAGGCTTTATAATTCTCTAAGAGGTTGCCAACCTCTATATTCAAGAATTCACAAAGTTAGTGGCCAACTGAAAAGATTCAATCAAAGACTGAGATCTCCTACACTTTTGGCTCTGTGAAACCAAGGAGGGTGCTCCTATATGTGTTCATAAAAATGATTCATGCCTCAATAACACTTCCATACACAAATACTTACCTATCAGTGCAAATAGATACCATCTACTAGGGTTTTGGCACACCACAGAGTAAGAACAACTATCGACAGCTAGGATAACTCATATAATGTAAGATTTGCATCTCAAGGGAGATAGAATTTAATTTTTGATATGTTCTGACTTTGACCCTTCATGTTTAGGGCCACTATTCTATATTTTAAAAAGATCTTGAATGAATTAACCAGTGCCTCATTCAATTGGGTGGGAGTCACACAAAACATAACCTTGATATCATTGAACTATCTTCGCAATGCCTTACACTATAAGATTTTCTATTATTCAAGACAATACTCCTTAGCATATCCTAAGTACATTACCATAGATCTGTAATTCCTTTACAAGAATTTGATTAACTCATTAATATAAAAGAAAGAAAATGAATCACACATTCAAATATACCATTGAAGATGAATGAAAAAACCATTGATAACTTCATTCACAATCTGTCATACATACACAAGAGAGAAATTGTCCTAAATTTTCAGATTTCTTTCGATATTAGTAATTACAAAAAGAATAGTATGCTTATATTATGTACATACCCAACCTAGAATGACTTGCTAGCTAAAACCTTCCAGATACTATGTTATATTTTCTAACTGTATGTCATCTAAACTTCAGGACTCAAAAAATCCAACCTCAACAATGTGCCTTGAAATCTCCTTTATAGACTAGGAGAGCAACAAGCATCGAGCTCTATTATTGATTTCAATTGAATTCCATTCTAACCATTTGAAAATTTGATTACATTTCAAAATTTCCTATCATTAGATGTAATCATAATACGAGCAGGGGAATAAAAAATGGTTACACCCCTGTAACTAGTCAAACAGAAAAAAAAAAAAGCCACCTCATCACCCATGCGCATGTCCACATCTTACCCGAATAGAAAAAACAACAAAAAAAACAAAATTGCACAAACCCAATGGCCATATCATCACCTTCCACCACAAACAACCACACGTCTCCGATACAGGTGATCACTCCTTGTCCTCGCTTCAGTATGAAGCGAGACCATCAGTTTACGTTTGTCAGCACCAACACTAGACCCAGAATTAGCACACAGTGCCACCGCATAAATAGGAGAAGTTACGAGGACCTCCTCATCCACTCCCACCAACTCAGTCATGACCACAAGGTAATCACAATAGTCTAAATCAGTTTCGGACCCTTCACCACCAAAGCTAGCAGAAAGCTCAATAGGTGACTCGTAACGTCTAGACATTGTCTCAACCCCAACAAACCTGTAGTCATCATCAAATTCCCTCATTCTTGGATAGTCTATCACTTTAGCCTATATGACCTTTCCCTTGAGGCAGGGACTGCTTCTGGCTCGAGTCAGGACAGAACCAACACCTTCAACAATTGCCCCAAAAGCATAAGGAACAATACCTTGTTCAATTGGTTTTATGCTCCTGCTACAAATTCTTCTCACCCATCCCAACACTTCTTCATAATGGGGAAACAGGAACCATTGACTTACCCATCCTATTCATAGGTTCAAAACTCAGCAAGAAAACCAATTACCTACAAACAAACACAAACTCAAAAATGCAATGATGCTAATGAGCAATTAGCAAGCATTTATCGAGCAAGCTGGTGTAGAAAATGTTAATTGCTCCAATTGTAGTACCAGCAAGCAAGTGATTAGTGGCTAAAATTGTCATCACAAAATATCTCCAAGTTCATAGAAAACTACTTACAACCCATCATGATTACCAGGTGAATACAACTCACGCATGGAAATCAGGATGAGATCCATCAAAAAACTTGTGCCATTAATGAATGTAACTTGCAGAGCACAAATAGTCATCACATGGGTGGATATAAATTTTGAATTCAGACCATTGATGAAAAAAGGACCTGGCAGGTCGGATGACAGATCGATTCAAAGATCATTGAAAACCCACATCACCACTTGGAAAACCCGACAGCCAATTACATACCTTCATAGTCAGAGACATGCGAACCAAGAATGGGTCCCATCCAGCCACCTTGTACCGTAGAGCCAAGCAACTTGTCACCAGCTCACAAACCTCATATCACTTTCAAAAAAATTAATTCGATCATGTGAGGCTGGCAAGGGATGGTCACAATTAATCCTCATCATTAAATAGTCATCATTGATTTGACACCCATTTATCACCGCTGGCATTTTAGGACAAGTCCCACTCCACTGTACGTGATAGATGGTAGTATCCCACATGCCTCGCACCACTCTAGTGACATTAGTAGGAAACCTTGCGAGGTCTGTGAGGGATGGTCTAGATTTGAACCCTCTGATCCGACAGCCTGCCAATCTACACATGGAAAATATTATTTATAACAGTGGGGCTGACTAGGAAAATGGGAAAAGACCCTTAGAGGCACAAAATTTTTAGCTAAAGTATAAACATTGGGAAAAACCCACCCATTTTAGGAAAAATAATATTAAAACTCGAACGTGGAGAAAATCGACAGGTCAGGTAAAGGGGTTGGTAACAACATGACAGACAAGGCTCAACCGAACGACTTAAAAGACCGACAACCCATAATAATAGGTCAACACAAAATTATAGCGTGAGGGTTTATCTGAGAAAAACCCAATTTCAACATGGGTAACAAAACCTGAAACCCTAAACTCTAGACCCCCAGTCATGAAGGATGAACAAACACACCCAAAACTAGGAAAAAGTTTGACAAATCTTTAAAAGTCCCATCAGTGGATCTGACTAGGGATATATGCCCCCTGTGGGCATAGCAAGAACATAGATCTCTAGGGAGAAGACCAACAGACTCAACATTGAATCAAATAGGTGCCTTGAAGAATGATCCATTGTGTTGCAATTAGAACTTGATTTATATCAAAATTGGTGGCCCCAAGCCCCCAAACCAGGGAAACCATAATTTACCCATGTCAAAAAAAAAATTATCTACTATCTGGAGTTAACCAAATCTGCAAATTTTTCCCTTAAGTTTCCAGATGTTATTCAAGTAATTAGCATGCCCCAAAGAATCATTATGCTTTCCAATATCACTATCCATTTCATCAATCAAAAATCTACATCCAAACACTAATTGTAGCTGATGACCATTATAACACTATCCTTGGGCAAGTTGCTCACTATCCGGAGTTCAGGGGTAAAAGATCTCATAATCCCCTTTCCATTTGACATTCAAATTAGTTTGAACCTTGAAATGGAATTTCTCATAATCAATCTATTGTGTGTCATGCATCTCATACCCAGGAACTTCCAAAACAAAAGACACATATTTTGAGGAATCCTCACCTTGATGGTTACAACATAAGCCTAGTTTCCAACATTTGTGTACAAATGTCTAGAACACTTCCTGATATCATAGAAATGGGAATCATAGGTCACATCTTCCTCCTGAAAATTTATGAATACATTCATCTCAGGATCCTCACAATACTCTTGTATCCCATCATCCAACTCCAAATGAAACACCTCAAAAATAGGCTCTAGCAAACCAACTTCAACAAGGGAAATAGAAAATAGCTATGTCCATTCGCCCCCTCATGTTCAACATCACCTGTTGTATGTGTTAATTAATAAGTGAAAATTTCAGCACAAGCTAAAAACGTTTCACCATCAATATCAATGACACTTTCATTATAAGCTGAAAAATTTTCACCAACAATATCACTAGCATTTTCAACCTTGGTCTCATAAAAGCTCACCTCAAGGGGTGATAACAAGTCCATCTCACCTTCATAAAAATAGTCAAGAACATCAATAACACCAATACATTCATCAATGTTTTGGTCACTTTCAGTATTTTTCTTTAGATAACAGTATTGAACACACACCTCATTTTCTTCAAATTCCTCATCATTCACACAATAAGCATGCTCTATTGATAGTAAACCTGGAATACACTCCAAGTTTTCTTCACATGTAATTTTTCCCCTCATTTGTAAGCAAAGGATATCATGAGGCTCTGTATCACCACAAACCTCAGGTAAGGAAAATGCTTCCACATCATCTTTGGAGAGGCAATCATCACTTCTTAATTCATAATCACTAGCTTGTAACAAAACCTCGGTAACATGTGTATTGTAATCATGACATGGAAAAGCACTATGTGTCTCACTTAGTTCTCCATCATCTTTCTCCTCAAGCTTTTGCAGAGTTATCCAACATTCCTCAAAAGGGAAAGTGTCATCCACATTTTGTTCATATACACACTTTGTTGATTATGCAATCTCTATCCATTTAAGAACCTGGGTAAGGTTACCAGGTTTCAATTCTTCTGGAAAAGCACTCAACCCAGTTTCATAAATTTCACAAAAAAAATCAATGCACAAAGAATCATCAGGTTTGAAATATTTGGGAACTTCTATCAAAGCATCCAAAAATCTCAAAAATAGCTTGTATGGTGGTTCTCCCTCTTGTCTCTTCATCTCATACAACTCTTGCATAAAATAGTTTTGATCATCACTACAAAAATCAAGCTGGTGTTCAACTTGGGTTTCATCATTATCTTCTTCATTTGAAAACACTTACTGGTGATGTACATCATTCTATTGTCTTTGGAGATCAACATCTCTTCCACATGGCTCATCATTTAAGGAATAATTAGTCATAAACAAAATCAACTGGTCCTAGCAATACATTAATCATTATATCCTGATCATGGGGAGACTGAGCATCTCCCTGGTCATCTTGAGATTCCACCATTGATTGTGCTACTGCACACTATTGCAAAGAATGTGGCACCCCACATACCTCACACCATCATAAATTTTCAATGACATTTATAGAATTATTTTATAAAGGATTAGGTGAAATTTGATTATTTATTTGATTTCCCTATATTGGCTTCCCATTATTCTAGTTAGTGTTGTAAGGATAATCTTGAAATCTAGGGGGCCTTTCATTCCTTTGGAAATGGGGCTTGTCATTTTTTTCTTGCTTTTGTAGCAGGGTAAGGCGTTGATCTATCTTCTCATCAACAGTCGTGGATTTTCTAACCTTCTCAGTCTGGTTTCTTCTGCCTTTAGGAGCTTTGGGATCTTCCCTTCTTCCCAATTTTCCAGAAGCTCTTCTATTATTTTCAATATTTACTGCCATCTTATATGCCCATCTCAAATTCTAAGGATATTTATCTCTCAGTAGATAGCACATTTTAGCATCATAGGCATTACAATATACAACTAGGCACACACTTTCATTAGGCCTTAATTATGTAGGAAGTCTTTTCATAGCTTTCTGGAAGCGAGCATTAAACTCAATAACTAGTTCATTATATCCCTTGGTGATATTATTGAAATAATTCAATTTAAACTTGGGGTCAGTCTAATCTCCGTATTGCTTCCTAAAGACCCTATAAAAGGCATCTCTAGAATCAATAATAGCATCTAGTACCCCTCTATACCAATCTTTGGCATCCTCAACCAATGACTGCATGAAATATTTCATTGCTACATCATCATCCCATAACTCAAAATCTTCAACAAAACCTTGGAAAGTTTTTAGATGATCTTCCCCACTAAAAGCACTATTACCAATAAAATTTGGGAGATGTTTGCGTGCATTATTAGAGATTAGATTTGGGTACCCCCAAATTTTGTCAACACACGAGCAGGTGCATGGAAATGGGTAGCCATTCCATGGACACCCTTAAAAAAAAAAAGTTGTTAGACATAACGCGAGCGCATTATAACACACTCGCGTTATGTCATCGGTTAAACCTAGGCAAGGTCTCGGCAGATAAAAAACTGCAAAGCAATAACACGAGCGCGTTATAATGTGCTCGTGTTATTGACTGTTAAAAGCAAAAAAAGAAATACAAATCTCTCATTTGCATTTCGACTAGTTTTTTTGTGCACCCACGGCCAAAAACACCAAAATAGTGTGCTCGCGTTTGAGGAGAGGAATTTCTTCACCAAGCATCTGAATTTCTTCACAACGATGGTGCCACGACAACGAGGATCTGTCAGAGGTAAGGATTCTATGCTATTTATTTTGAATTTGTTAGTTTTAGGTTGAATTTGATATCTATTTGTTTGAAATTTTAGGAGATGCAAATCAACCTGCAAACCCTCAAAATCTTCAATAGGAGGACCAACCAAATCCTCAAGATCAAAATCAACCACAAAATCAACCTCCTCCACCAATCACTCAACCCCCTCCTAGCACTCAACAAAATTTAATGAGTGAAATTGAGAACAACAAAAAAAAATTGAGGATTTGATCAATAGGTTGAGTGATCCAAATGGTTCAGCCACAGAAAGAATGACCCTAGCAAATTCCTTGAAATATATGTTAACAAACGTAGATTCAATTAGCAAACAAATAACTAGATGGGAAGATAGGAGGTAGGCAGCTAGGGAGTATTATACAAATAAACTATCATACAAGGATGTGAAAGATTTAAAAATAAAAAAAGGTGATTTGTGCTCATTATTCACCGACCCACACACAAATCAAAATCTTACCCTCAATGCAAAGAGGTTTCCTATCCATTGGAGCCACCACCAACAAATGAAGGAGCGATTTTATGATAGGTGGTACATGGTCTTCGATTACTCATTGTGCAACAATTGCGAGGTCCCGCAATATTTCCTTAGGAAACTATACAGTGAGTTCATATTGAACAAAATCCCAAATTATTTTCATATGAGGGATTTCTAGGGGAGAGGTGGGGGGTCAGCTCAGGATAGACCTGGTGCACAGCCGGATCCTACGTGGCAAGGTAGACGAGCTCTCGCTAGGCCGCCTCATGAGCACATTGTTATGCCTTCCGTCATGAAGGAAAGTGCTGACGTAGAGACATTGTAGGAAATCAACACTTTGACCCAGAGTGTCATCCATCATACTAGCCCTATTCTACAGCGCCATCTAGGGGAGTCTTCTAGTGGTGGTCTTCAAACACATGTGTGTCAATCTTGTGGGGCTACTTGTTCACATGACCCCACCAACCCTCAGGAGACTGGTATGTAGGATCCATCTACAGCTATGGAGATGGAGAGGGCAGCTGAAATTTTGCATGAGGCATATGGCATTGATAGTTAGGTAAAAGTTATTGCATGTGTTCATTGAATTTAATTTATTAAATTTCAATTTTGAAATGCAAGATTAACTAAAAATGTTTTATGATTTTAATAAAATTGCAGGGTCATAGTGTTGAGACTGGATACACTGGTCCCCCACCAACCTATTTTTGCAGTACACCTATCACTAGGGTATGTAACTAGTAAACAATTATAAGTTTATTGCATATTAATGGAATTGTTTTACGAATGGTAATTTAATATGCAATTTTGGATGTTGAACAGACTAATATTGGAGGTTTTGATGGAACACTTCCCAATGGCAGTGGATTTACTCAAACCGTCATGCAGGTAATAGAATAAAGAGTTTAACTAATGAATCAAGTACTTAATAGATTTGTGTAGTTTATACATGCACATCGTTGATTACGTTGAAAAATTTGTTGTTTTATTTTCAGTTGTTGTGAGACGATACACCTCCGAATGTGATGAGGGCAATGGATATTGGTGTGACATCTACTATACAATCCTCGATGGCTCTGACAGAAGAGGTATGAGGCAAATTAGTAAATTTTAATTAACATTTATTGTTATAGATGTTAGTTAGTCAGAAATTAAACCACTATTGATTCACGTAATTTTTGTCTATTTGTATGGTTTATACAAGGCTTGAGCATGCCTGAGCATGGGCATGAGGATATTTCCCTCATGGAGAGAGATTGTGAGATGGATGTAAGTGATTATTTTGTCAAATATATCATTTTTTATAATGTAATTTCTATATATTCATGTCTTTACTTCTTATTGTAATAGTTAAAACTTCACCATGAACTAAACCCTAGGAGGAGTAGTAGGAGCACTCCACGAGCGCAGCAAAAATGAGTGAGAGACCTATCGCCATTTGAGTGAAAAGGAAAGGGAAAGATTTTATTCCCTGGGCATGGAGAGCAATGAATTTTGATTCCATAGTCTTTTATTGTATGCCTGCATGGCAATTTTGTACATATTTTTTATTGGACATATTTGACATTGTATGCCTAGATGGCATTCTCGTAAGCCTATATGGCTATTTTGTACATATATTTATGTATGCCTACATGGCTATTTGGTTAATAGAAATATCTTTTTTCGATGCCTGTCCATATTTGCATTCTAAATTGATGGTTCAATAGATATGAGTTACGTATATTCAAGTGTATACTTTACAACTTACGTGTATACTTTGTGGCTTACATGTTTTCATGCATATACCTTGTATTTGTGCATATACTTTGTTTTAATTTGTGTATACTATGTATTCATGTGTATACTTTTTGAGGCTTATGTGTTTATGAGTACTTGTAGTTCCCTTATTGACATGTACATGTTTCACTTATTCACGTGTATAATTATTAATTGGTTAGCCATAGCATTGATCTATGTCATCCTCAATGCATGATCCTTGAGATGGAGTAAGTACACCCTCAAGGTCAAAAGGAGTTTCACATGCATTCTTCGTAGGCTCATTTTGGTAGTGAAACCAAAAACCTCTTGCATCATTGAAATGAAAAAAAAATTCCTTTATAGCAGGTCTGAAGCCATTATCATTCTCCATTAGTTCTTCATGTATCCACTCCCCATTAATGGTTGTCTCATGACCTTCATGAAACCAAGCACTTATCTCATTTGTGATAGAAGAAATGTATGAATATTTATCTTCCTCCTTATGAACCATTCATTATCATGAGAGATGGTTTCTTGTGAACCACTACTGATGAATCATGGGTCAATGAGTTTGACTTGTAAAACTACACGATTGAATCCTGATAGCAATATCACAATATTTATATATCTAAATACTACCATTGAATCCTGAATATTGCCATCTTACCCACACAAGATTCTGAAAGATGCTTCCCACCCTTCTCTTAGTGGTTGCTCTCATTGCACCTTCGACCTAGCTTCATCTTGGTGTAGACAATACGAAGACCCCAACTTGAGATCTTCACACATGCAAGAACAACTACGTCCTTCCTGTAGCTTGGATGGATCAACTTGCAACCAAGAACCCATGCTACTTCCTAGTGTAGATTGCCTTCTACACACTCAGAACCTTCTACCTCTGATACCATTCTGATGCAAAGGAAACAACACAAGACAGTGGCTCATCCACCCTTCTCACTCCTTAACCTACTAATCACTACTAATCACTACTGATCAAGACATGTTCTTAAGCTTCTAACTCTATCCACCACCTTTCCGCTGTTCAAAGCCCAAGTCACACATTGCTCAAACACAATGGTCGAGCGATGTAATGGTTTCTTTGAAAACTGTTATACATTTAAAACCATACAAGAATTTCACACTCAGTTATATTACATATATTCCCTATCAACTGAAACCATTTTTCCCATTCCATTCGGGACTGTCATAAAGAAACCCGAAAACAAGACATCCATGACATTCAAAACAATAGCGAATCCTTCAAAACTAATTTGCATTCACAATTTGCAAAACAATAAACCAGGAAAGATAGAGAGAACAACACGATGGGAAATGGAAACTCCTCTTTAATGAATTCCAGATATTAACACTTCAAAAACATACATTCTTTAAATGGTTCTTTGGCCGAAGGCTAGAGAGCCTGATTTCTTCTCCCTCTTGTTTACTCTCTTTTTTGTTTTCCCATAGTTGCACTCTCTATTTCCTCTATCTCCTCGTATTCGGTTACATGTTGTCTCTTTATAGAGATTCTAGGGTAGTTAGACAAATTGTTCATCTACCTGATATTCCCATTCGGTTACAACTGTCATTTAATCCTTTTGATGAATATATCATTGCAATTTTAAAGACTTAACCATTTCTTAACATGGTCCCACGAAATTCTAAATGACTAAAACATTACAAAATTATGAAGCTTGTCATAAATTTCAAGAGTCGAGGTGTCCCTGCACCAGTATCCTAGTTGTCCCTTTGTTGATTTATCTCCTCACTGATCCATCTTATTGGATTCTTTCACCTTTTACCCATTGCTTTCTTGAAAAACTCAATTTTAGGCCTTGTAGCCTTTTGCCCCAATTTGGCCTCCTAGAACCCGTTTTCTTGACTTTTCTCACAATCAGTCTTAACAACCCCCAAATTTTTTTGTAAATTATTTCTTTTGATCATCAAGGCTCCAATATTTACCAGGCCTTAAGTCCTACAAGTTTTCGTACATATGATTGTCCTCAAACCCCCTATTTTCAAGGGTTCCTATGGTTTTTGGCTCTTTTTCCTTCTTTGAGGGCTTCAACGACCTCCTCAGCTCTCCTCCTAGCACACACATGACTGAGATACATGTGCCTACACTCCCATACTCTTTATTGGCACAAACCAATACATTTAGCAACTCTCCTTGATGCTGTCCTCTCCAAGCTACTAGCTAGAATGCACTTGCACTCACCTAGTGCTTGATGATTTCATCACCTTCCCTACAAAACAAGACCAAAAAACCTATATGTAAACTAGTTACATAGTCCCCAACTTGATTCCAAGTGGCCATGAGAGGAAAGCCATGGGAAGTCAAGTGGGACTCATTATTCACAAAACTGGCCTGAACCAGCAGTGAGACCAAGAAAACTAAAAACTTGCAAAAAGATAACCAATTGGTCTAGATGACTAATCTAATGCTACACAAGGTAAGTAAGTGACACAAATGGAAGACTCAAAGCATTAGATAAGTCCTTTCAATCCATTCTTTACTGGATGAAGGCTCAAACACAAAAATTCAATGAAAACTTGCTCTCTTCCAATCACAAAAATGTACTCTCCAAGTCTCAATTCATGAAAACAATCCTCCAACCTAGGTATTAGGGTTTTTCTAACCTTATATACCTTTCTACCATGTTCTAGGACCCTTCGGTCGGGCTTAGAGCATCATTAATGTCATTTTCCAACTTTTAGGACAAATAGCCAAGGCAACATTGCTCAAAATGCTCACAATGTCCAAGACTTACCCAAACCGCAAGCCCCTAATAAACCTATTTCCAATTCACTCATCAAAAACACTCTTGGGAGTTTATATCATAGTCCTTATTCCCTCTTTCATCCTAATCTGATAGTAGCAACTTTTCAAATCAATCTTGGAGTAGTACCTAGCACCCCCCTAAATAGTCCATTAAGTCTTCTATCCTAGGAATAGGAAACCTATATCTAATGGTTATCCTATTTATGGCCCTAGAATCAATACACATTCTCCACTTATCTCCCTTCTTAGGTGCCAACACCACTGGAACAACACATGGGCTTATGCTTTTCCTGATCAACCCTTGGTCCAAAAGTTCTTGAACTTGCCTTGCTATCCCCTTGTTCTAATCCGGTGTCATTTTGTATGCACCCTTGTTAGGCAATGTTGCTCTTGGTACAAATTCAATTTGATGACTGATTGCCCTCTTAGGTGGTAGTGTAGCTGGTGTGCCTTCATAAATGATATCCTTGAACTAATCCAATAGTTGCTTCACCTCTGCTATCATAGGTAGATGACTAGGTGACTCCTCCTCCTTTGGATTGAACATGATTGCATAGACAACTCCTTCTTCCTCCTTCATGTCTCTTAGGAATTCCTTTCCACTCATCAAAAGTACACTGGATTCTGCCGTTCCCACTATCCTTCTTGGGGAAAAAACTTCATGGTTAAGCTCTTGAGCTAGAGTATATTGGATTGGGTGACCTCCTAGGAAGGCCTAGTGCCTCACCTCTGTGAGCATCACTTAGATGCAATGATTGCTAAGTGGGCCATTCAATATCATTTCAAATTTGTTTCTTTAAGCAACTTACAAATTTGCAACTTAAGACTCCTCCAACCTAAGGGATCGATCCAGTGGAACATAGCTCGGAGCGATTCCATGTGTTTCAGTGCAAAAAAGGACCATTCCTAGCGTAAATATACCTATTTGGACATGTTGGAATAGTCCACTTGGTCACACAAGTTGCAGAACAAAAGTTGCACCACTCTACAACTTTGCACTACTTGCATTTGATGTTTTTTCCATCAAGTGAAAATTTGCCACCACTAGAAAACCACTCCGCGATAGCCAAAATCGAGAGAGGTTTTTGTAGACAGGCTCAATGCAATCCTATAGGATTAGACGAGAAGTTTCTAAGCATCACGGTATCCAAGTAATAGCATGCTAAAGTTTGCAGCTATTTTGCACTTTGGACCCTTAAGGGATCGATCTGGTGGAACATAGCTCGGAGCGATTCCACATGTTTCAGTGTGAAAGAGGACCATTCCTACCATAAAAATACCTATTCCGATGTGTTGGAATAGTCTGCTTGCTCACACGAGTTGCAGAGCGAAAGTTGCACCACTTTGCAACTTTGCACAGCTTGAATTTGACACGTTTTCCATCAAGTGAAAATCCACCACCACAAGAAAACCACTCCAAGATAGCCAAAATCGAGAGAGGTTTTTCTAGAGGGGTCAAACATCTTTCTGTAGGATCAGACGAGAAGTTTCTAAGCAACATGGTATCCAAGTAATAGCATGATAAAGTTTGTAGGTATTTTGCACTTTGGACCCTTAAGGGATTGATCCGGTGGAACATAGCTCGAAGCAATTCCACGTGTTTTGGTGCAAAAGAGGACCATTCCTAGTGTAAACATACCTATTTGGATGTGTTGGAACAGTCCGCTTGGTCACACAAGTTGCAGAATGAAAGTTGCACCACTCTGCAACTTTGCACTGCTTGCATTTGATGCTTTTTCCATCAAGTGAAAATCTGTCACCACTAGAAAACCACTCCGAGATAGCCAAAACCGAGAGAGGTTTTTGTAGACAGGATCAATGCAATCCTATAGAATAAGATGAGAAGTTTCTAAGCATCACGGTGTCCAAGCAATAGCATGCTGAAGTTTGCAGCTATTTTGTACTTTGGACCCTTAAGGGATCGATCTGGTGGAACATAGCTCAGAGCGATTCCACGTGTTTCGCTGTGAAAGAGGACCATGCCTACTATAAACATACCTATTTGGATCTATTGGAACAGTCTGCTTGCTCACATGAGTTGCAGAGCAAAAGTTGCACCACTTTGCAACTTTGCACAGCTTGAATTTGACACGTTTTCCATCAAGTGAAAATCCACCGCCATGAGAAAACCACTCCAAGATAGCCAAAATTGAGAGAGGTTTTTCTAGAGGGGTCCAACGCCTTTCTGTAGGATCAGATGAGAAGTTTCTAAGCATCATGGTATCCAAGTAATAGCATGCTGAAGTTTGCAGCTATTTTGCACTTTGGACCCTTAAGGGATCGATTCGGTGGAACATAGCTCGGAGCGATTCCACGTGTTTCCGTGCAAAAGAGGATGATGCCTAGCATAAACATACCTATTTGGATGTGTTGGAATAGTCCACTTGGTCACACAAGTTGCAAAATGAAAGTTGCACCACTCTACAACTTTGCACTGCTTGCATTTGATGTTTTTTCCATCAAGTGAAAATCTACCACCACTGGAAAACCACTCCAAGATAGCCAAAACCAAGAGAGGTTTTTGTACACAGGATCAATGCAATCCTATAGGATTAGATGAGAATTTTTTAAGCATCATGGTATCCAAGTAATAGCATGCTGAAGTTTGCAGCTATTTTACACTTTGGACCCTTAAGGGATCGATCCGGTGGAACATAGCTCGGAGCGATTCCACGTGTTTCAGTGTGAAAGAGGACCATGCCTACCATAAACATACCTATTTGGACATGTTGGAATAGTCTACTTGCTCACACAAGTTGCAGAGTGAAAGTTGCACCACTTTGCAACTTTGCACAACCTGAATTTGATACATTTTCCATCAAGTGAAAATCCATCGCCACGAGAAAACCACTCCAAGATAGCCAAAATCGAGACAGGTTTTTCTAGAGGGGTCCAATTCCTTTCTATAGGATTAGATGAGAATTTTCTAAGCATCATGGTATCCAAGTAATAGCATGCTGAAATTTTCAGCTATTTTGCACTTTGGACCCTTAAGGGATCGATTCGGTGGAACATAGCTCGGAGCGATTTCACGTGTTTCAGTGCAAAAGAGGACCATGCCTACCGTAAACATACCTATTAGGATGTTTTGGAATAGTCTGCTTGCTCACACGAGTTGCAAAAAAATGTGTACAAATTGTTTACATGACCTTTATATGACCTTTTTCACATTGTTTACATTTCAAAATTCAAAGTTTGCAAATTTTCCTACTCAAGGCATTTATAGAACAAGGTGCTACTACACCAAACATGAACTTCAACCTTACAATATTTGAGTATATCTCATTATGTAATTAAATCTTATTACAATGCCTCTGGCACTTCATTCTCTTGGATCTTATACAATGTCACTCATACATCCAAGATTCTTCTTAAATGTCTACATCATAGGTGCTCATCATGAGGTTAAATTTAAATGAGTAACTTGAGATTCCCTCGCTAAGCTTCACATGATCTCTTATAATGGCTTGAAATCAAAATTGAGATTTTTCAAAATCATCAAAATAAGTATGTTGCATTGCTTTTTTGGCTGAGATTTTTGATAATGGCTCTTAAATCAGCATTTTTTGCAACGAAAGATCAATCAACCCTTAGTAGTTTACTTACAAATATGCAAAGTAAAAGAGAAAAAGAAAGAGCATCCAAAATGGAAATGAAATAAAAATAGATGGAAGGCACTTACAGATGTTGCATGCAGGCATCAAAATAAGGATGTTGCATTGCTTTTCTAGTTGACATTCTCTTCGATGGCTCATATATCAACATTTTTTGCAAGGGGACACCAATCACTGTAAAAGAAGATGATAGCATTGGCATCAAACAAATTAATGTGCATACAAGTATAAATTAATAAGAACCAATGTGCATATACTTACAAATTAATCCAACGAACCATCCGGGTCTGCTCTACTCTTTATTGTGTCAAGTATTGCCTCATGGTCAGACTCACGGACCTTCCATAACGTCTTGTTCAAAGGTCTACCCCCATATTTGGTCAAATAAACATTGGATGCCACGACAAGGTTCGAGTAATGAAGAATCTTACGATGCATGTCAAAGTCCTGAAATAGCCAATGTTTAACACTTGAATGTGGGTACCTTCTAAGCCATGTTCTAGTAACCACAACTAAGCCTGTAGGGTATTCGATGTTTTCTCCATCTATAACTGGGGCCTCCAGTTTCTTTTTGGTCTCAACACAACAACACAAGTAATAGTTTGTTCCCTCTCCATTGTCTTCATCTGCAATAAGTGCATAAGCATGCCCTGCATTGATATGTGCAAAAAATCTCTTCAAATTTGTCAACATTATGAATACAGTACAAAGTAAGATCTAACAATATGGAATTTCAACAACTAAGAAAGTAGATATATCACCTCATTGAACTAGATCTGATATGTGGTCAAAATTGACCGATGATTCTACCTGTGTCTGTTCCAATGCCATCGGAGGGTGATACGTGTGAAGTGGGCTAAGATAACTTGTGAACCATTTGTCAACCCACTCCCCTAACTCACAATCATTCCAGTCTTGCATTGTACATGAAGAACAAAAGCATTCCATCTTTCATGTATAGATACTCCATGAACCTGTATTTGAGCTAAGGAAAGAGTGTACCTCACTCAATCCTATTAGTGTACAACAGTCTTCATATGGTGCAATGTTAGTATCATCCATCAACCAAAAAAATCTATGAACTGAAGATGTACCTTCATTACCTAGACCCATCAAAGCATTACACCACTCGACGATTGATTTTGCATCTATCAACTTTGCACTTTTTTTACACTTTAACTCTTCTCGTGCTAATGCTCTTTTCACGCATGCTCCTGCACCATCATGCTCCCCCTTTCCATGTCCAGCCTCACAAAATTTCCACATATGTTGAACACCTATAATGACATGCATCCTGCACAACCAATAGAACATGCACGAGTTCTTGAACTGTGCTGCACAGTTATCAGACCATATTATATGTTGATCGTATTCTATGCCCCTATGAGCCAAACCACTGTAAAAAATCTGGAAGCAACCTTGCACGAACTCTGGAAAATGTGTGTGATCATCACTAATGTAAAAGTGGTACTCCCTCAATACCTTCCTTTGCTCATCTATACTATTAGATGCATGAATGAATGCTATGTGCACAAATATCGAAACTTGTGTAGAGTTGTAATATTGTGACTACACCTCATGTTGTGGTTGTAGAGTGTAGTTCTCTGCAAAGTCAACCACGGATACTATGCTTCCAATTGGAAAGGTGTCCTTGCATAGCTTGAACTGTGTGTCCAACCATCAGGCTCTATGGGTATGCATTGCATACTGAGACAGTATACTGTCACGAAATGTGGTCATAAATTTGTACACTGAAATCTTCTCAATAACCAAATCACACCTTTTTGCTTGAGACCCATCTTTTGTAGCATATGCCACTATTTTATACTTCCCAAACTCTACTAGATTTTGTCCCACCTCATCTGTGCTTTCCATATGTTGACATACTGGCATACGCTGGAAGCCACCGCAACGCTCGCATGAACCATCCAATCATGTTGTCCTATAGAATATCTGGCCATCCTCTATTTGACATAAAATTTTTGATAAGAACTCTCTTGAAGATTTTGGTGGGGCTTCTTTGCCACAATTCTGCAAATTATCATTAGTATGCAAATCTAAACATATAGAATGATAAACATCGTAATGGTTAGAAAATTCAATATGTAGTCTACAAAAACAAATAGTGCATGTGTGATTTATCTTGACATAAAAAGGTTTAAGCAGTTCAAAATATCTTTGAGAAATACTAATTTGAGGATAATCATTTTCAAATTTCTGAAAAAATTGGGTTTGAGTCATATCCAAAAAATGCTTTGGATGTGGCTCACGATTCCGACTACCGATTCTCCTTCTTACCACATCCCTTTGATTTGGAGATGGCCTTGTGTTATTCTTCCAATACTCTTCAATTAGTATTCTCAAGGCTTCGACAACCTCTTTATCTTTTCATGACAGTCTCCCTGAGAATGCCCATAATTCATTTGTATCATTTCCTTCAATTCTTTGCCGCCTTTGAATGGCTCTTGATAAAGTTTTTCTACTAATTCCTATTTTTTCACTAGTATTTCTAATTAGGCGAGCTCTCTTTGTTTGACAACTTACCAAAGTCAATGTAATGACACATTGGGTGACATTACTATCCTTTAAGCATGAGGTATTACCCACAATCTCATAAGCATCCATTAGATTCTTCACAATAGTGTCTTCACTCGATGCATTTGATGTTCTCAACCCAAGAGTCTTCATGATGTTCCTATACTTTACACCCCGCATCATTTCAACAAATAGTTAACATCTTGCAGTCTCATTTAGCCTTTCAAAGAATCATTCCCAAATCTTATCAGCATATCTTCTACAAGTGCATGTTGAAATCTTACCTTCCATGTGCTGAAAAATCTCATCATCAATATTAATCAAATACTTTGGTTTTCTACGCAAAATTCTTGGTGGTGTTCTCCTAGGTACATACATCTCAACATTAGGAATTTCATCAATATTTAATTGAGGTGGGCTAGATTGCATACCTTCGATCGAGGGTGGAGAAGAAGACATACCTTGAGGTTCACATGGGGATGATGTGCTCTCAACTTGAGATGTGTTGGATGGTGTCCAATAATATTCACTTGTGGTAAATGGTGTCCCTCCATATTCACTTGCAGTAAATGGTATCCATCCATATTCACTTGTGCTAGATGGTGTCCCTCCATATTCGCTTGTGCTTAATGGTGTCCCTTCATATTCACTTGTCGTAGAGGGTGTGTCTCCAACTATGATATTTGAATCTGTCTTACGAAGATGCTTTCACATTCATGCCTTTTGTCCTGCCAATTCCCATTCTCTTTTTGATGGTTGAGGTTCCTCTACAATCAGGTTGTTTTCATCAATCGTTTCCAATTTCTTCTTTTCACGATATGCTGCCACTCGAACTCTCTCCTTTTCTTTCAAGGTTTCGTTCTCTTTGTATGTTAGTTTCCTCTTTGTCTTTTTCTTCGGCATGGCGGATAATTTTATCTATACCATGGTAATGAGATGAATATTAGTTCCTAAGAAATGTATCCATTCAAGATAATTGAAAAATATATGTCATTGAAGGCTTCATTTAAATAATACTTACAATCATCTTGTACAAAAGTAGTCTTTTATTGTTGATGGTTCTAGCCAACCACCAAGGGAATAAGGACTATGATGTAAAGTCCCAATAGTTTTTTTGATGTGTGAGTTAAGGAAAACTTAGGGTAGTCTAGAGCCTTGAAGTTTGGAGAAGCTTGAATGATGAAATTAGGCAAATTAGTCCATGTAGACTTGGCAATTTGTCCTAAAAGTGGGAAAAGGGCATTAATGATGCTCTAAGCCTAACCCAAGGGTCCTAGCACATGGGAGAAAGGTATATAAGGTCATAAAAACCCTAATTGAGCATGTGGGAAAGCTATTGTATTTGGAGTTTTGGAAGGGGAATTTATGAGTTGGAAGAGTGCAAATTTCATTGAATTTTTGTTTTTGTGCCTTCATCCAGTCAAGAATGGATTGAAAGGACCTATCTAATGCTTTGAGTCTTTCAATTGTGTCACTTAATTACTATGTGAAGCATTATATTAGCCATTTAGTTCAATTTCTTTCTGTTTTGCAAGTTTTTAGAGTTTTTGGTCTCATAGCCGGTTCAGGCCAGTTTTTGGAAATAATCATCCCCACTTGAATTCCCCTAGCAAGGCTACCATGGAAAATTGGAATCAAGTAGGGGACTATTTGTATACTGTACATATGGTGTGTGGTGTCTTGGTTTGCAAGGGAGATGGTGAATTCATCAAGAACTAGACGAGTGCAAGTGCATTTTGGCTAGTGGCTTGGAGAGGATAGTAGTAAAGAAAGTTGCTAAATGGACTGGTTTGTGCCAATCAAGAGCAAGAGAGTGTGGGAACATGTATTCCAGACATGTGTGTGCAAGGAGGAGAGTTGAGGAGGTCATTGAAGCCCTCAAAGTTGTAAAAAGGAGCCAGAACCCTAGAAACCCTCGAAAATAGGGGGTATGAGGAGAGTCCTATGTACGGATGCCAAAGGGACTAAACACCTAGTAAATCTTGAAGCCTAGGGTACAAATAGAAAGAATCTATAAAAATATTTGGGGGTTGTTAAGACCGTTTTTTAGAAAAGCCAAGAAAACGGGTTCTAGGAGGCTTAATTGGGCAAAAGGCTACAAGGCCTAAAATTGGGTTTTTCAAGAAAGCGATGGGTACAAGGTGAAAGAATCCTATAAGATGGATCAGTGAGGAGTCAAATCAACAAGGGGGTAGTGAGAATACCCTTTTGTATCCCCTCAAGTGGTTAGGACACTTTGGGTTAGTGTGGAGCCCAGGGAAGCTTAGTGGTGAATTGAGAGCAATGGTGAAGAATTTGAAATTGGTGGAGAGTCTTATGAGGTGATAGGGCTTTAGGAGGGATCCCTGATTAGGGTAGAGAGTAATACCATAGGAAGACCAAAGAATAGGTCTTGGGAAGAGCAAGATTGCTCTTGAAAGTTAAGACTCCCCATCAATTGTTGAAGGATTGGTCTATGTAATGAACTTCTGACCTTGTGCAGGGTATTTTGAAGATGTTTGATGCTTTGGAATGGTCTAGGAATGGTCTTAAAGGATGAATTTTGGTGAATGGTTCTGAATTTCTATAATTGGCAAGTGTAAATAATTGTGTATATAATTTGGTAATTTAAAATGTGCATTGACAACCTAAGGTTATAATGACAAACAAAAATGAAAGCAAGCCATAATAGAATGAAATGAAAGACTTCACATGCCTTAAAAACCAGACTTTCAAATGGAGGAATTCAACCCAATTATGTAGCCTTAGCTTCTTCTTTCTTCAAACTCCACAACAATTTGACTTGTTCAAAAGCTTTTTCCCTTCCACACTTCAAATGTATATATTTTTTCAATGGAATTCAAACTTCAATTGATATTATATGTCTTTCACCATTGAAACTCTGCTATTTCATGCAAAGGTGGTCAAAAGATCATGGAAAAGGTGATGGAAAGTGAAAACGATGCTTGCACACTTCACAACATCATCAAAAATATAAATTTTTTCGGAGCACGTGCAGAACCAAGGGAATATGCAGACTTTGGGCCTTCAAATCACGGGTATATTGATTTTTTTACCGTTTTAGTGGACTACAAAATGCGCACGCGTTATAACACAAGTGCATTATGTGAAATTAGTTTTTCTTAGTGTATTTTTGATAGTATAGGAGTTTCTGAGAGAGTGGGAGGGAGAGAGGGAGGGAGAAGGGGAGAGTGGGAGAAAGAGAGAGGGGGAGAGTGGGAGATAGAGTGGGAGGGAGAGAGGG
>CM021108.1:556541414-556670520 GCA_007115665.2 Sequoiadendron giganteum
CCTAATCCCTCAACCCTTGACCCTTAAACCCTAATCCCTCAACCCCTATACCCTCTTAATCCCTCAACCTCAATTCTCAACCCTTAAACCCTAATCCCGCAATCCCTATACCCTCTTAATCCCTCAACCCTATTAATCCCTCAACCCTCAACCCTGAAACCCTAATCCCTCAACTCCTATACCCTCTTAATCCCTCTATCCTTAAACCCTAATCCCTAAACCCTTAAACCCTAATCCCTCAACCCCTATACCCTCATAATCAGTCAACCCTCAACCCTCAACCGTCAACGCTTAAACCCTAATCCCTCAACCCCTATACCCTCTTATTCCCTCAACCCTCAAACCCTAATCCTTGAACCCTTAAACCATAATCCCTCAATCCCTATACCCTCTTAATCCTTGAACCCTAAATTCTCAACCCTTAAACCCTAATCCCTCAACCACTATACCCTCTTAATCCCTCAACCATCAACCCCTAAACCCTAATCCCTCAACCCTTTAACCCTTATACCTCAACCCCTATACCTTCTTCATCCCTCAACCCTCAACCCTCAACCCTTAAACCCTAATCCCTCAACCCCTATACCCTCTTAATCCTTGAACCCTCAACCCTCAGCCATTAAAGCCTAATCGCTCAACCCCTATACCCTATTAATCCCTCAACCCTCAACCCTCAACCCTTAACCCTTAAACTTTAATCCCTCAACCCCTATACCCTTTGAATCACTCAACCCTCAACCCTTAAACCCTAATTTCTCAACTCCTATAACCTCTACTATATAACCTATTAATCCCTCATCCCTAAACCCTAAACTCTTAAACCCTAACCCATAAACCCTCTACCCTCTACCGCCAATCCTATACCCTCTACCCTCGACCCTAATCCCCCAACCCTCAAACCCACTTAGTAAACTCTCTACCCTAATCCCTCAACCCTCTTGAACCTTAAACCATCAACTCTTAAACCCTTAAACACTCAACCCTAAACCCTCGACCCTCAACCCTAACCCCTTAAACCCTAAACTGTTAAACCCTTTACCCTCTACCCTCTAACCTCTACCATCAACCCAATACTCTCTACGCTAAACCCTAATCCCTCAACCCTTAATCTCTCAACCCCTATAACATCTACCCTATATATTGGACCCTCAACCCTAATCCCTCGACCTTATACCTTAAACCATCAATCTTCAACCCTCAACCCTTAAACCCTCTACCCTTTACCCTATACATTAAACACTCAACCCTCAACCCTCAATCCTTAAACCCTAAACCCTCTACCCCTTACATTGGACCCTGAACCTAATCCTTCAACCATATACCCTCAAAACTATACCCTAAACCCTCTACCCTCAACCAAGTAAACCCTTAACCTTAAACCCTTAACCCCAAACCCTTCAACCCTAAACGCTTAAACCTTAAACCTTCTACTCTATACCCTCAACCAAATACCCTCTACCATCAAACCTATTCCATCAACCCTCAAACCTTAAACCCTAATACCCTAGAAACCATCAACCCTATAGGTCCTCCATCCTAATCCCTCAACCCTATACCCTCAACCCCTATCGCTTTCTCTCTATCTATACATCTCACCTCTCCCTCCTTCCCTCCCTCCCACCCTCTCTAATTGTCTCAATGTACCATCTCCCTCTTTCTGCCCACCTCTTGTTCAATCAATCCCTACCACCCTCTCTCACTCCCTCTCTCTCACACCTCGTCTCACTACCTATCTCTCAAGTCTCTCCCTCTCACCCCCTCACACTCTCAAGTCTCTCCCTCTCACACTCTCAAGTCTCTCCCTTTCCACCCTACCTACATAACCCTCTCTTTCTCTTTGTCTCTCTCTCTCTCCCTCTCCCTCAATTCTCTCTCTCCCACCCCCCTCTCTCTCTCTCCCTCTCCATCAATTCTCTCTCTCTCTCTCTCTCTCCCTCTATCCCTCCCACCCCCCCTCTCTCTCTCCCTCCCTCTATCCCTCCCACCCTACCTAGCTAAGTCCCCCTCAATCCAACCCCTTCTCTCCCACTCCCTCTCTCTTAAACTCTCACTTCGACCCCCTCTCCATCTCTCTAGACTCTCTCTAAATTCTCCCTTCGTCTAAAAACATACATAAATGCATACATACAAGCATAATACATTTGTACATATAATCTTACATCCATACAAGCATACATACATACATGTACATAAAAATATATCAGTATACATAAATATATTAGCATTTAACATAAAGTAAGAAATAACGCGAGTGCGTTATAACATGCTCACGTTATGGGTTAGTAGACATGTTCCCCGCAGAATCAAAAACCATGTCAAAGTGAGCTATAATGCGAGCGTGTTATAACGCGAGCGCATTATAATGCACTCGCGTTATATCTTGCTTTGAGAATTACCAAACTTTAAGCTTGGTATTGCCTTGGAATTCCAACCCAAAGGTTTGGAGGGCATTCCCAATGACCAGAGACGTGTTTTTAAGAAATCTACCACATTTCTCATAATCAAGTTCGTGCTCACTATCAAGATTGCACATGGTTCAATATCAAAAAAATCAAGCACATGGGTAATGTTGGGTTATCTCTTAGCTATCCAACAATGTAATTTTTTTCACTTTCTGAAAATGTTTAAGTCTTTCATCCATAATTTATTTTATCTATATGTCTTTTTTTTTCTAAAAAGCAGTGTTTGGTATTTTTTTCGTTATAAATTAACTGTTCATCAATTTTTCAAATAAATTACATTTTTAGAAACTAGGCTCCATTCTACAAAATTAAAAAATTAAAAAAAAAAACAAATCAATTAGTTTCCAAAATTTGTAGGGATAGCACAGCCAAAATTCTATTTTCAGGATATGTCCACTTCGCAAATCAGTAAAAAATCAAATATTCATTAAAAAATTATTAGAAAAATTGTGCATCAACGAAATACTGTTAGCTAATTTCTGACTATTGTGATTTTAAAAATACTAAAAAAAGGTTCACCGTACGAGGGTCGTACAAGAGTTGCTAGTTTATGTTTTTTTGACAAAAACAACATCAATTTGTGTACATCCCTTGTTTGAACCCCTTAATCTCAATAATTTTCAAAATAAATTAGTAGTTTAGAAAGTAGACTTGGAGCACTTGAATCCCTCTTTTTGTTCCATCTCAAAATTTTGAGTCTAAGTATCCTCAATTTCACATCCAAGGTCAGTATTTCTTGATTTCAGGAAAAAGCTGTCCACTTAAGTCCCCTTTTTGGGAACCATCTTGGTGCACTTACCCACACATTTGTCTATATCTATCAACATGGGCTGCTCCCATTCCATGTCCATTCCTAAGGGTATCTTGTAGCTCAACATCCTTCTTATTACTCCCCTCTTTATCTTTCCCACTACTACCATCCTTTCTATTTTTACCAGTGCTTCCCTCTTCATCCTCTGAGTAGGAACTACTATTCTTGTGACCACCACCACCTCCACCTCCACAACCTTGGTTACTACCACCACCCCCTTTAGGGATTTTCTTTTCAAAATTCTTACTTAGTGACTTATTTTCAATTTCTCCAGAACTAGAGGCTTCAGGGGTAGGTGTAGACATCTTTAGGAAAGCTATTGTTCTTGCCATCTCGACATTGGCAGCCTCTATCTCTGCCTTACTCAAATCAGCTTGCAATTGATCATTTATCAATTGCAGTCTTAGGATTTTAGGGTTTGGGGAGAAGTCCAATGGCTCAGGATCAATTTGACCCCTTTGTTAGCAACAATATTTGTTTCAATATTAGCATCAAAATTGCTCTTAGAATTGAAGAAAACATGGGAAATTTTCTTGGACTGATCAATAGGGGCTTTCCCATGATCCACAAAGGTTTCCTTCTTGGATCCAATAAATGGGTCAAAGGTTTTTGTAGCGGGGATAGAAGTATAGGTAGCAGTGGCAGAGGTCCCCATAGAAATTGTTGCCTTAGGCATCTCATGAGCCCTTTCAGCAACTGCCTTAGCTACCTTTTCTTCAAAGGATTTTTTCTTAGTAGCATCTTCTCTCATCTTTTCCACTTTTTGTTTCTACGCATTTCTCTCAAGCTACTTGGCTCAAAATATTTCTAGATCCTCTTTTCTTTTCTTTCTCAATCAAGGCTTGCATATCCTTATCTATATCAGTTTCATTTTTTAGGATATCTCCTACCTCACTTGGAGTAGGAGTATAATAAGGTTGATCTACCAGATCTTCATCCTAAAGAAGAGGTGCCTCCTCATCTAGAGAAGCTCCTCGCAGTTTAAAATTTTGTCCAATGAAAACAGACATAGCACCAGGTGTTATGGCCTTTGGGAACTATTTATCCTATTCCCAGAAACCCCATCTTTCTTCCTCTCTAGACATGTCATTTTCAGCCTCATGGTTCATTTCAATAGGAAAACTACCATGATCCATATTAGATATAATTTTTTTGGAAGAGTCTCCACTGATAAAATCACTATTTACCTCAACATTTTAAGTAAGAGAGGAAACAACAAGAGATGAAACTGACTTACTTCGTGTATCATTTAGTTTCACCCATCTTTTATCATGTCCAGGTTCAAGTTCTAGCATTGGCTCTGGATTCTTCTTTGAATATCTTCTACTCTTCTTCATGGCTTTTGGTGCACGAGGACCTTCCTTTGCATGTTGCTTTTGGTAATTTATATGAATATTCGTGTTTGAGATATTAGAGTCGCCACCCAAGATGTTGGGAATTATGAAGTGATTGCACTTCGCTTTTGCACTCGTGACTTTTGATAAGATCCTAAACATTACCCAACACATTGACAAATAATATCATGACAAATGACTCTGACTGTAATAGATCTACACTAGAGACTTTGAATGTGATAGGTCCCCAAAAAAGTCGCCATTTTTTTGGTGTTTTAATTTTCCCCACTAGGCTTCGTAATTGTCTAAGAGGTTTCCAGCCTCTATATTCAAGAATTCACAAATTTAGTGGCCAACTGACAAGATTCAGTCAAAGACTAAGATTTCCTACACTTTTGGCCCTATGAAACCGAGGGTGTTCTTATACGTGTTCATAAAAATTCTTCATGACTCAAGAACACTTCCATACATAGATACTTTCCTATCAGTGCAAATAGATACCATCTACCAGGGTTTTGGCACACCACAAAATAAGAACAACTATCTAGAGCTAGGAAAACTTATATAATGTGAGTTTTACATCTCAAGAGATATAATTTAATTTTAATATGTTTTGAATTTGAACCTTCATGTTTAGGGGCACTGTTCTGTATTTTTAAAAGATCTTGAATGAATTAACCAATGCCTAATTCAGTTAGGTGAGAGTCACACAAAACATAACCCTGATATCATTGAACTATCTTCATAATGCCTTACACTATAAGATTTTCCAGTATTCAAGACAATACTCCTTAGCATATCCTAAGCACATTACCATAAATCTATAATTCCTTTTCAAGAATTTGATTAACTCATTAAGTTAAAGCAAGAAAATGAATCACACATTCAAATATACCATTGAAGATGAATGAAAAAACCACTGATAACTTCATTCATAATCTATAATACATACACAAGAGAGCAATTGTCCTAAATTTTTAGATTTCTTTCGATATCAGTAATTACAAAAAGTATAGTACGCTTATCTTATGTACATACCCAACCTAGAATGACTTGCTAGCTAAAACCTTCTAGATACTATGTTATATTTTCTAAATGTATACTGTCTAAACTTTAGGACTCAAAAAATATGACTTCAACAATGAGCCTTGAAATATCCTTTATAGACCAAGAGAGCAACAAGCATCGGGCTCTATTGTTGATTTCAATTGAATTTCATTCTAACCAAATGAAATTTTGATTTACATTTCAAAATTTCCCATCACTAGATGTAATCATAATATGAGTAGAGGAATAAAAAATGGTTACACCCCTATAACCAGTCAAATAGAACAAAAAGCCACTACATCACCCATGCGCACATCCACGTCTGACTCAAACAACATAAACAACAACAACAAAAAATTACCCAACCCTATCAACCATATCATCACCTTGCACCACAAACAACCACATGGCCTTGATACAGGTAGCCGCTCCTTTTTCTTGCTTCAGTATGAAGTGAGACCATCATTTTACCTTTGTTAGCACCAACACTAGACCCAGAATTAGCACATGGTGCCACCGCAGCAATAGGAGAAGTTGTGAGGACCTCCTCATCTACTCCAACTAGCTTAGTTAGGGCCATGAGGTAATCATGGTAGTTTGAATTAGTTTCAGAACCTTCACCACTAGAGCTAGGAGAAAGCTCAATAGGTGACTCATAACGTCTAGACCTCATCTTAACCCCAGCCAACCTGTAGTCATCCTCGAATTCCCTCATTATTGGATAATCTACCACTTCAGCCTGTATGACCTTTCCCTTGAGGTGAGGTTTGCTTCTGGCTCGAGTCAGGACAGACCCAACACCTTCAAATACCACCCCAGAAGCACAAGGAATAGTTTCCTATTCAATAGGTTTCCTCCTATTGCAAATTCTTCACGCCCATCCTGGCACTTCTTCGTAATGGGGAAATAGGAACCATCGACTTACCCATCCTATTCATAGGTTCAAAAATCAATAAGAAACCCAATTACTTGCAAACAAACACAAAATCAAAAATGCAATGATGCTAATGAGCAACTAGCAGACATTTATCGAGCAAGCTAGTGCAAAAAATGTTAATTGCTCCAATTGCAGTATGAGAAAGCAAGCGATTAGTGGCTGATGTTGTCATTATAGAATATCTCCAAGCTCATGGAAACCTACGTACAACCCATCATGATTACCAGGTGAATACCACTTGCACACATGGAAATCAGGATGAGATTCATCAAAAAACTTGCATCATTAATGAATGTAACTTGCAGAGCACAAATAGTCATCACATGGGTGGATTAAAATTTTGAATTCAGACCATCAATAAGATAAGGACCTAGCATGTCGGATGACTCAGATCGAGTCAAAGATCATTGAAACCCACATCACCACTTGGAAAACCTAGGAGCCAATTACATACCTTCATAGTTATAGACATGTGAACTAGTAGCGGGCCCCATCCAGCCACCTTGTACCGCAGAGCCAAGCAAAATTTCACTAGCTCACACACCTCGCAGCACTTTCAAAAACATTAATTCAATCATGTGAGGGACGGTCATAATTAATCCCCATCATTAAACGCCCTCCATTGATTTGACACCCATTTATCATTATTGGCACATTGAGGCATGCCCCACTCCACTGTACATGATAGATGGCAGTATCTCGCATGCCTTGCACTACTTTAGTGACATTAGCATGAAACCTTGTGAGGTTTGAGAGGAACAATCTAGATTTGAACCCTCTGATCTGACGGCCTACCAATCTGCACATGGAAAAAAATATTTATAATAGTGGGGCCAACTAGGAAAATGGGAAAAGACCCTTGAAGACACAAAATTTTAGGCCAAATTCTAAACATTGGGAAAAACCCACCCATTTTAGGAAAAATAATATTAAAACCTAAACATGGAGAAAATAGATAGGTCAGGTAAAGGGGCCAGTAACAACATGGTAGACAAGGCTTAGCCAGACAACTTAAAATACCGACAACCCATAATAATAGGTCAACACAAAGTTATAACATACAGGTTTATTTGATAAAAACCCAATTTCAACATTGGTAACAAAACCCTAAACCCTAAGCATTAGACCCCTAGTCATGAAGGATGAATAGACACGCCCAAAACCAAGAAAAAGTTTGACAAATTTTAAAAAGTCACATCACTTGCACCCCAAGCATGAAGTTGTAGTTGAGGAGGAAGCTGACTATGAAGTTGCAATTGAAGAAGATTTGATTTAGATCACTTATCCAGTTCAAAAAAATAGTATGTGAGTTTATTTATATCATTCATGAAGCATTGTAGCAATTCACTAAATATCTATTTGTGGTTCATATCCTCTTAGCAATTCATGATCATGTAAAGCACTCTATGTTGGTTTGAAAAAGGGAGTTATTTTTCAAAACTAATGAATGGATTTGTTTGAACATCACTACCTTGGTTAGTGTGGGTTAGGTTAGGTTTTTTTAATTCAATAATTGTTTTACCCATAGGGTTTAGGAGTCTTTTCATTCCTCTAAGTGTTGATGCACAGTCTATCAATTAGTTTCAGTCATATTTTGAGTCTTCTTAGGTAGGTTGGGTAGGTTTGAAGGTGTCAAAAAATGAAGTTTTAAGTGTGCTACAACAATGCACAAGGTATTATTTTAAATATTTTATCAAGTTCTTCCATGAATCTTATACCTAATGGATTTTTTAATGAAGCTAGTCACCATGTTTAGCAAGCAAAAATCTCCAAGAGGTCACCAAAGTTGTTGAAATTTTTGTCAAAATTCATCAAAAAAACTAAAGGGGGCTCTCACAAAAGTAGATGATAAAATTAAATATGAGAAAAATAATAAATTTCTTGGCCACATTTGAGTATTATCAATCTCATGAAAAAGGAGAAAGGATTAAAAAAATTATTTCTCTTTTAGCACTCAAGTTAGAATTTGGAGGGGAAAAGCAATGAGTTTGTTTTCTTTTATTCTTTCATTCACATGGCATGAGGAATTTTAGGGTTGTAGGTAACTACCATTAAAGAAAGTAAAATAAAACAAGGGGGTGATGAATAGATTTTGACCCACGTTGTAGCATGGTTCAATCAGAGTTGAAGTGGCACATTATATTGAATGAAGGAGGTATGGCACATGGCTAAGAGAATGGAGGATTCCAAGAGTTTTTTTTTTCTACACCCACATTGCAAAACTATGTTTTAAATCCCTATATCATTGTAGGTATGTTTTGTGTGATCAATATTTTTTAGTTTTGATATGTTTGAATTATTTTGAGAAGTTTTTTCCTTGTTTTCCTATGAGAGTTCCATGTTCTTGTTGTCATCTTAAAACCAATACCCTTAGAGAGTTTTGTTAGGACAAGTCAATACCTTTGGGATAGAATTTTCACCAAGGATATCATAGTTTCAAGGAAACAATGTGAACAATTTCAAGCACAATCATAGGGAAAAAAAAGAATAAGTGTGAAAGGTGGGCAACTGTTTGCTTCCCTCCTTACGGTTTAGGACCTAGAAGGGAAATTTTCACTTTCTCTCAAGAACAAACCCTTGAGATCTCAATGAAAAATGAGAAAGACATCTTGTAAGAGGGTTATTCTAGGGGTTGAATATGATCTAATAAAGGGTTCACCACCAAGTTTAGACTTGGAAAAGATAATGAAATGCAAGATATAACACTAAACCCTAATTGAATATAATGGACTTTGAAATAACTTAGAAAAGTGAATGAAATGAAGAAAAAAAACTACAAAAAGGAAGATGTGAACCTGGAAATCTTGAGATGGTTGGATGGAGATCTAGAAGACTAAAAATTCTACTTTTATTGTTGACTAGGACTTGGTCACCAAGCTAGGTGAATCAGTCCAAAAATTTTGTTTCTGTGTGAGAACAAGAAACTACCAAATGGGTATTTGAATCAGCAAAAATCAAGGATTTGACTGGAAGTGGGAGTCATTCGCCAGAAGTGGTGAATCAATCTAGTTGGGCTTTTCTAAAGTTTCAAAGTCTAACTCTATTCTTCTTGGTCTACTCAATCTACCTCTACAAGTTTCCAAATCTGAATTTCTGATTTGCAACCTGTAGGTCTTCTCCAATGTTCTCCAAGGCTTGTTGACAATTTTGACAACTTTGAAGGATTTGACAAAAAATTTCCAATATTTCTCCTTAGGAAATATGCAACCTAGACCTACAAATCACACACAAAGGACATGGGAGAATGTTGTTGGTTTAGTGGATAGTGGTTTTCCCTAGTCAAACCCCTTGTTGGTAATTAAACCTTGAAATAGAATGAAATATGAATGGATAATGATGAATGAACAAAATAATATGTTGCAACTCACCAAAAACTAGCAATAAGAGGCTAAAAAAAGTATGAAATGGCTCCAATTGATGCAGATCTTGACTCTTGCTTGAAGGAGATAGATCTTGAATTGAACACTTGCTTGAATCATGAAATCCTACATCACAATTGTTAGCTCAAAACCAAACATGATGCATGAAGTATTTGACATGATTGATTCTTGAAGAATTCTCTAGAATACTTGATAATCTAACCTTGAATTCTCTTGTAAACACTTGAATGCTCTTGTGAACTCAATTATGCTAGTATGAATCATACTCTCACAAAATTCTTAGATCACTTGATTGCTTGTTAGGAGAAAATGAGTGAAAGAACCTTATATTTATACTTAATTATGCAAGAATTCCCAAAATTACAAAACTACAAGCCAACATAAAATCTAGGAGAATAAAACCCAACCATAAATTTGAATTAATTTTGATTTTGGGCCACACAGGACTCATTCACTCAAGGTGGAGAATGAGTCCCACTAGGCTTAAATTTTGGGACCATTTCTAAAAGTGCTTAGAAATGTGTGAAACTAGGTTTGGGACCAAAAGATCAAGGTGGAAAATGAGTCCCAGATTAGTCCCAGATTACTAAATTTGGGCCATTCAAACTTGAAACACCTGAATTATGATTGGCTAATGATTGGTGTCGGGATTATCCTAGAAAATATGCAATAGATTAGGCTTGTGGATGCAAAATGGGGTCAATTAAAGCATAAGAAATCCCTATTATTAATGAAAAGCCTATAAAAGTGTGAAATTATGTTACAACACTTTACAACACTCCAAATAAGGCAAGATTAACGTTAAAAAGTGGTTTATTATGTTCAGTTAATTAATAAAACATTAGAAAAGTGTGAAAGTGTGTTACGACACTTCACAACACTCTAGCAAGGTACCATTTAAATCCATTATTTCACAAGGGCCCAAGACCTAATGTGAATGTTTCAACCACATTACAACACTAAATCAAGGAAACATTAAGCACAATTCAGCAAGGAGGGCCCAAACAAGTGTGAAAATGTCCCTGATGAAATTTTTCAACACTACATTTAGCCCCCACTTTAGTGAGAGGATGAACTTGCTTCATACTCACACTAAATTAGACAAACACGCATCGAGATGGGTTCAAGTGTACCAATTCTGGTAAGATGGGATGACAATGATCAAGAGGGGTGATCAAGCCCCAAGGATCAAGATCCTAAGATAAATCAACATGGGAACAAAATAACACACATGAATATGATAAAGAGCAACAAAAAAAACATTTAAGCATACACTGTCAAAGATTAAAAAAAAGAGAAAAGGTAAAAGATGAAAGAGTCAGATCAAGCTTTGACCATTTGTTCATCATGATGTGGTTAGATGTAGGTTGTTCTTCCAAAAAATGCATACTCACTTTGAGGCAACAAAACTCCTGGCTCTCAGTTGGGTAAAAAGTCCTAGAAGGTGAGACACATACACACATGGCTAGTATGCACTCACAGACACATGCAACTTTCTATGAGGAATTTTATGCCTCGATTGGGCTTCCCACTCAAACCATACCAAAGTTATACCCCCTGATAACTTTAATAAGGCACCACACAAAAGAAATCATTTTCAAGCTTCATGAGACAAGTAAATCTTCATATGCTTGGAGCTCATGAACAAACAAGATGGCTCCACAGGCATGCAAGATGTGTTATGCAAGGTGGCCATATAACTTCAAATGAAAAATGCAAAAAATAAGGAAGTTTTAAAAGATTCTTGCTTAGTTCATGTGAGATCTTAACTTAGGGAACATTGTGCCTAATGTCTCCAAGAGAGGACCAATTAAAGAATAGAATATTCACAACTTAGGGGATGCAGTGTGTCACATCAAGCCACTAAGAGGAATGTAATATGCTAAGAGAGATCACTCTCTTGAGGGACATTACACCCAATGTCATCCATAAAGCAACAAACACATCATATGAAATAAAAAGACTGCACCATGAACCATGAAAAATAAAAATGCACAAGAATAATACCAATGTATGCCCCCACATTAATGAAATTACTAAACACCATGCTATGAGGAATTAATTTAAAGTATAAAATGATAAATGAAATCAAAGAAGACATGAGAGCTAACTTGGAAATCCCTATACCAAGTCATATGTTTCTAAGTAAAGCTACACCATGAAAAAGAAAAGGAAAAGAGAGGGGTTGCCCCCAAAATGAAAACACCAAACACATAAGGGATCTATGGATTTGGGGTCAGTATGTTCTTTGCTAAAATGATTTTTTAAATATTGGAATTTTCATCATTCCCAAAATACACATCAAACTAGAAGAAAGACACAAAGAGAATTAAAACAAAGAGAAAACCTTTCGGCTCAACATGGAAGAGACATAAATGTCTTGATGCCTTGTTGTTGCAAGTATGGTGGTGTTACCATTAATGTTGTCATTGATGTCTACACAGTTTAGGGTGTTGTAGAGAAATGAATCATATTATTGTAGGTGGTACATGTATGGTTGAGATACTATAGATAGTTTTTGAGTACATGGATCTATCTTTATGGTGTTGCAGGTATGTTGATATGATGAGTTATCAAGTGGTTTTGAGAAAATTAATAAATAGTGAAGATAGAGTTGTGTGTGTTATGAATGTGCTCTAGTAATGTGCTCTGCATTTCTTCTATTTTGACCATTTTTTTTTTGGATATGTAGTGTTGTTTATGGGCATCTTTGATTGATATATCTTGAGTTATAGCTTCTAGGTTGATGACTGAAAGTTGTGTTCACTAGTGTGTGAACTGGTTTGGCAGAGTTGTTTATCTGTGTACTAGGAGAAATGTTTCTTCTCTACAATCCTCTGATGGTTTGTATCAAATCTTGCAGATCTGGAAGAAGGTTAATAATAATGTTGTCAATGTTGTGGAAAAAGTGTTTGTGGTTTGGTGCTCCAAAAAGCCTTGTTCCAAAGTTACTATGTGTGTCGGTATAGTCCTGTTTGACTAATGGAAAGAGTTCTATATATGGAAGTTGTTACAGTTGTTGAGGATGGTTTTGAAGGCTTCTAAGAGGTGTTCCAGTGTATGGTGAAGCATGTTATGTGATCCACATGTGATTATCTTGTTGCGAATGCACGCACTTCAAAATTTCATTGGTGTTTTCAATAGGTTTGGCCAACCTAGTGTCTACACATTACTCAAAGGATAAGTATCAAATAAGAAAGTGTGTGATTGATCAAAAATTTTACTTTGGGTCCTAGTTAGGTATGTATTAGGTCTAGTCTCATTCTTATCCATCGTGGGAATGTTGAGTCACCAACCTAATCTAAATCTGTAAGATGAAGAATGTGTAGCCAACCTTGGAGAAAGTTTCTAAGATTGAAGATGGTATAAATACAACTCAAGTTGTGAATTATGTGTAGTAAGTGTGAAAAGTGGGAAACAAGAGTGAGAAGAAGAGTGTGCGAAAGAGAATCAAGGTAATAGTAATTAATGTGTTTGACTCCTAAAAGTAGTGAGTTGATGGTGTCTGTAATTCATTGATTAATGTTGCGAATGTGTGGAACCTATTGTGGTGGATTTTTTGTTATCTATCTTTATCTATAGGCAGTGAGCCTCCCTTCTGGACAGTGAGTCCTATCTATAGGAAGTGAGCCTTGTATCTGGATAGTGAGTCCTATCTTGGGTAGTGATCCCTTTGGTAGTGAGCCTTTGTATCCAATTTTTACATTACTATTATATTGTGAGTTAATCCTCACCGTGATTTTTCCCTCATTGGGTTTTCCACATAAATCTGATCTCTCTTGTGTTGAAATTGCTTTCTTTTATTTTCATTTCATGCTCATATAGTTTGATAATATATTAAATTGAATGTGGAGTTGATAATTGTTTAAGATTTAGAAATAATATTGGTGACAACTGATTCATTCCCCCCCTCTCAGTTGTCTTGTTCATTTCAACACTTGTGTCATCCCCAAAAGGAAAACACAAGAAAAATGAAAAAGAAAAAGGAGAAGCTTTTGGGTCAACATGGAAGAGACATGAATGTCTTGACACCTTGCATCATCTCCAAAGGGAAAACACAAGACAAATGAAAAAGGAAAAGCAAAAGGATTTATGACATAGAGAAGAATGAAGGTAAAAATAGAGGAATGTCACAAAGAGAGAGAGAGAGAGAGAGAGAGAGAGAGAGATTCAAGTAGAACGCCATGGGGATCACAATACAAACATGAAATCACACAAAAGAAAAGGAAAATGAAATAATGTGAAATACTAGTAAGGCACATGTGGGTCAACCTATGAGTAGGTCATATGCATCCAAATAATTTTCATTTTATACCGAGGGTGGAGAACTAGCCAAAGGGACAATAGAAAGTGCCGAACTAGGGCCAACACTAGGTTCAACACTCTTTGTAGGAGATTTGTCATCTAAGCTCATGGAAGAGGAAAACAATTTATTCAATTCATTATGCACCTCTTCATCAATTTTACCAACCTCGTCATCATCATCTAAATTGATCACAATAGGAGGTTGAATGATAATGTCTAAAGAAGGATTCAACTCTTGTTGCGGTTGTTGTATTGGATTGTTTTGTTTTTGGGAAGGGGTAGAGTCATCATGTATTGCTTCAGTCAAGTTTGGATTTGGATTTTATATGTTTATTTCTTCATGCAACTTGTGATAAAGGGCTCGACATCTATGCCTACACTCTCTAGCACCTCTGTTTCTTATAGTTTTTTTTTAAATTTGCATTTGTGTAGGAGTGGGTTGATCAACCATGGGTTTCTTTTCTTCACTGAGGGGAGGAACAAAATAAACCACAAGAGGTTGTTTGACCACTTTCTATTTGACTTTGTACACTTTTTTTATTCTAGGAGGTGTGGTAAGGTTGTTTCCATTGTTTCTTGGTCACTTTTAGGAGGTAGATGAAGTTTTTGTCTTAGGCTAGTTTTGGTCATTTGGAATTTATTTAGGTTCAAGCATGGTTTCATCAAGGACAATAGGCTTGGTTGTGGGTGGGGAAAGGTTTCAGAGGGACAATTTTTCTATCTTCTTTTCCTTGAACTTTTGATAGGACAAGAAAAGAAAGTCTTCTCTTGGTTTTATAGGTTCCATAGGCTCAAGCTAAAAGAAATCTAAGCAAAAAGTTCCTTTGGAGGAAAAGCGATTAAATCCATTATGATGGATGATGAAAACTTCATTTTCAAAGGGAAACTTTAAGCATTTATGGACAACCGAAGTGAAAAATTTCATGGAGTGAAGCCATGAGTAGTCTAGCTTCACACGAAATTGGTCTGACTATGGGATGATGGAGAATGAAGTATCTAATTTTTTCAATCCTATTTGTAAAGGAAGAGTGATTGATCCCATCATAGGGCAAGCAAAACCATTATGTGTCTTGATCCATTTTTTTAGTTTATCATATATATCTTGATAGAGTTCATGCAAAAGTAAGAATTCCTCGGTGATCACATTCTCTCCATAGATAGAATCTATTAGTATGCCATTAGTGGGATTGCCATAGATTCACCTAGATATGTAAAGAGGACCATCAAGTGCATGTTTAAGTATATTCGTAGAGTAGAAAGCAATGCCAAGAGATTTTTTAGTCATTTCTTACAATGAATAAAATCTATCACTCCTACCATGCCATCCATAGGATCATCATCTATAGGATCATGTTGAATAGAATCATTGTTATCATCATCTGTATCAAAATTCATCACATCATTCTTTGTAGTTTCACTAGCTTTTACAAATGAAATACTATGTTTTGGCATGGGGTTGGTGAAAATTTACAAATTTTGGTTAGGAGGGGCAACAAACTTATTTCCTTGATCATTAACACCTCCAATGGAGAGATGATCGAAATCAATGAGGTCTTTCACAAGATGTTTAATATGCTTAGAATATTTCATCTCACGTCCATTTTTCTAGTGATAGTGGCAATAAGAATTTTATCTAAAGCTTGAGTTAAAGGCTTATTAGGATCGAATATTTTGATAGGAGGCAAGGTAATCATTTGTTGTCCTAGAAGTTGGAACATTGTGTTATGAAGGGTATTAGGTAAGGGAGTGAATTGTCTTTTTGGGTCCCCATAACTAAACCTGGGTATAGTGGTTTTAGTAGTAGCTACTTGGTTATTGACATTTTTATTTGTTTGTTGAGGGGGATTAAATTGAAGGAACCCTTTATTTTTTCTAAAAGGTTGGAAATTGTTTTGGTTTATGGGCTCAAATTTCTCAATTTGGCTAGAAGTGGACTTTGTATCTCGACTACTAACCAAATTTTGATAATAATAGAGGGCGGTACACAAGTGCATGAAGGAGTGGAATTTCATCATGGTAATCTTGTCTTGAATCTTGTTTTTCAATTTTTTTATGAACATATTTTGAAGGTGAGGTTTGGGAACCTTGACATCGATTTGGGAATAAAGCAATTGATATTGTGAGATAAAGTTAGTTATCTTTTCATCTTATTTTTTCTTACATCTCTTCAAATCAGCCAAGGTCATCTTAGTTGTCATATGCACTTGGAAATGGCTAAAAAATTCCTCAACAAGTTCATTGAATGAACTAATTGAGTTGTTCGGTAAAGAGAAGAACCATTCCAAGGCAGTATCTTTCAATGACCTAGGGAAAATATTAGCCAAGATTTTATCATCAAGGAAAAAGTCACCACACAATGTAGTATAGGCATTAACATGGTTATAAGGATCTCCCTTTCCTCCATATTTCTCGAATCTAGGCACCTCTACACCTTGTGGCATTGGAGTTTGCAATATATCCAAGGGAAATGGACTACTTTTGACATAATATGTATGTGGGACATTTTTATTTTGTTTTAAGGTGGAAATTTTATTTTTAAGGGATGAAACAGTTTGGAAAAGCTGGTTTATGAGAGGGTCGTTGCTTGTGTTATGAGATGGAAGTGAAAAGGGTGAAGGATTTTATGTGTTTGAAGGACAAGTGAACGGAATTCTTATAGGTGGTAAGGAGGTGGGAGATATGACATACAATGCCACATAGCAACTAGGGATGCTAGTGGGAATACCCAAGGAAGGAATCACATTACTAGTTTGTTGCATTGTTGTTGTGACTTGAGGGTTGGTATAGGTAGGTATTGACGCAGTTGTTGTGGGAGGGGGAATTTAAGTTCCTCCTTGGCTTGTGACATTTCTTGTAGGTAAAGGGAAACTAGTGGTTGAGGTGAGTGTTTTCCAAAGATTTGAACTATTTTTTTCACAAGGTCAAGCCCATCTTCACTTTCAAGCATGTGGTGAATGTTATCTATAGTAGGGATGACAGTATGTGAAATGTTGTCATTTTGCACTTGATGTTGTAAGTTTGCTAGGTCCTCATGAATTTGGATTATGTTTTCTTATGGGACACTATCATTCATTGTTTCAACTTGCATACTACTTGAAGGAAAAGAGTTGTTAAGGATGGTGTCCATACCTAGTGTACTAGTGTCAATACTAGGAGTGAAAGAGCTAGACAAACCAAGATCCACAAAGATTGTTCTATCACGGAATGGAATGAGTCTCAAACTTAATCTCACTATAGTATTAGCAATAGGACACCAAATACTCATACAAGGGTTACTAAATGCAAGGTGAATGAAAATGCAATGCAAGCTAAGAACAATGAAATGCTTATAACATAAATTCTAGAAATTAAAATAGAAAGGAAATAACACCAAACAAAAACTCATAAAGAAAACTTTAAATGCTATAAAATGAAATTCAAAATATGCAGAGGGACTAATTTTCCCAAGGTGGTGAGTGAGTCCCATTAAATATTTTTTCCAAAATTTTCAAAAAAAATCAATTGCTTTTTATGTTTTATGATCTGTATCTTAGATACAAATGTAGATTTTGTTTGATTTTAAATGAAATTATATGCAAAAATTAAAGCTATATAAGCTTTCACTAATGCAAAATCTAAAACCCTAGAACACAATTTAACTAATACAAATCCTAATGCAATGTTAATGTAAGCCAAATCTAGGATGATAATGCACTCCAAATCAGAATTATGATGTTTTCAATGTAGGTTCACCAAAATGAAAGGTGGAAAATTATTTGCTTCCCTCCTTAGGGTTTAGGACCTAGAAGGGTAATTTTCACTAACTTTCACTCAAGAACAAATGCTTGAGATCTCAATGCAAAAAGGGAAAGAGATCTTGCAAGAGGGTTGTTCTAGGGGCTAAATATGATCTAATAAGGGTTTCACCACCAAGTTTAGACTTGGAAAAGATAATGAAATGAAATATGTAACATAAACACTAATTGAATGTAATGCACTATGAAATGACTTTGAAAAGTGAATGAAATGAAATAAAAAACTGTAGAAAGGAAGATGTGCACCTAGAAATCTGGAGATGATTGGATGCAGATTTGGAACACTAAAAATTATGCTTTTATTATTGACCAGGACTCATTCATCAAGCTAGGTGAATCAATCCAAAAACTAGGTTTCTATGTGAGAACAAGAATCTGCCAAATGGGTATCTGAATCTACAAAAATCAATGATTTGACTAGAATTGGGACTCATTCGCCAGAAGTGGTCAATCAGTCCAATTGGGATTTTCTAAAGTTTTAAAGTCTAAATCTTCTCTTCTTGGTCTGCTCAATCTACCTCTGCAAGTTTCTGAATCTAAATTTTTGATTTAGAACCTGTAGGTCTTCTCCACTGTTCTCCAAGGCTTGTTGACAACTTTGAAGGATTCGACAAATTTTCTCCAATCTTTCTCCTTAGGAAATCTACAACTTAGACCTACAAATCACACACAATGGAGAGGGGAAAATGTTGTTGGGTTAGTGGATAGGGTTTTTCCTTGGTCAAACCCCTTGTTGGTAATTAAACCTTGAAATAGAATGAAATATGAATGAAGAATGGTGAATGAACAAAATAAGATATTGCAACTCACCAAACCCTAGCAATAAGAGGCTACAAACATGTATGAAGTGGCTCCAATGGATATAGAACTTGAATATTGCTTAAAGGAAATAGATCTTGAATTGCACACTTGCTTGAATCATGAAATCCTACATCATAATTGTTAGCTCAAAACCAAACATGATGCATGAAGTCTTGAAGAATGCTCTAGAATGCTTGATAATCTACCCTTGAATGCTCTTGTAAACAATTGAATTCTCTTGTGAACTCAATTGTGATAGAATGAATGCTCTCACAAAAGTCTTAGGTCACTTGATTTCTTGTTAGGATAAAATGAGTGAAAGAACCTTGTATTTATACTTAATTATGCAAGAATTCCCAAAATTACAACACTACAAGCTGACATCAGATCTAGGAGAATAAAATCCCACCAGAAATTTGAATTAATTTTGATTTTGGGCCACGTGGGAATCATTCGCCTGAGGTGGTGAATGAGTCCCACCAAGCTTAATTTTTGGGACCATTTTTAAAAGTGCTTAGAAATGTGTGAAACTAGTTTTGGGACCAAAAGCTCCAAGTGGGACTCATTCACCCAAGTTGGTGAATGAGTCATAGATAACTAAATCTAGGCCATTCAAACCTAAAACACTTGAATTATGATTGGCTAATGATTGGTGTCAGTATTATCCTCAAAAAGATACAATAAATGAGGCTTGTGGATGAAAATGGGGCCAATTAAAGCATAAGAAAGCCCAATTATTAATGAAAAACCTAGAAACATGTGAAAGTATGTTACAACACTTTACAACACTCCAAATAAGGAAAGATTAAGGTTAAATTTTTTTTTATTATGTTTAGCTAATTAATAAAACCTTAGAAAAGTGTGAAATTGTGTTACAACACTTCACAACACTCTAGCAAGGTACCATTTAAATCCATTAGTTCATAAGGGCCCAAGACCTAATTTGAATGTTTCAACCACATTACAACACTAAATCAAGAAAAAATTAAGCTCAATTCAACAAGGAGGGCCCAAAAAAGTGTGAAAATGTCCCCAATGACATTTATCGACACTACAAAGTGAATCTATTTGTGGAGCTTTCAAAGGCACATTTCAGATTGCTTGATATTGTAATGAGGAATTTGTCAACTCATAAGTCTTTAACCCTCATATATGTTTCATGAAGCCAAGTATTCTTTGGTTGGACATTGTTAGAAAATGAAGGTTATAAGCTTACTGTAACTAAATGGGTGTTGAAGTACTATTCATATAGTAGTCTATATGAAGGGGACATGAAAAAAATTAAAGGAGATATTTAATATTATGAAATGGATTTTAAAAAGGGGATAGAGCTAAAGGTTTTTATGTAAGAATAAAATTGATTACAATCATCAGGACTATGTGTCTTAAGTATTTTCTCCTTAACCATGATGAGAGATAAGACTATAGTCATGCAAAATATAAGAAATCCAAAGGAGAAGTTTAGTCAGAAGACAATGGTGTCATCCCAAAGGGAAAAGATCTAGGAGATGATAACACACATAGTAGATAAGGAAAAATTTCATCAAAGGGAAAGTACAATCCATTAAAAATTGATGTGATAGTACATATATAGAGGTGAATATCTTTGTCAGTGCTAACTAGAATACAAAAATGCTCCTGATTACATAACAACGATAGTATCAATTTAACACAATGTTAAGAGGACAATCCTAGTGAAGAGAAGAGGCGCAAGTTTGAGACAATGAGAGGAGGTTTTGAACAAAAATAGGAAAAGCTTGATAATCATGTAAGAACACAAAATTTTGCTACAATGGAACAAGAGACACTCCATGTATGTGATAGTGCATCCATGGAGAAAGCAAGGATCTACAAGCATTGTGCCAAGAGGCATTAAATATAGGTGAGAATACTAAAATGAGAAAGATTAGTCACAAAGATTGATGGTAAAGAGACATTCTAATGAATAATGGCAATGATTTTAAATATAGATTGCAGTCACCAAAAGCATTGTGAAATGCCATATGATATAACCATGAATGAAAAATTTAGTGGGTAACATGACATGGACATGGCAATTGACAGGCCTATTGTGGGGCTAAACTGAAAGGTCAAAATGGTGTTCCAGTCAATGGAAGACAAAATGGATAGTCAATTTTAGGAAAAGGAGTACATGAAGACCTTCTACGAGACTTCCCATCATGAGGAATCTTTAAAGTTCTATTCAGTGAATGATGACCTTTTAAAAGTCTCTTCACCATAAAATCTATAGGGATATTGAGATTGATGAATCTCATCAAAACTTGTGCCAAGGAGACATGACATAGGAGATGGGAATGAAATTTTCAAGAGGCATGAAAATATCTATAAGATAATGGATTACATGATATATTGAGCTCAAAATAATATTGAAATAGAAGTTGCAAATGCCTAGGATGATTTTGAGTGATATTCAAGGGTAATGTAGAGTACAATGGTCTTCCATTACTTGGTAGAATTGAGGAAAATTAAATATGTTCAATTGATGGAGGTTGTCAATGCTATCTCAAGGTTTTAGTAAGCTTAGTGGCTTGGAGGAGTTAGACACATTAGGGTTATTTTAATTGGAATACCTCTTTGTGAGTTTCCACTCCTTACTGGTCCTTGAAAATATTGGGACCAAAAATGTGTGATTTATCAATAGATAAAATATTTTCAGAAAGAAGTCAGCACTCACACCTTGAAAATTGGAGAGGAAGTCGTCATTCTTTAAAAAGGGGAAATCAATCCATCAAATAAGACACTGTAATTTCAAAAGGATAGTCAAATATTTTTCTACAATACATTAAAAGATGAAAATATTGGTGGTCATATAATAGTTCTATGGTATTCAAGGGTTTCAAAACCTCTAAAATGACAAAGTGATGGACTTTGAGAAGAGACTAAAAGGGAGAAACCTAACATGGATAGCCTTCTATGTTGAAGATATTTCAAGAACCTCAAGTCACAAGGATGAATAGGTCATAATAAGATCATTTATGAGGCGACGGTGTTAAGCTAAAAGGATAACTATCATTTTTATGCTAAGTCATGCGAGAATAGTGAGAAGATTTGACAAAGACAACCATATAATGAAGTTTCATTGATAAAATGTAATCATGATAGGATCTTGAGTGTGATAAGAGGCAAAAAAATTGAAGATGGATAATTCATGGAATGGTTAATCTTTGTGAAAATAGTGGTTTTCAAAAGGACAACCTTGTATTTTTGTGAAGTCTCAAAAAAATAGCAATCAAGATAAAACAATATTGAAAGATGAATCATGAAGGATTCATAGGAAAATTATAGCCACATGAAAATGGATGATAAGGGAGGTCTAGAAAGAAAAAATATATATAGGTAACAAAAGATAGATCAAATGAAAGAGCAGCTATAGTCATGAGAATTTAGACAAGGAAAAACATGCAATGATAGTAAGGTGATAGTAGTTTCCAGGAGGGCAGATACCTATAGCAAACATAGTGAGGAATAAAAGGAGGTAGTTTTATATTCTTCTCTAGAGCATGCATCAAAATTCATAAGGATAGTTCCTATTTGGTATATGGCAGTATCATCATGACAAAGAATAGTGAAATTTCAAGATGATAGTGGTATTAGAGTTTCAAAGGAACCCAATATGTAACAATGGTTTCACATTGCAAGGACAGTCAAAAATATAGAAGCAAATCATAAGGTAACTCATAGTTAAAGTGACAGAGGAAACATGTCTAAATATTTCTAGACATTATACAAAAAGCTACCTAATAATGAGTTATCGAAATAGAGGAAACCAATAGAGGTCTCAGGTTAACATAAAGTAAAGACTATACCATCAAATACACCAAACCATGGGTACTATCAAGGTGAATGGATTCACATGCAAAGAGTCTAATAAAATAAATGTCAAGATGGTTTTCAAGTTCTTTGTGGTGACATGGAAGGTGTAAATAGGATTATTTTTCATATGGTATTACCAGTAGTGGAAAAACACATACCAAGCATGGTGATCATGAAAATCTCTTAACATCATTTCATTGGCAGCAAGGATGTTGAATTGCAATAGAAATTAAAAAGCTAATATGCCTATACATGGAATAGTTCTACATAAGTATAGTCACGAGGAAAAGTAATACAATATACAAGCATGAAGGAAAATCACGTCAAATGGATTATGATAATCATAGGGCCAATTTCAACAAAACATGAGCATTTTAGTGTCATGACTGTTACAGGTGACTTAGATGAGGAACAAATTCAGTCCAATGGTTTTCAAAAGGACAGTCAAAGTTCACCAAACTCAACCATTACATGTCAGGACAAAGTTTTGAAATGACAAATATAATAACCATTAAGTCCATACTCAAAAACTAGATAGAAACTTGTCCTATGCCTCTCCTACAGCTTTGGCCATTTCAAACCTTTCTCACACATTCCCTATAAACATGTTTGTGGGAAATTACACCAATTGATGAGTTGGACAATAGTTGATAATATTAAGCAATAGTTGGAAGCACTTATGAGAGTAGTTACAAGCATCTAGTGTTGGAAAAAAAAGGATATACAACTAAGAGGGGGGTGAATCAGTTGTTATAGAATTTAAAATTATTCAACCTTAATCAACCTTTAATCACAGATCTGATAATTAACAGTGAAAGAATAAATCAACAACACATCAAAGACACATGAACACCAAGATTTTATACATGGAAACCCTATTAGGGGAAAAACCACGGTGGATGTTAGTCCACAAGATTATACCCTATTATAAGTATAATGAAAGAAATGAATTGGGAATACACATGCATTTAGGCACACTACCTAGAGCTCACTGTTCAAAGAGAAGGCTCACTATCTTACATAAAACAATCAGATTAAATCCATTTGATGAGGTTGAACTAAAGAATTAGCTTCTAAAAAATCTTGATGACAATTTTCGTTAGGCCCAGAAACACTTATTCACACTCTGCTCTGTATTCGGATGATCTTATCTTTATTCACACATTTCGCATACACACTTGCACACACACTAAAATGAAGAAATGATCGTTCTTATATATCCGCTACATGAATTTACATCAACAACTCTATGGCTAGAAATAAAGAAAAATTACAATTGTTGGCCTCAATACATGAAAAAATCTCAATTCACACCAACCTAAGTTTGTCACAACATAGTGAGGAACTAAACCAACATCCTTGAATATTCCAAACAATAAAATATTAATCCATAAGGATCCGCAACACACTACCACCATCATGTCAGCCAAGAACATGAAACCCTTGAACACACATAGAAAAATATTTGATCACGAACACATTAATCAACACAGACGTACCACACTAATAGAGTACAATCTAGAAACATCACTGAACATCTCAGGAGCGTACACAACAACTCAATTCATCAGAATTGTAATCTCATCTTCTAGAAACACTTACTAGAGTAACTAAATAACTATAGGAACACAAAAATTCATAACTTTCTCAATTCTTGATGCGCACCTCTGAAACTTTCAGAAAACATACTAGATAGGCTTAGAAAAAGACCCTTTAATGTGTGCCTTCTAACCATCAATGTATAGAACCTTTCATCACTTTGACCTTGTCAGCTTCATAAATTGCCTATAATATATTTATTAAAATTTTCTTAATATCCTTGACATATACAACCTTTAGAATCACAAATGCTAATAGTGTTGACATCAATTACAACCACATATCAACAAAACAACCACAAAATCGAACAATCCCCCCATTTGGAGTTGATGGCAACACATGATGTGAAAAATACCATCAACACAACTAACTCTTCTCAACATGTTCTTATCTTCCTTACATTGCTCTTCCATCTTCTCTCTCTCAGTACTTATTTCACTTCTCCCTCTTTCTTCTATGAAGGTTTTTCACATTACACTTCTCCCCCTTTGACATCAATGGAAAAGGTACACAAGCTCTGAACCACATATCATCTGAATCATCTAAATACTCCCCTTGAGTAGCAGCCACCACAACATAGATTTGAAACAAGATCTAACTGTAAGTCCATGGATTGATGCAAATGCTTGCATCTTAGTTTAGATTAGGAGGGGAAATCACCCCTAACTTGCCTCTAAGATACTCAAAATCATCCTTAGGCAATGGTTTAGTGAAGATATTTGCAATTTGTTCCTTTGTAGGCACATATTCCAATCTGACCTCTTTATCACTCACCTTGTCTCTCAAAAAGTGATACTTGATAGTTATATGTTTTTTCTTTGAGTGTAGCACCAGGTTCTTAGAAATGTTTATGGTACTTGAATTGTCACAAAATATAGCAATAGGCTCATCATACTCAACTTTGATATCTCTCATCATTTGTTTCATCCATAACACTTGAGTACAATTATTTGCAGCAACAATATATTATGCCTCAATAGTAGATAAGGAAATGGAATTATGCTTTTTACTTAGCCAAGACACTAAATTCTTCCCTAGGAAGAATGAACCACCAATTGTACTTTTCCTGTCACCCACATCTCCTGCCCAATCCGCATCTGTAAAAGCATCCAGTGTAAGATCACCATCCTTAGGATACCAAAGACCAAAATCAACTATTCCTTTTAAGTATCTGAAAATTCTCTTTATTGTAGTTACATGTGATTCCTTTGGATTAGCTTGATATCTAGCAACCATGAACACATCATTCATAATATCTGGTCTAGTCTGAGTCAAATATAACAATCCACCAATCATTGACCTATATCTTGTTTGATTATCCTTAGGAGAATCCTCTTTTTGTGTTATCTTGCATCCAGTTACCATGGGTGTACCAACTGGCTTTGAATCTTCCATGCCAAACTTTTTCAGTAACTCTCTTACATATTTGGACTAAGAAATAAAGATTCCACCATCTAACTAAGTAATTTGCAATCCTAAAAAGAATCACAGTTCTCCTATCATTGACATTTCAAATTCACTTTTCATTTCATTAGAAAACTTCATGTATAAGTCATCACCACCTTCAAAGATAATGTCATCAACAAAGACTTCAATAATCAACTCTTTATCCTGATCCAGCTTGAAATACAAATTGATGTCAGCAAAACCTATATTGAATCCAAGTTTCAACAAGTATTTATCCAATCTAGCATACCATGCTCTAGGGGCTTGTTTGAGTCCATATAGTGCTTTCTTCAATTGGAAAACCATGTGTTTTTCATCTGTCAATTGAAATCCATCTGGTTGTTCAACATAGACTTCTTCTTCTAATTCACCATTCAGGAATGCTGACTTCACATCCATTTGATAAACTTTATAATTCTTGAAAGTAGCATAAGCAAGAAATAACCTTACAGCTTCAATTCTAGCAACAGGGGCAAAGGTTTCTTCAAAATCAATACCTTCCATCTATGAGTATCCTTTACATACCAATCTTGCTTTGTTTCTAACTACTTCACCTTGCTCATTCAACTTATTCCTAAAGACCCATTTGGTTCCAATCACATTTTTGTGTCGAGGTCTAGGAACAAGAATCCAAGTATCATTTTTCTCTATCTACATCAGTTCTTCCTTCATGGCTTCCATCTAATACTCATCTTTACATGCTTCATTTACATTACTAGGCTCAATTTTGGATATCAGACAATATTCTTCTGCAATTCTTCTTCTAGTATGTACACCTTTGTTCTTGCCTCGTATGATCTGACTTTCAGAATGACTTCACTTTACATACCTTGGAATTTTGGGTTATTATGTTCTTTCTTCTATATTTCCACTGTCTTCTTCTTCATGATTTTCTTGATTCACCGAAACACTTTGAGTTTGATTTTGTGTCTGTGCATTCTTTCCATTCTCAATATTACCTTGTTGGTCATCTGAATCATATCCACAATACCTGGATGATCTAGCAGTGTCTTCATCAACTCTGACATTTGTACTTTCAACTATTTTCTTCAATATTTTATTGTAACACCCGTAGGCTTTGCTCTTAGTAGAGTAACCCAAAAAGATTCCTTCATCACTTCTAGTATCAAACTTGCCAATATTTTCATCTCTCTTAATATAACATCTACTTCCAAATATTTTGAAATACAAAATAATAGGATTATAACCAAACCATAGTTCAAAAGGAATCTTACTAGAATTACTATTGGCATTCACCCGATTAATAGTATACACAACAGTGCTTATAGGTTCTCTCCAATAGATATGAGGAACATTACCTTCCAACATCATAGTTTTGGCAGCATCTAAGATTGTTTTGTTCTTTCTCTCAACAACTCAGTTCTATTGTGGGGTCCGGGGAGCAGATAAATCTCTTTTTATTCCATGCTCTTCACAGTTCTAATGAATCGAACTCCCAGGAAGTGAATTCACCACCTTTGTTTGATCTCAAATATTTTATCTTTAAACCTATCTCAGTCTCTGCCAAAGCTTTGAAGATTTCGAATTTCTCTAATGCCTCATATTTTTATCTTAAAAAAGCAACCAATACCATTCTAGAATAATCATCAATAAGCAACATAAAGTACCTTTCTCCTTGTAGACTTTTGATTCTAGATGGACCACATAGATTAGTATGTACCAAATCCATCACTCCAATGGAATGATGTTGTTTGCTCTGAAATGAAATTCTTGTCTGCTTTCCCATCTAACATTCCTTGCATCTAATGTTAGTAGGCTTCACTAACTTAGGTAGATCTCTAACTGGTTGTGTAGAGCTTATTTTTACAATGTTATCAAAATTCACATGACATAGCCTTCTATGCCATAACCATCTTACATCAACTTGAGCAATAAAACAACTTTCACTAGCAACATTTAAATGAAAAATATTACCTTTTATCTTTGTACCTGAAGCAATAACATTTCCTGAGCTTCCTAGTATCCTGCATTTATCATCTTTAAACTGAAGATTGTAACCTTTGTCAACCGTTTGTCCAACACTTAAAAAATTATGCTTCAATCCTTCAACATAAATAGCATCATTAGTATTACATTTACCACCAAGAGAAATAGTGCCTCTGCCACAAATCACACCAACAGTGGGTATGTGCAGGATCATGATGGACCAAAAAGTGGCGATATGTAAGCCATTTCATGGCCCATGTGGCTGATGATTTTTTTTTACCCAAAATTGATGAAACGAAAGGGTTTTTAGAGGAGATTTTTAGCTTCCACCAATATAAATTATACTATACTTTGAATTTAATAAATAATTATTATTCATTTTCTATTAGAATTATGAATAAAGTCCTGATTGATAAGTTGATTGAAAAACATCTATAACTTTCAAATGGTATCAAATTTTTTGAATCTGAAACATGCGTCACATTCTAAGCTTTGCATACTATAGGATTAAAAAAAAAAAATTGAATTTCATGAATTTTTTACCAAGTTGAGGTGGTTAGACAGACGAGCTTTTATATTTTTTAAAATTTGTAATAAAAAATTCATAATTAATTATTTACTTGGAAAAAATTTATAAAAAAATATGCATCACATCGGGACATGAGTCCTCTACTTATATCTAAAATATTATAAAAAAATATTATCATTTTATTGTGGTTAGGGTGGTTAGAAAAACACCTACTTCTTATTTTTACCCTAAAATATAAATACTACTGCATTGAAATTTCAAATTTTCACTAAATAGATTTTATTTTTTTAAATAAAGGTCTAGTAGTTTAGTAACTACATTCAATTTTCTACAAATTCTATTTTTACATTTTTTTGAAATAATATAGATAACTTATTCAAATGTTTACGTCAAGTTGTCTAACTCTGATTTTCTGTCTTTTTATTGCCACTTAAGGACCTATTTTTTCCATGATGATCCTGCACATAGCCATTGTTATCTCCAGATCTTATAACACCACCATCATATTTTTCCAAGCTTAGAAATTTGTTTTTGTCACTAGTCATATGATGTGAGAATCTGTTGTCAATTACCCACTCATCCTTCTCATCAATCTTCGCTGCAAGAGCTTTCTCAATATTCTGATTACTAGTTGATTCAGTGGACACCAGACCATTTTCCTTGATAGCAATGAATACCCATTAATCTTCATTTCCAGTTTCTTTATCAAATTCATCATCAGTAACACCTTCTTCAACATAATAACATTTCTTTTGAAATCTATTCTTATTAGGTTTGTACTTAGAAACTCTTTCAGGACACCTTGATGCAAAATGACCTATCTTACTACAAGAGAAACATTTAATAGGAAAAGTTCCTTTTTACTTACCTTGTCCTTTGGCTTATCTTTTCACAATCAATGCTTCTAGTTCTTCTAGCTCTCTTTCTTCATCTTCAATTAGTTTCATTTCATCTTCATACTTGAATTTCTTCTTGGAGATTTCTCCTGAATCATATCTCTATTGGATTTTTTCGGATACAGTAGCTTTGAATGCAGACTTTGTCTTAGGAGAAGATTCACCAAATTCTCTCTACTCAAAGGCAGCAAGTTTTCCAATCAGCATGTCTCTTGTCACATTTGTTACTATCTTGAGCTCTTCAATAGCATGAGCTTTTGTTTTGTAAGAAATAGGCACAGATCTAAGTATTTTAGCCACAATCTCATCTTCTTCCAAGATTCCACTGGGACATCTAATTCCCATCACCAGTTCATTTACCTTTTGTGCGAAGAAAAGAAAAATTCATCTTAACTCATCTTCATGTTCTCCCACTTTCCTTTCAAACTTTGTATCTTAGCAACTTTCACTAGTGCATCTCCTTCATACAATGTTTCCAAATTTTTCCAAATCTCATGTGCACTCTTCAGACCTTTTACATTTGTCATCTCTGAATCTATCATTGAAGCACTTAGCAATGCTTCTATAGCCCTGGCATTAGTTTTTTCTTCTTTGATCTCATCAACATACTTAGAGGGACCATTCTGAGGAATAGTATATGCATTCTTTGTAATCTTCCAAAAAGGCTAACCAATGCACTTCAAATGACACTCCATTTTGACTTTCCATAGAGAGTAGTTTGTACCATCAAATCTAAGACTATCCTTCTTGTATGATGCCATCTCAAATCACCTCAAGCTATTAAACTTCTTCAAAGGAACTAGCTCTGATACCAATTGTTGGAAAAACAAGGATAGACAATTGAGAGGGGGGGTGAATCAGTTGTTACATAATTTAAACTTATTCAACCTTAATCAACCTTCAATAACAAATTTGATAATTAACAATGAAAGCATAAATCAACAACACATCAAAGACACATGAACACCAAGATTTTATAGGTGGAAACCCTGGTAGGGGAAAAACTATGGTGGATGTTAGTCCACAAGATTATACCCTATTAGAAGTATAATGAAAGAAATAAATAGGGAATGCACATGCATTCAAGAACACTACCTAGAGCTCACTGCCTTACATAAAAGAATCAGATTAAATCCATTTGATGAGGTTGAATTAAAGAATTAGCTTCTACAAAAGCTTGATGACAGTTTCGGTTAGGCATAGAAACACTTCTTCACACTTCACTCAAACTTCTTCACACTCTGCTCTATATTCGGATGATCTAATATTTATTTGCACATTTCACATACACACTTGCACAAACACTAAAATAAAGAAACAATCATTCTTTTATATCCGCTACATGAATTTACATCAACAACTCTGTCGGCCACAAATAAGGAATAAATTACAACTGTCAGCCTCAATACATGAACAAATCTCAATGCACACCAACCAAAGTTGATCACAATATAGTGAGGACCTAAACCAACATCCTTGAATATGCTAAACAATAAAATATTAATCCATAAGGATCTACAACATGCTACCACCATCATGTCGACCAAGAACATGAAACCCTCGAACACACAAAGAAAAATATTTGATCACGAATAGACCAATCAACCTAGATGTACCACACTGATAGAGCATGATCTAGAAACATCACTGAACATCTCAGGAGTGTACACAACAAATCAATTCATCTGAATTGCAATCTCGTCTTCTAGAAACACCTGCTACAGTAACTAAATAACTCTAGGAACACGAAAATTCATAACTTTCTCAATTCTTGATGCACACCTCTTAAAATTTTGGGTAACGTACTAGATAGGTTCAACAACAAACCCTTTAATGTGTTTCTTCTAAAAATTAATGTACAAAACCTGCCATCACTCTAACCTTCTCAGCTTCACAGACTGCCTGCAATATATTTATTACAATTTTCTCAATATCCTCGACATATACAACCTTCAAAATCACAAATACTAATATTGTTGACATCAATGACAACCACATATCAACAACACAACCACAACATCCAACATCTAGGAGGTTAAAGAGCATATATAGCAGTCAACAAAGGAAGAGCAGTTTGAAAAGTCAGGAGTCTTCTTTCACCAATGCCTTGCTAGAGATTTTTGTGGATTCAAACAAGGGAAGTAGTTTCTAGGTGTCCAAATGAGATGGAACTACCAAGTCAAATATTAAGTGGTCATTTATAGTTCTTAATTTTTGTCCTACTTTTCCTACAGCGCAGGATAGACCTATGGGAGGTTTAGCCTCATTTTGTAGGTATTTCTTTTCACTTTTATAAAGCATTGTAAACTTGACTCAAAATTTTCTTTTCTAGTCTATTTGATATTGTAACTCATATTTTTCAATATTTTGACTAAAATAAAATATTATACACTTTGTTTCAAAACATTTTCAAGAGAAATACAGATTTCAAATCATATGTTGTTGTAAACACTTTTTTATCAATAAAATTTGAGCATCTTTAGCCTTCAAAAGTTCTATTTTTGTTATGTGTATGAGGTAATTGATGTGATTTTATGTGACTTTTGTATTGGTATCCTCAAATGATGTCTTATTTATATCATTTCAAAGTAGAGAAGGTATATTTGTTTAGGTTATTGCTTGTGTCATAGTAGTTCAAACATATGTTAGATTGTAAAGAAAAACACTCTTTCTTCCTTCTAAAACTGCAAAAACATAGAACTTTCAATAAAGGACTTATACACAGATATGTCAAACACTAATGTTGTGCACAAACAACTAAAAAATTGATTACTTGTGTGAGAAAACAATAGTTCAGGTTTGAGCAAAAACACATTTTTTATGCATCACCTTAGTAGTAGATTCATTTCATGTTATTCCTTCTACCCTTTTCCATGAATAAAACAATAACATAGGTTAGATTAGGTGATATAACCAAAGGGAATTAACCCTCTCTAGAGGTTCTTTCCATCATAGACGGCCCACAAACCTAGAAAGATCCCATGTTTCACTAGTAGGCTGAGTTTTGCAACTCAAAAGGGGTGCACTATTTAGTGATAACATTTAGAATGTGAAATTGGGGTCATGAAGCTCATAAAAAAGGTTTCACAACACATAATCTAAAGAGAGATGGAGGGAGAATTTGATAGAGATAGGGAGAGGGAGAGAGATAAGATAGTGGAAGAGGGATAAAGAGATGAGGACAAATAGATAAATAGATAGGAAGAGAGGGAATGAGAGGAAGAGAGTGTGCATGTGTGAGAGAGAGGGAGAGGTAGATAAACATAAAGTTTTGGTGAGAGATACAAATAATACAAGGAAAGGGAAAGAGTTAGATAGGGAGAAGGATAACTCAATAAATAAGGAGAGGGAGAGAAACATAAAGAAACAATGAGAGAGTTAAAATGAGATAGGAGAGGGAAAGGAAGAGAGAGAGAGAGAGAGAGAGAGAGAGAGAGAGGAGGAGGAGGAGGAGGAGGAGGAGGAGGAGGAGGAAGAGGAAGAGGAAGAGGAAGAGGAAGAGGAAGAAGAAGAAGAAGAAGAATGAAGGGAGAGAAAAGGAGGATGAAGAGAGATAAAGAGATTGAGGAAGAGAGGTAGAGGGAAATAAAGATATAGTGAGAGAGATCTATAAAATTATAGAGGGAGATATAGAAAGGGAGAGTGAGAGAAAGAGAGGGAGAGAGTAGACAAAAGCAAGAGAGCTTCATTTAGAGAGGTAGAGGCAAATAAAGATATAGTGAGAGAGATATAAAATTATAGAGGGAGATATAGAAAGGGAGAGTGAGAGAAAGAGAGGGAGAGTAGACAAAAGCAAGAGAGTTTCATGTTTCATATTTAATATTCCTACATTCTGTGAAGCACAAAAAATGCTTGTATTTTGTGCTCCACATAAATCACTCATGTTTTGTGCTCCAAATAATGCACTCATTTTTTGTGCTCCAAATAACATGCTCGAGATTTGTGAAACAAAAGACACACATTTTGTGTTTCATAGAATGTGAGCACATTTTTAAGTCAAAAAAATTTCCCACCAATTTTTCTTTGGAATAGGTTTCGACTATTTATTTACCTTCATTTCACATTTTTTTTACCTTCATTCTCATTTCTTAACTTACACATTACATAACAATTTTTAATAAAATTATCACAAAAAATTTATACATCTTCTAAGATTCCTAACCATATGTATTTTTTATATTTTAACTACATTAAAATATTTATTTTAAATTTATTTTACTAATGTTTCTATATTTCTCATATACATATGTGTTCATTTTTCCTTATAAATTTTGATCTACTTGTCAAATTTTGAAAAAATTATATAAGATTGTTCTACACTTCATTCTTTACACATTGATTTTTTTTTTCATTTTTCATTATTTTAGTGCAAGTTATGTGATGTGCATGATTAGTAATGTGATTTTCAAAATGCATCCACTTAAAAAAATTATTAAAAAAAATATTCAATAAAAAATTACAAAAAAATATACAAGTTTTAGTACTCACTCTTAACTATGTTTCTACCAATGGGGTTTTCAAAATACTAAATGCAACAAAAATATAGAGCTTGACACACACCTAACGCTATGTTATAATTTACTAAAAAAATAGGAAAACTTTTGTGTGTGCAAAACATTTCATCCTCTTTTAAATCTTAACTATTTTTGAAAAAACTTTAGTAGTTTAGAAAATAGATTCAGAGTACTATCATTCTTGTTCTTTTTATATCTTCGAACTTTGAGTCCATGAATCTCAAATTACTCATCCAAATTCAAGTTTAGTTGATTTAAAAAAAAATTGGCCACTTTTGACCCCCTCTCTATATATCATTTCCATACACTTACCCTCACACAATGTCATCAAATAGACATCTCTATCTCAGAGCATTCTTTAGGAAAATTTTCTTGAAAGAGGTGCTACAAATGTTGCATATGTGTTTCCAATAATGCCCCTTTAGAGGGTCAACTAATCCATTTTTTAATCATTAATAGGGAATTCAATTTGTTAGAGCTATATTTTTTCAAAAAAAAAACCTTATTAGCATGTGTGTCAAGTGTGGTATTTTAGTTGATTTTTTTAAAGTGTTTGATGAAATGACTGAATGTGACTACTTCTCATAGAATCTCATAAATGTAGCTTACGAAAGACATGGTCATTATCATGAGGTATTGATACTCTTTCTCCAAATTGAACAAATAAGTGTCCAAATTGATTAATTCGCCCTTGCCAATATCCTCCCAACCTATGCAAAAATGAGAGGCTTGGAATAGGGTATGAACATCCACAAAATCATAATGGAGAATAGATTATCATATGATGTTATTGTTGTGATTACTATGGTCTTGTGTGTTTATGGGATGGTGTACTTCATGTCATGCTCTTTGTTGCATAAGGCATTATTGAAATAAGATGATGATGTGTTGTACTCATCCTGGATTTACTATATCCTCACATGTTTCATAGACATGACATAGTCGATGATTTCTTTGATGGAGATTTTGATGAGCTTTAGCCTAAGTTTGTTGGGCACCTAAAAAAATTATAGCTCATTATTGATTATTTGTTATTTATTTAAATTAGAAATGATTGTTGATTTATTTTCTTTATTTTTAAATATCTTAGCCTTCATGTTACATATATAACATAATTGTTATGCTTTCACATTAATAGAAAATTCAACCACAATAAAAATATTAATAATTTGGAACTTCATAAAGTATAACTTTATGGGTGGGAATTTTTTTTGTTTTCTTATTGTAAATATTTGTAGAAGAAATATGGTAAATTGTTTTCTTACTTTCATTAATATGCTTGTGGTATGCAATCTTAATCTTGAAAGGTTAGCCAATGACACAATCACACATTATATCATTGTTTGTGTAGAATAATTTAATAAAATATATAGAAATGAATGATTAATTTTGGCTTGTATTGAAAACGCTACAAAAATATTGGCATAATCTATATGTTTCAATATTGATATTAAAGCATGTGCATATGATCTATTTTTCTTTGTCATCAATTACATAAAGAAAATTGTCTTATATAGGGATCCAAAGAAATGCTTTGAAAGATTAGGAATCAGTAGTTGAGAGAGTATTTTCCCTTGTATCACATTCATTATAAGTTATTTGTTGATTTAAGTTTATTGTGGACTACTATAAATGATTATCACTAATGAATTGAGATGTGACCTTGAATAAAATCTTTTAAATTTTAATAATAAAAATATGTATGATTTTGTATTTTCAAACTCTACGAATCTATTATCTTTTATCCATAAACATATACAAATATATATCCAAGAACAATATTACAAATCTAATATATTTATTTCTAAGAAAATTATATAAATAAAATAATATCTCTTATTCAATCTTTGATTTGTACTTTCTAATATATCCATCACCCCTCTTTGGATGCATGTGCTAGTTACGAATGGTTTATGCATAATAATTAAATGCGAATCTTTTGTTTCCATGACTAAAACTGTTCATAATGTCTATCCTTTCAATTTCCCTTCACGTGATGCACTTGAAAACGACAAGTCTCATACGGCCATCAATTTAGTCCCACTGGGATGCCACTTACAATGAATAAAGACCATCTAGAAGATTTACAGAAGATTCCCTCATCCCCAGCCTTTAAAGTCAAGCATGTATGGTTGGTCTTGGCTTCAACAGCACGACAAAAGGCTAGTAAATGCCTTTATCTTTAGCATTTTTAATCGCTTGGGTTGGGAACTGTAGAACTCTTCAGATACAAGACTCAAAGTCTGGTTTCACGGCTTCAATAGGAATTTGGCTTGACCAAATTCATTGTTAATGAAGAGCGTAGAAATGGTTGTGGGGAAGATGCAGAATTTGGTTTCATTCTCCGCTGCAGAGAATGGAAGCACTTTCTTCCTCAGCAATCTGACTTCTGTTTCGCCATTGATCGGTTTGAGTTTGGCAGATAACTCCAGCAGTGCTCCTCCTCACGAGAATGATCACGCATCGGACCATGGCTTGAATATCAGTTTCAATTCCTCCGTAATTGTCGTTATCTTGGGGTTGCTCAGCTTTCTCTTATTCATTGGATTTTTACTGCTCCTCCTCTGTCGCCGCACAACCAGCGGAGAGCGAACTAGAAGTTTCAGACGACGGGGCACCGATAATAGGGCGCCTGATGGGAGGGGCCTGGAGCGGACGGTCATCGAGAGCTTCCCGATATTCAGCTACGATCTGGTGAAGGGGCTAAAATCGCAGGCCATGGGATCTGAGTGCGCCGTCTGCCTCAGCGACTTCCGAGAGGAGGAGATGGTGCGCTTGCTTCCCAAGTGCAGCCACGCTTTTCACCCGGAGTGCATCGACATGTGGCTCTGCTCGCACACAACGTGTCCGGTTTGCCGGGTCAACCTTGTGCCCGCAGAGGATTCTAAAGCCACAGCCACCGCGGAGCCACAGACACCGCCTGAGCAGGTCGCGATCGTGATTGACAACGGCAATAATGAAACCACGAACGGGGCTCCTGAGGCGGGACACGATGATTCCACGGGGCACTCGTTGGTGAGGGTACGGACGGAGTTGGAGCAGGGCACGGAGTGGTACATCTCCACGCCCGGCGGGCTCAAACCCGGGTTGCGCAAGAGTTTTAGCTTTGCAGGGAACCATCGGTTTCAGAAGCCTTCCAGTTCTAATGCTCTGCCCGCGTGCTCCAAGCCAGGCGGTTCTGAGGGTGATGCAGGGCGCAGATCGAGATCGGAAAGATGGGGGAGCAGCTCAATGAATCCAGCCTCGTTTATAAGGAGCTTTTCTGAGCGCGTTACGCCACAGCCCAGAGAGCAACGGGAGCTGGCGCAACTTCATCGCTAGGCCTATCTGAAGGGGGCGTTGATATTGCTGATTCGGGAACACAGAGACAAGAATGGGCCGAGAGTTTACAGAACGGATCGGTCTCCTCCACAGATGTTTGATAAATCCTCGATACAAGTACAATATGGTCATGAAGGAAAAAACCCAGATTGGCATAAGCTTCTACTCTTATATCCAATCTCAACGCGTGGCCCTTAGCAAATCAAGTTGAACTGCCAAAAAGAGCAGGCCTCGGAGCTGCTTTTGCGCTTGGAAACCAGAAGCTCAAAATGGGCTTCCTGTCCTCGGAGTCAATTCACATGGGTTTAGAAAAGGTAATAAGTAATAGTTTATCGTGTAAAATAATCATCAACGAGCACCAGGGTTTTTACGATAAAGTGAACTGCTCCAGTATTTCTCTTCCAGAGAACAACTCTACGCCATCTTGCACACGAGTAGTTGCACAAATTTAACTTTTTTACATAGCGTTACCCGAGGAAAATTAATTTAGATTAACTGCATGTTTGAATGAGAATTGGAAATTAGGTAATTGTGGGAATTGTTTAAGAAAAGGTAAATAAGAAAGATACAGGTATTTAGTTTGATGATTAAATAATGAATGTGAAATAAAGAAGATTTTGGAATTTATCTAATGTTTGATTTTAAAATAGTGTTTGAAGTATTTTAAATTTTGTATTGGATTTATATTCTACTGAAGGACAAGTACGTAGATCCAAGGTAAGATCATGCATACAAATTTAAAATTTGAGTTTAGACTCATTTCTGTTTATAGGGATATTTTATTCTATAATTTTGTGAATAGATGTTTAATCTATTTTTTTTTAACTATTTTAGAACTTCTTAGTATTTAAAAATATCTTATGGGCTATTGATTTTTTTCAAGAAAGCAAATTTTTAGATTGAACCCTAGAAAGTGAATAAGGATTGAAGAAATAGACGAGACCCTAAGTTTGTAGATTTGTTATTCCTGTTCATTGCACCAAATCAAAGTGTTGTTATTAATTGTCTAATGCTATAAAATGAAAGATTTTTTGAATGCTTGTGTGGATTATTCATTGATAAATATAATGAATGTCTTTAAATTCTAGCACATAACATTAATTTGCACTATTTAAATGTGTATAGAGTTGGCTCAATGTGAAAGGATGAATGGGACTAGCTAGCCAAATCTTAACTTTGAATATTCAAATGAAGGGGGCAAGTTTGTGATTGCAAGGCCACTCTTGCAACCATATAAACGTCTTAAAATGAGCTAGCAATCAGATCATAATGATAAACAAATAATGAAAATAGGTGCATTGGCACATTCCCAAAATATACAAAAACTATCTCGGTCTAGTGTCCCCTTTGTTACATTGGCCTTCATTTACTCATCATTGATATGGATAGTAAGATGTTTTTTTCAATAAAGCCCCTTGTGGTCAATTTGTGCTTGATGTTGTGTTTTTCCTCCTTTCATTGTTTTTAATGTGCCTAAATGTAAAAAATATAAGTATGAGGGTCTTTGAGTCAATTCTTAGTCTTTGATAGGTTTTCAAGATTTCCCTTACCTTGGTACCTTTTCCTCAAGTTCTCCAAACCCTTCCCTTGATTCATCTACCAAAATTTTAGGTTTCTAAAGGGTGATCCCACAATAGTGGGTTACACTTTTTGGCCAAACATGACATTGAAATGAACATTTTGAACTAAATATTCACTTTCAAACACCTATAGCTACTAAACCGCGAGGAATTTGAAGATGATGAAAACTAGTTATTTGTGGCATTTTGTCTATAGATTCTAAATATATATTTTTAAAAAAATTGGAATCAAAATGCATTTATTTTTCCATCCCCTTCGATAACTAGTTTTTAATAGTAAAGACCATTTTTAAAAAGTGATGTGTACTATAAACCACATAACCTTTTTTTCTATGAAGAATAAAATTTTATTTTTTTTGAATTTATATTTGTAAATATGATATCTAAATGATGCATTTGGTTTCATAATTTTTTATTGAATATTTATTTTTCATTAAGTTTTGAAGTCAAACCAATTACAAGTTAGACATAGGTGTACTATTAGGAGCATAACTTTTTTGTATGTATCAATTTTTATTTTTTTTTATTTTGTTGGATCAAGGGCATCAATACCAATAAGATAGATATTTTTCATATTTTTTTTGGTAAACTACTATTTTTCCACATGTGTAGAACATAGAGCTTGATTTTCGGTGAAAACCCTATGTTTAATCAAACTAAAAAAAATGTATAATAAAACCAAAATATATTAAAGCTATAGTTGATGGAGAGCTCGTTTTGAAAACTATAATCTTGTAGTTGGGTTTGTCAATTTGATTCCATTTTGATCCTCAACCTAAGCCTCGAAACCTAAAAATCTACATAAAATTGTAGGCAGAGGGGGGAAAGGGCAAAAAAGAGGGTGTTCATTTGAGCCCCGCTTCTAATGAAGGAGGTGTGAATGAATGGGTTACTACTTCATTTGAACCCCCTTCATTAGAAGGAGGGTTTGAATGAACACCCCCTATATGGTGCAAGTGGGTGTTCATTAGAAGGGGGGGTCATTACTATTGAATACCCAAGATACTGAGAGGGGGGTGAATCAATATCTTTTTAAAATTATTGAACAAACACCATCCAATTTCTCCAATGCATATAATAGTAAAGATAAGAAAAAGAATTAACAAAACATTAAATCCCACAACACATGAACACCAAAAATTTTACGTGGAAAATCCATAATGGGAAAAACCACAGTGAGGATTAACTCACAATATAATGTAGTTCCATAATCAGATACAAAAAGAGGGTCATTGTGAGATACAGAAGCTCACTGCTTACAAAGAGAACTCACTGTCCAAGCAAGGAGGCTCACTAACTACAAAAGGATTACAATACAAAAGTGGCTTTACAATTAGAATGAATTGATAAGAGTGCACCAAAAAAGTGTTGATTCAGTTCCTTTGAAGCTCAATAAAATGACTTAACACACTTCATCATTTTTGCACACTTCGCTTCACATTCACACCATACTTCACATTCAATTCAATTCAAAAATCTCAAAACAATCCAATATATATAACCGATACATTCATAAGCATCAATTAGGTCGGCCTAATTAGATGCAATCTTTATTCACCAAAAAAAAAAATGTTGGCTTCAAGTTAGTACAAAACTTCTCCAAAAATAATCCAAGAATGTAGCATGCTATAATATGTCGGCATGGACCAAATATAGGTCACACATATATCCACAACACAAATTAATCCATTACAATATCGACTATTCATTAGGTCGGATAGGGATAGACCTAATAACAAAATGAAATCAACAAAATAGTGCCAACTCACCATACGCGCACATGAGTACACAAGATTTTGAACTTACAAGCTTCCAACATCCAAACACTATTTCCCAAAATCGTGAGCAATGATGATCACTAGAGGAGAATTGCAGACCAAAATAGCAGACCAAAATATCAAAGGATGCAAATTGGTTCTTCATACTAGTTTAGAGTACCAGATCAAACTGATGACTCAATCAACATGGTGACATCAATGACAACACAAATTATGCACAACTAGATTTTCTTCTCCATTCTTCTAACAATCTCTCCCTTTGTCATTGATGGAAACATGTGCCAAAAGAAAGTATAGCCCTCCACACACCTTCACACAATTCTTTATTCTTTTCACTTCACACTCCCCTTTCTACATGAAAATCTCTCCCCCTTTGACATCAAGGACAAAGGGCGACCAAAAATAGGATGTAAACGTATGTACATGGTGACAATGTATATACAAAGAAATGCTAACTCCCCATTTCAAACATTCAAGCGAAAATAATAGTTTTTCCATAAATATATTTCTTGTACAAGTTTCTCTTATGATCAGAAGAATCCTCTTCCAAGAAAACACCGTCGTACCCATTTTGGTACTCATACTATCAATAAAGATAACATCATAAATGAATATTTTTGTTTCTAAGATAGACATCGTCATTCACAATCTTTTGCATCAAAAAGTATTCTAGAGAGATGATCCAATCAGACCTCAACAATTTCTTTAACTAGCTAGAAAGTTTTAACCAGGTCTTCCCTCTATCTCTGAGCAATCAATAACTCTACTTGAAATTCACCAAATCTTATTCTCTATTTTCCATTTTTCTCTTTGAACAAATAAAAAATATTTCCAATATAATTTATCTCAGATTCAATGGCTTCAATTCTACTTCTAAAGTTATCAACAACTGCAGGCTACCAAAGACAATACCTGTAGATGTCAGACATCTCCTTAACAAATTATCTTGTCTAATCAATATGTTTGGATAACTTATGTGTGGATTTGGAACATATTCTCTCAATCATAGCTTTGAACTTATGTCCTTCAGGTCCTTTTAGTAATATTTTTTCTTCAATAACTTCTACTAGATCATCTGATAATCAATCAATATATCATCATTTTTAAGTATTTTGATCAAAGAGTGGGCACACCACATTTCACCAACCTCCTTCATATCACCTTTATCTAACATCATCCAGATGTCTTAAGGATAGAAGGAAACAGATTCAAGCAGGGACTCTTCTTCGTTATTCTTTTCTTCTAAGATAATGGTGACATATTTTGTGATAATTTTTCTTCTTTTAGATTCTGGAGGGGAACCAATAAAAAATTCCAATTATTTCTTACCAAAAGAGGAACCCTCTTCAAACTAACTAGACACTGGCACACTGGAGCATAGATTCATCTGTAAAGGTGAGAAATAAATTTTAAATACACACTTTCTTTATCTTCCATACATTCCAAATAGTTGTAAACCTTTTTTCTGACAGGGATGTCAAATTCTCACTTAACATTCTCTATTGCCAATAGCGAACTCAAAAAGTAAAATACCAAACATATATTTTATGTAGAGACCCAAATCGAAAAGGATAACCTTCAACCAAAGACATTTTGACATTCTCAATTAGGTTTTCCATAATTAGGCTACACAAATCAAATTGGTTGTTTTCCTTCACCATTTTATGTGCAAGATATACAACAATAGCTGAAGTATAACCTTCACGATTTCTGAAATAGACTTTATAAGTGATGACATAGGTGAGATATCGTATTGTAGCATCGACAATGGTATTTATCAGTATAGCTCAGGGGTCTTTTTCGGTGCCATTAAGTTCTTCCACGTCTTTGTATTTCATTATTTTCTTCCTAGGGAGGTCACCAACATTGCACAACCCAGTAATAGCTTTAATTGCCTCCTTCGTGATTGGATAGGGTTTGTCCAAAATAATGTTTCCATCCTTGAATTGACTTAATAGGAACAAGATAGATTATTTTTCTGCAAACCAAGGAAAATCTCCCCATAAATCCATACCCAGTGTATTTACATTTTGCAATTCATTTGTCTTCAACCCTAGTTCCATTTCCTTCATCTTTTTATGATCAAACTCTTCCAACTCAACTCCCTTCATCCTTAGCGAAATATCGCCACTCAATCCTCTATCAACACATTCCATCATCACACTTATCTTCTTCAAACTCTTTCTTGCTCAATGAAACTTCTTCTCCCCCTTTTTTGTAAATTGAGAATGATGATTTTGAAAACTTCCATCTTTTGTTCTTAATTATTCATATTGATTTCTCCATATTTCCTTAGAATCGCTCCAAATCACTTCAGGATCACTTCACTATTGCTTCAAATCATTCTTCAAATTCTTTAATTGTACAAGTGATAAAAATGACTTATGAATTTTGCTTTATAAACCGTCACATTTCCCTAATTCACATTAAATATGATAGGTTTCAAAAAATTTATAGAAACCCTAATTTTCTCCGCAAATGAACATGCATGCACTTTTTCTTCCAGTTTCTTATGCTTAACCTTTGCATATTCATTCCTTACAACATACCCTCATGCCAACATTTGGCATGCCATATATCTAGGGGGCTTGAACAATTTTCTGTTAATACTCCCCCTAAGAACATGCTAGGTTTAATTCTTGGAGGAATTTTCTACACTGAATGAGGGCACAACCACATCAGTCATCTTTGGCTCTTCTTTCTTCATCCATATCTTGTTCATTTATTTCTTAACCTCATTCTTGGCAATTCTCTTCACTGGTTCATTCTTCTTTATTGGAGCAGATTGCTTTCCCTTTTTACTTCTACAAACTCTTGAAATGTCCCAATTTGTTTTAATTGTAGTAGACAACATTTCTCTTATTTTTTTTACCTCCACTAACCCTTGATATGCACTAATTTTCTTTGTGTCCAAACTTATTACAAGTATAGCAGTAGCCAAAAAAAGATTGATTCATTATACCACCATTAAACCTATTCATCATCACCTAAATGATCATCCTCACCTGAGATCTACATTCAATAGCTCTATGTATAACTTTCTTGCATGCAAAACATTTTATAGGGAAGGAACTAGAAAATTGATTCATCCTACTTATGTAGTCAGTTTCCCTATGACCAAATTTATTACATGAAAATAAAACACCATTGAAAGATAGATACCTTTGAGCATTTGGTTGTCTGATAGGTGGTCTTCTAGGAAAGTTTCTTGGATTTATTTTTTGCTTCCCTTTATCTCGATTCTTTTGATTTTCCACTAGATTTGAGGTCTACACATTCTTAGAGTTTTTATTAGCTTCATTTCACAAACCACCTTTGTCTTTAGAAGGTCTTCTCCCTGCAATCAATTCATCAAGCTTGGTGGAGATTTTCTTGAAACTATCTTCACATACTTTTTCTTTTTCCAGATCTATTCTCAGGCTTAGCACTTCTTGTTCAATCCTTGAGCATTCATCAAAATTTCTTTGCACCATTGAATTCAGACAGTCTTCAATTCTCTTAATTTCTTCCACTTACACATTCAATCCGGTAATCTCTTCATTTTATTGTTTTAATTTTTCAATAACTTCTTTGTGTCTTTATTTGAATTTTCTTCAATTTCTCTTTCAATTTTTGGATGCATTCATTTTCCTCATCAATATTTTCTTCAGATCTTTTTTATGGGTATGTGCAGGATCATCATGGAAAAAGCAAGCCCTTAAGTGGCAATAAAAAGTCAGAAAATCAGAGTTAGACAACTTGATGTAAAAATTTGAATAAGTTATCTATATTATTTCAAAAAAATGTAAAAAAAGAATCTGTAGCAAATTGAATGTAGTTTCTAAACTACTAGACCTTTATTTTATTTTTTTAAAACTATTTGGTGAAAATTTGAAATTTCAATGTAGTAGTACTTAAATTTTAGGCTAAAAATAAGAAGTAGGTGTCTGTCTAACCACCCTAACCACAATAAAACATAATATTTTTTTTATAAGCTTTTAGATATAAGTAGCAGACTCATGTCCTGATGTGATGCATTTTTTTTTAAAAAATTTCCAAGTAAATAATTAATTATGAATTTTTTATCACAACTTTTAAAAAATATAGAATCTCGTCTATCTAACCACCTTAACTTGATCAAAAATTCATGAAATTAATTTTTTTTCTTTCTTAATCCTATAGTATGCAAAGCATAGAATGTGACGCATGTTTTGGATTCAAAAAATGTGATACCGTTTGAAAGTTATAGATGTTGTTTAATTAGTCTATCAATCAGGACTTTATTCGTAGTTCTAATAGAAAATGAATAATAAATATTTATTAAATTCAACGTAAAGTATAATTTATATTGGTGGAAAGCTGAGAATATCCTCTAAAAACACTTTTTGTTTCATCAATTTTGGATAAAAATAAAGTCGTCAGCCACATGGTCCATCATATCACTTACATATCGCCACTTTTTGGCCCATCATGATCCTACACAAACCCTTTTCATTTTTAGCTTTGTCAAGATCATCAAGGGGTTGTCCAGAGTTCTTCTTTATCATCCATTTGATCAATATTCAAGATCTTCCTTAAGCTATTAGGCTTCTTCAAAGGAACCAAGCTCTAATACCAATTGTTGAATACCCAAGATACTGAGACGAGGGTGAATCAATATCTTCTTAAACTTATTGAACAAACACCATCCAATTTATCCAATGCATATAACAGTAAATATGAGAAAAATAATTAACTGAACATAAAAGCATACAACACATGAACACCAATTTTTTTATGTGGAAAACCCAGAATGGGAAAACCACGATGAGGATTAACTCACAATATAATGTAGCTCAAAAACTGGATACAAAAAGAGGGTCACTACTAGATACAAAATCTCACTACTTACAAAGAGGACTTACTGTCCAAGAAAGGAGGCTCACTGCCTACAGAAGGATTACAATACATTAGTGGCTTTACAACTAGAATGAACTGGTAAGAGTGCATCTAACAAGTGTTGATTCAGTTCCTTTGAAGCTCAATAAATGACTTAACACACTTCATCATTTTTGAACACTTCGCTTCACATTTGCGCCATACTTCACATTCAATTCACTTCAACAATCTCAAAACAATCCAATATATATAACTAATACATCCGCAAGCATCAATTAGGTCAGCCTAATTAGATGCAATCTTTATTCACCAAAAATACTAACTGTCAGCTCCAAGTTAGTACAAAAATTCTCCAAAAATAATCCAAGTGTGTAGCATGCTACAATATGTCAAAATGGACCAAAGATAGGTCATACATATATCCACAACACAAATTAATCCATTACAATATCAACTATTCATTAGGTCGACCAGGGATAGACCTAATCATAAAATGTAATCAATAGAAAAGTGCCAACTCGCCATATGAGCACATGAGCACACAATATTTTGAAATTACAAGCTTCCAACATCCAAAAACCATTTCCCAAAACCACAAGAAATGATGATAACCAGAGGAGGATTGTGGAAAAAAATACTAGACCAAAATACTAGAGGATGTAAACTGGTTCTTCATATCGATTCAGAGTATCAAATCAAATTGATGACTCAATAAACATGGTCACATCAATGACAGCACAAATTTTGCACAACTAGATGTTCTTCTTCATTCTTCCAACATTACAAGGGGGTGGATTCCATGCATGTTCGAATGAATCCCCTTCATTTGAAGCCAAATTTTAATTTTTTTTATGGCCATTTCTATTTTTTCTTCGTGCAAGAAATTGTAACCCACTATTATGGGTTCACCCTAAATACTTCTCTTTTTAATTATTTTCCTTGACTCATTTATCAGAATTTTGAGCTTCTATGTACTCATCTCGACATGTGTCCACATAATTTGGGGACAAGAAAGTGGATAATTTTTATTTTTTTTAAGAAAATGTGAGTGAATTATGTAAAATTTCACATAACATGAGTGCACTATGACCTAGTAATTATGAAGCCAAAATGATAGAATTTTTTTATCACACTCATGTGCTATTTAAAGTTTCAATAAAAAATAGACAAACATAGATAGAGTTAGAGATAAATAGAGGGAGAGGTAGAGAAAGGAAGAGATAGAGATATAGAGTTGGAGAGAGGAAAATATGGAGGGAGAGAAAGAGAGATAAAGAGAGGGAGGGAGTTTAGAAAAGATGAAAGAGATGGAGAGAGGGTGACAGATTTAGAGAGGGAGATAAATATATATATACATATATACATATATGTATATATGTATATATGTATGTATATATATAGAAGGAGAGATATAGAGAGAGGGGGAGAGAGAAAGAGAAGGAGGATAGAGACATAAAGAGACAAATGGGAAAATGCAGAGAGATATAGATAGGGAGAGGGAGAGGGAGGGATGGAGGGTGGAGAGATAGAGAGAGTGAGAGAGAGAAGGGAGAGAGGGAGGGTGAAGGATAAGGAGAGAGATAGAGATAGTAGAAGAGAGAGTTAGGAGGGAGATATAGAGACATAGAGTTAGAGAGAGGGAGAGATAAAGATAAATAGGACATAGATAGAGATATAAAGAGTTAGAAAGAGGGATAAATATTTTACCTTTTTATGTAATATATTTTAAACTCTTAATTTTTTTTTTATTTTTAAATGAGTTTTTTCTAGTTAATGAACCAATAGGTTCATTATTGATAGATAAAGAGAGATAGAGATAAAGAGGGAAAGAGGGAGAGATAGAGGATATATATATATATATAGAGAGAGAGAGAGAGATAAAGTGGGAGAGGGAGAGAGAGAGATAAAGAGAGGGAAAGGAAGGGAGAGTAAGGGAGGGATATAGAGAGGTAGAAAGAGAGAATGAGAGAGGAAGTGAGAGATTCAGATATTGGAAAAGTTAAAGCAATCGAGAGATATAGATAAAGGGAGAGCGAGAGCGAGAGAGAGAGAGAGAGAGAGAGAGAGAAATAGAGTGAGAGAGGTATAAAGGGTCAGTGAAGGATCATGATGGGCCAAACATGCCCCTTAAGTGGTAATGAAAATAAAAAAAAATAGACTTAAGAAACTTTACATAAGAATTTGAATAAGTTATTAACATAATTTGGAAAATATGTAGGAATAAAATTTGTAGAAAATTGAATGTAATTTGTAGGCTACTAGGCATTTTTTGGAAAAAAGGAATTAAATTTGGTGAAAATTTGAAATTTCAATGAAGTAGTACTTTAAATTTTAGAAAAAAATAAAAAGGAGGTGATTGTCTGACCACCCTAAATATGAGAAAAAATAAATATATTTTTGTTTGAATCTTTCAATATAAGTAGAGGACACCTCCCTAACGGGATGCATATTTTTTATAATTTTTTGCAAGTAAATAATTAGTTATGAATTTTCTTGTAGGGATTTTTAAAAATATTAAAAACCATTTATGCAGCCACCCCAACTTGGTTAAAAAATTATGAAATTTATTTTTTTAAACTATAGTTTGTGAAGCATAGAGTGTGACACATCTTTTGGATTCAAAAAATGTGTAACCATTTGAAAGTTATAGATATTTTAAATCAACCTATCAATAAGGACTTTAGACATAGTGCATGTAGAAAATCAATAATAATTATCTATTAAATTCAAAATAAAGCATATCTTATATTGATAGAATGTTGAGAATTTACTGAATAAATCCTTTTCATTTCATCAAATTTGAATGAAAAAATAGTCATCAATACAAAGGGTGAAGTTCATAAAACTATTGCAACCCCTCTAAACACATTGGGGAACTTGAATTTTCATGTTGGACACCCCCAACCCAAATCCCAAAGCAATCTCGAGGAAATAAATCTCAGAAAAATGGATATATGTTATTAATGGTGGAACATTGAATTTTGTTTGCAATAGGTTTTAGGACTTACGATAACAATATTCTATACTTCACATTCAAAGGTGACCTTAGAGATCTCAACCAAATGAAGAATGAAGGAAGAGATCTGACAATACGGTATCCTATGGTATGATTTTAGATTGCAAGAGGGGTTCACCACCAAGTAAGAACTTGGAAAATCAAATGGAATGCAAGATGCAACTCTAACACTAGTTTGATGTAAACTTGATGTAAATGACTTGGAAATGAAAATGAAACAAATAAAAAAGCTATAAAACTAAAAATGTGCACCTAGAAACTTGTTGGAGATGCAATTGAGCTTTGAAATCCTGAAAAATGTTGATTTTTAATCTTGTGGGAGTCATTCGCCATTCTGGGTGAATCGGTCCCAGATCGTGGTCTCTACACAGGATGAAGTTTTAGCCAAATGGGTATCCAAATCTACAAAGATCTCTAAAGAATTCCTACAGTGGGACTCATTCGCCACAACTCATAGATCAGTCTTGTTTTGTCGTGAAGTATCCTAGGATCAAAATCTTGATGTGAAACTTTGGAAGCCTCTAATGATGGATAAAACAAGAACTTTCGCATTGATTTCATGCAAATTAGATGCATATTTTGCACTAGATCTGAGTTTTCGTGAGTCTTGACAAATTTTCATGATAACTTTAACAACATTTACAACTTTGTCATTTTGGTGTTTTTGAAGGATTTGAATCCACTTTTCTTCAATCTACAAACCTGAAATCACAAATTAAGGAGGGGAAAACTTGTTGATTGTTAGGGAATAGGGGTTTTCCTTGGTCAAAGCCCTTGTAGTTAATTAAACCAAATGCTGAGATAATGAAAGATGAACATGAAAAATGGAACATAGGACATGAAACATGAATAATGATACCTTGATTAATGTCTTGTAAATCTACAACTCAACATGGAATGACCATGAAGGATGTAGATCTTGATCTTGATAATAGGAGTTGAACAATGCTTGATCTTGGATCTTCAATGCTACATCACAACAATGGCTCAATAACATTCTTGATGCTTGATATGTTTGACATGATAATATATATTGAATTTCTACAACAATTGATGAAGAATTCTTCCCTTAAATTATCTTGAAGATGCTTGAATACACTTGTAAACTCAAATTTGCTATAAGGATGAATACTTGAATGATTGGGGTTTAAAATGCGAGAAAGAACCTTGTATTTTTATACTCAATTATGCGAGAATTCCTGAAATTACAACACTACAATCCAACATCAGATCTAGGAGGATAAAATCCTACTAGAAATTTGAATTAATTTTGATTTTGGGGCACACGAGACTCATTTGCCCAAGATGGTGAATGAATCCCATCTAGCATAATGTATGGGACCAAAAATCAAAAGTGCTTAGAAAGGTGTAAAAATGGGTTTGGAAACCAAAAATCTATGTGGGACTCATTCGCCCAAGGTGGTGAATGAGTTATAGACACTAAATTTGGGCCACACAATCCAAGAATACCTGAATTATGATTGGTTACTGATTGGTATAAGGATTATCCTAAAAAAGATGCAATAAATGAGGCTTGTGGATGCAAAATAGGGCCAATTAAAGCATAATAAATCCCAGTTATTAATGAAAGGCCTAGAGGAATGTGAAAGTGTGTTACAAAACTTTAAAACACTGCAACTAAGGCAATATTAAGATTAATTGTTATTAAAATTATGTTTATTATGCTCAGTTAATTGATAAAACCCTAGAAAAGTGTGAAAGTGTGTCACAACAGTTCACAACACTTTTTCAAGTCACCATTGAAATCCATTAGTTCACAAGGGCCCAAGACCTAGTGTGAATGTTTTATCCGCATTACAACACTAAATCAAGGCAACATTAAGCCAAAATCCATAAGAAGGACCCAAATGAGTGCGAAAATGTCAGAGGACCCATTTTTTGACAGTACATTTAGCCCCCACTTTATTGAGAGGATGAACTTGCTGCAAATTCACACTAAATTAGACATTTAAGAGGGGTACAATCATACCCATGTAGACGGTCTAGGGTAACAAAGATTAAGCAAGTAGTCAAAGCCCCAAGATCCAAATCCCAAGTCAAACCAACATAAGCAAAAAAGGAAACACATGAGATGTATAATTTGTAGTAGAACAAGATACATGATCATGTAATTTCAATAACTAGAAGAAGAACAAAAATAAGAAAAAATAAATAAAAATGTGGATCAAGCTTCAACCATTTGTCCAACACAATGTGGATCGGATCTAGGCTATTTTTCTGAAGATTCATACTCACTCTGAGGTGAAGGAAATCTTTGATATACGTAGGGTGAGAAGTCCAAAAAGGTGAGAAACATACACTCATGGATGGTATTCACTCGCACACACATGCAAGTGGCTATGGGTAAATTCATGCCTTGGATTGGGATTATCGCTCAAACCATACCAAAGTTATACCTCCTGATAACTTTAATAAGGCACCACATGAAAATAATTGTTGAGCTTCATGAGACCAACAAAAATTTGTATTCTTATAACTCATAAACAAAAAATATGGATCCATAGGCATTGTTATGCAAGGTGGCCATATAACCAAAATTGTAAATGCAAAATAGTTTAAGGAATGTTCAAAGGTATTTTTCTTACTTCATGCAAGGTCTCTTCTTAGGGAACATCATGCTTAATTTGTCCAAGAGAGAATAATTCAAATAAATATCATCGTCTTGGAGGAAATCAAACCCAATGACACCACCAAGAAAAGGATGCATCATAAGAAGAAATAAAATCGCACAGTGAAACATGAGTGTTGATGTATGCCACACTTTAAAGCAGTTGCTAACACCATTATTGTGAGCAATTGCTTTAAAGTAGAAGAAGATGTGAGTGATTATGTGGAAAGCCCTATGCCAAGTCATATGTTTACAATAAGCTACACCATGAATATGTATGTCACATGTGATCCAACTTAAGGAATGTCATCCACATCCTAAGCTTTCTCTTATATATTCATGAAAGGTGATTGTTGTGTAGTTTTACACACATGCCCCACTTGGAAGTAGGGACCCTCTTTTCGGATGTCTTTTGAGCTTTGGTTTTATTGGATTTACCTTTTTAAGGTCTTGACATGTTGGTCTTACTGGCTTTGATCCCTCCCTGAGGCTTAAATTGGTTAAAGTGGGCTTTCAGTGAAAATCCGAGTCTTGACCTAAATCCGGAATTTTCCAGCTTCGGCGGATTTTCCCGAGCTCTGGTTTGTTGTTTGGTCATCGCTGAATTTTCCGAATCCGGGTTTTTGCTTGACTCCGGGATTTTTTGGCTCTAAAAGATTTTCCTAGACTGCGTCAAAATCCTGAACTTTGCTAAAATCCCGGTTTCTGCTATTTTGGCGGAATTCGTGTTTATCCGGATTTTCTGCGTATTTGGGGATTTTCCGAAATTCCGTCCTGGGCTCGGGTTTTTGGATTTTTCAGATACGTCTTGTCGCTCATTAATGATCGGGGTACCTTTGCTCAGACGAGCATATGGGTGAATTTAAAACATTTTAAGCATCATTCCCACTTCATTATTCACTTGCTTACTGCTCTGGCGATTAAGAGTTTTCCATTTGAGTTGTGAAGATTGATCTTGAGTGCGTGTGGATTGTTTGGGTACCGGTGTCTGGATTTTCATTGCTTGGGCGTGTTTGTTTTGTAGTCGCTTCTTCGAGTTCGGGTATTACTAGCACTAATCCATGGTAAGTCATCTTTGATCCTGCCTTTTGTTGCGTCTTGATTAAATCTTTCCAAGTTGATTGGTAGCCGTTCCAGGTCGGCCTTTGCTTGATCATGAGTTTATATTTATCGAATTAGGGTTGGACTTAAATCCATACCAAGGCTTTGTCGCCCGTGCTTGTGTTTATCCATTCACTGGTGGGTGCGTGAGTATGAACCCGTCTGAATAGGACTTTGCCCTTAAGCATGCCATTCGCCATATTTTATGAAGGTTAGGGTTTCGGTTGATCTGCCTGAGTTTGCCAAGGTTTAGTGGGGTTTTCGTTATTTCATGATTCATGTCTAGCCCAACCTGCTCGTACCTTGGGGGATCATTGCGCGCATTGGTTGATCGCCCAAATGATAGTTTTCCTTGAGAATTTTAGCTTACCCGGACTCTAATGGCGAGGTCTAGTTATTGGACTTTGGGCATCATTGTTTCGCTATGAATTTTGGTTATTCGGAGGTCTTTTGAGGTCTGGGTCCAAGTGCATTCTGAATTTTGTTGATTAGCATCGATTTTGGGACCATTAGAGTCCAGGTAGAAAGGGTTGCATGATCATATGATTGATGGTTGGCGTATCGTCGTTCGTTGGGTTTCCGAGGTGTCCGCAGAATTCCTGTACACCCGGATTTTCCCGATCTCGGCTGATTCTGCGGAGTGTGGCAATTTTCGGAGTTCTTCAAACTGTCCGCGGAAATCCGTTCCATCCATATTTTTTCGGTTTTCCTGTTTGGTTGCACTTCTTCCAATTTTCTAAGGATAGGATTAACGGAGTAAATGCTAAATGCTTATTTCTTGTTGCTAATGAAGAAATTACATGATTATCTCATAATCTTTTGTGCTAGCGATTTATTTGACTGATGATGTCTTGGCAATAGGAACCCGTCTGGGTCGGATTTCTCCGAAATTTTTCCCCGACTAGATTTTCCCGGTTTACACTGTTTTCCCGGATTCCTTTATTTTTCTGGATTTTCAAGGATTGGCCATTTGTGATAACTTTTAATTGCATTATATGATTTTGTGCTAATCCTTTGGTTGGACTATGCGTAATAATGGGATACTTATGACGGTCTTTTGTGAGTGCAGGCTGAATCAAGCAGAGCTACTGCAGGAAAGTCCAAAGGTGACACAGAGGGTTCCTCCATCTCAGAGGCTGAAAGATTAAGATTGGACACTAAGAGTCAGCTTCCTGAAAGCAAGATATCTTCTGTATGGTCCGAAGTGTCTGATACTAATGTTGGAGCTTGGAGATACGAAGAGTTTAAACAGAGGACAACTGAGAAGAATCTGTCAATTCTAAGGAATGGAATGATGAAGTCCGGACTGGTGCATGTGGCAGGGTTTCCTCCTGCAATCCAATGCTATGAGTTGATTTTAGAGTGTGCCTGGCAGTATGATTTTGATACACAAAGGGTTGTCAATACTGAAGGGAGAGTCTTGGCTAATTTCAGTCCTGTCTCTATTGCCCAAGCCTTTGACATGCCGGATTTGCCTTCTGTGTGTGCTCTAAATATGGACTTGGCCAGAACATATTATGAAAATGAGCCCATCAAATCTCAACAGATGATTAATGCTTGATTGGAGAAGCCTAAATCACATCACTCTAAACTGCCCAAGCAATTGCATAGGATCAAATTCAGATCAGATATCTATGATGCAATAACATTTCTGAGCAGGGTGGCAGGATTGAAAAGTGCTAGAGTATTGGAGAGTTGGATGGTCCATGTGATCACCAAAATTGAATAGGGAACCAACTACCACTGGGCGGGACTTATCAGCACCATAATTGATAAGCAGCTAAGGGATGTCTTAGAGACCAAGAGATTCACCATGTCTTCCTATGTCATGTATGTGCTTGCCAGATTCTACCCATACAGGGGCTTGAATCCACAGGGGACATTTGGATAGGATATTGTCTATGAAGTATACTCAGAGTTGCACCTAGGACACAAAGACTACAGAAGGGCTAATGATGCATTCGCAATGCATATCACTAGGATGCTTCAGAATGCCGAGCATGTGAGGCTGTCAAATGGAGCAAAAGGGTTGATAAAGAATTATGGGGCCTAGTTCATTCAATTTCCCACCTTCACCTACATTAGAATTGATGGATGTCCGGCCGCTCCATATAGGTTACCTCGGTATCCTACAGATCACATTGTGTTATTGGAGATTGTGAGGAAAATATGTGAATTTGATGCCATAGTCAAAAAGGAGAAGCATAAAATAGGCTTTGGTGGGGATTTCCCTCTTGGAATTGGCATGGTAGAAGTGTGCCCTTCCATCCAATCAGCACACACTGCGGGAGATGAATTGGCAGTATATGGTTTCTCCTTCCACTCCAAGAGAACAAAGTTTGATATCACCGGGGAGGCACAAAAGAAGGCTACCAAAGAGTACTGTCATAAGGATGACCTAGAAGACTATTGGGCCAACATTAGGGATGATCTTGAAGCCAGAAAGAAGAGGTACTCCAGGCTTCCTGTTGATGTGATCAGACAGTACAATGTGAAGTTGATCCCCGACCAACTGCAGGATGATGGAAACCTAGTGCAAGGTCATGCCTATGAAGCTGTTAAGGATAGGTCAATCGAAGAAATCAACTAGAATGAGGATGAGGTCACAGAGTTGGAGGACCTAATGGCCCCGGTTATATAATTCACCACTTCTTGGTTGAAGCACAAGGTTTGGGAGCTTGAGAGCAAGAAGGTAGCCTGTACCTTCAATTTAATGGGAAATCTCAACCCAATGTCTACTTCAGAAGAATCCGGGGATGATGACCCCAAAGGGAAAACCCAAAAGAGCTCACCTTTCAAAATAAAGATTAGAGGCCCTAAGGAAAGTGATCCGGAACCAAAAAGGAAGCCTAAAGAGAAGAAGAGAAGTCGGGCTTTGAAGATTGGCAGATCTTCTGATGAGGAAGAGTTGGAGAAGGCAGAAGAAGAACGTGCTCCCCCACCACAGAAGAAGGCAAGAACAACCAGGACTTCAAAGAAGAAGGTCCAGGACACATCCAAGGATGAGCTTCCTATTGTTGATGTAGAGAGTTCAGGAGAGAAGACAAAAGTCTACATGAGGAGATCAAGGACTCCTTCACCTAAGGACACTGTGCAAAAGAGGGATTCTCCTCCAAATCCACCAGTTGTGGAGCCATCTAAGGCTGCTTCTCCTCCACCAAGCGTGCATGAGCAAGAAACTCTTGAGGAACATGAGACTAGCAGAGAAGCAGAGCCATTCAAGGAAGGGGCACTCTTTGGTGAGGCAACTGAGCTTGAGGCCAAAGAGGTAGAAAAGCATCCTTCTCCTCTAGTGTTGTATGAAGATTCTCCCAAAAATGGTAGAGGAAACGGATTGCCTGAGCAGGAGGAGGACATCCCTGTTAGAACCCCATCACCGGTGCAGGAAGTGGAGATTGAGGTAGATGATCAAAGTGAGCAGCTCCCTGAAAAGGAAGAGGAGAAAATGCCAAAAGAACAGCAGGAAGAGGAAAAAATAGAGGGAATCCGGGTAGAACCTGCTATCCCAGATTGGCTTGAAAAGGAGATTACAAGGAAGAAACAGGTAGTTGTTGAGGACACTCCTTTGGATTGGGATGAGATGCTGTCCAAAATTGGCAAAGAAAAGAAAAAGAAGGAAACTAAAGTGGTTTCAAAGATGGAGAGAGATGAACTAAACAACAAGGTCATTCACATTGCCACTCCTGCTGCAAACAAGACCAGAGAAGAGGTCACTGGTGAAGATTATAATGTACAAACTATCAACCTTGGACCGGCATCCATGGAGCAGGACATAGAGGAATATGAAGGGTCTAGTGCTGTGATCGTCGGCAGATTGAGAAAGGAGGCTCAGACCAAGCATGAGCTAAGAAAGGAGAATGAAAGACTTAGGAAATGTTTGGAGGAGGTGATGAAACCTCTGTAGTCCCTTCACCCATCTTCCTCTGCTACTCCTGGTTTCCTACCCAAGGAAACTATTTTTGAGATTGAGAAAATGAAAGCTTCTGCTCAAACCACAACAGATTGGCTGAAGGATGTGCAGGTAAAAGGAGATAATGCAATCAAGGAGATCCTGTCAGTTGGGAAAGATGCAGTCAGAGCTAAAGAACTGTTGGAATACGTGCTATCTCAGGATAAGGAAGACATTGATCTTCTATTGCAGAAATCTAAGGTCATCATGGGATATGGTAGGGATCAATTGGCTATAGATGGGATTCTTCCTTCTTCTAGGTTAAATGAACCTTGGGAGTGGTTTGAGGCTCTGCAGATTCGGCATAAGGCCATGAGGAAGATTCAGAAATGGAAGAAATAAATAGATGGTGATCTTACTAGAGTATATGAGTGGTGCATTGCATTCTTTGAAGTCATGACTGGAAGAAGAAAGATTGCTCCTAAATACCTAAGTATGGAACAGCTAAGAGAGTGGTGGCATGAAGTTTATACTTTGGATTATGAGAATGTTATAACTGGCCACCAGTTAGATGATGCAACCACATATCTGGCAGTAATGGATAAGTATCATGCCAACAAGGATGATTGGGATAAGATGGTTAAATAGTCAAAGGAGGAGATTGGCTCCATAGAATGTTGGCTTAGGATATTGCCTTTGCCACCTGTCACCAAATTGGATGGAGCATTTTTGAGGGTTCAAGGATCGTTGGCTCAAACCAAGGATAAGGGAGGCGACAGTTAATGCCTATTTTGAGATTTGTGCTTCCCTATTATTATAGAGCATGTATTGAACCAGAATACATTAGGGACTGTGCCTAGGCTAACCTTGATGATATATGGCATTTAATGTGTTCCTTATTTTGAATTCCTAGGGCTGACATATTTTGGCGGATGTTCTTGTTTTGTAAATGTTTGGCTAGGCCGACATGTCTTGAGAATTTGCTATAAAAGGTATTCTTGCCTCATTGTAAGATATTAGATATTAGAGAAAAGGAGAAGAGATAATAGAGTTAAGTTAGAAGGAGGAGTTAGAGCATTTTTTCGATTTCTTGAAGCAAGTATTGTAAACAAACAGTGGAATTATTGCAGCATTTTGATGGTCTAGTACAATTGAAGACATTGTGATTTTCCTGGTGCAATCTTTTGTGTTATTTCATCTTGCATGGTTTCTGTTGTTTTATTTTTCAGATTGCTTAAAGATTTAAGGTTTAGTGTTCAGAATTAAATTAGTTTTAGTTTGGTGTATGATGTTTATGATTTCATATTTGGAATGTTTGTAGAAATCTCTGGTCTATACTCCCAATAACTATCTAATTGTAGTAGGCTGGTGAAGTCAACCTGGACCATATATTTACATGTGCTTAACTTCGATTGTGGATGAATGTCTATGATTTGAAAATCTATATACCTTAGAAGATTGCACCGTTCTTGTGAGATTGCATTGTGGGTTAAGCAAGAATTGGTTATTCGAGATTGGTCCATTCCAGATATCTGTCATTTGCATTACTCATTCTAGGAATAGTTTAGATTTTATCATATTCTTGCGCCCTTATCTTTTGCTATTTTTTTATTATCTAGTTAGATTTAGGATTTGAGATCATTATATCGCACAATCTAATAATTGGAAAGGTACAGTTTGCTTGTAGTAAGGTCCGATTGTGATTACCAGCATTTCACATATTATCTGAGTTGTTTATGCATTGTCATGACCTGACACCCGAGAGACCTTGGGGTGATTTTCAGTATTTATTATTGAAAATAACCTTTCAAGAGAGATAGAATATTGCATTCTATCTAAGTTGTTGTTGTGCAGAAAACTCCATCAATAGTGATCAACTAGCCGAAAGAGGAAATGAGAAGTGACATACGAGAATAAGGCTAACTAACCCCTTTCCCCCACTTAGTCCATGATAAGGGTGAGAAAATAGGATGAAATTAAGTATCATCTAGAGGAATTAGGTGCTTCAACACAAGGAAGAGCACAAAACTCCTTGAGATGTTGAATTTTGTTGTTTAAAGTCTTGCATTCATTAGTAGAATGATCATGAACTCTATGATATGTACATAATGAATTCTTGTAGTAAAATTTCTTTCAATTTTTTGGAGGGAGAGATATCAAGAAATACTAGAGGAGTCTTGGCAAGATATTCTCTTGATCAATAGTAGAAGGTGTTCCTTTATTTGCACAAGATTTCATGCCCATGCTAAATGATAAGGCTTTAGATGAAAAGGGAGATAAGGGTGGTAAACCTAAATATTTATTGAAAGAGTATGGAAAGTCAGTTTTCTTTGTGTGTTCATTGCATCCATGTGTATGAGGGATATCGTATCTAATACCATAACAATCTTCCAAGTTGGATGAAGGGGGTTTGTATTTTTGAGAAGGATTGGCCTCTTCATTAGAACACAAATCCTTTTAAAGTTATGTGTCATCCCTTCATGAGGGATGGGAGTTATATATCCCCCATGACCACCATGGGGTAATTATGTAGAACTAAGTTGAGTGGATGAAACACAAAGTTGTTTTGATTTAGGTTGTGATATTTTGCACTCTCCTATTAAGGAAGGTGTACCGAATCCTTACTCGAAATTGTATCTGAAAATGAACATTTTCATATGACTATTTGGACCATGAGGGTGAGATTTTGGATTCCTTATTGAAATGAGGTATAAAATATAATGACCCCCAACTATCACTAAAGAGTTTTTCTATAGGTGAAGGATTAGTATCAACTTGTATAGGTTCAATTTTTGATTTTGAAATGAAAGTATTAGTGGAACTGGAAGTGTTGTGATCATATGATTCATAGCTTCATTCATCTACATCAACCGTGTATATCTTATTGTATTAAAATTTCATTGTATGGTGGAGAGTAGATGGGACTCATTTCATAGCATGAATCCATGGTCTCCCCAGGAGAAGATTGTATGAAAGGGTTCTTGGCATGATATGGATAGGGGTAGGCAACACTACAAGTTCGACCTCAATAGGCACTTTGGCCAAAATGTGCACAACCTTCAACCATTCACATCTTGACAAGTGGCACATAGCCATTGGATGTTGAATGATCCCACATTGCTCAATTTAACTCTCTCTTCCATTTTGGAAATCTATAAATGAAAGGTTCTTCCTCTCATTCAACATCCATAATCTCATGCAAAGTTACTCTCTTCACATTGAGAGCTAATTTTGTCCACTCCTCTCCAAATTATTCATAATTTTCATGATTTCATAACTAGGTTATGCCAAAATCTCATCAAGGAGATTTGATCACCCACACATCGTAAACATTTCCAACAAAGGAGTTGGGAAAGGGCCAATTTTGACATATAAATTGGCACCAATTCCCCCATGGGATCAAGAGTTTGCTTTTCTTAGATAGATTTGATTTGGTTTATTGCAATGTTATTCATTTTTCTTTCTATTTAAGTTTTGTAAATGGATTTCATGGGGAATCCTTGTTTTACCTTGTATATTGATCTAATAATGTGTTTGTTTGTTGTATTTGTGTAGGTATAAAACTAGGGTTCACATTTTGGTGCTAGAAGGAGGGCTAATCTCAAGGATTTCATCACATTTGTCAAAAAAATTGTGATTTTTAACATTTTTTTGTGTACACACAAAACTGCACTGTTGACAGTCACATGGCGCTATATTGCACCACTTTCAGAGATGCAACACCATATTTCACCACACTTATTCTAAACTACATTGCACTCACTTTCCTGCTCAATTTTTAAAAAATTTCAAACTTTGTCTTGTACTTCCTAGTTGCAAACTGCGTTGCTTGGTAAAACTCCGCCGCATCTGTGCTCTATGTTTTTGTAGAGCACTGCACTCAGTGAAAGGTACAACACTATATAGCACCACAATATTTTCAAACCACACCGGATTTGCTAACTGCGCCGCTGAAAAATAGTCAGAAATTCAAATTTATTTTTTCAACATGTGCCTTTTGTTTTTCACATTTTTGAGTTATTGACCTGTTTGTTGTTCTTGTATTCTCTAGTTTTTATCATCTTCCAGGTTAGGACAAGGAAGAAAGTGAAATGGAAGGTTACATAATGACATCATTCCCATCTTATACTAAGTTTTTTTGAACACTATAGTGTTGTTTAACACTTTAGATAATTCTCAATCTCTTTTAAGTATTTGTTACCTTTCATGCTTTAGAAAACACTAAATTTCTTTTGGGCTCTAAAAAGAACAATACAAATTTTATTTCAAAGTTTGCAAACAAAAGGCTTAAAAATAACCTTAGGAACAATTTACTAGATTTGGCTGAGGTTTAATAAATTGAGCAAAACAAACTTCATATTTGATTTGGTGCTTTAAAAAGAATTCATTTTTCTTTGTGGGCTTAAAATGAACGAGTGCTATTTTGTTTTGTATTTATTTATTGAAGATAATATCATCAAAGGGATGTATGCGCTTCTCTCGCGCCTCACGGTGCTCTTGAGAATAAAAATTTCTTTTTCATGGTATATTGCGAGTGTTCTCCATTTGTTTTTCAACGAAGGTCGATTGAAATATGGGATATGATAGCTTTCTTTTGTTTATCTTAGTGGGCCTACCTTGTGGGAAAAAGTAATCACCTAAGGGAACGACCCAACTGGGAACATGCTAAAGCCAAGCGACATCCACCCAGGATATAAGTGTGGATATTGGAACAAAGTTGAATATCACGAGGATTATTTCGACGATAAGGGAAGAAATGGTCTCTCACCGCATGGATATTCCCCCACAAATGGAATGCCCGCACTAAAACCCTTGTTTAGGGTGATCCCACAAAGCTGGTTTACAATTTCTGAGAGGAACTAATTTTTGCCGAAATCACATATTTTTAGAAAATATAATGATTTAAGCCTTTAAAAGTTCCATTTTAAGGATTCCAATTGAAGAGGCTTTGATCAAACCACCTTAGATCAAATCCCCTTGGATAGAACCTCTCTAGTTTTAAACCATACCTATAAATGAGTCTCCTTTACACCTATCAAAATGCTGATAAAAATCACTTTTGATTTACCTTTTGGGGGATCAAATGAATTCATTTAAAATTTATTTCAAATGATTATGGTAGTCCCTCAAAATGAGCTATCCCACAAATGTAATTTTAATATGTTTTGGTTTTATTATGTATGCGTTTTTTAAGTTTTATTAAACATAGATTTTTCACCAAAAATCAAGCTCTATGTTTTACACGTGGAAAAATAGAAAATTATCAAAATAAATTTTTTAAAAAATATGTTTGTGCTGGGTATTTATGTCCTTGATCCATTAAAAAAATAAAAATTGAATTTCGATACATACAAAAAAAGTTATGTTGTATATAGTCCGCCTATGTCTGAATTGCAATTAGTTTGACTTCGAAACTCTATTAAGGAAAAAATATTCAATAAAAACTATGAGACCAAATGAAAATTCTAGATATCATAGTTACAAATCTAAATTCAAAAAAATTAGAATTTTATCCTTCATACAAAAAAAATTATGCTATATAAAGTGAGTGTCACTTTTTAAAAATGTTGTTTTCTGAAAAAACTAGTTTTTGTGGGAGATGGAAAAAGAAGTGCAATTTTATTCCAAAAATTTTGAAAAAAATATTTTTATAATCTATAGAAAAAATTTGATGAGACTCTAGTTTTCATCATCTTCAAATTCCTCACGGTTTAGCTGCTATAGGTGCCTGAATGTGAAGATTTAGTTAAAAATAATAATTTCAGTGTCTAGTTTGGCCAAAAATTGTAAACCACTATTGTGGGATCACCCTTTAGCAAAGACCAAAATCCTATCTAATTGTTGGTGCAGAAGTTCATTTCCTTTGAAGCCGCCCCATGTTATACATGTAGTTCTGTTGTAGAGATGAAAAGTATACCATGATAGATTCATGGGTACTGATGCTTTATTGACCCGAGAAGTGAGTATACACTAAGGGGGAGCCTATGTGGTCAAGCATATAATCATCCACATTGAATATGCATAGTTGGATTCATCCAATTGGGAACCCAGCAAATATTGTCTTTTCAACCTAGGGATTGTACATGCTCTTGAAATCAAAACACCTTGCTTGATTCTAAAACTTTGAGAAACAAACATTCACAAAAGCTTCAAAATTTCAAAACCTTTGGGCTGAACAAATACCCTTCAAAAATCCAAGTGCTCTTGCTTGTCCTAGGGATTCTATCCTTAGAGGTTTCTAAGTGCTTGGGTTTAATCATCATTTTTTTTCACTAAAGTCAACCTAGAAAAATGTGCTCTTGAGACCTTGATTTTCACATAACGGACCTTGTGGAATGAAAAGGGATTAAGACATAGAAATTTAGTTTGAAATCATAAATCAAGAAATTTATTTTGGTAAAAGGAACTCATTAAGCAAAGATAAAGACAATTGGACCTCACATGTGTTTTCTCAAATGATTTCCTGAAAAATCAAAATCCAAAAACCAAAGTTCAAGAAGCTTAGTCTGAAAGCTCATGAGGAGCATCTTGAAATGATTTTTGAAGTTAGAGAAATATTGGTGTATAATTTCTACAAGAAGTCTTCAAAGAACAACCCAAGTTTATATGAGTTCTATTTTCAATAAAATCCAACTCTTTTCCAAAGGTTTACATTTCTCACATAAGAAGTAAGGCATGTTCTTCAATACCAAGGTCTTGTAAAAAAGAGTCTTGTCTAGGTCAAAGTCTAGGATCAAAATCTTCACTCTCATCCATCTCTCCATCAATAAAATTTCATCTCACCAACCAACTCTTGAGAACTTTGAAACATCATTTATGCTAAACTCAAAGGCAAAATTGACATCTCTTTGTTTGACTTAATACACCTAGTCAAATTATCAATCCTCTTGAACAAATTTTCCTCTAGGATAATGAAACTTCCTAAGGTCTACTAGTTCATGATCACTTTGATTGGCTTAACACACTTATCCAATTCATTCTCTTGTGCGAGTTTTCCCTAGGATAACACAAATTACTAGGGTTTACAAGTCCACCATCATTTTGTTTGGCTTAACACACCTAGTCAAACTATCAAAATCAAATCAAATTCAAGCCCTAAAAAGTTTAGCATTACCCCTAAAAAATTCTTCAAAATTTTCACTCATTTACCTCATCCATTTATCTCATCCCCATCATCCCCCTTTTGATCCTTGGACTCTCCTAGTGCTTCTCCTTTTTTGGTCCTTAAGATTAAGATTAAATGATCTCTATTTTATGGTCCAAACAATATCACAACACAAGAGGAACATGGAAATCACCAAAGAAAAAACAAATTTTGGTGACTTAAGTCAAGCAACCACCAAAGTAAACCTTGCGGGATCAAGCAATCCCCCAAAAATCTCTTCTCTACCATAGAAAAATACTCAAGAGGAATACTATGAAGAAGAAATCATCAACGAGGACTTGGGAATGACACAAAAGGAGATAACTGAAATGATTCAAAATCCAAAGAATCATAGAATTTTCAATGCCATGCTTAAACTTAATCCTTCTCTATACATACACACAATAATGGAAGGAGGGGTCAAATTCCCTTATGACCTTGACGTAAGTACCACTATGGAAAGGCCTATTGCAAGCATATCCCCAATGTCATTCCAAAAATCACTCAAGAAATTCCCTAGAACATATCAACAATCACATCAAACTCACCAATTGTTAACAAAGGAAGTGCCATGTTTCATGAATTACAAAATCATCACCTTGTAAACAACAGAGAGGTAAATATCAACACCACACCGGATAACTCTATCTTGATGAATCCATCACACCCATACATTTCGCTCACTTTCCATAATCATGTGGATTCATCCTCATTTCATGCAGCATCAATCTATTCGCTAAACATACAAACTTCTTTATTGCAAGGAGAAGGTGGTTTGTTCAGAACAACAAGATTCACTGACCCATTCTCATCACCACTTTTCCAAGGGAACATACCACCATTCCCTTCATTACCACTAAAATTCATATCACCTCTTGGGTTGGGTCTTTCCCCACTACCGACCACTAGTTTCTCAAATCAATGCAATATGAGCATCACATCAATTCATCTCCTTTTTCTAGTAGAATCGCAACAACAAGTGACAACCATTCAAGCCACCATGGTCAATACATCAACCGGTCCCCAAATCCCTCAAAACATACCTTCTCAAGGATCGAGCATCTCAACCACAACACCAACGACCCAAGTCCCAGCTACCAACACAACCCCTCTGCCCACCATAATAGTTAGTACCATTCCCAACCCACCACCAATCCCACCAAAAGCTAAAGTGATGAATCCATTCATCACCATGACTCAGGAAGTCCAAAAGTCCAAGCATCAAATGGTACTTCAACAAAACCAACAAGGTGTACAACAGGTTGCTCAGCAAGCGCAAGCCCAACTAGATGCCCAAAAAGTTGCACAAGCTCAACAAGTCGCACAAGCAATGCAAGCAGCCCAACAAGCACAATCTCAAGACAAAGCCCAACACTAGGCTCAATAGGCGCAAGTACAATACCAAGTACAACTGCAAGCAATTCATCAACAAGCATACCAACAAGCCCTACAAGATTTTTAGGCACAACAACAAGCTTTGTTGGCGCAACAACAGTTAGACCAAGAATAAGATTTTTTGGCACAAAAATAGATAGACTAACAACAAGCTTTGTTGGTGCAACAATAGCTAGACCAACAACAACTAGACCAACAACAAGCTTAGTTGGATCAATAATAGCAAGATCAACAAGTGTTGTTGACACAAATGCAAACATATCAGTAAGCCTTAAATGCATAGTAGAGCTTGCAGAAAACCCCCACCAATACCCCTCTCATCAATCAAACACCGCAAACACCCCAAAACATATTCATCCCACTTCTTGATCCAAACAACGATGTCGTAGCATAAATCAAACTGCTCTTGCAGTAGGTGCTAGACCTCCAAGTAGGAAAAATGACCAGAATGTCAGGAAACTTGTGTCCCTATCCATTTGACACAGATCTCACAATGGTACCGTTCCCAAAGGGATTTGAGATCCCCAAATTTGATAAATATAATGGAACAGGAAACCCTAAAAATCATGACAGGTAATTTCAATTGCATTGCCTGGAGGTCACATACAATGACACATATCTAATGTGACTTTTCCCTCGAAGTTTGACTAGTCCTTCCATAGAATGGTTTTCGCGCCTACCCATAGGCATTAAAACATTCCAAGAAATCATGGAAGCATTCCTTAAAAATTATGCATTCAACATGGGTGAAAACGTTATTTTGGAGGAACTATCAAGGCTCAGACAAAGAAAAGGAGAGCTATTCGCATCCTTCTTGCAAAGATAGTGATCCAAGGCCAATCAAAGCAAGTGGACCATGCCAGAAGAACAAAAATTTTGCACAATCATATCAAATCTACATGAAAACTTGGCATTCTACTCAAAATATAATACATCACAACATATGGTCAGTTGATCCCAAAGGTGCTCAATATCGAAAGAGCCCTTACTGCACAAGGAGGTGCATCGACATTTCCTCCACAACAGGATAACCACCTGTCCACCAATTATAATGATAAACCTCGAACATGGTCAAGGAACAAAAATATCACAAACAATGGAGTGGTTGATGCTAAGGTGATCATCAATGCTCCTAAACAGAACATCCAGACTCATCACTAGCCACAAAATCACAATCACAATAATGCACAAACTAATATAGTGGCACAAAAAAAACCGCTTCCTAACAACCAAATCAATAACATGGGCAATCAGGGAGGAACACCTCCCCGAAACAAGTATCCTCCCAAGCAGATTTTCATAGCTCTTGGAGAACCAATTAAATCCATAATGAAGAAGCTGGTTACGAAAAACCTTATCAAAATCTCCAACTCTGAGAAATATGTGGAAGCCATGAAAAAACAACCATGGTACAACAAAAATCTCCTCTGTGATTTTCACAAAATCAAGAGACACACAACTGCAAACTGCATGAGGTTAAAAAATATCATCCAGGACCTCATTGAGGAAAATTGCATAAATGTTGAACAACCAACTAGAAATCAGGACCTTAAAATATACACCAATTTGATGCCGAATCATAATCAAGGAAATAACTAGGGGAACAACAAAGGGAAGAAAAAGTATACTAGTGCAAACCTTGTATATGAAGACATTTTTGCATGCGTAGATGAGATGGTCACGGTCATTAACATCAAAGGAGCCAATGCCAACTGTGGAGTCACCACATGTGGTGGCAAGGTTACTATTGTAGGGGCATCACAACTATCTAAGAACCCCATTTCAAATTACAAAATTTGTTCCCTATGACTACAGTGTCAGCAACCAGCTAAAGAGAACTCCGGCCCAAATCTCCATCATGGAATTATTGAAAATTTCCACTGCCCATAGGAAAATCTTTGATGAAGAATTAGTTGCATCCAATGTATCTACCATCCTTGATACAAAATAGTTCTAGGCTATGGTTGGTAACATTGTTACCCCAAATCTCCTCACATTCTCTAATCAAGATTTCCCCGCCCAACCATCTCACAATTGATCACTTCACCTTCAAGTGCTGGTTCACAAGAAGAAATTCAAAAGGTTCCTAGTGGATGGGGGCATAGGCCTCAACATTTTTTCCCTCAAACTCATAAAGAACTTGGGACTCTTAGAGGAATCCATTGACAAGAAAAAAGGCATCACCATAAGAGCATATAATGATCAATAAAGAGTGTCTCAAGGCACTATCAAAACCCAAATCCAAGTGGGGCCAGAAACCATGGAAACCACTTTTCAAGTACTTGATCTCAACCAACCATACAACATCCTCCTAGGATGCCCATGGACCCATGGAATGAAGGTATTCACCTCAACATTCCATCAATGCGTAAAATTCCTATACCAGAATGAGGAGGTCGCAATACATGGTGATCCAGAACCATTTGTCTACTACAAAAACTTGGAAGCCAAGTTTTATAAAATCCTTAAGTACCAAAAAATGATGAAGGCCCATCTACTTCTTATATAGACCCATCTAACCTTGCCTCCAATTTTGCGACAAAGACACCCTCCATCCTTGATATATCCAAAATCAAGTTCATGATCTAGGACAACGGGTGTGGAGACTACAAAATGAAGAAGAATGTGTTTGTTGTAGGAGATTTACCACAATCTCCTAGGTCACATGGGCAACCTCAATTAGCCAAAACACCTTTCCACACTCTTAGGGCAGACCCTTCTGGATTCCACCATTGGGGGGACCTTAGTTGGAAAAATTTTGATGAGGAAGAAATTTCAAACACGCTATACAATGATGAAGGACCCACACCCACTCTACCCATGGATGAAACCAACAGGGGATTGCAAATTATGCTTGGTATGGGCTATAACAGAAATGAAAGCCTGGGAAGAAACATCGATGGATGATTGTAGCCCATTGTGGTAGAAAGAAGAATGAGAAACCTTGACCTCAGATGTACCCCTTTGAGTATAACCATATGTGGTAGAGGTACCCCTAGTAGAGCAATAAGTTATCCTCCTCAAGTATTGGCAGCCACCCTTTGACTACCCGTATCCACAGGCTACCCCTAGATAATTTCACTTTTGACGTAACTGACATTTGCACCAGTAGTGATGATGAGGATACCATAACTGGCCTTCTCTTGATTTTTGAGGATTCCTCCTTACTGATGATTAGTGCTTGCCCCATTGAATTGAACCACCAAACTTATGAAGTAAACCTAGTTTACCCACAACTCATTGACTATGACCAACGAGGACCACCAGTTCTAGACACATTCAAAAATGATGAGGCACTCTCAGAATTCATGGGACTAAGGGATATAGTTACATGTAGAGATCACAAGGCTGGGTTTGATATCACACTGGACACACAAGCATATTATGGGGAGATGATTGAGTCCTTAATTCACAAAATAAAAAGAACAAGAATAAACTCAAGGTTATTAAGTGGAAACCACACTATGGCACTCTCTAACCAAAGAATAATAAAAATAAAGGATGCATCCAATGGTGAAAACCTCTCTAAGGTGCGAGAGGATGAAGGATTAAATCCTCCCCCTACTACACTTCATCAGGAGAAATCAATGGTCTTGACATTACGATGCAATCATGTCAATCTAGGAATGAAGGCAACACCACAAATCAACTTCTATGTTGACTCGCTTCTGATAGAAGAACAAAAACTATTGGTAGCATTTCTAAAGAAAAGAAATGTAAAATTTGCATGGACCTATGCAAACATGCTGGGTATGATTCCGGAAGTTGTGGTTCATCACTTGGTTATTTACCCTGGAGCAAGGCCAGTAAAACAAAAATTAAGGAAAATGCACCCTCAAATAGCCTTGCTAGTCAAGGTAGAATTACATAAACTCTTGGATGTCGGCTTCATATGCCCAATTGATTATCTAGAATGGGTATCCTATCTTTTACTAGTTTCAAAGCCAAATGGGGGCATCTATATCTGCATAGACTTCAGAGACCTAAAGAAAGCATATCCTAAGGATGATTTTCCACTACCTAACATTGATATGATAGTGGACATGACAACCGGATATAAGATGCTATCACTAATGGATGACTTCTCGGGGTATAACCAGATAATGATCACAAAAGAGGACCAGTATAAGACAACATTTAAATGTCCATGGGGCACCTACTCCTGGAACATGATTCCATTTGGGCTAAAAAAATGTAGGGGCTACATATCATAGGGCCATGACACTAATCTTTCATGACATGATATGCAAAATTGTCAAAGATTACGTGGATGATATACTAGTGAAATTAAAGAAGAGACAAAATCACATAGCAACCCTAAGTGCCATTTTCGACAGACTTGAGAAGTAGAAGGTCAGGCTAAACGCAAAGAAATGTGGACTAGAGGTGGATCCCGCCAAGGTCAAAGCAATCCTCGACATGGAGACACCAAGGACACTAAAACAACTCAGAGTCCTACAAGGTAGACTCCAATCCATCTGGAGGTTCATAGCACAACCGGTGGATAAAAAGATTGCATATTCACATATACTCCACAAGGGAGTATCATACAAGTGGGATGACAAGTGCAATTAGGAATTTGATAAAATCAAAGAATATCTGCTCACACCACCAGTATTAATGCCACCCATTGTAGGAAAACCACTGATTTTATACATCTCGGCAACAATAGTAGCCCTTGGTACTCTTTTAGCTCAGCACGATGACAATGGGATAGAAAGGGCCATCTATTATATCAGTAGAAAAATGGTGAGCCATGATTTAAAATACTCATTCATTGAAAAATCTTGTCTAGCAGTAGTGTTTTCTTCACAAAAATTCAGACATTGCATGCTAGCTCATCAAATCAAACTCATCGCCAAGATAGATCCCCTAAAGTATCTACTGCCAAAGGCTATGCTCACAGGAAGGATGGCCAAGTGGGTCATGATACTATCAAAATATGACATTGAATATGTGGAGTGAAAAGAAATCAAAGGAAAAGTCATTGCAGATCAACTGGCAGAGGCTCCAATCTATTCAGAGAATCCACTCATATCAGAATTTCCAGATGAATCCATCTTTAATCTCAGCATAGTCGATCATTGGAAACTCTACTTTGATGGTTCACACACACAACATGGATCAGGAGCCAATGTTTTCTTCATCGCCCCACAGTGGGATTGTATACCTAGATCATAAAAATTGGCATTCCCCTATACCAACAACATTGTAGAGTATGAGGCTTTAACGATAGGTCTCAAGATTGTAGCACAGTGGTGAATCATGGCATTAAGTCTATGGGGATTCATAAATTATTATCAACTAGGTCAATAACAAGTACCAAAATAAGGATGACAAGTTGACACCATATAAGAAGTTAGTAGAAACCCTCAAAGAATCATTCATCGATATCACCTTTGAGCAGATATCGAGGGCTAACAACAGAGCAGTTGACACCATGGAAATAATTGGATCCTTACTGGATACCCCTCGCAATGTCTAAGAACATGAATTCTTGGTAGAGAAGCTTCTCATATTCACATTCAAGGTACCAGAGTCTGAATATGTGTGTGAACTCATTGGTCCTTGTGATCTCTGGTATCATGACATCTACACCTACTTGAGAATAGGAGTCCTCCCAGCTATCATTACCTCAAACTTTAAATGAGCCTTTACCAAAAGGTCCTTACGTTCTGTCATCCTAGGATAAACCCTTTACCGTAGAAACATTCAGGGAACCCTTTTGTGTTGCTTAAATCCTAAGGAGGCCCTAACTGCTTTAATTGAGGTACATAATGGCACTTTTGGTTGACACTCGATTGGTATGACCTTGGCCAAGAAGCTACTAAGAACCGGCTACTACTGGCCAATGATGGAAAGAGAGGCACATGAATTTTTTAGAAAGTGTGTATAATGCCAACACCATGGAGACCTCATTCCTGTATTAGCTCAGGAACTCCATCCTATTGTTACACCATGGCCCTTTTCATAATGGAGGCTCAATATCATAGGAAAAATCACACCCACCTCATCTAACGATCACAAGTTCATCATCGCCGCCATGGATTATTTCACAAAGTGGGTCAAAGCAATTCCCATGACCTACATAATAGGAAAGAATATTTCCAAGTTCATCCTAAACTATCTCATTTGTCGATATGGTGTCCCCCAATCCATTATCTCTGATAATGGGAAACCTTTCAAGAATGAGGATGTCTATAACTTATGCAACAAATTCAAAATCCAACATCGCTTTTCCACTCCATATTACCCACATGGCAATGGCCAAGCAGAAGCTACCAAAAAAACCATTCTAAAAATTCTTAAAAAGACACTCAATGACTCTGGTCATGACTAGCATCTATAGCTAAATCCCACCTTATGGACCTACCACACTAGCATTTTCATACCAATAAGTGCCACCCCATTCTCCCTGGTCTACAGATTAGAATCCATCCTCCCAAATGAGATCAAGCTCCCATCATTGAGAATATCTTTGCAAAACCTCATAATAGATGAGGAGTACTAGATTTCAAGGTTGCATGAATTGGAGTTATTAGATGAATGGAGCATGGATTCCCTCTACCATCTACAAGTCTATCAAAACCTCCTAAAGTGTAGCTACAATAAGAGGATCAGGTGACACACCTTCCAAGTCGAAGAACTTGTGCTAAAAAAGAACCAAAAGAATCTGTCAAATCCAGAGAGCAAAGGAAAAGTTGAGCCCAACTAGTTGGGACCTTTTGTCATCATGACAAGCTATAAATCAAGGGAATATTAGTTGTCAACACCAGAAGGTGAGCCTCTATAGGATCCCCTGAACAACTCCCATCTTAAAAAATTTTATGCCTAAAAATCTTTTAAGGTATGGAACCAAAAATACAAAAAAATAAGAAAAATGTCCTTAAAAAATGTTACCCTGATGAAAATTTGGAAAATAGGCATCTTGGTGATAAAAAAATAAATCAAAATATACAAAAATTCAAAAGAAAAATCAAAAAAAGGATTGAAAAAGTAAAGAAAATAAAAATCGTCCTCTAGTGAAAACCACTTCGGTGGTGCTTTGGGCAAGTACCTTGGTGAAAACCTGGAAAATAGGTGCCAAGCATAAATAAAGCACTCCCTATCCACCAAGATCTACATAAATCACTCATCCATTCCATCACATTTCATTAATCCTCCATCCATCCATCTGTTTGCATCCATACCATAGCCTGATCTCATGCTCATATTCCACCATAATACTACTTGGCATATCCTAAGGTTAGTTTGTCCTACCTTCATTGAAGTAGAATATTGCTTAATGTTGGTGGCATGTTCCTATACCTACATCGGATTGGATTCATGTATATTTTTGTGTGATCTTCCCAAAACATTTGAAAATTCAAAAACATCCAAATCATATGAAAACTAAAAAACATTAGAAAAATATCAAAAAAAAAAGTCTTCAAAAAATTCATCATAGAGTCTTGTCAGTCCTTAACCTTGTCTAAACTATATTATCTCTGAGCTTGAACATAGGCAATTTTGATCTTTTATCATTCCCTGAGACATTTTAGGTCAGTCCTTAGGCATCCGTCACAATAAAATGGTAATTTGTTTGCCCATCTATCTTATCATTGAGTCAAGTCTATCATCAGTCGAACTACATGGTCTTTGCATGTATAACGTAGGCAAGGATAATATATGGATCAGATCCTAAGACCCCTAGGATAGGTCTTTAGGTTAGTATCTTCATCGTCAATCTCAAAAATCCAGAAACATTGAAAATTTTCAAACAAAAAAAAATAGCATCAAAATATCTGAAAAAAATCAAAATGGTCCTTTCATCTCATCCCGCTTTCACCCACGATTATCATCATTCATAATAAAATCAGTAATCACTGTCATCCTTTGGTGAGTCAGTCAGAAGCAAGTCTAGTAGGTTCAAAAGTGAGCACTCTAATCGTCAGAGTCTCAAAGTCTAAGTCAGTAAGAAAGCAAGTTAATCAACTCAGAGTATCAATAGCTTATCATCCAATCAGTATCACCAAAAACCTGATCACAACATATCCTAGGATTAATCCTTCTTGCAATGGACATAAGTATCAGAGATCTCATAGTATTTTAGTCTTGGCTAGCGGTATGAAGAACATTAGCTTGTTGGTTTTCTTTATTTGGTCTTTTTGGCTTATGTTATTTTGTGCTCATTCCAAGGACCTCTCGATGATGCCTAAACAAAATAGGTTTAGAGAGAAAGGAATGGGGCAATGATCATTGTCTCTTTTATCTACTATGCTTTTGGGATACACTTGTAAAATAACTTAGTCATACGTTATTTTTTTGGTTTATGGAGTGGATGTTTTAGATATCTTGTTGAGCACATAGAAAAGCTTGTGGGATACACTTGTAAAATAACTTAGTCATACGTGATTTTTTTGGTTTATGGAGAGGATGTTTTAGATATCTTGCTTTTCTATGTTTTAGCCTAAGATGTTTAGAATGTCTGAACTACATCCTGAATGAAGTTTTGTATGCTAAGTGTGAACAAGAATACTCCTATTTGATTATCAAGTCAAAGTCCATCACACTGGGTACCATGCCATCCTGGTTCTCGACACCTTGAAGCATCGTACCTATGTGTGTTATCAAACATAACGTAATTGGCCCTTTGAAAATCCCGACCCCTGATAAGCAAATAACCATCATTCTAAGTGACCTATTGACTCTAAGTTCTTCTATCTTCTTTCCATACTAACATGGTATCATGACAGTTAATCAGAAAATCACCAATGCATACACCCTACATCCAAAGGATCATTAGAATAAGTGTATATCATATTATATAGATCATACCACATTATCATCATCTTAAGTTATGAGGAATAATATAGATTTGTTATTCTAATAAGCATCTTAAGAAGTCATTGCATTACATTCATTTCAAATTATACATGACATAATAAAAAATCATTAGCATGCATCATCATCATTAATCATTTGCATAGTAGTTATCAGTTTCATTTCATTTATCATTTGCACATCAATACATCATCCTTAGCATATCATTTACCACATAACCATAAAAATGCATAGAAAAGATACAAAGGGAAGTACATCCAACATACATCATATTGCATGAGCATTGAAATAGAAGCATCTCATAGCGCATGGGAAATTAAAATGCATATCATAAAGCCGAACCATCTCACATATATCATCAAAAATATACTGTCATGGTACAAAAATCGGATCAAGTGCACATCAAAATTTATAGTACAATAGAGGAAATAATCGAGGCCCATAAATCAAAAATGCAAAATGTCTATGATCAAGGGCTAGCCCTGTTGGTTGTTTCCCTCTCCCACCTGCGTCTCACCATGGTCCTCTTGCGGCATCATCCTTGTCTACTGAGAAAATTCTAGCACCCGAACTGTTGCTGGCATTGCCTGCCTGTAATGTTGTCATAGTACTCGGCCTCTCTGATTACCTCTTTGTAAGCCCATAGGGGAAACTGAACGGCCCTAGGATGATGAGGCCGTACTCTCTAGCTTCCTCCTTCGACCAATCTCCTGATACCTCTCGGATTGAGCCTGGTCCCTCTCGATAGTAACTATCACAACTTCTTGCCAAGCCTGATCTCTCTCTATAGTCAATACCTAAATCATTTCACATCTTTTATTGGCATCTTAACATGTTTTTTGGCATCCTCGGGGCATTTTTGGACCTGTCGGGCACCTTTTCCTCTTTTTTCATGAGATCATCCAAAAAAGAAAATCAAAATTTTTGTTTGATTTCTCGAGGGGGCAGTATACCAGCATAATCCTTCCACTGGGGAAATAGTGAGGCATTCAAAAAAATTGAGAAATTTTAAACTTTGATCAAAACAGTTTATTCTTTGAATCAATGCAACAAGTACATTGCTTCAAAGACGGGCAAAATGTAGATATGAAAAATGTACAATTCAATTTAACACACTTGATCCTGATTACTAACGCCATTTCTCCCTAAATCACATTCTCAGCTTATCATCATCTTTTGTCTCTTAATTAGATACAACATTATTTATTTAATTAGGTCTTTCTCCTTTGTTGATTAAATTAATCAATTAAATTTTATTAACACTAAAATCCCTTTTAGTTAAATAATTCGTTCTATTTTATTAAGTCCCTAAAGTCTTCTTATTAAATTAAATAAATTAAAACTTATTTGATTTAATCTAACATTACCCCCTTTAGTTAAATAAATCAAAAATATTTATTTAATTAATCTTTCTTCTCAATTCTTGATTTAAATCAACTCATAAATTTGAGTCAAAATTATCAAATCACTTAACCTCTCATTAAATTAATCAAATCTTGATTAAGTTAATCTCAATCACTAAAATCCTCTAGAGAATGCAACTTGCACAATAAATCAATTACTTTGATTTATTTAATTGTCTATTTTCTCTCAACATGGAATAAAAGAGGAATATTCCCTCAAATTTGAATTCAAAATCCAAGGGGATTTGTACATCCAACAAAGCATTCAATCCTCTTACATTTCTTTGTGCATTGAGTCAAGTGGAATTTATTTCATGTCTTTTTCCCTCTCACATGTCATTTCTTCAAATTCAAATTCCACCTAATTACATTTATTGGCACTTTGGCCAAAATGTGCACAACCTTCAACCATTCACATCTTGAAAAGTGACACATAGCCATTGGATGTTGAATGATCCCACATTACTTAATTTCACTCTCTCTTCCAAATTTGAAATCTATAAGTGAAAGGTTTTTCCTCTCATTCAACATCCACAATCTCATGAAAAGTTACTCTCTTCACATTGAGAGCTAATTTTGTTCATTCCTCTCCAAAGTATTCATAATTTTTATGATTTCATAGCTAGGTTATTCCAAAATATCATCAAGGATATTTGATCATCCACACATCATCAACATTTACAACAAAGGAGTTGGGAAAAGGCCAATTTCGAGATATCAATTGGCACCAATTCCCCCATGGGATCAAGAGTTTGCTTTTCTTAGATAGATTTGATTTGGTTTATTGCATTGTTCTTAATTTTCCTTTCTATTTAAGTTTTGTAAATGGATTTCATGGGGAATCTTTGTTTTACCTTGCATATTGATCTAATAATGTGTTTATTTGTTGTATTTGTGTGGGTATAGAAATAGGGTTCACACTATTTATAGTAAGTTTGGTGAAATATCCCAAATTTAGTATAAAACCCTATAAGTTTGAACTATACCCAATTTTTATATGTTTTTGTATACACCTAAAATTGGTCTGGAGCATCTGATTAATTAAATACAAATTATTTAATTAATTATTCTAATTTCTTCTACTATTGTATAAATAAAAATATTTATTTATATAGTTCACATTTAATATTCATCTTAATTAAATAAACAAAATTAAATACTTTGTTCGATTTAATTATCAAATCCCTATTTCAATCTATCACATCCATCTTAAATTAATTAAATAAAGACAAAACACTTTATTAATTAATTGTCATATTCTTCTGTCTAATTTAATAAACAACCATCCTATAGTTCATTTTATTAAATTATTTATCTCTCTTTTACTAATTTAAATAAATCAAAATATTTAAATTAAAGCACAAAGAATATTCCATCTATATTCTCTCAAAAGTGAATTAGATATCCTATGTCTAAACCATGTCTAAATTATGTCAAAATCATGTCAAAATTAATTGATTGAAACTTCATGGGAAGTTTTGGAGACAAATTGGAGACAAATTTGGAATTTGATCTCTCAATCCTCCTCCATCAATCCCTCCTCTTCTCTTGCCTAGTGTTTTCATGGGTAGAGACAATCTCCATCTTTCTCTCAATCTTCTCCATCTCTCACCATTCAATTCTCTAGATTGAATCCAAGCCTTTCAAAGCTTTCCCTGTGCATTTCTATAGCCAAGAAATCTATAAATATAGCTTCATTCAACCAAGAAAAAGGATCCAGATAATCAAGCTTTTGCACTCTTACTCTGCAGGAATTCAAGCATCAAGACATAAAGCATCAAGCAATCAAGTTTTCAACCATGGTTTCCTCCTATAGCTGCAATTATCTATTTCACATCAATATCATGCTAGTTTAATCATTTAGTATTGTATTATTATCTCGTTCTTTGAGTTGTCATTTTAACAGTCTTATTTGCTTAAACAATCTGAGAGCAATTTAGATTTAATAAATCTTTGGAGATAGAGAACAATATGATGCTTTCAATTGATTACTATTTTGAATTAGTTCAATTTGTTTAATCTTTGATATAATATCATATTAAGAAGTGTTTTAATCTTATTCACATATTCACACTTACGATTTTGGTACCCACTGTGGGGCATTAAACCCAATTTTATCAATATTATCAATTTTCTGAAAAGTGTCACATAGGTTCTCATCGTGTTTTTATTATAGCACTTCCATTAAAAGTTTCAGCACTTCTGGTCACTGTTTTAGCGCTTCTGGGAAATAGCACTTTTGGGCACTGTTTCAGCGCTTTTGCTCTATATTTCAACGCTTTCGGTTTTTAGTGCTTTCGGTCACTGTTTCAGTGCCTACGGTCCATATTTCAATGCTTTTGGTAATTCAGTGCTTCCAGGGCAAACTTTGATGCTTTGGGGTGTTGTTTCGGTGCTTTCGGGTTTTAACGCATCAAGTAACTATTTTAGCGCTTCGATGCAATATTCTAGCGCTTTTGTAAAAATCGGTCTGGATCCGACGCATCCGTGGCCAGATTTTAATTATTTTCACAGTTGGACTAAAATTGATCAATCTAGGATAGTCACTTCAAAGTTCCTAAAATATATCAATCCTAGGATAGTCACTTTCTTGTTTTTCTTAAAGCAATTTATCAATCCTAGGATAGTCATCACATTCTTACAGTAGAAGTTAAAAAGAACATCATGTTTTTTGTGAAGCAACACCTTCACATAGATTAGAAAATTTCTTTTGGGCTTAAAACAAGACAAAATTATATGTTGTGCTTGTGGTGATTAGGCTTATGCTCTCCCCTTGACTAGGTGACCAAAGTGCCAGATTCACTTTTATTTCATGTCATTTATGCTTTATTAAATCCTTTAGTAGGCCTACTGTAGTGGGAAAAAGTACTCACCCTACGGGAATGACCTAAGTGGGAACAACCAAAGCCAGGTTATCCAAACCACTATAATAAAAATGCAAGTTGTTGATGAAAGTCCAACTTGACGGTAGTGAGCAAGATAACCATCCCCAAAATCTTTGTTCTAAAGTTTGGGAGGTCTCCTGAGATAGTTTATCTATTTGCCACACCGAACGGAACCCTATCTACCAACCATAGAGTAGTTTCTCGCTGAGTCAGTATCCATACATTGTCATACTCACGGTGTAAGGGGAGGGAAGAATCTACCCCCAAGACACTCACCATATAATTACCAAGGACCGCTTGCTCAAGGGATTCGGTATCCACTTCCATCACTTTGAGTACGCACCTAGCAATGACAAAAACATGGGCGCCCTCTAGGGGGTGACACGGCTGTGTGAGTCAACGTAATTCAAAATGTGGGCTATGAGTATAATGATGACCTACTTGTTCTTAAGTGTGAGTCTATTTGATGTGTGTACAATTGTTAAAATGACCCGTCAAAATCAATAAGAATCATTTGTGGTTCTTGAACATACACAATCATATCAGTTTGTTAAAATATTCAAAATTGCTTGCTTGCTGTGTTTTCACAAATTCATTAATATCAGATATAAGATTATCTTGAAAACAAACAAAGTCCAAATAGATCAGAAAATCCATGTTGCGAAAGTGGAAGTCCACCACATTTGTCAAGAGAAAAATCAAGGTAACAAGGCCAAAGCAACCTCTCGGTTATAGAAATAAATTGAGAAAATAACGTTTTCTATATCAAAATCGAAAACTCTTCTTATAGCATAGAACATTCATTCACTGATATCAAGATTTTGCTAAGGGTCACTTTTTGGATTACATGGTAGAATCGCTCTATTCACGAGCCTTCTTTCAAAGAAGAGCCCTCACTCAATATCACAACCGTAGTTAGCGCATACATCCTTCATATCTACCACAATATCTGATATAGTATGCTACAAGGCCATACCAGATTTTACAATAAAGAATATTAAAATTCTACTTTTAAGCATTCTGGAAATCTGTTTCAGCGCTTCTGATCACTGTTTAAGCACTTCTGGGTATTGTTTCAGTGCTTCTGGTCTGTATTTCAACACTTTCGATAAAATAGTGCTTTCATCAACTATTTCAGCGCCTCTAGTCTTTGTTTCAGCACTTTCGGTAAAATAGCACTTTCATCAACTATTTCAGTGCCTCTGGTCTTTGTTTTAGCGCTTTTGGGAAATAGCGCTTCGGTTCTCTGTTTTAGCACTTTTAAAATAGAGAGTTCAAAATTTTTACCAGTCAATCAGTCTATCATTTTATCCACAATTTTCATTAGAATTAAATTTCTTTTTGTCAAAATCACCATCTAAAGACCAAAAACAGATAGGTTTATACAAACTTTCATCTTATCAACTGAAAACAAGATCTTGCAAATCACAAGTGTCAAAATCAATACAAAAGTTTGATTGCTACACTAAAGTTTCATCATCGGGATATTATCATCCTTCATCATGAAACTAAGTATAGCAATCAAATTTTTAACATAGTCTCATCAATAAGATCTGTCATCTTATTTGACTTTGTTAAAAGTTTCATTTGACATTTTCAGCATAGAAGATCAACATTTCAGAAGAAAGGGTTAAATTTTGTATGCCAATCTTCACTAGGTCTCAAAAACAGAGATTCTTAGAATAAGAAATTTTAAAATCCAAAGCAATGGTAGAGGAAAATCCTTAGAACAATCTAAACCGAAATAATAAAAATGACATCACACCAGAGGACATCCAAGCAGCTCAACAAGATCCTAAGTTCCATATATTTATGGAAAAGATTCTAGAACAAGATATGGAGAAATATCTTTTGATGTTAGCTAAATCAGGCACCAAACTTCCAAAAGATTTTGACGTAAACCATCTAAAGGAAGCACCTACCACAAGTGAAGCTGAAATTTTACAACCAACGCAAACAATAGATCCAGTTGTTGCTTTAACATCTCAAATGCAAATGTTACAACAACAAATACAAGATATGACACAAGGGACTACCAAGAGATATGCGATACAGGACATTTGTCCTTATCCCTTCGACGTGACAGTTGGCTTCATACCTTTTCCAAGACATTGTGAGATCCCAAAATATGATAAGTATAATGGTAGAACTGATCCAATTGATCACATTAGAGAATTCAAAACAATGATTCTTGAGTTTGCGCAAGAGGAGACATATATAATGAGATTATTCCCAAGGAGTTTGGGAGGATCATGCATGGAGTGGTTTTCAAAGCTAAAACCGGGTATTAAAATTTTTGAGGAACTCGTCAACAGATTTATCTCCCAATACTCCTTCAACATCCAACATGATGTAACAATCAAGGATCTTTATAACCTAAAGCAAAACAAGGGGGAAACATTCTTATCTTTTCTCCAAAGATGGCAATGCTTGTTCGCTAGATATCCTAGATCAATTCTGGAGGAAGAAAAGATAGAATTGTTTATTCACAACTTAACCAAAAAATGAGTTACAGACTGGAACTACAATGCCCTCCCACATTTGAGAAATTCATCGAAAATGGTCTCAAAATCATAGAAGCATTGATCAAGAGAGGAGTTATCAAACATTTTAACGATAAATAAAACAACACAGGTAACTCCTCAAATCAATACTCAAGTAGTGATAAGCCAAAATTTTGGCAAAAGAATCGCAACACACCTATCAATGAAACAACAAATGATTCTTCAAATGCCAAACCGGTTTTTAACTGGACAACATCTGCATCAAAAAATCAAAACAATGATCAACTTGTCAAGCCAAATATCATACATAACAATGAGACCGTCAAAACACAACCATATTAGAAACCATCAAATCGGTGAAGGTTCACACCTTTAGGCCAATCAATAGAATATGCAATGAAAGAACTAGTAGCTAGTGGTCTTATCACTACAAGAGAAGCCCGATTCTAGGATCCTAAGGTCAAACTGCCATGGTGGAATGACGCTGATTATTGCAACTTCCATAACAACAAGGGTCACAAAACTAATGATTGTATGGAGTTAAAACATGCTATACAAGATTTGATTGACAACAATAAAGCATACGTGGAGACACCGCAAAAAAAAAATGATCACTCAGCTTTCAAAGACCTTTTTCCCAACTATGAAAAAGGAGCCTCTTCATCTTCAAATAACAAAGGGAAGAATATCAACCATGTCTTTGACACAACAATCCATTGCTTGTCTGGAATAGAGAGTAATCATATGGTTGGCCAAAAACATTGATGGAATGAAAAACAACAACACTACTCCATTGGACTTACTCCCAAACATATCAAACTCTGATAATCAAATCAATGTTATCAAAATCAAAGAAAATCAAGAGCGTCAACCCGTAAATGTAACAACTAGGGGGCAAGCCAAGGTCATGTTAAAAGGAATTGGATCTACACATGCGGTTCCACCTCCATCACACTATAACATCATCGATCAATTACAAAGGATTCCTACTTAGATATCCATACTAGAGCTCCTTAAAATATCACCATCACATAAGGAAGTTCTCGAACAAGCTTTAGTTGCCACTACAGTACCAAAGAATCTAGATGTATGTCAGTTTCAAGCTATGGTGGGACATTTGACTACCCCACATTGTCTATCATTGTCTGAACAAGATGATATTTTGTTGAACCATCCCCATAATACGACACTCCATATTGAAGTCTTAATTCACAATCACCACATCAAGAGAGTATTAATAGATGGGGGAGCTGGTCTAAATATTTGCACTCTCAAGCTAATCCGTGCATTAGGATATTCAGATGATGCTATTGATTTTCACAAAAAAATGACTATTAAAGCATATGATGAAGAAGAGAGGTTGTCTAAAGGCTTGATTATATTACCCATACAAGTGGGGCCCATGATGAAACATATTTCTTGTCAAGTGTTGGAGAAAGAATTAACGTACAACATTCTCTTGGGCTGACCATGGATCCATGAAATGTAAGCTGTACCTTCAACATATCATCAATGTTTGAATTTCCTAGTAAATGGACAACATGTGACTATATCTGCTGATTACAATCACCCTCAACATTGTGACACCCTTAGGATCTCTCAAGATACCTTCATACCACATAACAGGGAAGCATCATCATCCAAAGACGAACAACGTCCAAGCATCACTACTAAATGGGTAGAAAAGAAGGGTAATGAAAAAGAGACAAGTCTTGTTGAAATCCAATCAACAGATAAGCTAGATCAACAACCTTCTTTGTCACACAAATTCCAAGAACAAATCCAACTGAAGGACACTGGAATGGGCACATATTCATGGAGCAATTGCTTAACCTATCATAGTTAATGCCATCTCCTAGAACATATGGTCAACCGTCTCTGATCAAGTCTCAAACATCATTACCACTTATAGCTCTAGATGAAAGGTTTGTCAAAAAGGGTACAATAGAGGATAAAACAAGCAACAAAGAAATCCTAGATTGGATATACAAAGATGAGGAGCCCTCTACATCAGATGACAGTATCAAAAATGTCGCCATCAACACCGATCAATATGGAAAAGGAAAAGCTATTTTAGAAAAGATGGGATATGAAGGACAAGGACCAATTGGGTTAAGAAAAGAAGGAATCACATAGCCTATTTCACCTCTCACTCTCCATACAAAAGGGAAGCTAGGACTAGGATACTCTGAGGAAGATAAAAGAAATTAACAAAGATAGCTGTCAACAACATCAATCAATTTCGGGATGGATCCGAAACAGACTCAAATGAATATGAATGGGCATTATATTCTGATCTATTTTTCATTGATATTCAAGTCGATGTAATCCAAAAATATACACCTACGCATGAGGAGGGCCAAGGTTCTGGGTCTAGACTACTCGAAGAAGATTCACTAGATATCAATGATTCAAGTGGGGATGATCAGACTTCAAGTGGATTAGACGATATGGAAGAAAGTATCATCATAGACCTCGACATTCAAGTAAATTATTATGATGAAATAGATGTCCATACCGTTACAACCGTCACCTTACAAACATCTGATAACCAAATGCCATTAATCCATCCTGAACTCATTGACTAGGAACCTATCGAACCTTTGGATATACCAATATTTACAAATGATGATGCCATCATAAACTTCCTATGCCACGCCAAACTTGGTACAACTTCCAACTGTAATACTCATAACAACGAGACTCGGCAGGAGGGTGTCAAAATCTTCCAGTTGCAAAAATAACAATAGGGAAAATAGATCTAATGGTGAAAACCATTTAATGGCAACATTAGATCTAGAAAAAGTAAAAATAAAGAATGCATCTAATAGTGAAAACCTTTTTGAGGCACTGAAGGATGGAAGGTTTGACACTCTTCTAGAACACTATCATGAAAGATCATTAGTCCTAGGAGAACCAACACAGTCTGTGAATAGTGGCACTGGAGACAAAGCACAAATCCTACATCTGGCAAAATCTATGACAGAACAGGAAAGACAAACATTCATCCAATTCTTTAAACAAAGAAGCATCAACTTCGCTTGGTCATATTCTGATATGCTAGGTTTAGACTCAAATTTGCTTATGCATCACTTATCTTTGCCTGCAGGAATCAAGCCTATTAAGCAAAACTTAAGAAAAATGCATCCTCACATTGCATTGATGGTCAAAAAAGAGCTAAAGAAATTATTGGATGCTAGATTCATATGTTCTATTGATTATGCTGAATGGATATCAAATCTTGTACCTGTTTCAAAACTAGACAATATTATCAGAATATGTACAGATTTCAGGGACCTGAATAAAGCATGTCTGAAAGATGATTTTCCACTACCAAACATAGACATCATCGTGGACTTGATAGCTGGGCATGTTATGTTGTCAATCATGGACGGTTTCTCAGGATACAATCAAATAAAAATAGCTCCTGAAGATCAGGAGAAGACAACTTTCACATGTCCATGGGGAACTTTCTGCTGGAATGTCATGCCATTTGGTCTAAAGAACGCAGGAGCGACTTAACAAAGAGCGATGACGACAATATTCCATGATATGATGCACACCTTCATGGAGGATTACGTGGATGACATCTTGGAAAAGTCTAATACTAGGGAAGGACATCTACATATCCTTGACAAAATCTTCACACAGATGGAGAAATTCAATGTCAGGTTAAACCCCAAGAAATGTGTCTTTGGGGTTACATTAGCAAAACTGTTAGGGTACATTGTCTCAAAAAAGGGTATAGAAGTGGATCCAACAAAATTCAAAGAAATCATGGAAATGCAACCTCCTAGGAACATAAGTCAACTCAGATCACTACAGGGAAGGCTCCAATCAATCAAAAGATTCATCTCTCAACTTGCAGATAAAAGTCATCCTTTCAATCATCTATTGCATAAGAACATTGTTTTCAAATGGGACAAAGGGTGTAAGACAACATTCAATCAAATCAATTAGTATCTCATGTCACCACCCATTCTCATGCCACCCATGGAAGGAAGGCCACTCATACTGTACATTGCTACAACAGATATCTCATTGGGGCCACTTTTAGCATAAGAGGATAATGAAGGGAAAGAACTTGCCATCTATTATATCAGCTGGACATTGAATGGATATGAAATAAACTATACATTCATAGATAAGTCTTTCTTAGTAGTGGTGTTTGCTACTCAACAACTGAGACATTGCATGCTGACTCATAAAATCGGGTTAATTGCAAAGAATGACCCTTTGAAGTATCTACTAAGTAAAGTTGCCTTAACAGGTAGACTAGCAAAATGGGTAATGCTATTAAGTGAATTTGACATTCAATATGTAGAAAGAAAGGCAATCACTGAATAATTAGCAGAGGCTCCTCTACCAGATCATCACCCAATGATAGTGGAATTTCTAGATGTAGATATTATGACAATAATGCCCCAACAATGGGTACTGTATTTTGATGGATCATATAGATAGCAAGGATTAGGAGTATGAATCTTGTTCATTTCTCCACAAGAACACACAATTCCAAAGTCATATCGATTAATGTTCCAGTGTACAAATAGTGTGGTGAAATATGAAGACTTGATCATTGGAGTCAAAATAGTTATTCAATGGAAAATCATGGACTTACAGGTATATGGGGACTTTCAACTAGTAATTTATCAAGTGAATGACGAATATCAAACCAAAGATGAAAAGTTGAGACCCTACAAACAACAAATAGATAAACTGAAATAGTCTTTTGTTAGCGTCAAGTTTGATCAAATTCCAAGAGCTGAAAACAAAGCTACAGATGCTATGGCTACAATTGCTTCATTACTACAATTGCCTAAGAAACGTGTTTTTTATGAGTTTATGGTGGAACAAGTATCATGTCCTTCACATAAAAATCAAGAATCCGCTACCATCTATCATATCAAAACCACAGAAACCTCCATCTATGAAATAATTTATGCCTATCTGAAAAATAATGTCCTTCCTCCTAACTTATCTAGGAACCAAAAAAGAAACTTCATCCGCCAATCCGCATGACATACTTTATCATCAAGTTGTTGATGGTACTTTACTCCGATGTCTAGAACACAACGAATCTATAATGGCCCTACGAGAAGTTCATGAGGGTATTTGTGGTACTCATTCAAGTGGGATGACACTAACTAAGAAACTCCTCCGTTTGGGATATTTTTGGCCATGCATGGAAAAAGAATCATATCATTTTGTTAAGAGATGCCAAAAGTGTCAGATTCACAGCAATTTGATTCATGCACTAGCACAAGAGTTGCACCCCTTCACGTCAACATGGCCTTTTTGTCAATGAGGTCTTGATCTAGTCGGGAAAATCAATCCATCTTCATCGAATGGACACAAGTTCATTATAACTGCTACATAATATTTCACAAAATGGATTGAAGCAGTACCTCTTACTACAATCACTGTGAAGCAGATCTCCTCTTTCATTTTGAACTACATCATATGTTGGTATGGAATCCCTCAATCCATTATCATTGATAATGGACAACCATTCAAGAATCAAGATGTCAAAGAGCTATGTGATAAATTTTATATCCAACATCGGTTTTCAACACCGTACTATCCACAAGGGAATGGCCAAGCAGAGGCCTCAAATAAGACAATACTCAAAATTATTAAAAAGACGGTCAATGATGTTGGACATGATTGGCATGTTCAACTCAATCTTGCACTATGGGCCTACAGAACAAGTATTAGAACACCAACCGGAGCTACACCATATGCCTTGGTATATGGGTCAGAAGCCATATTACCTATTGAAGTTGAGATCCCATCTCTTCGTGTAGCACTCAGAGGTATCATATCAGATGATGACTATAGGGTCTCTAGACTGCAGGAACTGGAATTGCTGGATGAGCATCATCAATAAGCTGTTAATCATTTAATGGCTTATCAACAAAGGATGTCAAGAAGCTACAATCATAGGGTAAAGCCAAGGACCTTTCAAGTAGGAGATTTGGTACTAAAAGAAAATCCTAGGAATCGGCAAGACAAAGAGAAGAAGGGAAAATTTGAGCCTAACTGGCTTGGTCCTTTTGTTGTCACATTAGTATATGGATCAGGAGCATATCAACTATCAACATCAGAAGGGGATTTGTTTGATGAATCTATCAACACTATTCATCTCTAAAAATTCTATGCTTGAATTTCCTAGTACACGAGTCATACTTCTAAATATTGTTTCCTTGGTGAAAACCTTGCAAACAGGCATCTTGGCAACACAATAATACAAAAAAAGAAAGAAAAGAGAAAATGAGAAAAACAAGAAGAGTGTAATAAAAGCACATGGTGAAAACCTGGAAACAGGCATCATATGTGATTCTAAGATCAGATTTCCCATGTATTTTGATATATATCAGGATCATTAGTCTGGCAGTCGGTATCATTTCATATCATGTCCATCATCTTGCCACTTCAATATCCATGTCAAAATCATTCATTTAGTCAAGTATCACTCCAAAGCTTGGGGACAACATCAGGATATCACTAGGGGCAACAAAGACATCAATTTCACTAGATCAAAAACACAACGTCAATCATCATCAAAAGAACATCAACCATCCATATCATTGTTGAAAAATCCAAAAACATGTCAAAAAGGTACGTCTGAAAAAGCAAAATAAAAAAACATAAGATCTGTGTCAATCAAACTAGGTGGTCTCTACGTATGTAACGTAGGCATGGCTAATCTTAAACTAGCCCCTGAGACCCCTGAGATAGGTTATTAGGTTAGGTCTTTTAGTCCAAAATCTCGAAAATCCAAAAACATGTCAAAATCAGGATAGATGATCTAAAATCTGAATAATGAATGAAACACTCTAAGTAAACAATGGATATGTTGTACTTTTTGATTATCATTTCTTTAGAGTATCTCGATGATGTTTTGAACTAGAGGAACAAGGAGAAAGAATGATATTTTTATTGTCTGCTATCTATACAATAATCATATAAACGTGTGAACTATTGGGGGATGTGCTATGCAAATGTATCACCGATGACATTCAAAATTCACACACTCAAATGATTCACATCTACATATTTACGCAATGAATGCTCAAGTCATCTCGGTTCAATTATACCTAGATGCTTGTGTTTGATTGCAATATCAAAAATCATGAAAGTAGTACTCAGGTCGTCATTGGTCTAACATATACCATTGATGCTTGTACTCACTTTCAACATCCAATAAAGCTCTATGATGAAAAAAAAAGCACAAATCTATTGTTAAAATGACAATAGTTTGCATATAGTTGCATGATAAAATTATACTGCATTCATATTAGTTTTTCATCTGCATTATAGATTTTTCACACCGATTAATGATATCTATATTAGCCTGCGCTAGATGTGGAATCATGTCCCACATATTTGGAAAAAACTCTAAAATCCTCCTATAATCAATCAACCTATCAATCTAATCGGCTTTGGTGAGACTTTGATCAAATCTCATGATCAATCTATCATTGATCCTTGTCTATCATGAGGTCAATCAATCAATCTATCATTGATCCTCGTCTATCATGAGGTGAATCAATAAATCTATCATTGATCCTTTCCTATCATGAGGTCAATTATCAATCTATCATTGATCCTCGCCTATCATGAGGTCAATCATCAATCTATCATTGATCCTCACCTATCATGAAGTCAATCATCAATCAATCATTGAATCTCACCTAAAATGAGATCAATAATATTCTAATCTATTAGGATCAACAATCAATATCAAATCAAAGGATGACATGATCAAAAATCATCAAACACAAGGAGGTAAGGCAGGGAAATATTTTATCATCTAGCGGAATCAATATTCTATATCAGGAGATAAATTATTTCAAAATCGAAACATCATAAAATCATTAGAAAATCATAAATTTTCAAAAAATTCTAAAAATCATCAAATCATTAATTTATCTCCTGAGGGGGCATATTATCATTCGTCATCTGAAAATCATGTCTAGGGCACACGAAATTATTATTTTATATATCATCGATCATGGCAGTAGCAGAAAAATATTTCTTCGAAGCAACACATAAACACATCACTTCGAAGAGGGGAAAAATGTATACACCTACAATTGGTCTGGAGCATCCGATTAATTAAATACAAATTATTTGATTAACTATTCTAATTTCCTCTACTATTGAATAAATAGAAATATTTATTTCTATAGTTCACATTTAATATTCATCTTAATTAAATAAACAAAATTAAATACTTTGTTCGATTTAATTATTAAATCCCTATTTCAATCTATCACATCCATCTTAAATTAATTAAATAAAGACAAAACACTTTATTAATTAATTGTCATATTCTTTTGTCTAATTTAATAAACAACTATCCTATAGTTCATTTTATTAAATTATTTATCTCTCTTTTGCTAATTTAAATAGATCAAAATATTTGAATTAAAGCACAAAGAATATTCCATCTATATTCTCTCAAAAATGAATTAGATATCCTATGTCTAAACCATGTCTAAATTATGTCAAAATCATGTCAAAATTAATTGATTGAAACATCACGGGAAGTTTTGGAGACAAATTGGAGACACATTTGGAATTTGATCTCTCAATCCTCCTCCATCGATCCTTCCTCTTCTCTTGCCTGGTGTTTTCATGGGTAGAGACAATCTCCATCTTTCTCTCAATCTTCTCCATCTCTCACCATTCAATTCTCTAGATTGAATCCAAGCCTTTCAAAGCTTTCCTTGTGCATTTCTACAGCTAGGAAATCTATAAATACAACCTCATTCAACCAAGAAAAAAGATCCAGATAATCAAGCTTTTGCACTCTTACTCTGCAGGAATTCAAGCATCAAGCATCAAGCAATCAAGTTTTCAACCATGGCTGCCTCCTATAGCTGCAACTATCTGTTTCACATCAATATCATGCTATTTTAATCATTTAGTATTGTATTAGCATTATCTCATTCTTTGAATTGTCATTTTAACAGTCTTATTTGCTTAAACAATCTGAGAGCAATTTAGATTTAATAAATCTTTGGAGATAGAGAGCAATATGACGCTTTCAATTGATTACTATTTTGAATTAGTTCAATTTGTTTAATCTTTGATATAATGTCATATTAAGAAGTGTTTTAATCTTATTCACATATTCACACTTACAGTTTCAATTATATTATATATAATAATATTTTATTTATTATAATAAAACTAAAAGGAGCTAAGACCAATAAATGCATCTCTTTCTCTCCCTCAATTTGTCCCACCCTACCTCTCTACCTACATCTCCCTCCCTCCCACCTTTCCCTTATCTCTACCTCTCTCTCAAATGCTTCCTAAAGAAATATGCTTCTCTATATATCCCCTCCCTTCATCCCTCTCTACTTCTCTCTGTATACCCTCTCCATCCACCCCTCCAATTATACGTCTCTCTCCATCTACCCCTTCCTTTATCCCTCGGTCCCTCCTTCCCTTTCTCTATCCCTCCCTCTATCCCTCTATCCCTCTATCCCTCCCACCCTAGCTCTCCCTCTCTCTACCTACCTAACTCTACCTCTCTCCCCTCTCGCTCTCACACACACTACCTCTCCTACCCTACCTCTCTCCCTCTCTATTCCTTGCACCTTACCTCTCTCTACCTACCTCTATCTCCCTCCCTCCCTCTCTCTATCTCCACTCACCCTCTGCATCTCTACCTACCTTTCCCTCAATACCTTCCACCCTACCTCTCTTTCTACCCACCTCTCCCTCCCTCCCAAATTCCCATCCACCCTCTCTCCCCTTTCCTCTCCACTTTTTTGTATCTCCCCTCACTCTCTCTACCTACCTCTCCCTCTATTCTTTCCACCTCACCTCTCTACTTCACTCTATTTCTCCTCCCCCACCATCCCTCCTAACCATCCTCTCCCTCCCTTTGTCCCTCCTTCCCCCATCTCTCTACCTCTATCTCAAAACCTTCACCCTCTACTTCTCTCTATATCCCCTCCATACCTCCATCCCTATCTACTTATCTCTATATCCCCTCCATCCTCTCCAATTAGAATTTCTACTCTACTCTCCTTTTACTACTTCTTCTCTCCTCTTGCCCTATTCATCCTAATTCTACATCTCTTGTTTTACTCTCTTCACTCTCCTACCTCCCTCTCTCTCTCTCTCTCTGTTTCTCTCACTCTCTAAATTCTCCACCATCCTATCACTTCTCTCTACTTCCTAGATAATTTCAATTTATTATGTGTAATTTCACCTCTATCTAATTACAATTCTATCTCATCCTTTTCTCTCTTTCTCTCCTCTATCCTCCCATCAGATGTTTCTATATCCTCCTTTCCCTTTTTTACCTTCCAACCCTACTCTCTCTCAATATTCTTAATTCCTAATTTCCTCTCTCTAATTAATTTCTACCTACCTCTCTACTCTACCTCTCTACCTACTCTCCTTATTATTAGGGCTATTCTCTTCCCTCTTTCTACCTCCCTTTATCCCTCTCACCCTACCTCTCCCTATCTCCCTAATTCCCCCCCCCTCTCTCTCTCCCTCCCCTACCCCTCTCTCTCTCTCACAACCTATCTCTCTACCTCTCCAACCCTACATCTCTGCCTCTTCCACTCTATCTCTCCAACCCTACCTACCTCTCTATATTCCTTGTACCTTACCTCTCTCTACCTAACTCTCCTCATCTCCCTCCTACCATACCTGTCCCTATCTCCCTCATCCCCTTTATCTGTACCCTCTCTCTACACCTCTCCCATCCAACCTCTCTCTCTCTTTCTCTCTACCTAACTCTCCCTCTATTCCTTCCACCTTACCTCTCTCTATCTACCTCTCCATATCTACCTCTTCCTCCATCCCTACATACACCCCTCCCTCCCTCTCTCCCTCTCCACCTACCCCTCCCTCCCTCTCTCCTTCCCTCTCTATCCTTACCTCTCTCTCCCCCTCTCTATCACTCTTTCTCACACACAAACTCTCTCTACCTCTCCCACCCTACCTCTATCTCTACGTACATCTCACTATTCCTTGCACCTTACCTCTCTCTACCTACCTTTTCCTATCTTTGGGTCCTTCCCTCTTTCTCTCCCTCCATCTATCCCTACATCTCCATATCTCCCTCTCTCCTCTCTATGCCTCCCTCTACCTTTCCCAAACTACCTCTCTCACCCTCTCTCCCTCTCTCTCACACACAACCTCTCTCTCTACCTCTCTCTCACATATATAACCTCTCTCTACCTCTCTCACCTTATCTATACCACACTAACTATCTCTACCTACCTCTCTCTATTCCTTACACCTTACCTATCTCTACCTACCTCTCACTATCCCCCTCCTATCTTTCTCTCCCAACCTCTATCCCTCCCACCCTACCTATCCCTATCTTCCTCCTTCCATCTCTTTCTCTCTCTCCCTCTACCTTTCCCAACCTACCTCTCTCTCACTCTCTCTATACCTACCTCTCCCACCATCTCTACCTCTCCCCACCCTACCTCTTGTTGGTTTCTCCAACTAATTGTCTAGATTCTCCTAAAGGTTAGCTATTCCTTATGCTTAGATACCCTAGTTTAGTGGCCAATAAACATATAGATTGACAAATTCGCCTCTGCACTTTAGGCTCTACAAAACCAAGGTGGGTTTCCCTATAACATTATTCACATATAGCACCTCTATGCAAATAATTTCTTTGATAACAAATCATCATACTATAATGGTGGGAGGCCTTTGATGGGCTAATTAATTTGTGAAACCTTTTATACTTTTAGTGATTTATGATAGTATGGAAGAAAACATAAAAGTAAAATTACATGAAAGTAAATGGTTTTGATTTTGAAATTGGATCCACCTCAAACTTAGGCTTTTGGACATAGACTAACCAATGCCTTATCCACACAAAGTCCATAAATGAAATAACACTCCCACAAGAGAAAAACCCTTGGTTTCTGATAAAACTATTTCCTTACAATAAGAAACGAACAAAAGATCAGTATTATCAAACTTCTTAGAAATCCTAATTGTATCATCACAACCTAAATATATGAATTGAAAGAAATTACTCCATTCCTTGAAAAAAAACTAACAACTCACACATTCATGATCAACAAATGTGATATGAGAACCAAAAGATAATCCTTAATTATATTGATTCAAAGGCAATGAGTACACTAGTGAAGAGAATGATAAAACTAATGAAAACCATTAAATACAATGCAATGTGATTTTAGGTCATCTATTGTTATTACATAACATAAATTACAACATTTATTTCCTAAGTGTAAAAGAAGAAAAAACTATATAGGCTAAGGCAAAATAATTACCAAGTTTGAGAGAATGGAACCCAAACAAAAACAACAAAAAATTCCTTTATAGTGTAAGAATAACTCAAATTCAAATTTAAAATCCTTAACCCTAATGTAACTAGTGTTTTAGAAAGATGAACCCTGATTACAATTCAAAACATATGAATTTATCCAAAAATAGAGCAACAACCACCCATTAAGGCCTTGACACCTTGAGCACACCCCAAAATGATGATCTCATGAATGCAAGTATGGGTTCCCCGCAAATTCTACAATAAAATCCTAGACAAACATACCCTGCCAGAAGAATTATGCCTTTGCAACAATTCAAGGAGCAATGGAACCATCTAGTAATGAATACAACATTGGAATGGTGAGGAAAATTGATCCAAGACAAATCCAATTTAATCTGGTAACTGGATATGTCTCTCAACAATCAATTTTGGCTTGTTCCCACGAACATGAGTAATTAGTCATTATAGTTTGAATATTGACCATCAGATCTAAGATGAATGGCGAAGATCATGTCCTAATGAAGGTTTAAAATGTGATTGTTGATCTTTATCATTGAACCTGAGCCATACAAATTCATGCCTAACAACCTAAGTATCAGGCCCCACCATGACACAAGCCTCAGGGTGTCCACATGTCATACACCCGCTATCCTGCACATAATCCAAATCTCCTTGTAGGTCCCCTATGGGCTTGTAGGGAACAATCAAGATTTAATCAACACATTGCACATAATTTTTTGGATATTTATGCACTTTCATCAACATTTCCTTTGAAGTTTGTAGGGCCCATCAAAAGGTGGACACTTGTCACATGCCCACTATCCCGCATAGGTTTTTCAGTGATTATTTTAATAGCATGGGTTGGCATTCATTGGTCTAGTTTTAATTTGTGGGGTCAAACCGCTTCTTTAAACATTTTTAACCACATGTGCAACAAGTTGTAACTTATAAGGGGACCTTGTTAGGTTGATGAGATATTTAGACAAACAATTTTAGACCTAGGATTTAGACATAAGAATTTTTTTAGAATATTTTAGGCCTACATAGGTCAATGAGTGAATAGAAAAAAAGTGCACACTCAGACCAAAAATTTAGGGTCTTACACATTATGGTCTTAGGAAGCCCTATATTTGTGGTTTCAAAACCCTAAATGGGAACAATTGAGGAGTTTCAAACCCTCTAAGACCTCAAAATTTTAAAAATAGCCATGGATTTTGTAAGTTCCAACACCTCTCTCTACCTCTCTCACCCTAACTCTCTAACTACCTCTCTCACCCTACCTCTCTATTCCCTATACCTTAAATCTCTCTACCTACCTCTCCCTATCTCCCTCCTCTCTCTCTATCTCTCACACACACAATATATTTCTACCTCTCCCACCATACCTCTCTCTCACACACACATAACCTCTCTCTCTATAGCCATACCTCTATCTCCACCTAACCCTCCCTTTATCTCTCACTCCATCCATCCCTCTCCCTCTCCCTACCTTTATCCCTCCAACCCTACTTCTCCCTCTCTCTACCTACCCCTATATCTTTACCTCTCCCTCCCCCCTCTCTCTATATCACACACACACACAAACACTACCTCTCTCTCTACCTCTCCCACTCTACCTCTCTCTCTTTATTCCATACACCTTACCTCTCTCTGCCTACCTCTCCCTATCTCCTTACCTATCTCTCTCCCTCCCTCTCTTTATTACTTACACCTTACCTCTCTCTACCTACCCTTAACTCTCTCCTTCCCTCTCTCTCCCTCTCTCCCTCTCTCTATCTCCACTCACCCTCTCCCTCTATACCTAACTTCCCCCCAAATCCCACCCAACTTATCTCTTTATCTACCTACCTCTTCCTCCTTCCCAACTTCCCACTCACTCTATCTCTCTCTCCCCTTCCCTCTCTAATTCTCTCTATCATCCCTCACTCTCTCTACCTACCTCTCTACCTATTTCTTCCACCTTACCTCTCTCTACCTACCTCTCCATGTCTCCTTTATTTCCTCTCTCTCTCCCTCCCTCATTTATTTTCCCACCTAGACATGTTCGCAAAACCCATTTGTCAAACCTACTAAAAATTTGTAATTTTTTAATTAACCTTTTGCTTAAACAATAATTTTACCATGGGCAACCTAAGGTTGTCCTATTTTTCTCATTTTTTTTGACATAATGACACCCCATAGCTAGATCTTTGTGTGTACTACCCTATGCAACAAAAATATTTTATTTTTTTGCATGTACTCATGGAACTTCATGATGTTGTGGGTTGTTAACATTGTCCCAACATGAAAGTGAACTAGTCCCTTAATCAATTAATGATAGCAAGTGGAATTATACTAAAAGATGGATTAGAATAAAAGGATATATTTTTACCAATAATTTAATAAGTTTGTTCTTAATTTTCAAAATAACATCTTCAAACTACATATAATGACTATATTTTTGAGATGTACAATAAAATTTACTACCACACCAAATTGATCATTGAGGTAAAGGTTTGGATCATGTGGACTGTAACAAAAACTATTTTATGTAATATTTTCATCTAATTTGATATATCCCACTCCATGACCTTATTTTTGATACCATAGAGAATTTGATAACTCTAAACATATTCCTCTATTAATTGTATATGAACAATCCTTATAACTTATCATATAGACCTCTTCTTTCTTATAATCAACAAGGAAATCACTTTTTACTTTCTATTTAACAAATCATCTTTCCATCCAAACTATGTATCCATAGAAGATATTATTTTCATATTCTTTATCTTCCCACTTTAAAAATATTTTTTTCTTGCACTCAAACTCCTCGATATATGTTGCACTCATATATATATAAGAATGTGTACCACTCAATTTACAAAAAATAATAAAAATTCTTCTTTCTAGGAATCAAAATTTCCATTAAAATTCACAAACCATTCTAGGTTCAATACTATATTAAATGTAACAAAAATTTATTTCATCTCAATGACCTCAATATCTATGTTCTTTTTTATCCCTATTAGGTTGGATTCAATATTCCTCCAAGTACCAATGGTGCTTATTGTGGTACCATCCACTAATGTAATATTATACAAAGTATCAAATAATGTTGGTTTACCCAATTATTCCCATACTCTTTTTGGTATAATGCTAATATCTATGCATAGATTCAACATGCATTTTTTAACCAATTTTTATGAACATGGAGTTCAATCATAATCTTCTATTTTCTATATCCTTAGTCACATATTTTTTGGGCCTTCCTTCTTCAAAATCCTAAAATAATTCAAATACAATGGAAAGGAGGACCCTAGGTAACATACATAGCTTATATACTCATAAAGAAACTTGTATACTTTATCATTAATTTGAACGCAAAATTGGTATTATTTCTATCTTGCTCTCTAGTTCCCTATATATTTCCTTTCCCTCCCTCTACCTACCTCTTTGTAGTAGAAAATGAGAGTGAAAGAGAGGAGGGAAGGATAAGTATGGATGGAGAGAGAGGTGAGATATATAGAAGTATAGAGGGAAGGAGAGAGAAGGGAGGGATAAGGAGGGAGGGAGAAGTAGGAAGGGAGAGAGAGGTGAGATAGATAAAAGTATAGAGAGAGATAATGGTGAGATAAAGAGTAGAGATGGAAGGAGAGAGTGAGAGAAATGTGGGGGAGGGTGAGAGATAGAGAGAGAGGTGGGGAGATTGTGAGAGAGGGAGGGAGAGATAGAGAGTTAGAGAGAGAGGGAAGGAGAGAGGGACATGTAGAGATGGGGATAGAGAGATAAAGAGAGAAGTATATAGGGAAGGAGAGATATAGAGTGGGGAGGAGGGAGGAGGGAGGGAAAATTAGAGAGAGATAGGGAGAGAGAGGTGAGATGGAGAGAGGAGGGAGTGAGGGAGATAGATAGAAGTAGAGAGGGAATGAGGGAGGGAGAGAGGGATGGAAGGAGGTATGCATGGAGAAGTGAGATAGAGATAATGAGTGAGAGAGGTGATAGAGAGAAGTAGAGACCAAATAAGGAAGGCAGAGAGAGAGAGGTATCAGGGGATAGGTTAGATAAAAATAATTAGAAAGGGAAGGTGTGTAGGAGGGAGGATAAATAGAGAGGGAGGAGATAGAGAGAGAGGGAGATATAGAAAATTATAGAGGGAAGGAGAGGAGGGAGGGAGGGAGTGGGAGGTTAGATAGAGAGAAGTATAGAGGGAAGGAGAGAGATAGAGAGATAGAGAGAGAAAAAGGAGAGAGAGAGGTCTATATCATAAGGGATAAATGATGAGTGAGATACAAAGAGAGAAACATACAAATTTTTTATTACTAAAACCTGACGTCCTCATTACTAAAATATGACTTTTTGATTATTGAAATTTGACTGTCTAAAAAATTATAGGATCTTCCAAAAACTAGAATTTTTATTATAACTTTTAGATATCCTAAACCACTCTCAAACATCCTAAAACTATTATAGACATGGAAAATGTACAAGTTCATTTTGGCACACCTGATCTCGATTACTAACAACATTTCCTTTGAAATCACATTCTCAACATTTCATCGTAATTCTATCCCTTAATCTAATGAATCATCATTTATCTGATTAAGTCTATCGCCTCCTTTGATTAAATTAATCAATTTAATTTAATTAGCCTTACATTTCTGTTTAATTAAATAAATCATTTTATTTGATTAAATTATCTAAAGTCCTCTTATTAAATTAAATAAATTAAACCTTATTTGATTTAATCTAATACTTCCCTCCTCAATTAAATAAATCAAATCATTTATTTAATTAATCATTTCCTCTCAATTTGATTTAAATCAATTCATAAATTTAAGTCTAAATTGTCACATCTCCTAATTCCTCATTAAATTAATCAAATCTTTGATTAAGTTAATCCCTATCACTAAAATCCTCTAGAGAATGCAAGTTGCACAATAAATCAAATACTTTGATTTATTAATTCTTCTATTTTCCCTCACAAAGCATCCAAAGGGAATATTCCCTCATTTGAATTCAAAAATACAGGTGGACTTAGTCCTTCCAACAAGGTATTCACTCCTCTTACATGTCCTTGTTCATTAAGCCAAGTGACACAAACTCCATTTCTCTTTCCCTCTCACATGTCACATTCAAAATTCAAATTTGAATCTCATAGCATTTATCATGCACATTGACCAAAATGTGCTCATTCCTCAACCATTCACATCTTGACAAATGACACTTGGCCATTGGATGTTGAATGATCCCACATTGCTTATTTTCATTCATTCTTCCAAGATTGAAATCTATAAATGAGAGAATCTTCCTCTCATTTTATCATCCACAACTTGAGTAAACTTACTCTACTCAACTTTATCCTCAAAAGCAAGATCTTAGATAGGTTATTGCAGGTTTTCTCAAGAACACATCATTGTTCTTCATCATCAAGTGGATCAATCATCAACAATCACACAAATGAGTTGGTAAAGGGCCAATTGCAACACTTCATTGGCACCAACTCCCCCATGGGATCAAGAGTTTGCTTATTTTAGATAGATTTAATTTGGTTTAATGCATTGTTCTTCGTTTTTCATTTCTATCTTAATTTTGTAAATGGATTTCATGGGGAATCTTGATTCTCACTTGCATTTGATCTAACATTATGCTTGTTTGCTATGTTTATTCATTTGCAAGATTGGAGTTCACATTTTGGCACTAGAAGGAGGGCTTGAAGCTTTTTGACACATTTTTCCTCAAATTTCTGCGGTTTTCTTCACGTTTTTCTTCATACATAGGAAACTGCACCGTGTACCAGACACGCGGCACTGTATTGCACTGCGGCCTCATACGCGGCGCTATATTGCACCGCACCTTCTGAATCCCACGGCACCATATAGCACCGCAATTGCTTCCCGCTCATCAAATTTCAAATTTTGCTAAACACCACCACTTCCAAACTCCACCGTGTGTGATACTCCGCCGCACCCGTGGTCCCTGTTTCTGCAGAGCACCACATCTAGTTGACCACACGACGCTGTATAGCACCACACCTATTTTTAAGTAGCACCACACTCGCTAAGGAGCACTGCATTTGATAAACTCCGCCGCAGGATCAGTTTGGCTTTTAAAATTTGAATATTTTTTTTTTAATATTAACCTGATTTGTTGTTTTTTCCTTTTTTCACTCTCTGTTTTTCTGTTATTTTGTAGGATGGAGGCAAAAGGAGAAGTTCATAATCATGTTACCTTGACAAACCCAAAGTGTTTCTAAACACTAAAAGTGTTCTTTAACACTTCTTGAGAATTTTTTTTAAGTCTTTGGCCTTAGGAAAGAATAAATTCACTTTGGGCTTAAAAAAAAATGTTTAAATTTTCATGTTCATCTTGTGCAAAGTGTTTCTAAACACTTAAGTGTTCTCCAACACTTCTTCAAAATTTGTTAAAATCTTTGACCTTAGGCTACTAATTTTTCATTTGGGATCTAAAAAGAACAAACAAACTTTGTTTTCTAAAGTTGCCAAGGGGCTAGAAAGAATTTTAGACACTTAGTAGTTTTCAATTTGGATTTAAAATTGGACAAGGAAAACTTCACATTTCATTTTTGTGCTTCTAAAATGAGCTCATCATTGCTTTGAAGGATAAAATTGAACATGTGTCTTTTATGTTTTGCAAAATTTTTAACAAATTAACATCATTAAAATGCATATGCGCTTCTCTCGCGCTTTATAGCGATCTTGAGAATCAAAAGCATTTTTAGTGATATTAACTTGTCAAAAAGATTGCCTCCACATTTGATTTGGGCACTTAAAATTGAACAAAACATGCGAGTGTGAGCACGATATATTGTGGAGGTTCTCCCCTTTGTTTTTCAATAAGGGTTGTGTGAACGATGGGATATGTTAGCTCACTTTTGTTAACTTAGAGGACCTGCCTTGTGGGAAAAAGTAATCACCCAAGGGAACGACCCAACTAGGAACATGCTAAAGCCAAGCGACTTCCACTCGGGATATAAGTGTGGATATTGGAACAAAGGCCAATATCACAAGGATTATTCTGACGAGATGGACAACAATGGACTCTCGCCGATGTTGGATAATCTCCCACGAACGGAATGCCTGAATTAGAACCCCTTGTTTAGAAAAAGGCCAAAACCTTGTCTATCTTGTTGGTGCAAAAGATTATGTCCTTTGAAGCCGCCCCACATAACATGCGATCTTGTTGTGGAAATGGAAAGTATGCCATGGGAGATTCATGGGTACTAATGCTTGGCTGACCCGAATAAGTAAGTGTTGTGGAGAGGAGCCAGTGTGGTCAAGCATTTAGCCATTTGCACAAGATATGTGCAGCTGGACTTATCCAAGTGGGAACCCAACAAGATATTTCCTCATCATCCTAGGAGTGTAAAAGTGCTTGGAAGAAATACATTGCTTGGTCCTCAAAACACTTGAAAACGTTTTTCACAAGACCTTCAAATTTCAAACCCCTTGTGGGAAACAAATACCTCTTGACGAATTTAGGCACTCTTGCTTTCCCTAGGGATTATATCCTTAGAGGTTTCTAAGTGCTTGTATTCTATCATTATTTGTTTTTGATAAGGTTAAACATTAGGTAACCTTTGCCTTGATTTCCTTGATTTTCACATAATGCACTTTGTGGGATGAAAGAAAATTAGGAAACTGGACATTCAGTTTGGAAAAGCTAATCAAGAAAGTGTTTGTGGTAAAAAGAGCCGGATCTAAGCAAGACAAAAGACAATTGAACCACACATGTGTTTGGTCCCTTTTGATTCATTTGGTTTCCATGCGAACATTGATCTTTTGGTTTGATTTTATCTTAGGGAAAAGCATGTTCTTCATTACCTTGGTCTTGTAAACAAAGTCCTTCTTAGGTTCATCTAGGATCAAGTCAAACACTTCATCCATCCAAACATTTATAAAATTCCATCTCACCAACAACTTTTGGAACCTTGGAAACATCATTTATGCTAGAATTTTGGAAAATCAAAATCACCTTGTTTGGCTTAACACACCTAGCCAAATTATCATCTTGTGTACACATTTTCTCTAGGATAATGCAACTTCCTAGGGTTTTCAAGTGCATAATCATCTTGTTTGACTTAACATACTTAGTCAAACTATCCCCAATCAAAATCAAATCAAATCAATTCCTAAAGTCTAGCATTGATCCAAAGTTCCTAGAAGTTCAATCACCCATATCATTCACCCCTTTCATTCTCCATCTCATCATTGGTCCTAAACACCTTAGAGGTTCACTCTCGCAATAAGATAACAACACAAAAGGAACATGGAATATAAACTTGATCCATACATCATGAGCAATTGGATTCAACCAAACTACCCAAGTCTCACAATGCCAATTGATTATCAAAACTCGCATTCAAACATGGGATCATTATCGCCTCCAAACCTCAATCATACAACAAATGTGAGTATGCCCAATCCAAAGTTTGGAACACCTTTCCCAATGATAGATTTAAACCTAAGTCCAAATTTGCAAATCTATCAACCAAACACTCAATGCATGAGTTTTCCAAACAACATTATCCCACAAAATCCATACATGCCAAGTACAATTTCCCAAACATGACCATTTCAAATCCATACTTGGTGAATTTTGGGATAGATACAATTGCAAATAAAATCAATGTTGTTCAAAATCCAAGAAATATGTTGATTCAAGTCAAGGTAACACCATACAAAATCAAAGTTACCTAAATCAAGGTAGTATGATTCTCAACCAAAAAAATGTTCAAAGTCAACCCATAATGTCAAATCAAAACATCATACCAAATCATCCCATTTTTCCATCAATATTGCAACAACAAATGGCAACCATTCGAGAAATCCCAACAATCAACACCATTCCCAAACCACCACCACCACCATCGCCACCACCACCAAAGCACAACATGACCAATTCATTCTCCATCATGTTACAAGCCACTCAAGAAGCTTCCCATAGAAAGGCACTCCAAAAACAACAAGCCGCACAAGCTACACAAGCTCAAGCCCAAGCGCAAGTACAAGCACAAGCACAAGAGCAAACACAATTCAGGGCATTATTGCAAGCAATCCATCAACAAGCATCTCAACAGCAAGCCCAACAACAAGCATTGTTGGCACAAAAACAACATGACGAACAACAAGTGTTGTTGGCTCAACAGAAAACACAAGCATTACCTGCTCAACAAAGCTTGCAACTGATTCCCACCACAATCATTCAAAATGATGATCAAGATCCTTTGACCAATGATAATGTTGAAAACGTCTCTACATCACCTAATGATTTAGAAGACATATCTCAAGAATTCACTCCAAAGCATGATCAACATCTTTCACCAAGGTCTAGCAATGATCCTCTCCAAAACATATGGCCATCCTTTGACCTCATGACATTTGAGAATCTTCCTATTCCTACTGCAGATATCCAAGAAAGCAATCCATTCTTTGAAATTGACCCATGTCAAGAACTTGATCCAAAGCATGTCAAAAGCAATTCTGAAATCATTCAAGATCAAGAATTTGCATCTCCAAGCTACTACAATGATATAATGGACACTCTCCTATCCATACAAGATGACTACATCCACATAGCACATACTCCTCCATCTACCCATGCGATGCTTTCTTTGGATGGACACGTAGATGATCTTCATTCAAAACAAGAGTCTCACACTCTTGAAATAATTACCAAGGTTCAAGAGTTTCCTAGTCCTAACATTTGTACACATGATCAAGATATAGACAAATGCAGAGACATATCAGAAAAAAATCATGAAGAAGGCTTCTACATAAGTCATGAATCAAAAAAATCCTATGAAGTGAGTCATGAGGAAGACTTTTGTGTGGACAGTGAAGCATCAACACTTCTTGAAGAAGCACTACAATCTGATATCTCACAAGATCAAACTGAAGATATCAATCAGAAAGTCATCCCACATATGGAGGATCCTCTCACTTATAAACTTGGATCACTTACCTTTGTAAGAGAAATCTATCTCATCAATACAGTAGTTGAAACTTTTGAAGGTCCACCATAGAGCAGAGAAGGAGCAACACCTTGTTTCCAAGGGAAATCATATCCTTTTTCAAATAAAATGTTTCAATAGATGAATTATCAAGGCAAAGGATTAGGCCTACATGAACAGGGTATCTTGGAACTAGTGCAGATTATTGAAAATCCTAAGTGTCAAGGCATTGGTTATTCGACAATCAAGGGATCTCAACATATCAGTAATATTATCACCATACTGGGGGCAACTTCATCTCAAGCAAACATCAACATAGGGAGCACGAAGAATCCTTATGATGAAACCAATGCCAATACTACAACCCGCCACGTCATGAATCTCCATCCACCCATCACCCCATCCACGAATTGGGACCAACGTCAAAACAAAGACTTGAATCAAAGCATACAGAATAGTATCAAAGCAAAAGAAGCTAAGAAGCATGAAGGACAAATCAAGTACATATGGATACCAAAGAATACAAAGAAAAATTATCCGTATCAAACTCCATCAGTCAAAGAAACTATGGGGAAAAATAAAAAGGGAAAAGTATCCATCAAAGATTTCCACAAAGGAAAAATAAAGCTTCTCAAGCAATGTACAAAGTGTATTGAGCAGTTGGTCCTAATTCCATGCACACTTCCATATCCACCCATTATTGCTCATCTTCCCAAGTTTGGAGAGTCAAAGGTTCCAAACTATCAACCAATCCATCTTTTACTCCTAAAGACACTCCATCCATGCCTCCACGCATGAAATCTAATTCTCACATTGACCATGTGTTGGCAATGAACCTTCATCATAAGGATTCAGAAGGCACTCTATCGCGATGTGTGCACAAACACAGAGTTAACTCCGGTATCAGCAAAATAGATCAGGGATCTCAAAAGTTGCATTCAAGTGCATGTATCTTAGCAAAGCAACTTCTTCAAAAAGGATATCGATGGCACATTATGATAGAAGCATCAACATTAGCACCACCAGGTGGTTCAACATTGGCTTAAAATCTCTCAGAAAATACAAAAAAATCAAAAAACATAAAAATCCAAAAAAATCAGAAAAAGGATTGAAAACAGTAAAGAGAAAAATCATCCTCTAGCGAAAACCACTTCGGTGGCGCTTTGGACAGGTACCATGATGAAAACCTGGCAAACAGGCGTCATGTGTAGAATCGAGCATCTACGTGCGCTAGTTCAAGAGAAAGCATCTTATCGCATCCATAATAAATCTAGCATTCCCTCCATCTTACCCATGAAAATCCATTCATCCATGAACTGTATATTCCAACCCATTTTTCATCCATCAGCATCTAGATCTTGATGAAGGTTTGGTAAATTCTTTACACCTGTTTAGGGTAGACATCTTGACATGGGTCATTTTCATTGATCCCATCCTACCCAACGCTATCTGAGCAATATCCAAATGAGAATCCTCTATGTGAAAACACCTTATCTTGTCACAAGATAATCCTTGGCATCCTTTGCATGCTTACCATACATCTATCCAAGAATCCACCCATGGCATTCCATACATTGCTAGACACTGGGGGCAAATGTTTACATCTTGCTTCGGGAATAAATCTTGATATATATCCTTCACACTTATGTGGTGATCCAAACATTGGCAAACATGAAATCAAATTGGTTAAATCATTTGAGAGCACGAATCCAAATCACTAGCCCATGGCATATTTTGACAAGAAGACGTTCCTTATCAAGATTTATCTTTTTTCGAACATCAATCCAAACAATCAATATTAGTTGCATCTAATGTGTAATTCAATGTCACATCATCAAAATAATTTTGTTCCAAATCAAGCTTCATCAATCTTGATCAATCGAATCCAATCAATTATCACCTTGTTTGACTTAACACACTTAGTCAAACTATCATCTTGTGCATGAGTTTACTCTAGGATAACACAACTTCCTGCGGTTTACAAGTTCATTATCATCACTCTATTTGGCTTAACACACTTAGCCAAATTATCAAATCTATAATCACCTTGTTTGGCTTAACACACCTAGCCAAATTATCCTTTTTGTACAAATTTATTCTAGGATAACACAACTTCCTGGAGTTTACAAGTGCATTATCACTTTCGTTTGACTTAACACACTTAGTCAAACTATCCATCCATCAATCCGATTGATCAACATTAAGCTTGGTTTTCAACAAAATCTCAAAATAGAGCATTTATATCATCACATATCATATCCAAATCGTCAAAATCATGCGAAAAATTCAAAACCATTCAAAACATTCATCAAAATCCAAAAACATGTCAAAATATCAAGAAAATTTTGAAAAATTCATCATTGAGTCTTGTCAGTCTTTCACCTTGTCGAACTACGTCATCTTTGAGCTTGAACATAGGCAAGGTTGATCTTTCATCATCCCCCGAGATGGTTAGGTTAGTCCCTTAGGCGTCCGTCGCATTGGAAATCCGTTTGCCCATCTAGTCTATATCTTAAGTCAGTCCTTTAAGCAATAAAATGGCAATCTGTTTGCCCATCTATCTCATTAGCAATCAAGTCAATTGTTTTCTGAACTACGTTTTCTCTAAGCTTAAACGTAGGGAAGGGCATCCTTGATTGGCCCCCGAGACACAAAATCCAAAAACATTTGTAAAACATCTCAAAATTCCAAAAACAGCCTCAAAATATCTGAAAATCCAAAATGGTGCATCCATTTCATCTCGCTTTCGCCTGCGATTGTCTCACTCATAATAAAGTCAATCGTCACCTTCATCCTTTGGTGAAGCAATCAGAAGCAAGTCTAGCAGGTTCCAAAGTGAACGCATAATCGTCAAAGTCTTGGAAGTCTAAGTCAGTAAGCAAGCAAGTTGGTCAACTCAGAGTATCAATAGCTTATCACCCAATCAGTCCCATCAAAACCTTGATCACTACATGTCCTAGGATGAAGCTTTCCTACGATGGACATAAGCATCAGGTACCCCACATTAGTTTAGCCTTGGCTAGTGGTACGAAGAACATTAGCTTGTTTGTTTACTTTATCTTGGTCTTTTAGACTTATCTTATGTTGCACTCATTTCAAGGACCTCTCGAGGATGCCTAGACAAAACAGGTTTAGAGAGAAAGGAATGGGACAACGATCATTATATTTTTTATCTATTTGTGCTTGGTGGATACTCTTGTAAAATAACTTGGCGAATACTTGCTTTGTTAGGTCCGTCCTAGCAAGGTTTATGTATGCTAAGTGTGAACAAGAATATTCCTATCTGATTGTCGAGTCAGAGTCCATCACACTAGGTACAATTCCATCCTGGTCCTTTATACCTTGATGCATCGTACCTATGTGTGTTATCAAACATAAAGTAATTAGCCCTTTGAAAATCCTGACTCCTAGTAATGCAAATCATCATCATCAGTAATAATGTGAACTTGTGTGGATCCTCTTGCCATCCATCTTATTCTTCTTATTCTTCTATCCTTACTAACATTTCTATCTAATATCGGTGTGTTATATCAAAATATACATGAGGCTACCCATGGCTGATGATTGTATACACATCATCAAAATTGTCTACATCAAATAATTATCTTGAGTCCTCTGATCAATAGAACCACTCCTCTCGCATTTTATCGTGATCTCAATCGAAAAATTGAACATTTCCGCTCGATCTCTTGAGGTGGCAATATACCAACGTAATTCCTTTCGCTGGGGCAACAGTGGGGCATCTGAAAAATTGATAAAATTTTGAACTTTGATTACAACAGTTATTCTTTGAACCAATGCAACGAGTACATTGCTTCAAAGAGAGGCAAAATGTAGACATGGAAAATGTACAAGTTCATTTTGGCACACCTGATCTCGATTACTAACAACGTTTCCTCTGAAATCACACTCTCAACATTTCATCGTAATTCTATCCCTTAATCTAATGAATCATCATTTATCTGATTAAGTCTATCACCTCCTTTGATTAAATTAATCAATTTAATTTAATTAACCTTACATTTCTGTTTAATTAAATAAATCATTTTATTTGATTAAATTATCTAAAGTCCTCTTATTAAATTAAATAAATTAAACCTTATTTGATTTAATCTAATACTTCCCTCCTTAGTTAAATAAATCAAATCATTTATCTAATTAATCATTTCCTCTCAATTTGATTTAAATCAATTCATAAATTTAAGTCTAAATTGTCACATCTCCTAATTCCTCATTAAATTAATCAAATCTTTGATTAAGTTAATCCCTATCACTAAAATCCTCTAGAGAATGCAAGTTGCACAATAAATCAAATACTTTGATTTATTAATTCTTCTATTTTCCCTCACAAAGCATCAAAAGGGAATATTCCCTCATTTGAATTCAAAAATACAGGTGGACTTAGTCCTTCCAACAAGGCATTCACTCCTCTTACATGTCCTTGTGCATTGAGCCAAGTGACATTAACTCCATTTCTCTTTCCCTCTCACATGTCACATTCAAAATTCAAATTTGAATCTCATAGCATTTATCATGCACATTGACCAAAATGTGCTCATTTCTCAACCATTCACATCTTGACAAATGGCACTTGGCCATTGGATGTTGAATGATCCCACATTGCTTATTTTCATTCATTCTTCCAAGATTGAAATCTATAAATGAGAGAATCTTCCTCTCATTTTATCATCCACAACTTGAGTAAACTTACTCTACTCAACTTTATCCTCAAAAGCAAGATCTTAGATAGGTTATTGTAGGTTTTCTCAAGAACACATCATTGTTCTTCATCATCAAGTTGATCAATCATCAACAATCACACAAAGGAGTTGGTAAAGGGCCAATTGCAACACTTCATTGGCACCAACTCCCCCATGGGATCAAGAGTTTGCTTATTTTAGATAGATTTAATTTGGTTTAATGCATTTTTCTTCGTTTTTCATTTCTATCTTAATTTTGTAAATGGATTTCATGGGGAATCTTGATTCTCACTTGCATTTGATCTAACATTATGCTTGTTTGCTATGTTTGTGCATTTGTAGGATTGGGGTTCACAACTATATACATTAAATATAACTTAAATTATAAGAAAGTAAATTTTCATATGTAAATGTTTATTTTGTGCAATCACATAATGTGAGCATGTTATAATACGCTCTTATTTTGTGCAATACAACCCATAACATGAGTGTGTTTCATTATAATATACTCATATTTTATCTATCTCAGTACCAAAAAGTGGAGTGGCCAATTTCTGGCCCCCCACCTTTGTGAACTTACCCTATTATTAAAATGATATATTTCTTAAAAATAAAATTACAATACATTAATGAGAATGAAGTTTGCATGAGAAAACAAACTAAGAGTGACAAAGATAGAAAGAAGATGACAGTAAGGAAATGGTTTTGTGGAAAATATGATAGTTAAGAGAAAAGACATTACAATATCAAGAGAGGAGCACTACATGTTTGATTAATGTAGGAGAATGATGTAGAGTGTAAGCTAAATGAAAGTCTATAGGGTATTGAGATACTGGTGGATAATGCAAGGATTAAAGTGCCCATGAAAATATAGTCTTGTTGAACAAAAGGATTGTCCATAGTATGGACAATGAAGTAGGATGTCCTAAAAAACAAATACCTATGCATGTCTGAAGTCATCAAAAGACACAATGGCATAGTCATGTTGAAACCATTCATAAGGACAATCATAACAAGCTAACAAAGCAGTTGAAAAAAGGTTTTGTATGAAAATATGGTAAGGAAATGGAAATGAAACAAGGGTTTAATAGAGACCTAAGAACATAGAGAAAATAAATGGAAAAGATATCTTCATGTCTATAATGTGAATGAAATTGTGCCATAAAGGAATAACATAGGTGGAAAATTCTAGCCCTTGGATATCTCTTACACCTTCTTAGGTCATTTAACCCTCTTCAAGTAACTTTTCACATGACCCAGACACATAAAGAGTGGGTTTTGGCAGCTTGAGAGTATGTAATGGGAATTTGGAGGGAATCTAAGGCTAGTTGGGGAGCTAGACAATTGATGGAGAAAATATAGGGGACAGTTTGATTAAGTCACCCACTTCTGAAAGAATCTAAAAGTATTTTCAGTTTGATAAAGTCATGTAATTAAGAAATATTTCCAACCACCATCATAGAATCTTCAACAACCAACATTCAAAGGAGAAAAACAAGGATACAAATCAGTTGGACAAGCAAGGAGAGTTGACCAAGAAAACCAGAGGAAATAAAATGTATTTATGATCTAAAAACATGTAACTAGTTTTTAGAAAAAAATTAAACTCATATGGGAGGCCAAGGGGTAGAGTGGTCTTGGTTCTTGTTGCTTAATTCTTAGTACTATAACTAAAATAGGTCAATTATTTCAAGATACAAGCTATTTCTATAACTCAAAATCGGTTTCAAGTTGAGGATAGCAATATAGCACTTTATTTTTCATGAATAGAAAATCTATTTAGTCTCATTCTACTATAAGAACACATTTTCTTAATAAATAAATAATAGTATAGGCCTTGAAAAAAATTTGGTGCACCAACCCATTGGAATTTATATTTTACTTCATGTCATTCTTTATCATTTTATTCAACAAGAAGAAGTAGTTAAATCTAGTTTAGGTGAAGTACCAAGGGAACCAGCCCTCCTTGGAGGTTGATATGAAGTTATCAGATCCTGCACTTTGAGAGATATATTCATATTTCACTAGATAGATGAGTTGAAATCTTAGCAAGGGTGCATATCCAAATGGAATTAATAAATATATTTTTTTGTTCATTCAAAGGGTTAGTTTTTGAGCCAATTTTCTTGTCTAAAAATGCCCATAACTAGTTCTAGGACATCAAAAATTTCTAGTTTAATCTACAAATAAAATAATATATATTTTTAATTTAAGGAGGGATATTTTTAAATCATATATTCCTATAATGGTATGTCTCTATGGTATTTTTTAATGGTCAATGGAAATACATAGTTATAACTATATAATTTCTCTCAAAATATTTATTTGTGTAATTGTAATGAGGATTTTATGTATGGGTGGCAATACCTAATACATTATAAATTATTTGTAATGGTCATTTATTTCCTGCACATGGGTTATTCTAGTTATAATATGGATTGTTAAGTATATTTACTATATAGATGCAATATTTGATTTGTATGAAAATATAATCTAATTCTATTTATATTTTTTGGATGTATCTTGTCCCTATTTTTTGTTCATGACTCTATTTGCAAATGTCGTATGAATTGTTCTATATTGGTAAAGGATAAAATACTTTCCATTTAAACAACCTCCATCCTTTTTATCTATATGAGTAGAATATGGTTTGATACATGCTATTCATGATTCATTAGTATAGACAAATAAATAATCTCAAGAAAACTCAATTAGATAAATAACTAAAGAGAAACAAACATGACATTAATTTTTGCACCTTTCCATTGGGTATGTAATATAAAATTAAATCATCTAAAGGGGTTAAAATATTATTTTATCTATAATTTCATGTGTAAGGTGTGTTATCAACTATATAAGAAATTTTATGTAGTTATTTGTTCTTGACCTAGTGGAAAATATAAGGTTCAAGTGGATATTGGGTATAGTTATTGATTGTTGAAATCATGCTAAATTTTAATCAGCTTAAAATCACATTAAGGACACCTCTAAGAATAACCTCTTGATTCTATGTTGATCTTAAATAGCAAGAGATACTACCCACTCTTTTTAATTTTAATTTAACCCTTCATAGTATGTTGAGGAATCACTATTTTTTTTGTTTTTGATAACATATAATTGGTCTCAAGGAGATAAGAAGAGTTCTAGGATTATTAAGTAGTATTTATGGGACCCAAAACAGATAAAAAATAAATAATCACATACCTTATGTTCTCCCAACACAATGCTGATTTTTTGGGTTGTTTGGGTTCATGAAATGATGAATCCATTAATTAAAAATAATATTGAATTCTTTACAATCATCAATATTCAATCATCTTCTTTCCACCAAACCTTCATCAATTAATTTATGTGTTGCTTCACTATCAATAATCATCATGATATACTATTTCAATAATACTCCTGGGACTAGGAGTGGATTATATTTGGGTGCTTCTAAAAGAACTACAAGAATACTAATGTTTATTCCTTCATCCTCCCTATTTTCATTCACATGTTCCTCTATGGTTTTTTTGTGGATTAGGTTCTTATTAGTTCTAATCATCATCAAATATTACTTAAATATAATGGACTTGGTTCTCGAAAAGGAATATATGACCAAATTCCCATAGCTCCTTGTAGGAAAAACATAGTTTCCTCCATCTAAATTTATTTATGTTGTATTCATCTACCATATCTATTGTAGGTGGTTGAGGTGTGGTCTTATTTGGATGTAAATATGATCCCCACTCCAAATATAAATTATATACTTCCTAAAAGTGAATGGATTAGGTGGGGAATTAATTTTGTGTAAATATTTTAAGTTTTCAATCCATCTTGATGTTATCCTAGATACTTTATAGATCAAAATACTTAAATAATCCTCTAAGGGTTTAAATAAATCCTCAACGAATATGATGGTGATTCTTTTTTCTAAAAATTTAGGCATCATTACTGGAAGCCTCTAAAATTCTATCACATGATTTTCTATGAAATGGTTACTCCTTAACTAGATGCCAAATCTCTAAAAGTGGATATTGAGAACCTTCCTCTTAAATATATTGATCAACCTCTAGCTTAATTCATCATATGTAGTGTTATGATTATGGCCTTGGGGGATTAGGTCATGGTACAAAAATTCATGGTTTAATCCTTCCAATTGAAGGGTAGAAAAAATTATGAACCCTTCCTCATACATTGGACTTAAAAATATATAAGAATTTAACTTATGGATCTATAATAAGTTGAATTCATAAAGGATAAGTTAGCACAAAATTTGTCACTATGTTCTCTATATTTATCATGGAGGGTTATCAAGTCATCATCTTGTTGATATGTGGATTCCCCTTATAGATACTCCATATCTTTCTATAGAAAGATAAATATTACTATCCTAGAACCATTATAAACTCCATATATCTAATTGACTCTAGGGTGGAAGTTTCTCCTTGATTTCCCTTACACAATGAGGTAAACTATCCCATTTTTTTGAGGATTCTAGAAATTTTTCTTAAAGATATCGATAGATCTTGGATTTTACATGAATTATCTTCCCTCTTGCTCTTATGAACCTATTTATTCTTCCAAAATTATATCTTTCACTTGATCAAGGATTTTGATTAATTTTATTTGATCTCTCCTTTGATACTTAGTCTCCCTTTCACTAGGAATCATCAATAAATCTCTAAAACCTACAAGATGAGAAGATTAATGATTTGATACCAATCTAATGGTCCATAATTAAAATATTCATATAAATTTATTCAATATAGATAAAATTTATGGAAAGGAAAACCTTTGAATTTTTACCTTAGGGATTCAAACCTTTCCCAAATGTTTTGATTTGTTTATGGGGGTTTTGTGTGTGTATGGATCAATTTAGAATGAAATGTGAAGGTGGGATGAGGTTTTGATGGATTTGAGTAAGGTATATGATTGAATTATAGCCTAATAAGTGAGTCAATAGGCCCTTAACCAAATATATAAATTTTTTAATGATGAAATGAAATGATCTAACTATGGTAATAGTTCAATTTACTATTATGATGCAAATAAAAAAGACACATAAATTGACAGACAAATTTGGACAATGGAAATCAACAAAGAAAGACAATGTGCACCTGTGATTCAAATTTGTGGTAGAAAATGGAGGACATAGATTCCTAGGGCATGAGTTTCCATGTAATTATTTTCCAAATATATTTTTGGGGTCCTTTGAAGTCGAATATGTGCTTCAAATTCCTACATACAATTCTATTGAAACACTACCAGATATTTTTATAATTAAGTTTTCATGGGTTGATAAGATGTATAGTTTTGAATGAAACAATGAATAAATTATCTTCAAGATCCTTTCAATCTTCTTCAAACCTGAGATCTGCACATTCACAAAGAGAAGAGATGTTGGGCCATTTAGGGGTTTACCTCAATCAAACCATGTGTAAGTGTTTCCACTTCCACAATGGAAACGTCAATGATAAATAGATAATTGAAAGGAAGGAATGATGAAATCACAATGTTTTACAACTCACCACCCTTCAATGGCTTACTTTTCATGCACATCACCTCAAGGACCTGGATCTTTCTTTTCTTGATTGCTTGAATACGTGAATTTCTTGGAGACCCACAAAAGTGTTAGCACTCACAAAACAATGACAACATGAAAACACATAAAATCACATAGAATTTGACATGATGTTAGGATATTTAATTGCTGCAATAAAACTCTAAGAATATTCTCTTGAATGATCATGACAATGGTTTTTTCTCATGAATTCTTGTTAATGTTAGATAGATTTCAAATGATGTAATAACTAGGTAATTATAGGCATTTATTTAATTTTACAAAAAAATAAAATCTTGATGGTTGAATTATAAACTTGAATTGAAAAATATTAAATTACCACAACCGACATATTTGAATTTGGATCCAAAATAGGGGGAAACTCATTCCCAAGGCGTGAGTTTCCTTGCCCTATTTTTTTAGGTTTTTAAGTGTTAGGAGAAAGGAATTAGATAAGTGCAATTGTTTCCCACTTCCAATTCCTCACAAATTATTAAAAATGGGTCATAAAATTCATAATTTAGGAAATTAAATATTCAATTATGTCTAATAATTTAAGGAGGGTAAAAATAAAAACTAAAAGTTTTATGGGTGATAATTTATTATTGTACATTTAGCACCCACTTTAGTGAGAGTGTGAACTTATGCTCAGACACACACTAAAGTGGAAAATCTATGTCAAGAGGGGTCTAATTTTCTAAATGTTGAAGAGATAGGGTAACTAAGGATCAAGGGAGGTGATCAAGCCCCTAGAATCTAAGATCCCATGGAAAAACACCATAGGCACAAATAAACACACATATATAATATGAAGCAAGACAACGTACAGTAACATTCAATGTCAATCATAAAATGAAAAAGGAGGGTATGGAATAATAAGTTTTATTATGCTAGTATCCACAAAAAATGAATTCATGACACACAATAGAAAATTATGATATTTTCTATGTGAATCATAAACTAGAAGGCTCATATGCTATTGAGGGTCATTTCTCACTAGGTGAGCCCCCAAGACAAGGTAGAAAAATGAGAAACACACTAGGTTTAGTGAGGATCATTTTTCACTAGGTGTGTACCCATGAAAACCATAACAAGAGGTATAATCCCTAACAACCCTAATAAGGTGCTACAAAATGGTAAAAATGCTATGTCAACACAACACTAAGTTCAATTCCTATGAAAAAAGTGAAGAAAAAAAAATCAATGTCAATGTCAACACACCACTAAGTCCAACACCTATGAACAAAAATTGAAGAAAAATCATGCCAACGTATGCCACCACTTTAAAGAAATTTCTAAACACCATGTTGTGATCAATTACTTTAAAGTAGAATAATGATAAATTTCATGCAAGAAAGGATCACAAGGTCTTATTTGGAAAGACCTATTCCAATGATATGCTTCCAAATAAAGCTACATCATGATAAGGGGTTTCCCCCAAATACAATACACTAAAAAAAATGGACATGGACACCATAGGAATCCATGGATCCAAAGTCAGTTTATGTCATTGCTATAGTAATATAATAGAGCTCATAATTGACATCATTCCCCTAAATACTCATGGAACAACAAACACAAAGGAGGAATGACATATGTAGAGAGAAGGAACATTTTTTTTAGGTCACCATGAAAGAGACCTAAATGTCTCAACACCTTGCATCATCCCAAAAGGAAAATAGAAGACAAAAGTAAAAGATAAAGTTTATGACATATAAAAAAAATGAAGATATAAATAGAAGAATGTCACAAAAAGTTTTTTTCCTTTATATTATTGTGTCAAAAGAGAAACAAGGGTCATCCAAATAAAAATAAAATACAATAAGAAATTCCAAACAACACAACACTATAAATCACATCACATGCAAGAAAACATAGAGAACACATAAAAAAACATAAAGGAATGTCCCACGTGCGAGTCAACCTAAAGCAAGTCATATGCATCCCAATATTTCTAATCATATAGGGAAGGCAGAAAAGTAGCTAAAGGGATGATATAAACTGTCATATTAGGAGCATCTCCAGGTGCAGTACATGGTGGATCACTCTCATTAGGAGGATCATCATGTTTTCCCCCATCTAAATTCATTTTCTTTGAAAATAAAACATTTAGCTCATTATGCACCTCTTCATCACTTTTAGCAATTTCATCTTCATCATCCAAATTAATCGCAATGGGAGGTTTTATAACAATAATAGTTTAATATTCTAGTTTCAATTCTTGTTTGGTTCCATGTCTTGTTTTGGTGAAAGTTGTAATTCATCTTGAGTTGTTTTGATAGGTGTTGAATTATCATGTACTTTTTTATTCTTTTCTTCCAATTGACGAGCAATAGTGTTGCAAGTATGAAGGTGTTGTCATTGATGTCAACAAGCCTGTGTTCTCATTAATGATATTAGTGTAGTGGTTGAGAAGATATTGTTGCTTTGATAAGCTTCTATTTATGGTTTAGATGTCAAGGATAATGAGAAAATTGAAATAAGAAAACAAGGTGTTGTTGAGGTGTTTTGGTTTTGCTTCGCATTTATTCTAGGGTGAATATATTATTTTGAAGTTGGATAAGTTGGTTAGAGATGTTATAAGTTTCTATATCCATAATTTTGGCTTTTAGATCATTTGTCAGAAGAAGTTTTTTTCACTAGAGTGTGAATTGGTTTTGCAGTGTTGTGTGTAAAGGTGTCTAAGAGAAATGTATTTTCTTCGCATTTATCCGCACTTTTTCTTAGGACTTGTGGTTCTGAAGGAGACGTGATGGTTTTGTTATTTTTCCTATTTCAAGAGGATTCATGGTAAGGCATATCAAAAGAAAGTCTTCTAAGCTATAGAGTATTACAATGTTTGAAAGTGTTGTCTAGATAAATAGTATGTTTATAATCTTCAGGTGAGATTTGTTGTGAAGGATTTTGTTGGTTTCCAAGATGTTCTTGGATCATGTTCAAGTGATTTTTTTCTTTGGAAGCTTCAGATTGATCAAAGGAAGTGTGTAATTCAAAGTTTAATATATTTTTGTGGGTAACAACCAACCTGGTGTTTACACTACATTCATATATGTCCAAGTGTTAATGAAGGCATAGTGTAGCATGTGAGATTTAATTTTGGTCCCAATTAAGTGTTGTTTTGGTCCACTTTTGTTCCCATCCAATACAAGAATGTTTAGTGCCGACCTAATTTGAAATTGCATTGTGAAGCATGTATTGTTGACCTTGGAGAAAGTTTTCAAGGTTGAGGAAAATATAAGTATGAGTTGACATTTTGAAGGTTTTCAAGATAGAAAGGATAGATGTGTGTGATACAAGTGATGAGAATTGTTGAAGAGTAGAGTGCAAGTTCGAGTAGAGCAGTGAAAACTTAAAAGTGTTTGACTTCCTAATATAGTGAGCTAAAGGTGGCCAAAATAATTCAAGAAAGACTATGAATGCGTTGGAGATATTGTGGTGGATTCTCTGTTGCACTAAAAATATTTTTTTTGTGTTATATTTCTATTCTATCTTCTTTTTCTTTCTGTGGCTTTTGAGCCTTGACTATGAGCCTTTTTGGATAGTGCATCCTATTCTAGCAGCGAGCCCTTGTACCCATTTTGCAATTACTTATATTGTGATCTAATAATCACTATTGTTTTCCCTCATTGGGTTTTCCACATAAATTTGGTGCTACCTTGTGTATGGTGTTGGTTGTTGAAGTTTATATTATTTATTTTTCATGTTTAAACATTATAAAAGCTTAAGGGTTTAATGAATGCATGTGGATCTGATTACTATTGAGGGTTTTGATGTTTTTATTTGGTACAACTAGTTCACCCCCCTCTCATTTTTCTTGTTCATTTAACAATTGGTATCAAAGAAAGGTTCCTTGGAGAAAACTTTAACTACTTGAGGTAGATTTGGGATGGTGAACAATATAGATTTCCCTAAGAAAGATGGTAAAAAATATGCATTCTAGAAGACAAATATGGAAGGATATCTAACATCCTTTGGATATGAGATTGAAAAGGAAATAAAGAATCAATATATTACACCTACGATTGTTCCAAGAACAAGTGATGAGATCAAGGAACATGAAATAAATGATAAGAAAATATTTATTCTTGTGGAAAGTCTTTCAAATTTTGAATTAGTAAAAGTTATGAATCTTAAGACTACTAAAGAAGTTTGGGATAAGCTTGAAAGAATTTATGAAGGAGATGATAAGGTTAAACAATCAAAGTTGTAGAATTTGATGGCACAATTTTAGATGCTACGAATGTTTGAAGATGAAACAATTACAATCTACATGTAGAGAGTTGATGAGTTGGTAAGTGCGATGAGAGGTCTTGGTGGACAAATCAAAGAACCAAGAGTGGTAAAGAAAGTTCTCAGATCTCTTCCTGATTCTTTTAGTAAAAAGGTATCTGTCATTGAGGAATTTGTAAATTTTAATACTTACTCTAGAGATCAGTTGTTGGGTACACTAACTTCATTTGAAATGAGAAAACATAGTTTGAAAAATGGTACAAAAGTGGAGACTACTTTCAAGGCTAGAAAATCAGAAAGGCTAAAGATTCAGATGGATAAGATATTGGTGATGTGGAAGCTAACTTTGTAAGAAGGATGAGAAAGGGCACTAGTAAGTACAAAGGTAAAATAACTTTCAAATGTTTCAATTGTGGAAATATAGGTCACTATGCTTCAAGATGTCCAAATAGAGCTATGAACAATAAAAGTAAAGAGAACAAATGAAAGATGATTAAGAGAAGTTACTATGTTAGAGAGCATGCTAGTATTTCTGATGATGAATCTGATTATGGAGATAATGATGAATTCTTGTTCTTGGCTATAAAAGATGAATCTACTTCTGCTAACTTTGAAATTTGTGTGAAGGAAAGTGTTTCAGAAAAAGAAGGATAAGATTGAAGGAAATTTTGTATTTTCTTTTCATCCTAGACAAGATAAAAACTATTGGGTTGTTGATAGTTGCTACTCTAATCACATGATTAGAGACAAAAGTAAGTTTGTTAAACTTGGAAAGTATGATGGAGGATTAGTTAAATTTAGAGATGATTCAAGATCTAAGATTTGTGGAATAGGTTCAATCATTTTTTATGGCAATCATAATACTTAAGATGTTTACTATGTTAAAGGATTAAGGTATAATATTTTGAGTTTTGGAAAAATGTGTACCAAATGATATAATCTTGTGTTTAAGTATGGAACTTGTGAGATTAGAAAATTATCTAGAACTATGATTCTTGTTGGTAAGAGGACAAATGGAAACATATGTCAGCTCAAGGGGACTGATGGTCATTTATTTATGACTTATATTAATGATAGCTGGTTATTGCATCAAAGGAAGTGTCACATGAATTTTGACAGAATGGTTACAGTCAGTTTAGTTTATGCAGTGAGAGACCTACCAAGAATCACAAAGCCTATCAATGCCATTTACAAGAATTGATAATTCAGAAAATAAACAAGGATTAGTTTGAAAGGAAAAGAGAAATCTCCTATCAATCTACTAGAATTAATACATAAAAATATTTTTGTTCCTACAAGTGTCGAAAGTCTTCAAGGTGACAGGTATTTCAAGCTTTTGATTGATGATTATTCTAGATTGACATGGGTTTCTTTTCTTAGAGAAAAGTTTGAAGGTCTAGATAAATTTAAAGCATTTAAAGCTATGGTTGAGAATGAAATGGATTTGAAGATAAAAAAATTGAGGTCTGACAATGATGGAGAATTCACCTCCAATGAGTTTAACATGTTTTGTGAAGATCATGGAATAAAGAGGCACCTTTTTGCCCCTAAAACTCCTCAGCAAAATGGAGTTGTTGAAAAACAAAAAGAACCATTCAAGAAGTTGTAAGGACTATGATGAAATAAGATAAACTACCAGAAGTCTACTAGAGAGAAGAAATTCATATTGTTGTTTACATACTTAATAGAGTTGAAGCCAAAGCTAACAGCACAAAGACTCCCTATGAGTTGTTGTATAGAAGGATTCCTACTATCAAGTACTTTAGAGTATTTGGAAGCAAATGCTATATAAGAAGAGATGAAGAAAACTCTGGAAAGTTTGATGCAAAGTATAATGAATGTATCTTCCTTGGATATTCTACTAAAAGAAAAGATTACAGATGTTACAAAAAAAGGATAAGAAAGATTGTTGAGATTGCAAATTCTAAGGTTGATGAAGATTTGCAAAATTCAATTACTATAGATGGATATGTGTTAGAAGGAGGAGGAGGAGGAGGAGATAAGAACATAATTGTAACTAAGTGGGTATTCAAAAATAATATGAATGAGAATGGAGAAGTGGTTAGAAATAAAACAAGGTCTGTAAGGGTTACTCACAAGTAGAAGGAATAGATTTTGAGGAAACATTCTCCCCGGTGGCTAGAATGGAAGCTATCACAATATTTTTTGTCATTTTCAACATATAAGGAATTTAAAGTTTATCAAATGGATGTGAAGTCTTATTTATTGAATGGTGAATTGGAAGAAGAGTTTTACTTGGAACAATGAGATGGATTTAAGTTATCAGATAAACTAGACATGGTATGCAAATTGAAAAAAACATTATATGGATTAAAGAAAGCTCCCAAAGCTTGGTATGCAAGGTTGGAAAAATATTTGATACATCAAGGATTCAGTAAAGGCATAAAAAATAGTAATATTTACTTCGAAATTGAGGAAGAAAAAATCTTGATAGTGGTTGTGTATGTGGATGATATTATCTTTGCAGGAAACGAAGCTATGTGTAAGAAATTTTCTAAAGAGATACATAAAGAGTTTGAGATGTCTATGTTTGGGGAGATGAATTTCTTCCTTGGGATATAAATCAATTAGACAAATAAATGCATATTCATTTCATAGTCAAAATATGTTAAAGATATGTTGAAGAAGTTTGGAATGGATGACTCCAAACTAGTATGTGTAGACACCCAAAAATGTACTCTTAAGATGCTTTGTCACGAAATTACATTATTTAGACATCTTGTAGCATGTTTTTCCCTAGGTACCCATGTCATCATCTAATTAGTTGAATACATCTTCTTTATTTGACTAATTTCATTCCTAATCCCTCTATTTCTTCCAATATTAATTAAATTTAATTAATTAAATCATTTCTATTTCTAATCTCTTCGTTCTTCTAATGTTAATTAAATAAATTATATTATTTAATTAATGAATTCATAAACCCAAAATTAATTAAATAAATCAAATATTTATTTAATTAATAAAATCTTAAAATATATTTCTCACAATCTTTCTAAAATCAGAACTCATGTGTATCTAATTTATTTATTTAATTAGATAATTCATCACTTATCCTTCTCGTCTTTTTAAGGATTTATTTCATTTTAAACGAAAAATAAATATCTTTCTATTAAATATTAGAATCTTATCCCATCTCGTTGTATTTCCTCTTTTTTCAAAAATCAAATCTTCTTCTTTGTTCACATCAAAACTCTATAAATATGGCCTCTCACAAGCCATTTGGGATCAACTTCTTCCAGTACCATTATTTTGTCGAATTGTCTCTACAATATTTCATCTATCATCTTTCATCTATCTATTTTTCATATATCATCTACATATTAATGTTATGTTGCTGCAATAGTGAGAAACCAACATTCCTCCATCAAAAAAACTCCAAAATACTGCATTCTCATGTGAGGTGTAATGCCCCGCCACACAACCCTAGAGGAAGTTGCAAACAACTACTTAAACCAGATAATTTTTTTTTGCTTCAGTACAAATAACATACAAGTACACTACCCATTGCCAACAACCTCTAAGGTTACGAGATAGAGGTTATATAGAACCTCAACAAAAACATGAATTTAAACCATGCCATTCATTTAGTTAATAATTTAAAATCATACATTCCAATAAGATAATTTACAACAAGCATAAAGATAACATTCCATTTCAATAAACCATTCATTAAAAAATAAGGTTACAACTCTCATTCCCCAAATGAGGCAAGATCAATAATCATAATTACAATTACAACTTCCACCTTAATAACAATTAAGGGGTAAAATAATACAAGATCAACTAAAATGCAATAAAGCAAGAACTGATACTGAATCAAACAAGCTCTCACACTGGAAGTCTCATCCACATGAACATGAAGATAGCCCAATAGATTTAGGTGCACGCCACCCAACCAAGTGGAACCCAAAGGCCCACCCCCCATGCTAGGAGATAGTAACAAGGAATCCTAGCCAAGACCATCTACCACTAGACATAGACTAACACAAAACTGAACCAAGCTGAAACCACCAATCACATGTACAACACAAGTACAATTCATATACCATGTAAGTACAACATGAGTACAACTCTACATGGTCACATTGGTTCCAGAAATAAAACAGATCGAGTATGTTATGAGAACCATACACACAGAATCGAATACCAACTGTGGTCACATCAGGTATGTTACGAAAACCATACCCACAATAAACAAGTACCAACTATGGTCACACAGGGTATATTAAGGAAACCATACCCACAAATCAAATATCAACTGTTGTCCTAGACAGGGTGTCATCACACAACTTGTCATGGGTTATCCTCTAAGATTCTTCCTAGGCTCCGGCCCCCACTATGGGTTATCCTGGTGGCCTCTACCGAATTCCTAGCCCCCAAACTCACTTGTGCAGAATCAAATACCTTTCGTACAAACAAGATAGATGAAATTTCCATTCCAAGCCTTCCCACTCACCCCAAGTCTAAATGAGCCCTTGTGTCTATGAGTGAGGCATACTTATCTTGATTAGTGAGAAGTTAGTCCTAATCTTCTAAGTTTTTTTTTAGTTATCACTTGATTAAACCACCTCCGAAGGTTTCTCAGTTTATGTCTTTGGGCTTTGGCTCCTACGAAAGCCACTCTTCTACTTGAAAACATACCAAACAACCCCAATCACCAAGGGTAAAAAAGTGCACATAAACAAGATACCATGACCTCTCCTTTTTAGGAGGCAACATAATTTTAAACCCTCTCCTAACACTTGGAGGTAACAAGGTAACAAAGTGCAACAACCAAGGTATTACAACCACTCCAACTCTAGGAGCAAACCTGAAAGAAACTCACTCCAACACTAGAGGCAACAAACCACCTAACAAGGTCACTCCTTACAAGGAGACACACATCCCATAATCCACTCCTTCCTCAGGAGACACAAGACATCCCCATTCATAGAAATTAGGTTATTAACTGCATACGCACCATGCACTACCCAAGGGTACAAAACAGGTTGACAAACGCAAAACGACAACTCACAGAACTGAAATCCAATATAGAAGACTTATGAATAAAACACCCCTTTAATCCATTTCCCAAACAAGAGCATGAAGGGAATATTCACTGAAGTCACATGAAATAAACTACTTTTGGATATTCTAAATCCATTCCTCATTACATTACGTAATTCATTACCTTGATAAAACTGAATTAAAATTCATCTTTTCATATAAGGGAGAAATTAACACTAATATTTAATTCCCTAATTGCTCTCAATAAAATAAGCATTTTCAACTATAACTCAAAACATTTCGCTTTAAAATAAATAACCTATTTCCCATGCAAACTAAATCATTATAAAATAAATCAGTTAATTTCGTTATTAACACATTAATCACAAAACCAACATTTGTCCTTTTTAAACCTATTGTTTAAAATAAAAACAATGATTGACTATACCCTCAATATTTTAAATTTTCCAATTATATTTAAATCAGATTAATAATTGGCCTTTTGCACGTCAATTTAAATTTCACAATTAAATTTAAATTATGCATTCTCTAAATCAAATATTTAACTCCCTCGATTAAACTTAAAACATGCCTTAATGAAAACACCCTTTAATATAAATATACTCATAAAATATAAACCCATTTTAAATATCTACACCATTATATATATATATATATAATATTATAATATTATATCCTATTATATTAATTATTAATACATACTATATTGTCTATAATATATATAAATAAATTGATATAATAAACATAATAAAATATATTATAATATATATATAATTTTATTTAATTATAATATTTAATTAACGACCAATCGTGCCTCGATCCGCACACGCGCCCTAATCTCATTGGGCGACTGGCTTTTCCCATCGGTCGCGGGTTTTGATAGTGGCGGCAAAACCTGCAGGGGCGGCGGCATTTTGGTGGGGCAGCGGCTATGTGTAACACAACTGACCCCTGCCATGAGGGGCGACTGTGTTAACACAGTTGTCTCCCTAAGCGGGCGACGACTGTGTTAACATAGTCGTCCCCCGGCCTTTGGCAGCCATGACAGTTTGAAGGAGTGGGGGAGGAGCGCACTAGGCTCAGCTCCCTCCACCCACCTCCCATGGGGGCACGGTGGGGGTCGAGCCCCCAACGACCTCCCAAAGCTTTTTTTTATTATTTTATTATTTTTTTAAAACATCCTGCAAATTTTTAAATCCACGCCTCTTCTCAGGGGCATTTTGAAAATTTCAATAGCATAATCTTAATATAAAATATTTTATATATATGTGTGTATATATATCAGTATATATATACATATATATATATAAATCTCCCAAAGATAAATTTGCATGATTAATTGAAGAATCAAATTGAAAAGACAATTTTCCAGCCAAGAACACATTTCATTTTCTTTTCTTGAGAAAAATCCAAATAGAGAAGAACAAAGGTTTGATTTGCCAAAAACAATTCAACATGAGGTTTTCAACATAGATCGGGTTGTTTTTGCATTTTTCAACAAACAAACATATACAATTTAAAATCACAAAAGAATCTAATTTCTAAGACATGAACCCGATTCCTTGAGTTTGAGGGAATCCAGAAATGGTGCTCATCTTCCAACCTCATCTCCACATTTTTTCATAGCCTCAATCCAAAACCCACAAAAATGCAAGAGTTCTTCCTCTCCTCCATTTTTAATTTTCCAAAAAACATTATATATTCCAAAATTGTGAAGCAAAATTCAAACATAAAGATAAAACCCTAAAAATCCTACAACCACCCTCATAAATTCTCCAAAATAGAAAATGCAAAATATCCCAATTTCTTCAATTTTTGAATTCAAACTTTCAAATTTGACTTTTAAATCATTTTCTTTATTTTCAATTTCAACGATATAGCAATAAACTCAACATAAATAAATTAAATTCTTTCAACATCATAAATTTAATTAATTAATAAATAGATTTAATCAACGATTAAATTATTAATTAATTAAATTAAATTAAATTAATAATAAAATAAATTATATTTCAACATAATCTCAGAACAAATTAATCCACAACTTAAATACATTAAGCCATTTAATTAGCCTTTTCTAACTTGAAATTAAATAATGAAGAGAGGGTACGATACTCAAGGCAACACAACCCGACAAACACTTGATGACATACTAGGACTAGGGTGACGACTTGACATGGAAAACCTAGCTACTATCTCCCAATCAAATACCATTGGGCATTGAACACGCTCCAACTTGTGAAACCAGGTGGAGTCGATGTCCTGTACCTTTCAACCTGTAAGTCAAGGAAACAACAACATATAATATAAACAACATAAAATACACACCGCGAAGAGGAAATCTCAGAATCATAGGGCGCTCGCAAGCGAGTGATGCAGTACTATCCTCTTCACCAATACAATAGTACTAACTCACAAATCTAACATCATTAATGTAATTAAAAGCATAACATCAATAATTTAAATATCCATAATACTAATCCAAAACGTGGAATAAAGATAACATCTTAATACAGTATCATCACATCAAAATACATCACCAAAATACGATAAAGATAGAGATCAAATAGTAACTGAGTACCATAATCAAGGTACTAACAAAAAGCACACAAAAAAGGCATCTGAATAACCAGAAACACATCAAAGCAACATACCCAAACAAGGACACACTGTCCAACCAGAAGGCAAAATGGAGGGGTATTACATGAGGTTGAGAAGAGCAATGGAGATTAATCAAGTTTAGTGTGGATTTGGGTTTGCACTTGCTTGTTATTTTGATTTTCATGCTTGCTCGTACTCTATTGTGCTAGTTAGGATTTGATATATTGCTATATTAGTTTTTTTTTTCCTCCTAATTATTTTGGTGAACCAGACTCCTTTGATCTAGCCTTCTTTTTGTAGGTTTTATTAACTTTTTGTTGCAGATCTACCATTTTTTGAACAAAACCTCAAATTTTAAAAAATTATTCATATCTTCTATATAGCTGCAAATTATTCTACAAGATTTTCATAGAATCTTCGACATGATCTCAAAAGGTTATAGTAACAAAATTGAGGGTTTATTGTCATTTTTATAGGATTTATTGTGATTTTATGATTTTTCATAAAATTAACTTTCTGAACACAAATCATAGATTTTTTTAAAAAACGTTATAGTTTTGGAAAGATCTTCAAATTATAATGGTGTCTATATTTTACAGATTTAATTTGGAGGTCAAATACAATGCGAAAAAATCGATCCTTTGTTTTTTGTAGGGTTTTCACATATCCGCGTTTTTGGGTGCAAAACGAGGAATTTTTTTGACTTCTTTACATTTCTGGAAAGTTCTCAAAAAATTATTAGGGGTCTCTTCTTTGGTTTTTTATTTTTCAGATGAATAACATCTTCAAATAATTGAATCTAATTGGACTATGTTAAAATATGTATCTGAAATTGCAATTTTCTAATGAGCTTTTTTTTTTTTGATCTTGTAGGTGATCATAAGGAGATGTAGTAGCAGCAATATAAGTCATAGATAGCAGATTGGAAGAAAAAATTTCAGGTGCATTCCCTCTAATCTTTCATTTCTCTTAATCATTTTTTGCAAACACATTTGGATTTGGGCTCTTAAAACAAACATTGCTTACATTCACATCATTGAAATTGGGTTAAAATGAATAAGTGTCTTCCATCACACATTTGTCTTTGGGATCTACAAAGAACAAGTGTTTGACATGTTTTCCACACATTTTGATTTTCTAAGGGAAATTCACAACTATGAGTGTGAATCAAGTTTGTGTGTGATCAAGACCACCTCACTTGGTTTTCTTTTGTCAAACCTTTCATAGGAGGACTGCTAGGGGATTTCATCACCCCTAGGGATGAACTCAATGAAAGTGTGAATCGAAAGACATGCTTGTTTGGGAGTTAAAATTTTGTCACTCTTGGCTAAGCCCCAAAGAAATTTATACCTTTGGGAAGTGAAGGTGAAGGGTGGGTTACCCCTTTCTCTTGGCTATGTGGTAGGATTTTTCTTTCAAATCATCCCTAGTCAACCTTGTGCATCCTAGTTCAAAACCTAATTGTCCATACCCACTTGACTATCATTAGGCTTGATGTTGTGTATTTGAGTGTTTGTTTAATCATAACATTTAATTTTAAAGGACAAACTTATCATTGTGTTTGTTGTGTGTGTTCATGCATTTACAAGTGAGATCTTGTGTTTGATATTTCCCAAGTCAAAATTCCAATAAACACTTGTCACATCATCCAAATCATCCAATCTTGTCATTCTACATAATATCTTAATCTTCCTCATCTCTTTAATCCAATCAACATCATTTTACACCATGCCAACATTAGAAGACCTAGTACCCCAATTCCAAGACCTCCTCCAATCACTTTATCAAGCACCACAACCCTTAGACCAATGAATTATACATAGGCTCCAAGGCCTCATCCAACAATCTCAAATTCAAACAAACCAATCACTTAAAATACAACATCTCATAACACAAACACAATACCTCATGGCCACTTGTCAAATCCAACAAGCACAACATCAAGTCTAAACACCATTTCAAACTCAACACATTCAATATCAATCTTATGTGTCACCTTCATCATCATGCCAACCTAAACCATCTACCTATCATGTCAATTCTACATCAAAATATCCACCCATATTACAACAAGAACATAGGAGCCCAAGTCCACCTTGGCAACAAAATCAAGAGCCTTTCAATTCTCCATCAAATCCTTTCCCTAAATTCAAAAATTTCAAAACTAAACCTCTGACATTATCTGAATCCACCCATCCACCTACCAAAGATTCTTCAAACACCATGCCCATTCTTACAACCCAATCATGTAGTCTCCCCCTTGATCCTATTCAAGAATCTCCCCCATTGATCCCAATTCAACCTCCATCATGTCGAGCCTACTCAAGATTCATCCCCTTCCACCTCATCTAATGAATCCATTCCATCTCATAATCTTACCATATCCAACCCATTTGATGACCCAAGCATATCCACCTCGTATCATGATCCTATTATACTACCTCCATGGCATGACCGTAGTCCATCACAAGAACAAAGTTTTCCATTAATTAACTCATCTAATGATACCCCTCCTAATCAAGATCAAGATTTCACACCCACTCCATCACATGATACCCTTCCATTTCATGATACCCCTCCCAATCAAGACCAAGATTTCACACCCACTCCATCACATGATACCCTTCCATCTCATGATCCATCTCTAAATCAAGATAAAATTCTAACTTCTATTACATGTGATGATGATGTAGAGAAAGGGATTCACAACTCAACAGTCCATAAAATTATTCATCTCAAACAATGATTAACTGCATTCTAGATCACATTGGAAATATAACCATGGCAGCCCACAATTTAATGCAATGAACAGTCATTAATAACTTCTAAAAAAACCATTAATGAAGTCAATATCTGTGGTGAGATTGAAGATAACATAATTATAGACTTCCTTATAATTTTTATGAAGATCCAATGGTGGAAAATAAAGTTATTGCATTTTTCCCAAAACTGCAAACCCTATGTAGTGTTCAAACCTTCCCTCACAACAATGATCATAATTTATTCAAAACATAATGGATTTTTATGATACTTGAAGAAAATGAAAGTATTCATATAGCAAAAAAATCCAATTGGTTTCAGATCCAAAATATAGACTTTACAATCCGTACCATCACATTTTTTAGACTATAAATTCTGTACAATATTGTTAGAATAGGCAGTCTCACCAAAATAGTCATATCTTCCACAAAAGTCAATACAATTCAATGAGACAAAAACAATTGGAAACTAGAAACAAAGATATTTCCATCCATATATGATACTCCATTATTTGTATCCATAACAGGCCGTACAAAACACAACTTCAGCCTGGAAACAATGTAAAAATCAGAAAATGCACATAAAACATGAGGTTGTCATTCATCAAACTTGAAAAATAATGTCTCCAACCCCCCCAATTCGAGTTTTGGAGGGTGTAATTATACATTTCAAACCAAAACAAACTATTTTAAACCACCTTTTAATTATTTTGTTGAAAAAACACCTTAATGACAGTTTTGACAAGTTGCTTGACAACTTTCTTGAGCAACTTTTACATTTTTTACAAAATAGAATAAATTTAAACATTATTTGACAAATGACTTCAAATATGACTTCCTAAGACTCAAACACCTATAAAATGGTTTGATAAACCTTATTATAAGACCCAATAAATAAAATAGAGCAACTATTTACAAGTGGCCTCATGGAGGCTTGAAAGCAACTTGGTGCTCCTGCACCATACACCCCTTGAAGAAAAAAATCAAGTCCCATGAGTTAGCATAAAATAAAGCGCCTGCAAAAAGAAATGAATCTTCACTGTCACTTGCAATCACAAACACTTGTATCTTCATCTTAACCCATGGTGTTTTCTTCCTTGATATCATGAACACAATAAGAAAAATGTGTCTTCCTATCATCTTATAATCTTGTGCATGCTCACACTCATCCATACACTCTATGCTTTGATTCTCCTTCTACCCTATCAACCAAAATATATTTACATCTATTTCCTCATCATAAGCACACACTTCTACATTGAGAAAATTGAAAATGACATTAGTCTCATCATGAAACAATGAAGTAAACAGTTTGTCATCATACCTTGGTAGAAAATCTATTCCATCTTGTTCCTCTTCTTTATCAAATTTAGATATCACTTCATCATATTCTTTTCCCTTTACCTTTGAATCTTCTTCTACATTTTCTATCTTCATTTCTTTAATACCTTCAACCTCTAAATGCTCTTCTTTTTCCACTTGCTTGAACTCTTCATCATCAACAATCTCTTCAACTTGTTTGCTTTGTTCTGCCTTCACCAGGAACTTCATCTTCTTAGATTGCTTTCTCTCTTGTTTTATTTTCCACATAATCTCCTCAATAGGGCATGTGACCCTTTTATTGATTACTAAGTTCCAACTAGATTGTAACTTCTTCCATTCAACCTCAAACCTTTCTATCCTCATATTGATTTCCTCTAGTTTTTGCCCCCATTCTCTCATCTCTTGATCCTTCTTCTTTTTCTTTTCCTTCTCCTCTTTTCTCTTTTTCTCTTTCAGTGAATCCTCTATCTGCACAAACCTTCTCAGCAAATCCATCTTCAAAAGCAAGTCTCTCCTTGCTTCAATTTACTCTTGCCTCACCTAGGTTTCTCCACTTTTCTCTCCCTAGTCTCTTGGAAACAACTAGGATTTTCTTAACCTGCACACAACCACAACCACCCAACCAAAAAACTACTAGCCCAGACCTTTTGAGCTATGATACCAATCTGATGCAGAGCAAGGGATTCACAACTCAACATTCATAAAATTATTCATC